>CM075779.1:1437500-2637500 GCA_037974665.1 Ehretia macrophylla
TAGACGTTAATTATATTTTTAAAAATAACAAAAAACTAAGTGAAAAAAATAACATAAAATAATAGTTTAGTTGCGATTTTGTCACTAGATTACGACAAAAGTCGTTAATTATTTTTGTAAAATTTAAAAAAAATTAAAAAGAATAAAATATAAATATTTTGTTGCCCCTTCATGGTGATGCTTGGCGTCAGATTTTAATTATTTTGAAAAATATAATTAAAAACATATAATTTTTTTTAAAAAAAGTAGATTACTTGTTTTGTAACCCCTTCGTGGCCAATTTGCGACGAAGGGGAGACAAAACTATTAATAATTTTAGGAAACAACAAAAAAAATATATAAAAAAGTTTTTAAAAAATAAATTTCGTATTTTGTAGTCCTTGCCAATTTGCGACGAAGGGGAGACAAAACTAATATTTTTTTTCAAAAACAACAAGAAAATGTATTAAAAAAGTTTTTTTAAATTTAAATACTGAATTGGTCGCCCCTCCTTGGCCAATTGGCAATGAAGGTGAGACAAAACTATTAATTATTATTTAAAAAAATAAAAAATATATATCTAAATTTTCTCCATAAATGAAGTACCTGTTTAATTATAAAAAAAGATTTAATTAATTTACAAAAATAAGAAAAAAAACTGTCACATTTGAATTCAAGCTCGATCATAATTGACTTTAGAAAAAATAAGAATTACACTAAGAATCTACTTCCATATATTATATATAAATAAAAAAATAAAGTAAACGAGAAAAGATTTGTCTCCCCATTGTCGCAATTTGCAACAAAGGGGAGACCATATTTGTAATTTCGTGGGCCCTTTGTCACAAATTGCGACAATGGGCTACAAAACCCTTCTCTCACTTTGTTGTTAATGAATTTTGGAATAATTCATTCTCTTTGATTTGATGTCTTATGTCAAGTGTATTGTAGTTTTAAAATAAGTAAGAATTAGATTAAAATTTTAACTTACCATGTAAATCATTTCCTAATATACATGAGACGTGTTTAGAAAAAAAAAATCCTTTAATTTGAGAATGCATGAAACTTCATATTTCCTAACACCATAAATTCATTTACATGCCATAATTGATGTTCTTCATTAAACAAATGTCCATGAGTGCATTGTGATTTCTGATTATTATCCTACTAATAGAATGGTTGACATGGACAATATTCATTTGCAACCGTAGATCCCCATAATCATACTACTAATTATTTAAAAGTTTATCCAGTTTTTAGGGAATCTTGTTAGCTGAATTTGTTGATCCTTTATACGTATATATACATGAAAAATATTCATTTGTAATCACAGATTCCCACAATCATGCATAGAATTTCGTGATCCTTTATAGAAATCCCTTTTATATTGATAAATCGTGCATTTTAAGATTATCATATAAGGTCTTGAATCATTGAATCTAATACCAATTAATTTTATAATGAAACTTAATTGTCCAATCATGTGTGAGCCGTTATTGTTTTATGTGCTACAAATTTCTCGTTAACTCTATTCTTTCATGTCATCTTTGTATAATAAAAATCCATAAACTAGGCATATAATTAGAAATAGTTAAATTTACTTTAAAGGAATAATTAAATGTTCTAGGCTTACAATTGTTTGATCAAATTAATGTATACTCATAATTCTCATTTGTATCAAAATAAACTCCTTTAAAATAAATATATAGCAATTATATATAGATAAAGATTTTAGAACTTATTATCTTGTTGTAAATACTCTTTTTAAAGCTAAGTTTTGCAAATTATAGGCTTTGTCGCCCTTTTGTAGCGATTTTGCGACACCCAGGGGACAAAGCCTCAAATTTACTTTTAAAAAACATAAAATTAAAGTAAATTAAAGGCAAATTTGTCGCCCAGTTGTCGCTATTAAGATTTTGATAATGATTTACTGTTGAATGGTTATATAGGATTATTAATTATTAAAATATAAGTTATAGATTATTCACATGTACAAATTTTTGGATTTGAGCAATGCTTTCAAAATTATAGGGTATGTTTGTATAATCAATTGATCAGTACAATTCAATACTCAGTACTAGATTACTTATATAATAATGTATGATTGATATTATATTTTGTCTTTGAGATATTAAGATTAAGTTCATATTTGAATCAAGTCGAATAAAGCTTGCAAAATTCAAAAACAATTTAGTTGGGCTTAAAATAATTAGGGTAACCACTAGGGCCTTGTTCCAGTAGTATGTAACTCGCTATGTATGCGAGATGTTGCGAGTTCAAATTTCACTAATTATGTTGTACAACTTTAGACCTCATTTGAAAAAATAAATAAATAAATAAGGGATGGCAACTTGGACTCGCCACCGACTTAGTTACTTTATAACTAATTTATCATTCCTTAGTTTTTTCTTCATTTGTTTTTAATTTTTTGATCATAGAAGAATTTCATACACAAAGTAGTTGTTTCATTGATTATTCCAAAAGGCACAATTTTTTAAAATAGTTAAACAATTTTGTTTGACACCGATCCCGTACTTTTTAATATATGAATGTCACAGGTTTTTTGCTAGTGATCCCTTAGTTTTTTCGTTAAAAGATTGATACATTTTTGCTCTTACTATACGAGAGAATCAATAAATACCCAAACTTTCTCACTTAACTACTAGTTTTTTTTCTTCTTGTGTGTGTTCACATCATCTAACTATGTAAATATGTATGTTGAATCTAATTTTATCAACATTATAGTGGGATTCATATCTTATGTCATTGATATATCAACTTCTTTGGATTTATTCTTTTTGTAATATTCAAATACTCAACTTGGAAGTTTATGAACTATCAATGAAATGCCATTTGACCTTTTTCTTAATAGAATATTTCTTAATTTTATGTGTCAAAAAAAGGAAGATAGCTCAAGGTTAGCGATATTGTCAAAGTCTTTTAGTAGCGGTTACTTGTCTCCCTTTCATGACAGAAGTATATATTTGTATAGTTAAATGATGTGAACACAAAAAGAGAAAAAGAAAAAAAGAGGTAGTTAAATGAGAACTTTTGGGTATTTTTTGATTCTCTCACATAGTAAGGCCAAAATGACTTTTTTTCAATTTCATAACAGAAAAACTAAAGGATCACTAGAGGAAGGAGTGTGATAGTCATATATTAGAAAGTGTGAGATTTAAGTCACACATATCAAAACTACGAACGGTGTAGAACAAAATTACCCATTTTATAAGTGTACATATAGAAGGTGACAAATAGGTGACATCTAGTATTTTTCTTATTTATAACATATAGGCGCTTTGTAGGTGGGAGAGTAATGGTACATACCGCCCTATTTTCATCGCCAATTTACCATCTCCTATGTGGTGCTTATTTGGCATGATAAAGAAAAGATATAAATAAAAAGTTTCTTGTTTTAGAATGCCAATTAAGCATCCATGTAGAAGATAATAAATTGGTAATGAAAATAAGGTGATATATAACAATAATCATAGGTAAAACTATCCACAATTAAAAAAGAGAAGTACTAGATATATAGGGAGAAAATGGGGGGAGAAACCTATATAGGTTAGGTTCAAAATTAAATAGCTCACCATTCTCAAGTTCCTTTACCAATTATGTTTTTTATTGAAAAAGTATTCGATGACACAAAGTAAATTGCTTTATTGAAATAATTACATGTAATGTTAAAAAATTGTGTTATGGTTATTAATATAAAGGACCCTGGTAGTTAATTAGAAGTAAGGCTAAAGCAAAAGAGTGGCGCAGTCACATGCTAGATAGATACCAAAAAATGTGATGCATTGAGCCTATATAAACAAAGAGTGTTAGCAGAGAATAGGAAGAAGAATCTGTTCTTGTTATTTTCTTATTGTTTTTCTTTCTTTTCTTCAAGTTTTATCAATGAACAAACACTTTTACTTTTAAATTCTGTAATTTCTTATTTCAATCGTTACATTGGTGCTCTCGTTGAGAGTCCTTCATGGCGGAAGGAACGAGACTCGTTGCTAATGGTAATTATCAACAATACTGCCCCTATCAACAATACTACCCCTTTCACCAGTACTACCCATATCAACAATACTACCACTATTACCAGCCTGAGGAAGGCTCCATGGCCGAAGGTATCACACTAAACACCATGGATGATGTGGTGACAAAGCTTCTGGGAACGACGACACAAAATACTCGACGACTCGATGACCATCAATAAACTCTTGGCACCCTCAATTCTATGCTCACGACATTTGATGCCAAACTTGTCCGATTTAGTGCTCTCTTAACCGAAAAATTTGGGGCTCTGCCACCTCCAGCGGCGGAGCAGACCGAAGTTCTATCCAATGGCGTAGATGACGAAGATGCAAATTGTGGTAATACCCAGTTGGTATCTCTTGAAGAACTTGTGGAAGATGGTTTATTGACCAAGGAAGAGCTCTCGAAACCAATTGATGCTGAATGTGTTGATTTCTCAATGGCTGCCTCACCACTCTTCTCACACGTATAACACAGAGAGAGGGAGAGTGAGAGGATGATGCCTATTATTTCACCAGAGACATTGGACATACCAAACTTTGTCAAAATCAAGGTGAACACCAAGGTGATCGAGGTGGAGGGTCCACGTGGCAAGCTGGTCAAAAACTTCAAGCACTTGAACCTCGATTTCCAGCTCATTAAGGACAAGGAGGCCAGAAAACAGAAGCTAAAGATCGATGCTTGGTTGGGTTCTCGCATGACCACCGCTGCTCAGGGTCTAATTGATGCGTTTTTATCAAATTTATATATGACGTATTCTTTGGTTGATAAGTATGACAAGATTAGTGAAATAAAGTCTACGAGGAAGGTGTTTGAGGAAATGACAGATGAAATTTCAGTGTCATGGACTGCACGTTATAGTGACTATGTCAAGTGTGGAGGTTTTGTTGTTGCGATCGAGTTGTTTGATGAGTTAGTAAATCTTCTGTGGTGGATTCCGTGGAGTGATTCGGGCGTTCAAGTTGTGAAGAATTTCAGCCATAGGATTCATGGGAAAGTTGTTTATGTGACGTATGAAGGTGATGGTTGGAGGGAGAGTTTGAGAGTGAAAAATGTTAAAAATGAGGAGTCTGTTGATCTTCAAGCCATTGTGTTCTGGAGTTCAATCGGCGATGTGGAGATTGATTTTATAGAAGAATGTGGGGGTGTTTTCACTGTAGATTTTGGAGGTAGTGCAATTGCAAGAGTATCACCTGTTGATTCAGGGTTCTGGTGGAATATACTACTGAGGTCGTGCACCAAATGCACACATGATCATTCTCTTTCAAAATTACCTGAGGTGCAAAGAGAAATGAAATTGATAATGAAAGTTTTTCTTTTGAATGACTGTGATACATTCCCTACACTTCTAGGTGCAGAATCACCATCCAGACACGATCCAGATCCGGATCTTAGACATTACATCTTGTATCTTGAAGGAGACGAGGATTTGATCGATGTGATAATGCAAAGAAACTTTGATGCTACCAGTCAATGGATCAGGATGAGGCAAAAAAAGCAACCGAAACATCTCATATGACACATAGAGAAAATGGAGCCGTCACAAGCATTTGAGGGGTGTGGAAGTTCGACAGCTATCAAGTTTCTTCATTGGATCAAGATTTTTGGGAGCCATCTAATTGTTGGGCCCTTCCTGTGGTGACATTGACTAGTATTGCAATTGTGGTTTGCGACAATGACTTCCATTTGGTTAAACAACTAAAAAATAACGTAAAAGAAGGCCTGAATTTGATTAGAATAGTAGAAGAAAACATGGATAACAAATGAGATTTAACAAACATCAGGAAGGTAGCAAACATGGTGTGGCTAGGAGTTGATCTCAATTACAGGTGGCTAGACGTGGGTCTACGCAAAATGAACCCCCTCTCGAAAGAGGATTGGTGCTTCAATCTACGAGGTTGGTTTGAGATACGACCACAACTATGTGCTCAACTGTGGAGATGAGAAACTGGGCTTGAAACATGTGATAAATCCGTATTTTTAGTAATTTTAACCCATTGAATCATGTATATTGCATTATTATTTCAAGCTTAATTGTATATTTTACACTAATTTAGTGCAATATAGGTTCTGAATAAGAAATAGCAAAAATGGCCACAAAAACCAATACTTGAATGAGAAATTCAACACAATACTAAAAGAGGAAGGTAGAGCGACCTTGACACGAGCAAATCGAGATTGAATTTGGCCAAACGGAGTACGGAAACGGATTCAACATGCTGAAAAATCTTGAAGAAGCCTTGGTCAACTTTCAGTCAATGCATGAATAGTAAAGTCAACGATCAACGCATGAATAGTAATGATCAACGCATGAATTTGGCGTCGTTGCCGGGGATCGATGTTCATCAAATAAAGTAAGTCTTTGATTTATGTATATAAGTGTTAATATGTATATATTTTAGTTTTTAGTTTTTATTTTTATTTTAGTCAATTTTGTTATTTTATAGACTTTGTCTGGCTGAAGACGTTAAACTTTGTGCTCCTAAGAGGCAACCTAGGGATTCTTGTGATGTTAGGGTTCAATTTTTATTTTCTGTCATTTATCTTTTGTACCAAATGAGTCTTTCTCCAACTTAATGTAGTTTGGATCTTAACCCTGAGAAGCACTGATAAAGGTATAATTGTTATGATACTAGTGATTGTGAAACCTCACTTTTTGTCTTTACCTTGATTTGCGTGTCCTTATCTTGATTTGCATGATTTGACCTGTTTATGTGTTATATGAGTTAGAATGTGCTAAATATGTGATTTATATTCCTAATACATACTATGTGTGCCTTCATGAAATTTTCATAAAAAACGGCATCATAAATTTTATTGACGATTTTTGTGAATAGTATTTTGAACACCTGTCCGCTAAAATTTTTACAGGGATATTTTAAACATTTTAAAACCTAGCCCTCGTATATTAATAGACCCGTGTTTGATTAAAACAGATTTTGAATCGGCTTTGAAATTTTAAAGGTTTTTACACTTTCTTTTGCGAAAATCAAGTTTTAAATCGAATCGGGTGAAAATGTTTGAATGTAAAACTTCTTGTCACCTAAAAATAAACTACTTAAAATAGTATAAGTGTTGCATAAATGTTTTGAGCAAAAATAGTCTAGGAAATGAATTAAAAGACTAAAAACACTAAAAAAATAAACTAGTGTTCACCTTTGACCTTGTTTTATTTTTGTTGACTTTGCTTATATATGCTAAATAACCAAAATTACTCACAAAACAAAAGCTCAAAACCCACTCAATTCTCACACACATGGCCGAAACATAGGAGGCCATTTTTGCTTGGTTTTTATCAACATTTTTTTATTAGATTTTGCAATACAAAGCCTTTACATTTGAATCAAAGTTTGTTCTTGCTTGTTGGGCATCCATTCTACACCTTTCTTGCATCAAAACACATCAAAGGTGAGACAAAAATTCTAGATCTCAAAATGCTATTATTATGTCAATTCATATAATTGAATTTTTAGCCGTTGAAATGTTGAATTGATGTTAGAATATTACTCAGTAGATGCTAAGAATCATTTATATGTGTTTATATAAGTTTTGAACGGTTGTAGCATGAATATTTATTTTTCGGGTATTAAAATTGAGTTGTTAGCTATTTGTTGAATAATTGGAGTTGTGGTGGTTGGAATCGATTGCTGTTAGCTTGTAAAAGTTTTATAAATACGTGGTAGTAATGTTGTAATGTCGAAATTTTGATTATGATGTCGGTGTGAAAGTCTGAAAATTTCAGGCATGATGCATTAGGGTTTTAGGGTTGTTGTGCTTGATTTGGATAGATTGTGGTTGGTTTCCGAGGGGGCTAATGTTGTTGATTGGGTGGGTGAGTGATAGAAACTGGTTTAGAGATTATCAAATTAGTAGAATGTAAGGTATGACTTTTAAAAGTTTGGGTTGTATTTTTTTAAAATGTTGAATTATGTCTTTGGATGTTTAGGTGGTGTTTGAGTGATTGAATTGTGAGTTATTGATGGTTAGACTAAGGTTTGGTTGTGTGTTTAATGTGTGTTAAGTTGGATGGCCTACTTTGTCATCTAACTTAGTTGTTCGTTGCTTATTTGACTAGTTGTTGTTATGTTATTGAAATGATGATTATTGATTGATTATTGATGAGCTGGGAGATAGGAAACCTACTTTGTTGTCCTCCTGTGATAATTGTTTATTGATGAGCCGGGAGATAGTCAACTTGATATGTTGTCCTCCTGTGATATGAATGTTTATTATTATTGTCATGAGTCTTTGTATATGTGTGTTACCTCTCGGGCAGCATCGGGCTGTCGGGTTGAAAATGGCATGACTATCAGAGGCTACCCCCAGCTCGCATGGGTGGAGGTGCCATAGAGGAAGGGGCTAGAGAGATACCTCAGGTGCGTGAGTAATGGGGAGTTATAAGAAGAATTGTTAAGATCGTGATGGCGTTTGGAACTACACTAACTAGAGTATTCTTTATTGATTGGTCATTATTACTAATATGCTTATATTGTTATTGATGATTATTATGTGTTTACTGCTCAAAGAATGATTTCCAAGGAGTATAATAAATATTGTTATGAGATCTGTCAAATCCTCACTGGCTTGTTTTATATAAGCTCACTCTCAATTATTGCATGCATACAGGTGTTATTGATCAAGATTACGGGAATGTGTCTCAGGAAGCTGAGAATGTGCTTTATGTGGATGAGTCTTGTGTGTTGGAGTCGTTGCCATGAGTTTGTCTTAGTTGTTGTAATATGTTATATTGTATAACTTACTCAATTATAAGACTTATGTATATTGCTAATTTAGTAGCCTTTCTTTTGAACATGATTAGGTTGCTAGACTAGCTTATAAACTATTTTGGAAATGTATGATGTAGCCTATGGATTGATGTTAGAATAGAGGCATATAACTATGAGTGGATTGTTGAAATAATGCTTAATGTATAATATGGTTGCTATGTATGTTGTTAACTTGATTGTGGAGTTGATTGGTGGTTTGTGGAGTTGGTTGTATGATGTTCTAAAGGGTTGGTTTAGAGCCCTGATGTCCGTGTTACTGTCGTTATACTGCCGAAATTTCATTGCGTCCTGACTAATCATAGGAGGGGTCGAGTTGGGGCGTGATAGTGGTCACTGTACGTTTCTGTGTACGGTTGACTGATCAGTGCAACTCTGTCTAACAGTACTTGCCATTCCACCAGCTTAATGTAGTTTAGGGTTTGTTTGGGCATGGGCATTGCTTGATAAGATAGTTAGGAGTGAGAGCATTCACCAGACAGTATTATCTGTAACGTAAAACCCCACTGTCTTGTTCTTGACCTTGTGGAACTAGTTGTGGGCCCATGTGAGTGCCGAAAGAAAGTATTGGATGACGTGAACACAAAAACCTTTTGAAGAGCTAGTCCGTTAATTTAAAAAAAATAAAAAAAAAGTGTGATTTTGTAGAATATAGGTTTGAGGAAGATTACATATTCATTAGTCTTTCAATGGTCTAAAATCCCGAAATGTTCTCATTTTTCACAAACTCTTGAGCCTAAAAAAGAGTTTAAATGGTATAGGTGGTTAAATTTGTTTAAAAAAAAAAATGGTGTTTTAAAAAAATATTAAAAAATAGGGGGGTCGGTCAAAAAGGGTTTTTACCCTAATCTTTCTTCCCCTCACTCTTTTTTTTTCTCTTCACCGCCGACACCTCAATATATCTCACACAAAAATCACAACTTTCTCTCCATCTCCCAATCTTGTTTCATCAACTCAAAATGACAGACCAAGTTTTGCCTCTTATTGTGGCCATTTTTGCCATTGTTTTCTTCTTGTACATCTTCCTCATCTATCTTTTGATTAGGATGAGATGAATCCAACATGGAACAAAACAAGAAGGAAAAAAGATTTTTAGTTTTTTTGAGCTTATGTAATAAGTTGTGTTATTATGACTATTTTTATTGTTGAAATTTTAAAACAAAAAAAAAAAATGGCGGCCGAAAGGTTGTAAAATCCTTAACCCTACCATATTTTCTTCATCTCCTCCTTGCCGCCACCATCTCCTACTTTCTCCCCACAATATTTCTCCTTTTTCAGTTTTCTTTTTTGAAATCTCCACGAAGATGGTGCTGTTTAAGCATCTCACGACAGAGGAATCCTTGCTTGTGTTTCTTGGTATCATTATTGTGTTTCTTTTGTTAAAGATATGTCCTAATGCTACATATTTGAATGACATATATTGGGGTATTTTGACATTTACTTATGGCATTAGTGTTTATATATTCGTTTACATATTGACATAATTAGGACATTCATATTCTCCTTATTTACGTGTATGAATGAATCCCTAGTATTTTCATTAGGGGAATGTATTCTAAAAGCATTTAGAATATGTTGGCGTATTTCCTTAATATGATAAATACTTAAAGTGTTCATAGTCCTTAGATTATTTGACCAGGACTTTAATAATAAATTGCGGACTATCACATTTGTTGTTACCTTTGATTAATATAGAGATGTTAATGATAAAGGATGGTGAGCCACGTGCCATAACAACATAGCAATGCGACTAACAAACATATGGATGACTATTAGTTGAATAGATCATTGAATGTGACGTGCATAATAAATTACATGACTTTGGATTAATAATTTGTTATTCGTTGCGATTGTACATGTAATCCTTGGACTTGAAACATTACGGCTGTCATATGTATTAGGTTTGATTCAAGCGTTTGGATAATGCCTGTCTCGACAAACGAGATGAGATACGTTCTCTCGTAGTTTCATTCGTCTGGTATAGTGATTGACAGGTAGTGGTCGAGATATGATCCATTAACCTCCGGCGTGAGGTGATGTCCTATGCGATCCAAGTTTGGTTGTTAAATGAGGAAGTCCTTGGCCAAGGCATGAATAATAGAAATGAGTTTTTTGATGTGTCATCTCTCATTCCACCATTTGGATCTATGCATCGTTTCGAGTCTATGAACTTAATCGGACCATGGTTCTTGCTCGACGGGACAATTAATGGAAGGATTGGATTGTACGATAATCAGCGACCATAAATAGATTCACTTGAATAAGACTTCATTGCTTTATAAATTGTCTTGATACGTTGGTAGCTAGAACGTCACTTAAGAACTCTGAAGGTGTTTTGAGAATGACGGAAGATATTCTCTAAACAAATCAAATAGTTTGATTAACATTGAAAGTGTTCAACGTTTCTTCAATACTATATAGCGGTGAATTTAGAAAGTCACACACAATAGAACATAGTGAATGTTTTTCCTATTGAGCTTGATTTAGTTTCTCTTAAATTGTTAAGGTGTTAACAATTGCGTTTAGTTTCTCTTGAATTGTTAAAGTGTTAACAATTATATTTTGTTTCTCTTATATTGTTAAGGAGTTAACAATTGTGTAATTGTTAAGGAGTTAACAATGGTGTAATTGACTTTTTAAAAGTTATTGGGGTCAATATACAATTGTTATTAAGTGTTAGGGCTAATGTAAAAATATGAAATGGTTGTTTTTATAATTTCGACTAATTGTGATTAGGGTGAATATTTAAATACATTTGTGAAAATATACTACAATAAAAGAAACAAAAGATGACAACTTTGTCATATTTTCTTTTTTAACAAAGAGATAAAACAACACAACATTAATTCAAGGAAGGTTGTCTTCTCTTTTATTTAAAAAGAGAGACAAAACAACAAAAGAAAAGGAAGAGTTGTCTTCTTTGCCTTGAAGACTCCACACGTTGGAGAAAGAAAAAGATGAAGAAAAGAATTGTCTTCTTCTTCAACCAATAATACAGTTGTCTTCATCTCTCTCTCTCCTCAAGCCTCCATGGCTGAAAAATTAGAGAAAAACGCAGCAAGAAGAAAGAGATGAAAAATTATTTTCTTCTTCATCATCTTGAGAGAACCATGGCTGAAGAATGAAGATGAACTAGAGGCACTTGCCTTCTCTTCTGCTTCTTCATAAGAACGCAGCCAAGGAAAGGGAGAAGGAGGAAATGGTTTTGCTCTCTTCTTCACAAACAAGCTCATAAATCTTCCATGGTTATCTAGCACAAAACAACCATGAAGATGGAGAAGCCATTCTTTGCTCGTGTGGACGGACTAGAGCTCTTGTGCTTTCAAGGGATGGTGTCTTCCATCAAGTGATAAGAAATTTCATATTCATACCTCCTATGAGTTGTCTACAAGAGGTATCTCCTACTTCTATCACTTGTCAATATATATATTTGCTATATATATGTTTTGCATATGTTAATCACATGATATCAAGATTAGAGTTTCATATAAACATCATGCTTTGAATTCCAGAAATTTTTGAATATCATGTTTCGCTTCCGCTCGATTCTTAGCTAGATGATGTTCATATCTCTAAATATATCAGATCCTTCATCTTCTTTATCTGGCTTGGTTGGTTCGTGGACTGACCAGTTCTTGGGAAGAGAAAGAGGAGTAGGCTTATAATATAGGTTGTTTTGTTGTTATACTTGTTAAGTTAATGTACCGTTTTCATTTCCATGAATAAAATTTGTGAATTTTATTTTTATTTTTTTAGTAGGGTAATCTTATTTTATTGTGGTTATTTACCAAGTTTTTACACTAATTTTGTTTTGATGTTGAATTTGGTATATAAAAAAAAGACAAAAACAAGCCGAAGGGATTTTACAAAAATAGAGTGCTGATGTTTGATGACAATTTGTTGGAACTAGGGATGTAGATCTGGCCAATGTCTGAACTCCCTCACATGCGGTTTAAGAAAAACCTATTTGGATTTAGTTCTCCTGAATATTAAATCTAGGGGCTAAATTTTTGATATGTCTCAAAAATGTTTTTAGTTAATCTTGCCACTAAGGTCTTCTAACGACTTTGATAATCTGGTGTGGCATCAACCCTCTCTGCATAATTTTCAACAACTGTTATGGCTATACATTCATTAGTGTATATATTTTGAGTCTCTTCCAATGCATTTGTTAGCAAACCATTAAAGGAGATTTATTGTGTATATTTTGATTTGGTTTGTTAAATTTCTCTCCTTTAAAAAAAAAATTTTGAAAAAAGGTATTTGTTCTATTTTGTGTGATTTAGATTTAGTCTTTAAACAAAAATTTTAAGTTTAAAAAAAAATTAAGTTTTAAAAAAAAAGAAACATAAAAAAAAAATTAGTCCTTGCGAAACCAAATTGTATATATCATTGAGTTTAAATTTCATTTTGTATCACTTTGTTTTTATCCTCATAACTAACGTTGGTGTTTGGAGCTTTAAATGACAAATCTTTTTTCAGAACCATTTGAGAAACAATGCTTGGAATTTTTTATTAGGTTGTATCTATTTTTTTAATTTGCAATGCGTTGATTGTTACTATTCATGCGTTGATCGTTGACTTTACTATTCATGCATTGAACGAAAGTTGAGCAAGGCTTCTTCAAGGTTTTTCAGCGTCCTGAATTCGTTTCCGTACTTTGTTTGGGCAAATTCAATCTCGATTTGCTCGTGTCAAGGTCGCTCTACTTTCTTCCTTTAGTATTATGTTGAATTTCTCGTTCAAGTATTGGCTTTTGTGGCCATTTTTGCTATTTCTTCTTCAGAACCTATATTGTACTAAATTTGTGTAAAATATACAATTAACCTTGAAATAATAATGCAATATATATGATTCAATGGGTTAAAATTACTAAAAATACGGATTTATTAACCTCCTCAAACTCATTCTTTGTTTGTCCTCATGCAAAGGCATTAAGTACTTCATAGATTCAAAAATAGTAAATCCAGGCAGTCAATGTATTCATACAATTAGATTTTATGAAATACAAGATTAAAAGTAAGTTTGTCTTTCAAACAATTCTACCCCAAGAAATCATTTTGTATCTAGCAGGAAAGAAACACATCTTAATTTCAAAAAATCCTTGAAGCCTTTTTAAGCACTTGTAACTCAATCAAAAGGATAAAAAAATTAATTACGCAAGATTTATTAAAATAAAAATACTTTTTACGGATAGTCATGTAATGTTAAAAATCAACTACCTTCCAAGTCATGTAATAGTCCCTTAGATTTTTGTTTTTGTTTTTGTTTTTGTTTTTTGTTTTTTTTTGTGAATAGATGACTATATCAATGGATAATGGTTGATTGCTCTGCTTCTTTGAAGTGTCGCCTTTCATTGATTGCATTGTGTTTGGTGAAAAGAGACTTGTCTGGCAGGATTTTGAATTGATAGCTTTTTTTTTCTGTTCTGTTGAATCAACACTTTGAAAATTACACGAGTCATATAAAATATGTATTTTTTTATATATACACTTTTTTTTAAGGGAGTACACCTACCTAGAAAAATCAGTCAAATTTTAATAAAACATAATATCTCACATTGAAAATACTTTAATCTAACTCCTCTTTTGTTATTTAATCAAAAATATTTAATTGAGTCATGTGATGCTGTCAGGATAAAATAACAATTAAGAAGGTTTCAAGAGTAAAAATTCCTAGATACAAACTCAACTCTAGTGGTTAATCATTTTTCCGTTTCATTCTCAGAATTAATTCAAGTGTTTTATCAAAATCCAACATATTTCAACAATTAACTGCTCAAATTTAATTATCATAAATAAATGAAGCAAGAAAATTTTAAAAAATTTTGAAACTTTTTAACAGGTGGTATCAATTATTTTTTTCCTCCCTCCTCAAACCCAAGTCTTATATTGCCCTCAATGTAAGAAAGTGATACAATGCATTGCAAATTAAAAAGATAGATACAACCTGATAAAAAATTCTAAGCATTGTTCCTCAAATGGTTCTGAAAGAAGATTTGTCATTAAAAGTTCCAAACACCAACGATAGTTATGAGGATAAAAACAAAGTGATACAAAATGAAATTTAAACATAATGATATATACAATTTGGTTTCGCAATGACTAATTTTTTTATGTTTCTTTTTTTTAAAACTTAATTTTTTTTAAAGAATCTAAATCACACAAAATAGAACAAACACCATTTTTTCAATTTTTTTTAAGGAAGAGATATTTAACAAACCAAATCAAAATATACACAATAAATCTTATTTAATGGTTTGCTAACAAATCCATTGGAAAAGACTCAGAATATATACACTAATGAATGTATAGCCATAACAGTTGGTGAAAATTATGTAGAGCTTATGTAATAAGTTGTGTTGTTGTGACTATTTTTGTTGTTGAAATTTAAAATGGCGGCTGAAAGGTTTTAAAGACCCTAACCTTACCATATTTTCTTCATGTCTTTCTTCTTCATCTCCTCCTTGCCGCCACCATCTCCTACTTTTTCCCCACAATATTTCTCTTTTTTCAGTTTTTTTTTTTTGAAATCTCCACGAAGATGGTGCTGTTTAAGCGTCTCACGGCAGAGGAGTCCTTGCTTGTACTTCTTGGTATCATTATTGTGTCTTTTCTTTATCTGGCTTGGTTGGTTCGTGGATTGACCAGTTCTTGGGAAGAGAAAGAGGAGTAGGCTTATAATATAGGTTGTTTTGTTGTTATACTTGTTAAGTTAATATACTGTTTCCATTTCCATGAATAAAATTTGTGAGATTTATTTTTATTGTTTTTAGTATGGTAATCTTATTTTATTGTGGTTATTTACCTAATTTTTACACTAATTTTGTTTTGATGTTGAATCTGGTATATAAAAACAAAAAGAACAAAAACAAGCCGAAAGGATTTAAAAAAAATGGAGTGCTGATGATTGATGACAATTTGTTGGAACTAAGGATGTAGATCTGGCCAATGTCCGAACTCCCTCACATGCGGTTTAAAAAAAAAAAAAAAACTTATTTGGATTTAGTTCTCCTGAATATTAAATCTAGGGGTTAAATTTTTGATATGTCTCGAGAATGTCTTTAGTTAATCTTGCCACTAAGGTCTTCTAACGACTTTGGTAATCTGGTATGGCTTCAACCCTTCAAAAAAACTAAAAGTTTTTTCCTTCTTGTTTTGTTCTATGTTGGATTCGTCTAATCCTAATCAAAAGATAAATGAGGAAGATGTATAAGAAGAAGACAAGGGCAAAAATGGCCACAACAAGAGGCAAAACTTGGTTGGTCATTTTGAGTTGATGAAACAAGATTGGGAGATGGAGAGAAAATTGTGATTTTTGTGTGAGAGATATTGAGGTGTCGGTGGTGAAGAGAAAAAAAAAAGAACAAGGGGAAGAAAGATTAGGGTAAAAACCCTTTTTGACCGACCCTCATCTTTTTTAATATTTTTTTAAAACACCATTTTTTTTTTTTGAAAACAAATTTAACCATCCAGACCTTTTAAACTCTTTTTTGGGGTTCAAGAGTTTGTGAAAAATGAGAACATTTTGGGATTTTAGGCCATTGAAAGACTAATGAATATGTAATCTTCCTCAAACCTATATTCTACAAAATCACACATTTTTTTTTTCTTTTTGTTTTTTTTAAATTAATGGACTAGCTCTTCCAGAGGTTTCTGTGTTCACGCCATCCAATACTTTCCTTCGACACTCACATGGGGCCACAGCCAGTTCCACAGGGTCAAGAGCAAGACAGTGGGATTTTACGTTACAGACAATACCGTCTAGTGAATGCTCTCACTCCTAACTATTTTATCAAGTAATGCCCAAACAGACCCTAAACTACATTAAGCTGGTGGAGTGGCAAGTACTGTTAGACAGAGTTGCACTGATCAGTCAACCGCACACAGAAACGTACAGTGACCACTAATATCATAACAATTATACCTTTATGAGTGCTTCTCAGGGTTAAGACCCAAACTACATTAAGCTGGAGAAAGACTAATTTTATACGAAAGATAAATGACAAAAAATAAAAATTGAACCCTAACACCACAAGAATCCCTAGGTTGCCTCCTAGGAGTGCTAAGTTTAACATTTTTAGCCAGACAAAGTCTATAAAATAACAAAATTAACTAAAATAAAAATGAAAACTAAAAACTGAAATATATACATATTAACACTTATATACATAAATCAAAGAATTACCTTATTTGATGAACACCGATCCCCGGCAATGGCGCCAAATTTTGATCGCGTCGTTTTGCGCTAAAAAATAGTAAGGTTAAATGATTGAAAATATTGCTTACCTTGAATTACCTCTAGCTGTGGCGAGTAGAAGGTCGATCTACGGAGATTGGGTTATCAAGTTAAATTAAGTCCTTAATTTAGAATTGTTTGACTATCTCTCGTCACTGATAAGTTTGATTAAGTCCAAAAGTCCATTAAAAGTCCATTAAACGTCCAAAAGTCCATTAAATGTCCAAGATACGGTATTAAGTCCAAAAATGAATTAAACAAAGGTACTAAATTGAAGAATTACAACACTCAACAATAAAATGAAAATCCAAAGGGGTTAATGATTGAGGGTGGTTATAGCTCGGTATACGCAGGTACAAAGTTATTGATTCAAATTAAAAGATAAGTCCTTCAGAAATAGGACTACAAGCTCCTACTACTGAGATGATCCTTTAGTTATGTAAGTGATAAGATTAATTGATTACCAAGAATGAATGTGTTGGTACATCCTAACGATATTCAATCTCTCAATTAATCTTTTACTTATGTAACCTAGAGGTGTCGGTACAACCAGACTAGAGTCCATCCGAGGTAGTCTCGTATTGCCACTGGTTTACAAAACCAGGCGTATATGTACTTTCAATTAAGTATAACATAACTACAAGTATACGTATAATTAATTAAATAATACTTCAGGAGTAAAAATACGAGACTTTAATAAATTTGAATCAAAACATATGTACAAAATATCCTCACACGTACCACCCCGAATCTCAGGTCTAGTGTGTCATGGTAAACTTTAAAGTACAAGAAATCATAACGAAAACTGAAATAAAAGAATACTTATTGTGTTGAACAGAATTCGATAGACCGGTATGATTTCGGTTTGTTGATGGCTCACTAGACTGAGAACTCGGGATTAAAATTTTGCACACAACTAAGAATAACAACTAAAACACTCAAACACAATAACAAAATCTACAAAAATTGAATGCCTTCAAATCAAATGGCAAATGGGTATTTATAGGAGAAATTGAGTACTTTTCGGAGTTACTATTCATGCAATGATGTCGCGCTTGTGTCAGCATGATATCAGCGCCTAAGTCACCATTGTGTCAACATGATGTCGGCGCTTACGTCACCATTGTGTCAGCATGATGTCATCGAAAGTTATTATTCATGCATTGACCATTGACTTTTACTATTCATGCATTGACCGAAAGGTGACCAAGGCTTCTTCAAGGTTTTTCAGTATCCTGAATCCGTTTCTACACTTCGTTTGGCCAAATTCAATCTCAATTTTCTCGTGTCAAGGTCGCTCTACCTTTCTCTTTTAGTATTGTGTTGAATTTCTCGTTCAAGTGTTTGCTTTTGTGGCCATTTTTGCTATTTCTTCTTCAGAACCTATATTGCACTAAATTTGTGTAAAATATACAATTAAGTTTGAAATAATAATGCAATATACATGATTCAATGGGTTAAAATTATTAAAAATACAGATTTATCAGCATGTTGCAAAACTGAAAGATCCTAATATCTCAAGGGTTCTGAACTTGTGGACCAATGCCCCTAGAATGCAGTTTTACACCGAAAACTATGTGAACGGTGTTGTTGGTAAAGGTGGTGCTTTCACTGGTGAAGTTATTGCTGAGATGCTTGTCAATGTGGCCATTCCTTCGGTCATTCTTGGTCACTATGAGAGGCTGCTTAGTTTAGGTGAATCCATTAAGCTTGTGAAAATATGCTAAGTGCAACTTGGCTTGATGAGGACGACTTCTTGATGGCTTATCATGACTTAAACCTTGAGGACAAGGTTCTGTCAAAAGGGAAATGTAATGTTATGGTTACTAATATAAAGGACGTTGGTGGTTAATTAGAAGTAAGGCTAAAGCAAAAGAGTGTCGCATGAAGACTGAGCTAGCTACGAGAAGCGGTTACGTGGCAAGTTAGTTGGAGTCACATGCTAGATAGATGCCAAAAAATGTGATGCATTGAGCCTATATAAACAAAGAGTGTTAGCAGAGAATAGGAAGAAGAATTTGCTCTTGTTATTTTCTTATTGCTTTTCTTTCTTTTCTTCAAGTTTTATCAATAAATAAACACTTTTATTTTTAAATTCTGCAATTTCTTATTTCAATCGTTACAATTTGCCAATATGGGAATCCATTTCCAATCTATGAGTCAATCATTTTTTTTTACACGTAAATTGATAAATTTCATTGCTAAATTATGTTAGGATGGCACGTCATTTGAGTTTTCATCAGATTGTAGCGAAACTGCCATATTACTTGTTATGAGATTAAAACAGAATCGAACAGTGGTCTCATGTAATGATTTAGTTTCCATTATTGGCATATAACTATATATGTGTCATTGAGTGTGCAAGTGGCTTCAAAGTTATTTACTGCTACATTAGGAAAAAAAAAATTGAGTAAAATCCTTATATCCCTCGAGATGTAAAAGTTTTTATTGTAGAAAGAAAATTAGGGATTTAATATAGGGTGAAGTATATCAGACTCTTTTATATTTTAGTGAAAGTATACAACACTTCTCTATAGTTCAAAAATTCCCTGAACTAGTCTCTATATTTTTTAAAAGCGCACAACACCCCCTACAGTTATAAAATCCGTCATATTTAACGAATTTTATAAAAAAAAAGTAAATACCCTCATTTTTTTTTCATTTCTCTCTTTTGTCATTTCCTCTTTTGTTTAGGCAAAAAAAAAATGGTAATTTAGTCAATTTATATAATTTTTTAATGAATAAATTCGTTAAAAATCAAAAAAAATCTCACTTAACGCGTGTGAAGTACACTTTCTATTAAATTTAATGGATTTTTTAACTGTAGGAGGTATTGTTCACTTTTGAAAAACTACAAGTACTAACTCAGGAAATTTTTAAACTATAGGGGGGTATTGTGCACTTTCACTAAAGTACAAGGAGGTCTAATGCACTTCACCCATTCAATATACGAATTTTTATTATAAAAAAGATAGATAAAAATATTATTCACTTAATAGATCATTACTCGCTATTAAAAAGTAAATTGAATGGAGATATTAATAACACATTGAATGTAAAGAGTATTTATTATTTAGAGAAGCGAATCTACCTCGATATTTGACAACAAAAAAAAAACCCATTTCGATACAATGAAGATTTACAAAAAAAGAAAAGAAAAAGAAGACTAGGAAAACAAGTCATTGAGATGTTGGCATCATACAATGTTCTGAAATTTGATGTGTGACAGCAAGATGGTCATGGTAGATAAATGCAAAGGATAATAAATTTATACACGTTTCAAGAGAAAAAGAAAGAAACATGTAACTACATTAAGTTTGTTTGACTTTTTTCGATCGTTTTGAAGAAAAAGAAAAAAAATAAAGTTTCAATCGCCTTGATAAGGTCAAAGGGAAGCCTATCCCACTGGTTGAGGTAGTCGGCAAACTTGGCTGCTCGGTAATCATCTGAGAAATGTCTCATCCCTTTTATATTGTTCAAAAAATAATGAAAATTAAACTTTAAGTTATTTGAGTTCTTATAAAGCTATTTTTCCAAAAATAAAACATTACCTTATAGATTTGGCTCATCTACAATTACATTCTCTATAATTTTATACAATACTCTTCTCAATTTATACCACATGTCAATAAATCTTATTTATGGACCACATTTAATCTTACTAAATTAGCTTACGAACTATAGTTAGAAAACATTAAATACAAAATCTAAACTACTATATTTATTTAACAGACAAATATGGAAACATTTAATTTTAAAAAACAAAGGAGGGGAAAAAAAAAACATCCCATTCCTACTAGCAAGACCAATGATTCCAAAAACAAACAAACAAACAAAGAAGACAACGCAATATCAAACATGTTTTTGTTTTCTTTTTGGGTTATGACTTTTGTGGGTTCAAAAGTTTCATCTATTATATTTGCATAATAAATTTTGGAGAAAATTGAACTTGATGTAGAGAAATTTTATGAATAATATGTTACAATTTAATTTATTAGACATTGTGTTTCTCTTTACAACACTTAATATCTGGCTCTCTCAAATTTTTACTCTTGCGTTGTTCTGTGAAGTTGTAGGCAAAATGTAACTTGCAGGGCTTGCGAATTCCCTCCCTAATTTACTAAAATTTAAGATAATCACAAATAAAGCTACTAACTTTACAACATCAAGTCGAGTTAGCTAAAACAAATATAATATGACTTCTTCTTTTTTTAAGAAAAAAAATCATATGACATAGAGAAAAAATCTAATAACTTCGCTATTTTTTTATTTTGTCCAACTTCTATCTCATTTTCTATATACTTTAAAGACCATTGATTTAGTTTTTTTCTTTTTTCTTTTTGAATCGTTGTTCTTATTCTTACTTCTTGGAAGACAAAAAAAAAAGGTATGGATAGGAAGCTTCCAACTTGATCTTGTGTTTCCTTTCTTTTCTTCTTTTTTTTTGAATACTTGGTCTTGTTAATAATGGGTTTTTTTTTTAGAATTATATGCTTCCATATTTGTTTGCTAATTAAATGTGGTAGTTTAAATTTTGTATTTAATGTTTTCTAACCACAGTTGGTAAGCTAGTTTAGCAAGATTAAATGTGGTCATAAATGTGATTTATTGACACGTAGCATTAATTAAGAAGAGTATTGTATGAAATTGTAGAGAATGTAATTGAAGAAGAGCCAAATCCCTAGCGTATTAGAATGACAAGAAACTTGTTCACTTTTTAAGGCAAGTAAACAAAATCAAGTTGCAGTTTTCATTCATTTTTCAGCAATCTTGCCAATTTTGACTATGTTTTCTTACTGCACAAAGTCTCTTCTTGGACCACATTAATTCTAAGAGAATATAAATAGTAGTCTGCGAAACTAAACTGGCCTCAATAATTTGATAAATTATACAAACACCTTCTAAATTTTGCTATTTTCATTAGGTTGAGTAAGCCAGTGGTTTTGCAGTTGGAAGTTGATGGAAAGAAGAATATGGAAATTTTTCTATGCCATACACTTTTAGTCTTCAACTGCTTTTTTGAAGGTTACTCATGGCTTTTTACTTGGTCCAAATAAAGAGCTTATCGTTATTATCAAATAATTACATCAACCAATGCCTTCGGGATGACACTTTTTGTCTAGCAACGAAGTAGATCCTGATTTCTTACAAGATTTTGGCTACTCAATTAGCGATGGCACTAACTTTTAGTGTTATTCTAAGATATTAAAGTTGTACAATGTGTTCCTTAGCCTCTTATGTTCATATAATGGACACAATGAGCATAAATATCCTCTTATTCGTGTCACTAACCTGTAATTTATCTTTTGTTAAACTCATTGTAAGTTTCTTGCTAAGATACCTCGCTCTATATTTCTTTAATTAAGTTAATATTATTGATCACCTTTAAGGTTTTTGATTAGTTAAGAGACTTCCCTAATATTTTCGGAAACATAATCGACCTTGCTTCAGGGTGAATAATTTCTTGTAATAGTAATATTCACTCCTAATCATCTTTTGTCAATAATATATAGTATGATATTAGCAGAAAATATAAGTGAAGTTAATTGTATAAGTTTCACTAGTATCATCTCAGATTTGTTACATTTCACAAAAAGAAAATTCTCCTATCAGATAACGGCTATCCAACCCGTAACACAAGTGGGCCCCACATGCATGCAGTAGGACGCACCTATTATGTGAGTGCATCAAATAGCTGAACAGCCTAATAGGAGAATTTCACTCCACATAATTAACAATACAGGTTTCCATCACAAGTTTGCTCATGGGAGTGACAGGTAAAAAGAGCTTAAGAGAGGGACAAGAAGTATTTTTACATTCAACTGAGAGAGAATGTCTACATTGCAAATGAATACAATACCCTTCACAGAGTTTATGCAGTCCACACTGCAAGAAATATGAGGATGTTTTTTTACAAATGGCAAAAAGCAAACATATTTATTCAAGTAAAAAGATGGTTGAGCTAATGGTGCTACCATGAAAAGTTCAATAAAGTTGAAGCCAAACAACATTCACAGAAAATCACAACCTTTTCCACTTCATTATTTCGATTTCTTTCGCATTCACAGTCCCTCTGGTACAGCTTATGCTGAAGAAAAACATTCACTCGTATCCATGAAGAAACTACCTTCCAGGATAAACAACACAAGGTAGAAATCATGGAGATCAGAGGGCACTAGGTACCTGTATTTGAGTTTTTTTAGCGGCTGCACTTGGAGCTATTCTCTTTTGCCATTTCTTTTTTGGATTCTGATTAAAATACGCGACTTTGAATCTTATAGTACCTGATCAACAAAACTTGGAAAAGTATTTTCAGCACACTCTGCTGTTGGGCTGCTTTTTATATGCTTCTGTCTCGTCCCCTTTTATCAGGCAAGATCTGGACCACTGGGAAGTAGATCATAACCATCATGGTGCTTAGCAGTTTCAGTTCTATTAACGGGGATGCACTTCAAAACGACTGCTATAATCATGCTCACAGCGCCAATCAAAATGCTGAGTAACCATAGTTGCCAGTTCAGCGGAACAGTGCTGGCGAAAGTGCCGAGGAACTCCACAATAATTACCTGGAATACTACTGTTGCAACCATAACAGCGATGAATATACGGCTAGTGAACATGCCGCGGAAAATGTTTATCTTCTCCATGTCACGACTGTTGATTTCGTTGAATACCTGAAGTACACAGGAAAACAGAACAAGCCTCACCATCATATGTTTTGTATAAATAATGCAGAGGTTTGAATAATTCGCAACATAGCACAATGGAGGCAAATAAGCTACTCCCAAGATGGAGTGATTGATAGTTAGAGAATACCTGGCAGAACACAAAGGTGTTGAATATAAATGTATTTAGAACTGCTGTAGCATCTGAACCCTCAAGTCCCAAGAGTTGCTGTCCCTCAAACTCAAGAACTAAAAGTACAGCCAGCTGATAAATACTCTGGCCGATTATATTCCTCCACATGGTCCTTGTAATGAAACTGACCGACCTTCCAACAGGAGGCCTTTGCATCAGTCCCTCGTGTGGTGGTTCGGTTGCTAGAGCAAGCGCACCTAAAGTGTCCATGATTAGGTTCACCCAAAGCAATTGGACAGCAGTAAGGGGAGCGGAACCTGAAGAAATTGAAGTTAATATACACACATTATGACACCCTTATTATTCGGTGATTATAGGAAAACAGAATGCCAGTTTAGAGATTACAATACCTGTAAAGCATGCTGAAATAAAATTGATCATGAGGGCAACAATATTGACAGTCAATTGGAACTGCACAAATTTTTGAATATTGATATATACGGCTCGTCCCCATTTAGCTACATTTACGATTGTTGTAAAAATATCATCAAGTACGATTACATCAGCACTTTCTTTTGCAACCTGAAGAAATAATTATTAACGGAAAAGAAAGAGTAAGAACCAATTACAGGTTAGAAATTATAATAGATGAGAACCCATGGAAGTCCAAGAGGTTGATACTTATACAAGTTGAATGTCCGTAAAGAAGTGGTCCAAAACTAAAATTAGAGAGAGAGGTTACCTCCATTGACACTTGCGGTTAGTTATTTCCCTTATTTATTTCGTTTTGCGTTTGAACGACTTCCCGATTAAACGCGAAGGAGGGTCATAAAAGAGATCATGACTATATTTAGTTGAGAAATTTTCATAAACAATGAATATTGGAAACAATAATGGAATTAATCAACTATAAACGATCTGGTTATTGGGTCTCAATGCTCAACTCGAACATTTTCTAGAACAGTGCTGAAAGTGTGAATTCAGTGGAGAAAACTTGTTATTATCTGCTTATTGCTTGTCAAAGATAAATAATTCAAAGGGAAAAAACATTGGTTCATCTAGGCATGCCATGATATTAATAGTACGAATGGATATTGAAATTTTGATTATTTTAAAATGTTGGTCTGAAGCTAAGCGAACATAAATTAGCAAAATCTGCAAGAGCAAACTATGTCCCGTGGAATTCAAGAGCAAAAAATGTGAGTAGAAAAGAATATCGCATCTTGGGGCAGCAGTCCGAGAATATATAAGCAGCACAAGAACTTATTAGACAGTAGAGATGCAAACAAACCTCTGTTCCTGCTATACCCATGGCAAAACCAATGTCAGCTTTATGTAAAGCAGGAGCATCGTTGGTGTTGGGTATCGGCGCAGCGGAATGGTCGGGGACAAGCAGTATCACGCAGCTAAAATATGAATGAAAACAGAGAAAGTAGAGACACAAGATTTACGTGGAAAATCATCAAACAGCTAAAATATGCCTACAGTATCACGCAACTTCCATACTGACTAGTGACTTGCTCTGATACCATTATGTCACGCCTCAAGCTTAGACCCCTAAGCCCGCAGGCGAGACCGGTATTGTAGGCATAATAAAATAACTACTTGGGCTTCTTTTCTACTAGTCCAAAATGGTTAATCCAAATAATTTCTTATACCCTCAACACCTACTTATAAAATCATATACATTATATTTCACTAATGTGGGATATTACATTTGTGTTGCTGTTTATTAAGTCTAGACTAAAAGGAATGGAAGGATTTTCAGACTTAAACCCCACACAAGAACAAATTCGGGAAAAGATTCTTTTAGATGTGTTTTTAAAGACTCAAGGAGAAAAACGATTTACCACTAGCATCAATAGACATTTTGCTAATATAGTTCACTTGAGCATTACTTAGTTTTGGTTGTTTGCTCTTTGTTTTCGCTCGATTGGTTTCATTGGCATTTGAGTGTCTTTTCTGTTTGATCGTTTTCTCTCTAGCATTTGATTGTTGTTTTTATGCTTGTCTTAGCTTGGTGCTAACTCTCTCTATTTGTACAAACTCTTGCATTTTTTCATTTTAGAAAATCCAATTTTGCTTACTTTGCAAAAAGAAAAAAGAAAAAAAAAACATATTGGTTTACAGATGGAATAAGACAAGTTTGGAACAGTGGGGAGACTTATCCCTATACCCTATCCTGTCACTTAAAATGTCACTCTGACACCTGTCCCATACTCATGTTTTTCACCCCCAACCCCTGTCCCTAACTCCGTCCTTGAATCACCATGGGAATAAGGATTATTCACTAAGTTTGAAGCATCTAAAACAAGTTGTAGCAAAAACCACAATGTATAAGAACTATATGTGAAAAATAATATTTCTCTTTGTTATTTGATGTTTGCACTGATTACCATAAAGCGCTTTTTTTTTTCTTTGCTATTGAATGACAACATATCGGTAGTTATCTTTACTCTACCTTGAATATTGATATGTTTGTTATTTTTTCACTAGATTTCAAACTGGGGCAGTATTATTATCTTCCTCCCTCTGATATAGTGGAGGCCGCTTGGCAATGCCAGGAAAATTTGAGATATTTAAATCGAAATCCTTTAGCATAGGCTGTTACAAAATTGAATTCGAACCTGAAATCCAATGGGTTTACAACTTGTTCAGCAAAACTGAATTCAATATGCATTGAAAATCTTGATTACTCCCTCCCAAAACTGATTATAGGGAAAAATAAAAGAAGACAGTTTAAATAGCAAAACAGAAGGCATGAGATACTCCCGCTACTCTCCTTTTTTACAATCAAAGCCATGCATAGGTTCAAAAATAAGAAAATGACATAAAACCATTACGTCATTTCACTTTTGTACTATTATTAATTGCAATGTTCTTGAGAGATCCTGCTAAAGAAAAGAATGTTTTCAACTAAACCTATAATGCAATAGAAAAGAAAAAACAATGTTAATTTCTTAATCCTTGAATGGGAGTCAAACCTTAGGGTATGTGAAACACGAGCAGGACATTTAATTAAAGAATGCTAAACTTTGTCTCCTGAAAAAGGAAGGCAGCGAATAATAGAACAAAGTGAAATTCTCTGAACGAGATTGCTTAGATTATTGAACCTAGTATATATCAGTTGTGTAAATAAACTTTATCTCCCAAAAGATAGATAGCTTATGTTAAACAATGCTAGCTAAAGTACTTGGTAAAGTAGATGCATAAAGAGAAATTCTCGTCACTTCAATTGATTGCTCAAATGATTGAACTGAGTATCAATCAATTTTATTTGGAGATAGATTCTCTAAGCTCGCTTCTTGCTATAAATAGCAAGCAACCTTCCAAACTCCTAGTCAATCACCAAGCAAATACATACACATACAAAAAAAAAAAAAAAATCAACCAACTTTTGTTAAAGTTCATAAAATAATATTCATTAGTTAGTCAGTTGCATTAATTCACTCTAAAGAATGGCAACTGATGATGACAAGCAGGTAGAAATGCGTCGCAGAAACAGCCGCATTGATCAACCCAACAATGAGCCTGGTTTTCTAAAGGACGAGAAAAATCACGAGGGACCCAAAATTGGGAAGGTGCCTGAAATTCTTGTACAAAATAAAGACCACGAAGATAGTTTCAGGCCTTTGCTGATGGCTCTTGGACCTTACCACCAGGGGAAACACGGGGAGGAGCTGAAGATGCAATTGATGCAAGAGGGGGAACAAAGGCTCAACTATGCGCCTGGGGAGAAGCTGATCAAGATTCAGTTGGTGCAGGAGGAGGGACAACATCAGCTCAACTACAAGCGTGGGGAGGAGTTGAAGATTCAGTTGGTGCGGAAGTTTTATAAGGGCGAAGCGAAACCGACGACGTCCTATTGGCCGGATTACGAAAAGGTGCTAGCAGTTAGCTCAGAAGCTAAAAAGTGGTACTCTGAGGAATCAACAAAACACATGAATGAAGCTGAGTTTGCCAAGATGATGTTCCATGACGGATGCGCCATTCTGCAATTCATATCTTGTGTTGCAAATGGAGATTGGATTGGGGTGTATATAAAGAATCACGAGATACCGCTTATCAAGCGCGACTTGTTCTTGCTAGAGAATCAACTACCATCTTTTGTGCTTAAAGAATTGATCAAGGCGTGTACTGAAAATAACATAAAAAATATGTTCCAAGAATTCATCGAGACGACAGGGCAAGCTCCTGAAGATTCCAAGTCGATTTTAGCGAGATTTTAGCGAAATTTTCGCGTTTCTTGAATGAGCGCCGCGCGCGCAAAAAGAAAGGTAGACAGCCCTCTAGCAAAAAAGAAGAAAAAGAAGAAGAGCCACTGCATCTTCTCCAGAGTCTCTGGAAATATTACGTTAAAGAAAGTGAATACGATAACGACAACGACGACGTTCAAACACCTTCTAGCAAAAAAGAGGTTCAAAGTAGCATGGGGGATGACAAAAAAAAAAAAAAGTAGCATGGGGGATTGGTATACATTCCGTTCGGCCAAGGAGCTTAAAGCTGCAGGGATCTCTTTCTCGCGAATCAAAACGACTAAGTTCAGCGACGTCCAGTATTTGCCTGTACTTCATCCTAAGCTTCCGTGGGCCTACTTATGCCTTCCTCCAATAGTTGTTGATGACACAACCAAGTCCATGCTGTTGAATTTAGCATCCTACGAGATGTCCTCCTCGGATAGCGCTGTGACCAATGTAGTATGTTCATACATTTGTTTTATGGACTCACTCATTGATCATAAAGAAGACGTGGTTGAGCTTAGGCGCAGGCGTATAATTCTCAATCGCCTTGGTAGTGACGAAAAGGTGGCCCGTCTATTCAATGATGTTGCCAAACATTTAGTGCCTGACCCAAAAGTTTTTCGACATGTTAAGATGGAAATTGATCGACATTATCGTAGCTGGTTCAAGACGTGGATAAATGAAGCTGTGCACACCCACTTCCGTAGGCCTTGGACGGTTGTGGTCTTCCTTGTCGCAGTCGCAGGTCTTGTCATGACTTTTATTCAAACTTACGCATCTCTTGTTGGTTTGATTAAAAAGCTTAATTAACGACTCAGCTGGGTTGCAATTAATTATATTCCTCTATGGCTATCGAGTGTGTTGTTGTTCTTTAATTTGTTTGAAAAGTAAAATAATTGATTTGTTCTATCTTATATAATATTGTTGATTGAAGAATATTGTATTTACTGTACGTTTAACTACAACAAATATATATAATGGTTGGGCAAATCTCACAATTAATCTTTATTGTTTATCTATTTTAGACAGTTAGTCTCTTTTGTTTCAAAAGTCACGCGGATAGTTCTTATTATTTGTAAAAATCTCACCATTAGTCCTTATTATTTCAAAAGTCATGCGATTAATCCTTATTATTTACGAAAGTCTCACCATTAGTCCATATTGTTTATAAATGTCTCACCAATAGTCCTCATTATTTCAAAAGTCACTTAATTAGTCTATATTGTTTGTAAAAGTAATTTGTTGAAGAAAATGGAGATCAGACTCTACTTTTACTTAGAAAACCGTGAATGATGTCAAATTTGAGAGAAAAATGTGGATTTGACATTTACAAACCCTCATTGGTGTTGCTTTTTTATCCATGGAATCTATAAAAACCTCAATAATGGCCTTTTAGAGCTTTCATTGATGAAACCCTAATAGAGAGACTTTTGCAAACAATATGGACTAATTGAGTGACTTTTGAAACGATGGAGACTATTGATGAGACTTTTACAAATAATGATGACTAATTGCGTGACTTCTAAAATAATGGAGATTATTTGTCTAAACTTGTAAACAATAAAGACTATTTGTCCAATTTGTCCTTTTAATGTTGTGTACGTACATAATATTGTGTTGATCGATTGGTTTTGCATTTCTCCTCTTTTGCTATTATTCCTTTTCAATTTTACCTCTCTTTTTGTTTTTTTTTTCCTCCTAATCATGGATTAATGCTATATTTGTCATGAAAATAATAATATATTTTGACCACGATTACGATCTCCATTATATTTGTTGGATTTGGATTCTGGGTCGCCCTAGATGGGCTGACCCGACTCATTAGACCCAAGTGTGGGAAGTTGGATAACTTCCCATCACTGGGTATTTAAGCCCAATATACTAATAGAACTTTGAACGTTCTATTAGTATCAGACACAAGAAATAGAAAGTTATAAAAAACTCTCTAAAAAGCATATCAAGATAAAAAGTTATTTAGGCTGTGAATTAACAGAGCACAAGACTGTATTGTGCACTTTGATTCACGACACACGCAGTGGAACAAGCACATTCAACGATCAAATCTATTACGCTACATAAAAGGTTAGTTTTCTTTTATAGCATTAAACAGTGCATGAAGATACTGAATTTAGTTTTTCTTCATTGGTATCAGAGCCATGCTGTTTGTTCCCTGCAATATACATGATTATATGCATGAAAATATGTCAATTATTGTGTTTTTGGTAATTTTTCACGTATTTATAGTATTATTGTGATTCTGTGAATTATCAAAAATGTGTATGATTATGATACTGGTAGAAAGTACTTTTTTCAAGGATTTTAATGCTGCTAATTTCATAATTTTTGGATAAGAATTGAATTTATTATGAATTTTTTAAGAATGATACATACACTGTTTTGAACGTTAAAAATAGTGTGTGTTCTTGGTGTTTGTGCGTACGTGCATCAGTTTTTTCTCCATCAGAAAGTGGGGCTGAACATAGGGTGACGTGGCATAGCAGGATTGGTGCCACATGGCCACATCATTTGGTAGTTATATCATTTAATAATTAGTTTATTAATTATTTATTTTCTTTTTATTTAATTTTTGAAATTCGAATTTCAAACACTAAATTAAAATTAAAATAATTTAATTTTTAGATTATAACTGCGGCGCCACGTGGCACATTAAGGCCTTGCCACGTGGCGTCACGTGTGAGCCATGAGTCACCGCATGGCGGTGACACGTGGCCAACATTGCCACATGGCAGCCGCCTGCTGCCACGTAGCCGCCGCTCTGGCCACCTGCCGACTGCGGCCCGACGGTGGTCCGGCCACCGGTCGGTGGTGGTCCGGTCGTCCGGCCAGCCCCAAAAAAAAAAAAAAAAGGTGTGTTCTTTTTGTTTTTTTTGTTTTAGCCCTATATCTATGTAATATTTACTGTATGAATCTCATGTACACAAAACTTTGTGATATTTGTGATTTAGCCCCAACGTTATCTATTTAGGCATTACATCTTTGTGATGTGCTTATTTAGGCTTTTTATTTTAAAAATTATGCCACAAAACTTAGATTAAACTCTATTGAGACTTAGAAATTTTAAATAATTTCTAATTGTAGTATGAATTTGTGTAATTTGCGTTGTAAAACATTATTCTATGAATGAAATTTAATAAAATTTCAAATGAAAACCTAGAAATTTATGTAATTGTTTTGTTTTACAACTTATTGTATGAAATTTATGTAATTTCATTGCGGTAAATAAAATTTATGTAATTTTATTATAATTGTTGGTATGTACAACATTTAATATGCTATATGCATTAACCTTTGTAAGAATTTAATCTAGGAAGGTTTTGTGTCTTATTTTTAAACCAGGACTTTTGTAGTCATAATCACATGGCAAAAGTAAGACGCACCGCAAGGAAGTCTGTTGCGGCGGTTGGTCCCGGTTGTAATTGTAGACAACGTCTCCTAACTAAGTACATAAGTCTACAATTCACTGATGAGAAGACTTTTCGTGAGCACCTTAATGAAGTTAAAGATTTTGTTCTTAAAATGCGCATTAAGCTTGAAGTTCCACCTACCTTATAGGAGGAAATTGAGGGATTGCTAAACTCTCTTCCTAGCATGTATGACCATGTGAAAAATAAGATCATCGAGTCGAAAATGTCTTTTGAGGATGCTCTATGTGAAATAGAACAATTTGAGAAAAAGAGAATACTTCAAGGGGTTAGACGCACTGCTTGTTTATCTTTGTTCCCTAACATGTCCAAAGCTAAGGGATCTCATAAAGATTTTTTTCTCATTAATCGGTTTGCTCCAAAAATAGTTAAGGACTATGAGATCACTTATGAATCAGATCAATCTGGATATGGGTGTCAAGATGATGAAGAGAGTGCATAATATGTCTTACATTCTGTTGTTGAACTTTTATGCTTATTAATTTCCGCAATCATCATTCTTTTCCATATGTAAACAGTGATGTTTATTAATAGATATATATCTATTTCCTTATTTGATCATTTTTTATTATTCTTTTAATGATGTTTTTAAGAGAATATTATATCTAAGTGGGAGTTCTATAGATGCTAAACTAAGTGATTAACATTTAGAACTTATTTTTCATAAAAATATGAATTTGGGTAATTTAATTTTTTTTTGAAAATATCATTTTTGCTGGAATGAGTTTAATTGTACTTTTAAGACACACGAACTATAAAGGATGACAGATCGTACTACGATCTGTTGATTTTAAGTCTTGTGTCTTTTCAATACAATTTAATACTCGATCTGACAAAATTACTTAGTGTATTTATGTGCTAAGTATCTCTTATTACTGTCTATGTAGAGTTACAAATGGCATCGAAAACATCATAGTAGATCTTAATAAGGGTGACAAGTTGAATGGGGACAATTATGATGTGTGGCATCATAAGGTCCAGTACATTTTAGAAGAACAAGAAGTAATTGAAACCCTTAACCATGTAATGAATGAACCCAAGATTGGTACTGGAGCTCAGTATCGAAGGGATATGGACGCTTATCAGATATGGAAGAAAAAGAATGCGACTGCTCGCATTACATTGTTAAGTACAATGCATGATGATCTGATTGCTAAATTCGAGGCTTACCCTACCGCTGAGGGCATGTGGATAGCCCTAAAAGAGAAGTTCGGTGGAACTTCTGTGTCAAAACTGCGTCGGCTTACTATCAAATTTGACACTTATAACAAGAAACCTGAAGTCAGCATGAGGCAACACATTAGGGAAATGTCAAATATGATATGAGAGTTGAAGGCGGCTGGCCATGTTCTGACAACAGCAGGTGCAAACTGTTATCCGATCTCTCCCTGCCAGTTGGGAACACATGATTGTTAATATGACGCACAATGAGAGTATGAAAACTCTTGAGGACATTGCGCGCCACCTAGAGCTCGAAGAAGAGCGCCTCTTTGCAGTCAAGGCCACTGGACAAGCCTATCGGCTGAGTCCAGCAAGTCTGGAACATCTGGCTCCAAACGCAAAAGAGGCAAACAATCTGGAAATAAGGGGAAGGGTAAACAAAACAAGCAAGACAAGAAGGAGAAGAAGAAAGGCAAGCGCAATGGGAAGAAGAACATTGCAAAAGTTAAATGCTATAATTGCCGAAAGAAGGGTCACTACGCTCGGGATTGCCCTAAGCCCAAAACCCAGGTAATGCATTTTACCAAACCTTCTTGTAATGCATATGTTTCTAGTTGTGCGTTACTGACTGAATCTTTACCTATGTGGACTCTTGACTCAGCAGCGACCGACCATATAGCTAGAGATAGAGGTGCCTATGTGGAGTACCGACATGTTCCGACTGAGACTTGATAGATATACGTTGGCAATAACGCTAGGGTCGAAGTTAAAGGTATTGGTACTTGCAAACTTCAGCTGCGTGGCGGCCGAACCCTCTTTCTCCACGATGTCTTCTATGCTCAGGACTTTAGACGGAATTTGGTCTCTGCATTAGTCCTCTTGCATTTGGGTTTTCATATTTACATGTCTAGCGTTTCTGTTGAACTATTTTTAAATTCTGTTTCTTTTGGTCATGGATATTTGATAGAAGATTTTTTAGTTTTGGATATTGAACATATTAGTTATGGTCTTAATGATGAATGTTTTTCATATTATACATCTTCTAGCACTATAGATGTAGATGTGAATGTATGGCATAACAGGTTAGGACATATTGGGCAAGATCGTATGAATCGACTGGCTAGAGAAGGTCTTTTGGGATCACTAGCAAAAGTCAACTTGCCCATTTTTGAAAGTTGCCTTGACGGTAAATCCACTAGAAAACCATTTGGCAAAGGCTTACAAGCAAAATTTCCATTACAGTTAATCCATTCTGACATATATGGTCCAATGAATGTTAGGGCGAGGCATGGAGCCTCTTACTTCATCACTTTTATAGATAATTTTACTAGATATGGTCATGTCTATCTGATATCACATAAATCCGATGCATTAGATTGTTTTAAAAAATATGTGAGTTTAGTGGAAAATCAGTTAGACAAGAAAGTAAAATCATTACGCACCGACCGTGGTCGTGAATATCTCTCTGATCAGTTCAGAAGTATATGTGATGAAAAAGGTATAGCTAGACAGCTTACTATCCCTGGAACTCCACAACAGAATGGTGTTGTAGAAAGAAGGAATAGAACCTTACTAGACATGGTTAGGTCTATGATGGTTCAAGCTAATCTTCCTATTTCGTATTGGGGTGATGCACTACTAACAGCCACATATGTACTTAACCGTGTGCCCACTAAGTCTGTCAATTCCACTCCTTACGAGTTATGGACAGGTAGACGACCTGATCTTTATAACTTACGGCCCTGGGGAGCAACTACTTATGTTCATGACAGTTTCTATAGGCATGGAAAATTGGGACCGAGAGGGAAAAAATGTATTTTCATTTAGTATAGTGAACACTCTAAGGGATATATTTTCATTGGAGAACAAGCAGATGAGAGTGTAACCGAAATTGAATCAAGTGACGTAACATTCTTGGAAACAGAATTTCTATGTAGGGGTGAAGTAGATAAGGATGTTCAGTTAATTGAATTGAATAACCTTGACAATCCTAATATTTCCATATCATCAGTTCGAATAGAGGTAGTGCTTCCGTTCCCTAATCCAAGTGGGAGAAATACACCGGTTAGTCATTTTGAATCTGAATCAGTTTCAGAACCAGTTAGTGGATCTAGCTCACTCCATACCCCTACATGGAAAAGTAACCGCCAAAGTATTCCTCGACGTCGTTTTGAGATTGAAGGGGAATCTTTAATGGTTACTACTCAAGATGATGATAAGCCGAAAAATGTGTCTGAAGTACTCTCATCCTCTGTACGAGAAAGTTGGATTAAAGCAATAGAAGAAGAAATGGATTCCATGAAGAAAAACCAAGTCTGGATACTGGTTGATCTTCCACCTAAAAGGAGAGTTATTGGCAACAAGTGGGTTCTCAAAATTAAACAAAAATCAGATGGATCCATTGAGAGATACAAAGCTTGCCTAGTGGCTAAGGGCTATACCCAGATGGAGGGTATAGATTATGAGAAAACCTTCTCTTTGGTGGTAAGGTTTGCCTCAATCTGACTAATTTTAGCCATAGTCGCTCATCAAGACCTGGAATTACATCAGATGGATGTAAAAACGGCATTTCTCAATGGAGAACTAGATGAAGAGATCTACATGGAACAACCTGTAGGGTTCATAGAAAAAGGTCAAGAGAGCAAAGTGTGCAAGCTCCAAAGATCTATTTACGGGTTGAAACAATCATCCAGACAGTGGTATATAAGGTTCCATCGAGAAATCATTTCGTATGGTTTTGTTATGGTTCAAGAAGACTACTGTGTATATGTCAAGAGGTCTCAGAATAGATATGTAATTTTATCTCTGTATGTTGACGATATTTTGTTGGCTGGGAATAGTAAGGATTATATAATCACCGTAAAAAAGTGGTTATCTTCAACTTTCGAGATGAAAGATATGGGTGAGGTAGCATATGTACTTGGAGTCAAGAATCATAGGGATCGATCAAAAAGACTTTTTGCTTTGTCGCAAGAATCTTACATCAAGAAAGTTCTTGAACGATTCCAAATGCATAACTGCAAACCTATTGACACTCCTATAGCCAAATGTGAAAGCCTGAACTAAGGGATGTGTCCCAAAACTCCAGAAGAAATAGAAGACATGAATGTTGTTCCTTATGCGAGTGTTGTAGGTAGCTTGATGTATGCCATGTTATGTACAAGGCCAGATATATGTTTTGCCGTAGGATTGGTAAGTCATTATCAATCCAACCCTGGACGAGCTCATTGGCAAGTTGTTAAGAGGATTCTGAGATATTTGAAGGGCACTTTGGATTATTGCTTATGCTACCAAGGAGTTGACCTAAATCTAAAGGGATTTACAGACGCTGATTGGGGTGGTGATCCAGATGAGCGTAAATCAACTTCTGGGTATGCCTTCTTGCTGAATAGTGGGGCTGTTTGTTGGTATAGCAAGAAGAAAACCTACATAACATTATCTACCATGGAAGTTGAGTTTGTGGCTTGCTCAGCGGCTGTACAAGAAGCGGTATGGCTTAAAAGATTCATGCTAGATTTAAGAGTATTCACAAATACTGATAAATCGGTGACAGTCTATTGTGATAGTCAAGCAGCCATTGCCTGCACTAAGGATCCAAAATACCATGGCAAGACTAAACACATAGACATAAAGTATAATTTTGTAAGATATATGGTGTCAAAGAAAGAAGTGATCATTGAACATATCTCTACACATGAGATGATAGCCGACCCACTCACTAAGCCAATTCCTAGAGATATATATTTGTCTTGTGTAAAATCTCTAGGATTGCGCAGAATTTAATATATGTTCATATGTTGTGAAATGATCACTTTTGTACTCATACAATTGTATATTTCAGATGCCAAATAAATAAATAAATGAAATATTTTGATGCACTTAAGTAGTGTTAAATCTTTGTGATATATGTAAATTAGAATGTGTATGAGTATGTTAGCACATACAATTGGCATCGAATTGTACGTCGACAGGTTAGGGAGATTGGCTCTCTTACACGAGCAATCGCCTCTGGCACAGTGGGAGCGTATAGAGATGAGACAATATAAGTTAGTTAGTATTTGTTGAAAATACTATACTTATATTAGTGTCGCCTTGAAAATTGGTCATGGATTAGTTCTAACGACAATTATTAAGATGAGACCTCATATTGTATGTGTTATAATTAAGACTAATGTGAGGTCGATATGGATTCCCACAATCCATACAACCTGTATATAGTCAGATATGAAACCTCGATTACTGTGAGTATTAAGTTCGAGGATTCAGGTTAATTATTTGAGTGATAACTAAATCAGAATCTGTACGGTGGTAGAAATAAATAAAGACGTACTCCCTTTTTCTAAAGGAAGTCACACTGTAACACACGTTTCATACCGTGTGTACTCTAGCGACTATTTAAGGAAGTTAATGAATGAATCCCTGCTTCATCACTGTGTGAGACCTTGAAGCAAAATATGCTACAATATACCCTTTGTGACCTACGCTCATATTCTGATAAACCAAGTTTAATGTTAGCTACTTTGGTATGTTGCCTAAAGATCATGTAAGATTCGATCATATGGGACATGTCTGGGAAAGCAGTTAACTTGATTTAGAGGGGTATTGAGCGAAGGAAAGACTGTTCACTTCTAGTGCTACATGTGTTCATTGGTCGACCAGTTATATAATCTATGTGATTGAACGATCTTTGTGATCAAATATAACTATGAATACGTGATTGAGATTTTAAAGGTCATGCATAGTCTAAGAGGGATTAGGTGTGCACTGACTGATGTGAACTTAATTTGGTCTAGGGTATAGCGAGACTCTATATTCTTTTGAAGATAGTGGCTCCTATGTCATCCTTAACAGGTGAATGGTCTTTGAGCCTCCACTTGTTGTGTGCTCGCGAGTCGCACGACCTATTTACCTGTATGAAGTTTAATTATGCTTTGGAATCAGTTTCTTGAGAGATAATGGTAGATATTGTTCTGCCCATCTTGTGCGAGTGGGAGATGTTGGATTTTGATTCTGGGTCGCCCTAAATGGGCTGACCCGACCCATTAGACCCAAGTGTGGGAAGTTGGGTAACTTCTCATCACTGGGTATTTAAGCCCAATATACTAATAGAACTTTGAACGTTTTATTAGTATCAGACACAAGAAACAGAAAGTTATAAAAAACTCTCTAAAAAGCATATCAAGATAAAAGGTTATTTAGGCTGTGAATTAACAGAGCACAAGACTGTATTGTACACTTTGATTCACGACACACGCAGTGGAATAAACACATTCAACGATCAAATCTATTACGCTACATAAAATGTTAGTTTTCTTTTATGGCATTAAACAGTGCATGAAGATACTGAATTTAGTTTTAAAGTTCTTCAATATTAAATATATATATATATATATAATGTATTCCCTTTACCTAGTGATCCATCTGATGCCTTGGTCCTACTATATGGAAGAAGCAAAAAAAAAATTCATACTTATTAGGGCAGTTTGAGAAAAAAGAAAAAAGGGCTAGTGAAAGAGAGTTATCCCTTTTTTTCTTTTTTAACCTAGCTGGCCTCAAAATAGGCTCCTTGTATATTCTCCGTCGGTGATCCAATAACCTAGCTGGCCTCAAAAACGCTTTTCGATATGTTAGAATGCATATTGACAAACATTTTCGTAACATCATCAGAAGGATCTTAAGTCGATGGCTCTTCTTCAATTTGCATATCATGAGCTATATCGCAGCAGCATTTACGCTTGGCCTCACTATAATTCAGACTTATGTAAGTGTTCAAGATTTTGTTAAACCACCTGCAGGTAAAACGTGATCTTCACATGCATGTCTTCTTCTTTAAATAATTAATTGTCTTCTCCGGGTAATTTGCAGTAACTAATTAATACTCGCAAACAGAATATTAATCGAAAAATAGAAAGAGTGCGTTGTTTCCTATGTAATACTATATGGGTTTCTTATTTTTTAATATTGGAGAATGTATTTCCTGTTACTACAATAAATGTATGAGTAATGTTATAAATAAAAAGAGAAATAATATTCAGGCTTTGCACTCATAATAGCTCTCTCATCTAAATAATTTCTTTATGGTATTAGAGCCTAGGAATCAAAAGGTCATAGGTTCAAAATTTACTGTCACCCATTTAAAATTGTCCAAGTGCAAGGTTCAATAACTCCGTCTGCACTTGTAGCAGGGGCGGACCTAGAAATTCAACATTGGGGGGGCCAAAATATTTTTTTAATGATACTATATAGAATTTTTTAAAAATAAGGGGGGCTGATAATTTTTTTTAACGATACAACATAGATATTTTTTAAAAAATTTAAAACGTCGGCCCCCCTGGCCCCTCCTAGTACCTCTCCTAACTTGTGGGGCGTATTAAAGATAATAAATAATATAACAAACTCCTTCTAATAACTTAAACTTTAGCTTAAGCTTTTAGATGAGGTGATCACTTAATACTTTTCATCACCTTATTATCACTTCTTAGTTGGCATGACAACTAGATGAAGTTATTTTATTTATCTTTCTTCTTGTATTGATATTATATTAATTCCTTGTCTTCTTTTATTAATTTTTCTCTCTTTTTATTTTTCCTTAATTTTCTATATCTTCTCTTTCTTTCTCTTTTGTTTAACCCTACTAGATGTTCACTTTTCTCTTTCTACCATTCATTACATTTTTTTTTCAAAATTGATGAACTCATAGTTGTCGAAAATGGAATAAATTGTTCAAAAGCAAAGTAAAATTGAAGATAAAAAATGGGCACTAAGTTGAACTATTTATTATAAATATAAACGCGGGACTCTGACAAAAGCTATAAGAAGGCTTATTCGTAGAATATACACATGATATAAAAGTATTCATTGATAGTGGAAAGATTAGAGGGCAATATTAACAAGAAGTTAATAAGAGAGAGACAATAAAGAATAACCATCAATTATCTAAAGAAACATATTTGATATTTCATGTAAGGAAAATAGCTATTCTTCAAGGCAAGAACATATAGACGATCAAAGAATATTACTTAGCCAATAACTTAACATTATAAGAGACGAGAAACTATACTCTATTCAATAACTTCTTATGTGTGTTATGAAGGTTTATCTTTCTTTCTTTTTTTATGGTGAGGATTGAATCCGCCACAAGTGATCAAATGCATTCCATGCATATTATAAAGTTATAATTTTGTTATAGTATATTTTCACGGTAGCAAAGAAAAAAAAAAGTATCTCGCAACTATGAAATTGGTAAGAAGAATAAAAAAATTCTAAAAAATATGCAGTGAATGGTAGAAAGAGAAAAGTGAACGTACAGTAGAATTAAACGAAAGAGAAAGAAAGAGAAGATTGAAAATATTAATTAAGCGAGACAAGAAAGGAAAAATGAGAAGAGAGAGAGAAGTTAATAAAAGAAAAGAGAGAAATAATTTAAAATTAATAAATGAAGAAAGAAAAATAAAATAAGTTTATCTAGTTGGCATGACAACTAAGAGGTAATAAAAATAAGATGACGTCTAGCATTACTCTAAATGTATTGTAATTGAAAATGCTATTTCAATTCAATATTGTCTACATTCTTTTGATTGATTGGTTTTGTATTTCTCCTCTTTACTCCTTTTCAATTTTTCCTTTCTTTTTTCTCCTCCTAATTATCATGGACTAATGTTATGGTTATAGCGTTAAGTTACCACTTCAACTAAAAATTTAAACTGGTGTTATGCTTAACTTATCACCTTATTGTGTCACCATATTAGGCTGAAAACCCCTGTGTTTAATAATAATGTTACGCATTACCCTCCTTCAATTTTGAGGTGCACGTGCATGTATACCCTTTGCATCACTTTAAAGAATGAGAAGCAGCCAAAAAAAAAAAAGCATCATCAACAAACTCCTTCGGCCTAGCTAATTCAACATTGTGGATGAGTTGTTTACACCAAAATAACCATCACACTTCTTCATAGTGCCCAAAGTTGCTTGTCTACCACTAAGGCAGTGATTGGTATGTGAGAATGAGTTGTGAATGGAATGACATTTCCAATTTTATTTTAATTCCCATATTTGGTATGAGGGAATGAACTTGGGAATGTCATTCACAAGGAAATCTCATTCCACATACATGAGAATAGCCATTCCAGACCAAATACATGGGAATGGCCCATTCCCATGTGTTTGAGAATAAACTTGACTATCATACCTTTATATAACATAGCTTTTATAAATAATTTGTTTTACAATAATACTAATACTAATTTAAAAATATAATAATAATTATTATAAAAATTATTATTATTATTATTATTATGAAAATTATAATGAAAATAAAAATAATAAAAAAATAATTATAAAAACAAAAATAAAAAATATTAATAATGATTAAATAATAATAATAATAATAATAATAATAATAATAATTAAAAATATAATAATATTATTATGATGATAATAATAATAATAAATAAATAAATAAATAAAATAATAATAAAAAAAAAAATAAAAAATAATAATAGTAATTAAAAAAATAATAAAAAAATACTAATAATAATAAAGTAAAATAATAATCATAAAAATAAAAATGAAAATAATAATAATAATAATAATAATACCAATTTAATAATGATAATAAAAATAAAAATAATAATAATAATAATAATTGTTGTTGTTATTATTATTGTTATTATTATTTTTATTTTTTTATAAATAATAATTATTATTATTTTTTTTAATTTTATTTTTTTTATTATTTTTTATTGTTGTTGTTGTTGTTATTATTATTATTATTATTATTATTTTTTTGTTATTATTATTATTTACGTTTACATTGTTTACGGTTATGTTTATATTTATTCTTATTTTTAATATTATAATAATAAAAGGGCAATTCTGTCATATTATACAAGTCATTTACATTACTACTCTTAATTCCTAGAGCATACCAAACATGTCATTCGCATTCTCAAATTCATTCAATTCCCAAGTTCATTCAATTACCTTGGTTCATGTCATTCCTGCCCAAATTCATTCCAGTGTACCAATCGCTACCTAAGTGTCTTTGAAATCACCAAGGCTATTTAGAGAGAATGCTTGATTGGACAATTTATTGGTAAGCTTCCACCCATCTTTTTGATTGAGAAAGTTGTTGACGCAAGATGAAAAGTCCACTACAAGAAAACAGGTTTGAGGCTATAAATATCACTTTTGTAGCCAATTTGTGCAAATTGGCTACGAAGAGGCAACGAAATAAAAATATTTCATCGCCCCTTCATAGCTAGATTGCACATAATTACTTCCCTCCAAAAAAAGGCGCTTTGTCACTATTTCGTCGCCATGTATAGACGTTAATTATATTTTTAAAAATAACAAAAAACTAATTGAAAAAAATAACATAAAATAATAGTTTAGTTGCGATTTTGTCACCAGATTACGACAAAAGTCGTTAATTATTTTTGTAAAATTAAAAAGAATAAAATATAAATATTTTGTTGCCCCTTCATGGTGATGCTTGGCGTCAGATTTTAATTATTTTGAAAAACATAATTAAAAACATATAATTTTTTTTTAAAAAAGTAGATTACTTGTTTTGTAACCCCTTCGTGGCCAATTTGCGACGAAGGGGAGACAAAACTATTAATAATTTTAGGAAACAACAAAAAAAATATATAAAAAATTTTTTAAAAAATAAATTTCGTATTTTGTAGCCCCTGCCAATTTGCGATGAAGGGGAGACAAAACTAATATTTTTTTTCAAAAACAACAAGAAAATGTATTAAAAAAGTTTTTTAAAAATTAAATTACTAAATTGGTCGCCCCACCTTGGCCAATTGGCAACGAAGGTGAGACAAAACTATTAATTATTATTTTTAAAAAATAAAAAATATATATCTAAATTTTCTCCATAAATGAAGTACCTGTTTAATTATAAAAAAATATATTTAATTAATTTACAAAAATAAGAAAAAAACTGTCACATTTGAATTCAAGCTCGATCATAATTGAATTTAGAAAAAATAAGAATTATACTAAGAATCTACTTCCATGTATTATATATAAATAAAAAAATAAAGTAAACGAGAAAAGATTTGTCGCCCCATTGTCGCAATTTGCAACAAAGGGGTGACCATATTTGTAATTTCGTGGGCCCTTTGTCACAAATTGCGACAATGGGCTACAAAACCCTTCTCTCACTTTGTTGTTAATGAATTTTGGAATAATTCATTCTCTTTGATTTGATGTCTTATGTCAAGTGTATTGTAGTTTTAAAGAAGTAAGAATTAGATTAAAATTTTAACTTACCATGTAAATCATTTCCTAATATACATGAGACGTGTTTAGAAAAAAAAAATCCTTTAATTTGAGAATGCATGAAACTTCATATTTCCTAACACCATAAATTCATTTACATGCCATAATTGATGTTCTTCATTAAACAAATGTCCATGAGTGCATTGTGATTTCTGATTATTATCCTACTAATAGAATGGTCGACATGGACAATATTCATTTGCAACCGTAGATCCCCATAATCATACTACTAATTATTTAAAAGTTTATCCAGTTTTTAGGGAATCTTGTTAGCTGAATTTGTTGATCCTTTATACGTATATATACACGAAAAATATTCATTTGTAATCGCAGATTCCCATAATCATGCATAGAATTTCGTGATCCTTTATAGAAATCCCTTATATATTGATAAATCGTGCATTTTAAGATTATCATATAAGGTCTTGAATCATTGAATCTAATACCAATTAATTTTATAATGAAACTTAATTGTCCAATCATGTGTGAGCCGTTATTGTTTTATGTGCTACAAATTTCTCGTTAACTTTATTCTTTCATGTCATCTTTGTATAATAAAAATCCATAAACTAGGCATATAATTAGAAATAGTTAAATTTACTTTAAAGGACTAATTAAATGTTCCGGGCTTACACTTGTTTGATCAAATTAATGTATACTCATAATTCTCATTTGTATCAAAATAAACTTCTTTAAAATAAATATATAGCAATTATATATAGATAAAGATTTTAGAACTTATTATCTTGTTATAAATACTCTTTTTAAAGCTAAGTTTTGTAAATTATAGGCTTTGTCGCCCTTTTGTAGCGATTTTGCGACACCCGGGGGACAAAGCCTCAAATTTACTTTTAAAAAACATAAAATTAAAGTAAATTAAAGGCAAATTTGTCGCCCAGTTGTCGCTATTAAGATTTTGATAATGATTTACTATTGAATGGTTATATAGGATTATTAATTATTAAAATATAAGTTATAGATTATTCACATTTACAAATTTTTGGATTTGAGCATTGCTTTCAAAATTATAGGGTATGTTTATATAATCAATTGATCAGCACAATTCAATACTCAGTACTAGATTACTTATATAATAATGTATGATTGATATTATATTTTCTCTATGAGATATTAAGATCAAGTTCATATTTGAATCAAGTCGAATAAAGCTTGCAAAATTCAAAAACAATTTAGTTGGGCTTAAAATAATTAGGGATAACCACTAGGGCCTTGGTCCAGTAGTATGTAACTCGCTATGTATGCGAGATGTTGCGAGTTCAAATTTCACTAATTATGTTGTACGACTTTAGACCTCATTTGAAAAAAAATAAATAAATAAAGGATGGCAACTTGGACTCGCCACCGACTTAGTTACTTTATAACTAATTTATCATTCCTTAGTTTTTTCTTCATTTGTTTTTAATTTTTTGATCATAGAAGAATTTCATACACAAAGTAGTTGTTTCATTGATTATTCCAAAAGGCACAATTTTTTAAAATAGTTAAACAATTTCGTTTGACACCGATCCCATACTTTTTAATATATGAATGTCACAGGCTTTTTGCTAGTGATCCCTTAGTTTTTTCGTTAAAAGATTGATACATTTTTGCTCTTACTATACGAGAGAATCAATAAATACCCAAACTTTCTCACTTAACTACTAGTTTTTTTTCTTCTTGTGTGTGTTCACATCATCTAACTATGTAAATATGTATGTTGAATCTAATTTTATCAACATTATAGTGGGATTCATATCTTATGTCATTGATATATCAACTTCTTTGGATTTATTCTTTTTGTAATATTCAAATACTCAACTTGGAAGTTTATGAACTATCAATGAAATGCCATTTGACCTTTTTCTTAATAGAATATTTCTTAATTTTATGTGTCAAAAAAAGGAAGATAGCTCAAGGTTAGAGATATTGTCAAAGTCTTTTAGTAGCGGTTACATGTCTCCCTTTCATGACAGAAGTATATATTTGAATAGTTAAATGATGTGAACACAAAAAAAAAAGAAAAAGAAAAAAAGAGGTAGTTAAATGAGAACTTTTGGGTATTTTTTGATTCTCTCACATAGTAAGGCCAAAAATGACTTTTTTTCAATTTCATAACAGAAAAACTAAAGGATCACTAGAGGAAGGAGTGTGATAGTCATATATTAGAAAGTGTGAGATTTAAGTCACATATATCAAAACTACGAACGGTGTAAAACAAAATTACCCATTTTCTAAGTGTACATATAGAAGGTGACAAATAGGTGACATCTAGCATTTTTCTTATTTATAACATATAGGTGCTTTGTAGGTGGGAGAGTAATGGTACATACCGCTCTATTTTCATCGCCAATTTACCATCTCCTATGTGGTGCTTATAACACACCGACCCGTGCATATAATTATTTTATTGATGTGCATATATTTATATGTCTACTTTAATTATTTACGTATATTCGTTTACATAAAATATCATATTTTTGGGCTACGTGCATCTATTTTGTTTAACGTGCATTTATATCAAACTATGTGCATACATCTAATTTAACAAGAAATTTAATCTATTAACATATATTGTATCAATATAAATGTCTTCTTATATAAGTAGGCACGTTTAATTGGTTAACGTGCATAATTCTCATTTTACATACAATTTCGGGACTTCACGAACACTTTGAAAAATCGTAGGAATCGTTGAAAATAATTAACGTAGACAATTAGGAATTAGAACAACTAAATTAGTTAGAATTAAACTAGAATGGCAAACTAGTTAATAACATTTAGTTGAAGGGCATGTTGGTCATTTGGATTTTTTTTTCTTTTATTATTTACACCTAATACACTACAACACACACAAACACACAAAACACACACAAAAATCAGATTTCCACACACACACACACACACAATAAAATGACTAAAACACACACACACAAGAAGAGAAGAAAAATAGAGGAAAATAAGGAAAGAGAAGAAGATTAGCTCAACTTTTGCATGTTCTTCAAGATCTAGGTAAGGAAAAAATCATATTTTGTGCATTTGAATAGTTAGGGTTTATATTAAAATTTCTAGATTATAATTTATTGCCTTATCCTTGCTTATTGATGCTTTAGTTGCCTTTTATTATGCATAGAGAACACTCTTTTGTGGTTTAATAGTAATTGTTATGGTAGTTTATTGATAGAATAAAGTTTAGTTAGTTAAATGTAAAATGGTAGACAAAGTGTTTGTTTAAATGCATAAATGAAGTGTAGGAATGTTATATAGGCTAAAGTAATGGTTATTGTTGGGTCAAATGCAAGAAATAACAAGAAGATGATAAGCAAGCAAAATTCGGATTTGGACACTGCACTGCCCCTGACTTCCGAAGTAGTTTTGGTATAGCAAACGTGCTTAGAATTGAACAAAATTTATATGGCAGCTATATTAGACAGTTTAGAACAAATTTTGATTTCTAGAGCTAAGGCAAATTCTAACGTTTTGACCCCGCGATTTAGCTATTTCCGAAATGTGTCTGAAAATCACTGGTGCATGGGGCACTTCGCGTAGTTGCACGGAAAAGGTCATAACTTGTGGAATTTAGATTGGAATTGAGTTTCGCTTGAGGCATCTACACTCAAAGAACTACATTTATAAATAAAAATCAGTCAGTTTGGAGGACTATAGCATAGGTAACTGAATAAATAAAGTTAAGCATCTACAAGAAATTGAAAGATGTTTTAGCTAGTTGATGATTGACATTAATGATTGTGATTGCTAGATAGTAAAATTATGGATTCTCATTGTGTAGATGTGTATATTGGAGTTAAATGATGGTTATAAGATACTCAATATGATTTATTAGGCGTTATGTTAACAATGTGGTATTTTGGTGTTGATTATTAGTTAAATGAGAATTCTAGTGTTGTGGTTATTGTTGTGTTAGGAGTGGGAGATAATAGATATTGCATGTTCAATGTTTGAAAGAATGCTTGTAAGAAGATTGTGGGAGCTCAAGAAGAAATTAGCTAGCATCTATGTTCATAAATATACAAGATTGGAGTTTTAGTTAGCTCTCACTATATATATTGGAATTTCAAGTAAATGAACTAACTACACCATGTGTACGTGTATGTGTGTTAAATTGAGGCTTCAATTAGGTGCTTTAAACGTTAGTGGAACTAGTCATAGGCTCACGTGGGATTGAATTGCTCGGAAATGTGCTAAAATGCAAATTTAGTAATCTTTAAAAAGAGGACTTTTTCCGTTGTGTAATCCGGGCAAGTTTGGGCTATGGTTTGGATATCCTTGGGGTAAAGAAGCACTTTGGTGCTTTTGTTACGCGAAATTGGGGCTCGGTTAGTATAGTTGTAGTTAAAACCCGCTCAGGGCCTTCTTGAGTTTTTGCTTCTAAAATGGGTTTTTATGATCTTAATAGGTGTCTCTTGACTTGGTTGGGAATGTAGTATGGTTAGGTTGTGGGTTGGTAATGTTGAAATGCACTCAGGAGAAGAAAAGCTTGGTTAAAAAAAGGGAAAAATGTAGTAATTGGCTTCTTTGGCGTACCTAGAGCTTACTATTGTGTTGTCACATACTATTGTGTTTATCTAAAGCTAATTGAGCTATTTTAATTGGATTTTGGGTGAAGTTGTGTTGGTTGCCTCTTTTTGGGATTATATAGTTATCTCGTGCATATGTTGGTTATAATGTGTTTATGTGAGGCAGTCAGTTGAGTTGTCATACTCCTTTTCTTCTTCTTTTAATTATATTGGTAATATAGGAAATGTGTTAGCTTGATAAAAGTTAGTATTGACTTGTGAAATGTTTTCTTTAACTTGAGTTGTTGTGGGCGTTGAGATATGATTATCTTATTTTTGAGTTGTTACCAAGTCAGTGTTGAAATTGTTGATAGATAAGTTTCTCTACTTCTTGTCCAACTTGTGAAATATTGAACTATAAATTTTGTTAGAGCTTGTTATGCTAGTCTAGTTTATGAATTTTCTTAACTTGTATTTAGCTAATGAATCTAATGAATGATAGTTTAATGGAGTTATTAACTAGCTAAAGGAAGAATGCTGCTAAGCTTCATTTAGGTACAAGTTATGGCCTTTGGAAGAGAATAATGCATGTGTATTTCATAATCATCCAGTAGTAAGCTATAGTTAAACTTAAATTGCACTTAAATTCTAGTATACTAGTTGAATATATCTTTTATTGAGTAGCTAATAAGTTAGATTTAAAGTAGTATTCGATATCAAGGAGTTACTGGTGTCCATAGAAGAAGGTTACATAGGAATTATGTAAAGGAGTATTTTAACATTTTTACTTGCTATACATAATGACCCTAATCCTCTAATCATTGTTGTGTAGTAAAGTGTTGTAATGCTTTTAATTTATATTATTGATGGGTTTAGCGAATGCTTTCCCATTGTGTTGTTAATAGGTTAAAAGATAAAAGTATTAATTGAGCCTAACCTCCATTTTGGCTATTAACTTCCAAATGAAATAACTCTAGCTTGAAGTTCAAGTTAATAATTTTAGAAGCATTAGTTAATCAGTTAACATATTTTCTTGTTCTCTTTCCCTTTAATGCAATATAATGTATTTATGTGTTATAATAGTGCTTTATGTGTTGGTTAAAAGTCATAGTTAAGGTTAACTTGTTATTGGCCTAATTCTTTTAAATGTTATACTTATATGAACAACTAAGGTTTACACATCTGAACTAATTCAAGGAGGTTGGAGTGAATCTAATTATACTCTTGCATAATTAACCTAATCCAAGGTGAGGGAGTCTTCATTTTTTTTTGTACATCTTAACTTATTTTATTGGTTATAGATTGTATGATTAGTAATTGAAATAGTTTATATGTACTATTTACTCGCTATCATGTGTTTTCTCGTGTTATTTGTGTTTAATTGCGAGAGCGGCCTACTTTGTCGATCCTCTTATGTGTTATTTGATATCTTGAATGCTTGTGGACTTGTCTCGGGGTTGCGCAACCTTTTCGGACATGGTAGTGTCGAGAAACACGGGCGGCGTCGGGCTTGCCGTGCTCTCTTAACTACCATGGTGCCTATTCCCTTCTCGCTGAGGCATACTCCACTACCCCAGAGGCGTGGTTCACCTGCTGGGCATGGACCTACCTCAAGAGAAAGGGTTGTAGGATCGGGATACATCCGGAGTATCCCAACTTGTTGGAGTAAGGGTTTGCCGGCACTTGCGTGAAGTTCGTGGCTCGTGGTTCGAGTTTGAAGACTTGAAATGGAACCATATCCTTTTTAATGTGGTTAACTACTTGCTATTTAATCTTATTATTTATGTTATATATATGATTTCTTGTATCTGCATATCATAATGCATGCCCAGTATGTTGCATCACCTCCCTCACTGAGTAACTTGGTTACTCATTCCTCTTTTCAACATATTTCAGGAAAAGCTGAAGATTGGATTGCCTCCTGTGTGACCTGCTTGCTCTATCCGTGTGTAAAACATAGAAGAATATGATCATGATATGGTTGTATTGTATTTGAGACTTTGTGCCCATGTACGTATTTATGTTATATCAAGGAAAGTAATATTAAAGTTTTAATTTTGTTTGATGATTAGGTACTAGTGCTTTGTAATAACTTCAATTGTTTACTCTTCTGTTTAGTTGACTTGTATGCTGATAGGGATGAAATAAATTGAAGTTGTGGATTATAGTCTTGTGGTTGTATGTTGTAGTTTACAGGTTTTCAAATAGTCCTATAAATAGGAAAAATTCCGTCTGTTTTCCCTAAATTATGTGCCCGGGGTTTGGATTTGGGTTGAGTATAGTTTGGTTAATAGAAGTCCCGGTTCCGTGAAGGATTGGGGCGTTACAGTGCTTATTTGGCATGATAAAGAAAAGATATAAATAAAAAGTTTCTTGTTTTAGAATGCCAATTAAGCATCCATGTAGAAGATAATAAATTGGTAATGAAAATAGGGTGATTTATAACAATAATCATAGGAAAACTATCCACAATTAAAAAAGAGAAGTACTAGATATATAGGGAGGAAATGGGAGTAGAAACCTATATAGGTTAGTTTCAAAATTAAATAGCTCACCATTCTCAAGTTCCTTTACCAATTATGTTTTTTATTGAAAAAGTATTCGATGACACAAAGTAAATTGCTTTATTGAAATAATTACATGTAATGTTAAAAATTTGTGTTATGGTTACTAATATAAAGGACCCTGGTAGTTAATTAGAAATAAGGCTAAAGCAAAAGAGTGGCGCATGAAGACCAAGCTAGCTACAAGAAGCGGTTACGTGGCAAATTAGTTAGAGTCACATGCTAGATAGATACCAAAAAATGTGATGCATTGAGCCTATATAAACAAAGAGTGTTAGCAGAGAATAGGAAGAAGAATCTGTTCTTGTTATTTTCTTATTGCTTTTCTTTCTTTTCTTCAAGTTTTATCAATGAACAAACACTTTTGCTCTTAAATTCTGTAATTTCTTATTTCAATCGTTACATTGGTGCTCTCGTTAAGAGTCCTTCATGGCGGCAGGAACGAGACTCGTTGCTAATGGTGATTATCAACAATACTGCCCCTATCAACAATACTACCCCTCTCACCAGTACTACCCATATCAACAATACTACCACTATTACCAGCCCGAGGAAGGCTCCATGGCCGAAGGTATCGCATTAAACGCCATGGATGATGTGGTGACAAAGCTTCTGGGAACGACGACACAAAATGCTCGAACGACTCGATGACCATCAATAAACTCTTGACACCCTCAATTCTATGCTCACAACGTTTGATGCCAAACTTGACCGATTTAGTGTGCTCTTAACTAAAAATTTTGGGGCTCTGCCACCTCCAGCGGCAGAGTAGACCGAAGTTCTATCCAACGGCGTAAATGAAAAAGATGCAAATTGTGGTAATACCCAGTTGGTATCTCTTGAAGAACTCGTAGAAGATGGTTTATTGACCAATGAGGAGCTCTCGAAACCAATTGATGCTGAATGTGTTGATTTCTCAATGGCTGCCTCGCCACTCTTCTCACTCGTACAACACAGAGAGAGGGAGAGTGAGAGGATGACGCCTATTATTTCACCAGAGACATTGGATATACCAGACTTTGTCAAAATCAAGGTGAACACCAAGGTGATGGAGGTGGAGGGTCCATGTGGCAAGCTGGTCAACAACTTCAAGCACTTGAACCTCGATTTCCAGCTCATTAATGACAAGGAGGCCAGAAAACAGAAGCTAAAAATCGATGGTTAGTTGGGTTCTCGCATGACCACCGCTGCTCAGGATCTAATTGATGCATTTTTATCAAATTTATATATGACGTATTCTTTGGTTGATAAGTATGACAAGATTAGTGAAATAGAGTCTACGAGGAAGGTGTTTGAGGAAATGACAGAGGAAAGTTCGGTGTCATGGACCGCACGTTATAGTGAGTATGTCAAGTGTGGAGGTTTTGTTGTTACGATCGAGCTGTTTGAGAGTTAGTAAATCTTCTGTGGTGGATTCCGTGGAGTGATTCGGGCGTTCAAGTTGTGAAGAATTTCAGCCATAGGATTCATGGGAAAGTTGTTTATGTGACGTATGAAGGTGATGGTTGGAGGGAGAGTTTGAGCGTGAAAAATGTTGAAAATGAAGAGTCTGTTGATCTTCAAGTCATTGTGTTCTGGAGTTCAATTGGCGATATGGAGATTGATTTTATAGAAGAATGTGGGGGTGTTTTCACTGTAGATTTTGAAGGCAGTGCAATTGCAAGAGTATCACCTGTTGATTCAGGGTTCTGGTGGAATATACTACTGAGGTCGTGCACCAAATGCACACGCGATCATTCTCTGTCAAAATTACCTGAGGTGCAAAGAGAAATGAAATTGATAATGAACGTTTTTCTTTTGAATGGCTGTGATACATTCCCTACACTTCTAGGTACAGAATCACCATCCAGACACGATCCAGATTCGGATCTTAGACATTACATCTTGCATCTTGAAGGAGACGAGGATTTGATCGATGTGATAATGCAAAGAAACTTTGATGCTACCAGTCAATGGATCAGGATGAGGTGAAAAAAGCAACTGAAACATCTCATACGACACATAGAGAAAATGGAGCCGTCACAAGCATTTGAGGGGCTGTGGAAGTTCGACAGCGATCAAGTTCCTTCATTGGATCAAGATTTTTGGGAGCCATCTAATTGTTGGGCCCTTCCTGTGGTGACATTGACTAGTATTGTAATTGTGGTTTGCGACAATGACTTCCATTTGGTTAAACAACTAAAAAACAACGTAAAAGAAGGCCTGAATTTGATTAGAATAGTAGAAGAAAACATGGATAACAAATGAGGTTTAACAAACATCAGGAAGGTAGCAAACATGTTGTGGCTAGGAGTTGATCTCAATTACAAGTGGCTAGACGTGGGTCTACGCAAAATGAACCCCCTCTCGAAAGAGGATTGGTGCTTCAATCTACGAGGTTGGTTTGGGATACGACCACAACTATGTGCTCAACTGTGGAGATGAGAAACTGGGCTTGAAACATGTGATAAATCCGTATTTTTAGTAATTTTAACCCATTGAATCATGTATATTGTATATTTTACACTAATTTAGTGCAATATAGGTTCTGAAGAAGAAATATCAAAAATGGCCACAAAAGCCAACACTTGAATGAGAAATTCAACACAATACGAAAGGAGGAAGGTAGAGCGACCTTGACATGAGCAAATCAAGATTGAATTTGGTCAAACGGAGTGCGAAAACGGATTCAACACGCTGAAAAACCTTGAAGAAGCCTTGGTCAACTTTCAGTCAATGCATGAATAATAAAGTCAACGATCAACGCATGAATTTGAGTTGCCGGGGATCGATGTTCATCAAATAAAGTAAGTCTTTAATTTATGTATATAAGTGTTAATATGTATATATTTTAGTTTTTAGTTTTTATTTTTATTTTAGTCAATTTTGTTATTTTATAGACTTTGTCTGGCTGAAGACGTTAAACTTTGTGCTCCTAGGAAGCAGCCTAGGGATTCTTGTGATGTTAGGGTTCAATTTTTATTTTCTGTCATTTATCTTTTGTACCAAATGAGTCTTTCTCCAACTTAATGTAGTTTGGGTCTTAACCCTGAGAAGTACTGATAAAGGTATAATTGTTATGATACTAGTGATTGTGAAACCTCACTTTTTGTCTTTACTTCGATTTGCGTGCCCTTACCTCGATTTGTGTGATTTGACCTGTTTATGTGTTATATGAGTTAGAATGTGCTAAATATGTTATTTATATTCCTAATACATGCTATGTGTGCCTTTATGAAATTTTCATAAAAAATGGCATTATAAATTTTATCGACGATTTTTGTGAATAGTATTTTGAACACCTATCTGCTAAAATTTTTACAGGGGTATTTTAAACGTTTTAAAACCTAGCCCTCGTATATTAATAGACCCGTGTTTAATTAAAACAGATGTTGAATCGGCTTTGGAATTTTAAAGGTTTTTACACTTTCTTTTGCGAAAATCGAGTTTTAAATTGAATCGGGTGAAAATGCTTGAATGTAAAACTTCTAGTCACTTAAAAATAAAATACTTAAAATAGTATAAGTGTTGCATAAATGTTTTGAGCAAAAATAGTATAGAAAATGAATTAAAAGACTAAAAACACTAAAAAAATAAACTAGTGTTCACCTTTGACCTTATTTTATTTTTGTTGACTTTGCTTATATATGCTAAATAACCAAAATTGTTCACAATTATTCATAAAACAAAAGCTCAAAACCCACTCAATTCTCACACACATGGCCGAAACATAGGAGGCCATTTTTGCTTGGTTTTGATCAATATTTTTCATTAGATTTTGCAATACAAAGCCTTTACACTTGAATCAAAGTTTGTTCTTGCTTGTTGGGCATCCAATCTACACATTTCTTGCATCAAAACACATCAAAGGTGAGAGAAAAATTCTAGATCTCAAAATGCTATTATTATGTCAATTCATATAATTGAATTTTTAGCCGTCGAAATGTTGAATTGATGTTAGAATATTAATCAGTAGACGCTAAGGATCATTTATATGTGTTTATATAAGTTTTGAACGGTTATAGAATGAATTTTTATTTGTTGGGTATTAAAATTGAGTTGTTGGCTATTTGTTGAATAATTGGAGTTGTGGTGGTTGGAATCGATTGCTGTTAGCTTGTAAAAGTTTGTTAAATACGTGGTAGTAATTTTGTAATGCCGAAATTTTGATTGTGATGTCGGTGTGAAAGTCCAGAAATTTCAGCCATAATGCATTAGGGTTTTAGGGTTGTTGGGCTTGATTTGGATAGATTGTGGTTGGTTTCCAAGGGGACTAATGTTGTTGATTGGGTGGGTGAGTAATAGAAACTGGTTTAGAGGTTATCGGATTAGTAGAATGTAAGTTATGACTTTTAGAAGTTTGGGTTGTCTTTTTTTAAAATGTTAAATTATGTCTTCGGATGTTTGGGTGGTGTTTGAGTAATTGAATTGTGAGTTGTTGATGGTTAGACTAGGGTTTGGTTGTGTGTTTAATGTGTGTTAAGTTGGATGTTCTACTTTGTCATCTAACTTAGTTGTTCGTTGCTTATTTGGTCATTATTACTAATGTGCTTATATTGTTATTGATGATTATTATGTGTTTAATGCTCAAAGGATGATTTCCAAGGAGTATAGTAAATATTGTTATGAGATCTGTCGAATCCTCACTGGCTTGTTTTATTTAAGCTTACTCTCAATTATTGCATGCATGCAAGTGTTATTGATCAAGATTACGGGAACGTGTCTCAGGAAGCTGAGAATGTGCTTTATGTGGATGAGTCTTGTGTGTTGGAGTCGTTGCCATGAGTTTGTCTAGTTGTTGTAATATGTTATATTGTATAACTTACTCAATTATAAGACTTATGTATATTGCTAATTTAGTAGCCTTTCTTTTGAACATGATTAGATTGCTAGACTGGCTTATAAACTATTTTGGAAATGTATGATGTAGCCTATGGATTGATGTTGGAACGGAGGCGCGTATAACTGTGAGTAGATTGTTGAAAGAATGCTTAATGTATAATATGGTTGCTATGTATGTTGTTAACTTGATTGTGGAGTTGATTGGTGGTTTGTGGAGTTGGTCATATGATGTTCTAAAGGGTTGGTTTAGAGCCCTGATGTCCGTGTTACTGTCGTTATACTGCCGAAATTCCGTTGCGTCCTGACTGATCACATGAGGGGTCGAGTTGGGGCGTGACAGTGGTCACTGTACGTTTCTGTGTACGGTTGACTGATCAGTGCAACTCTGTCTAACAATACTTGCAACTCCACCAGCTTAATGTAGTTTAGGGTCTGTTTGGGCATTACTTGATAAGGTAATTAGGAGTGAGAGTATTCACCAGACAGTATTATCTGTAACGTAAAACCCTACTGTCTTGCTCTTGACCCTGTGGAACTAGTTGTGGCCCCATGTGAGTGCCAAATGAAAGTATTGGATGACGTGAACACAGAAACCTCTTGAAGAGCTAGTCCGTTAATTTTAAAAAAAATCAAAAAGAAAAAAACAATGTGTGATTTTGTAGAATATAGGTTTGAGGAAGATTACATTTTCATTAGTCTTTCAATGGCCTAAAATCCCAAAATGTTCTCATTTTTCACAAACTCTTGAGCCTCAAAAAAGAGTTTAAATGGTTTGGGTGGTTAAATTTGTTTTCAAAAAAAAAAATGGTGTTTTAAAAAAATATTTAAAAAAATAAGAGGGTCGGTCAAAAACGGTTTTTACCCTAATCTTTCTTCCCCTCGTTCTTTTTTTTTTCTCTTCACCGCTGACACCTCAATATCTCTCACACAATAATCACAATTTTCTCTCCATCTCCCAATCTTGTTTCATCAACTCAAAATGACCGACCAAGTTTTGCCTTTTATTGTGGCCATTTTTGCCATTGTCTTCTTCTTGTACATCTTCTTCATCTATCTTTTGATTAGGATGAGATGAATTCAACATGAAACAAAACAAGAAGGAAAAAAAGATTTTTAGTTTTTTTGAGCTTATGTAATAAGTTGTGTTATTATGACTATTTTTGTTGTTGAAATTTTAAAACAAAAAAAAATGGCGGCCGAAAGGTTTTAAAAACCCTAACCCTATCATATTTTCTTCATCTCCTCCTTGCCGCCACCATCTCCTACTTTCTCCCCACAATATTTCTCCTTTTTCATTTTTTTTTTGAAATCTCCACGAAGATGGTGCTATTTAAGCATCTCACGACAGAGGAGTCCTTGCTTGTACTTCTTGGTATCATTATTGTGTTTCTTCTGTTAGAGATATGCCCTAATGCTGCATATTTGGATGACATATATTGGGGTATTTTGACATTTACTTATGGCATTAGTATTTATATGTTTGTTTACATATTGACATAATTAAGACATTCATATTCTCCTTATTTACGTGAATGAATGAGTCCCTAGTATTTTCATTAGAGGAATGTATTCTAAAAGCGTTTAGAATATGTTGGCTTATTTCCTTAATATGATAAATACTTAAAGTGTTCATAGTCCTTAGATTATTTGATCGGGACTTTAATAATAAATTACGGACTATCACATGTGTTGTTACATTTGATTAACATAGAGATGTTAATGATAAAGGATGGTGAGCCACGTGCCATAACAGTATAGCGATGTGACTAACAAACATGTGGATGACTATTAGTTGAATAGATCATTGAATGTGACGTGAATAATAAATTACATGACTTTGGATTAATAATTTGTTATTCGTTGCGATTGTACATGTAATCCTTAGACTTGAGACATTACGGCTGTCATATGTATTGAGGTTTGATTCAAGCATTTGGATAATGCCTGTCTCGACAAACGAGATGAGATACGTCCTCTCGTATTTTCATTCGTCTTGTATAGTGATTGACAGGTAGTGGTCAAGATATGATCCATTAACCTCCGGCGTGAAGCGATGTCCTATGTTATCCAAGTTTGGTTGTTGAATGAGGAAGTCCTTGGCCAAGGCATGAATAATGGAAATGAGTTTTTTCATGTGTCATCTCTCATTCCACCATTTGGATCTATGCATCGTTTCGAGTCTATGAACTTAATCGGATCATGGTTCTTGCTCGACGGGACAATTAATGAAAGGATTGGATTGTACGATAATCGGCGACCATAAATAGATTCACTTGAATAAGACTTCATTGCTTTATAAATTGTCTTGATACGTTGGTAGCTAGAACGTCACTCAAGAAATCTGACGGTGTTTTGAGAATGACGGGAGATATTCTCTAAACAAATCAAATAGTTTGATTAACATTGAAAGTGTTCAACGTTTCTTCAATGCTATATAGCGGTAAATTTAGAAAGTCACACACAATAGAGCATAATGAATGTTTTTCCTATTGAGCTTGATTTAGTTTCTCTTAAATTGTTAAAGTGTTAACAATTGCGTTTAGTTTCTCTTGAATTGTTAAAGTGTTAATAATTATATTTTATTTCTCTTATATTGTTAAGGAGTTAACAATTGTGTAATTGTTAAGGAGTTAACAATTGTGTAATTGACCTTTTAAAAGTTATTGGGGTCAATATGTAATTATTATTAAGTGTTGGAGCTAATGTAAAAATATGAAAAGGTTGTTTTCATAATTTCAACTAATTGTGATTAGGGTGAATATTTAAATACATTTGTGAAAAAATACTACAATAAAAGAAACAAAATATGACAACTTTGTCATCTTTTCTTTTCTAACAAAGAGACAAAACAACACAACCTTAATTCAAGGAAGGTTGTCTTCTCTTTTATTTAAAAAGAGGGAAAAGACAACAAAAGAAAATGAAGAGTTGTCTTCTTTGCCTTGAAGACTCCACACGTTGGAGAAAGAAAAAGATGAAGAACAGAATTGTCTTCTTCTTCAACCAATAATAGAGTTGTCTTCATCTCTCTCCCTCCTTAAGCCTCCATGGCTGAAAAATTAGAGAAAAACGCAGCAAGAAGAAAGAGATGAAAAAGTATTTTCTTCTTCATCATCTTGAGAGAACCATGACTGAAAAATGAAGATGAATTAGATGCACTTGTCTTCTCTTCTTCTTCTTCATAAAAACGCAGCCAAGGAAAGGGAGAAGGAGGAAATGGTTTTGTTCTCTTCTTCAAAAACAAGCTCATAAATCTTCCATGGTTATCTAGTACAAAACAACCACGAAGATGGAGAAGTCATTCTTTGCTTGTGTGGACGGACTAGAGCTTTTGTGTTTTCAAGGGATGGTGTCTTCCATCAAGTGATAAGAAATTTCAGATTCATACCTCCTATGAGTTGTCTACAAGAGGTATCTCCTACTTCTATCACTTGTCAAAATATATATTTGCTATATATATGTTTTGCATATGTTAATCACATGATATCAAGATTAGAGTTTCATATAAACATCATGCTTTGAATTCCAGAAATTTTTGAATGTCATGTTTCGCTTCCGCTCGATTCTTAGTTAGATGATGTTCATAGCTCTAAATATATCAGATCCTTCATCTTCTTTATTTGGCTTGGTTGGTTCGTGGACTGACCAGTTCTTGGAAGAGAAAGAGGAGTAGGCTTATAATATATGTTGTTTTGTTGTTGTACTTGTTAAGTTAATGTACCGTTTTCATTTCCATGAATAAAATTTTTGAGTTTTATTTTTATTGTTTTTAGTATGGTAATCTTATTTTATTGTGGTTATTTACCAAGTTTTTACACTAATTTTGTTTTGATGTTGAATTTGGCATATAAAAAAAAGACAAAAACAAACCGAAGGGATTTAAAAAAAAATAGAGTGCTGATGTTTGATGACAATTTGTTGGAACTAGGGATGTAGATCTAGCCAATGTCCGAACATCCTCACATGCGGTTTAAAAAAAACCTATTTGGATTTAGTTCTCCTGAATATTAAATCTAGGGGTTGAATTTTTGATATGTCTCGAGAATGTCTTTAGTTAATCTTGCCACTAAGGTCTTCTAACGACTTTGATAATCTGGTGTGGCTTCAACCCTCTCTGCATAATTTTCAACAACTGTTATGGCTATACATTCATTAGTGTATATATTTTGAGTCTCTTCCAATGCATTTGTTAGCAAACCATTAAAGGAGATTTATTGTGTATATTTTGATTTGGTTTGTTAAATTTCTCTCCTTTAAATAAAAATTGAAAAAAAGGTGTTTGTTCTATTTTGTGTGATTTAGATTTAGTCTTTAAAAAAAATTTAAGTTAAAGAAAAAATAAATATAAAAAAAAAATTAGTCCTTGCGAAACCAAATTGTATATATCATTGAGTTTAAATTTCGTTTTGTATCACTTTTTTTTTATCCTCATAACTAACGTTGGTGTTTGGAGCTTTTAATGACAAATCTTCTTTCAGAAATATTTGAGGAACAATGCTTGGAATTTTTTATCAGGTTGTATCTATGTTTTTAATTTGCAATGCGTTGATTGTTACTATTCATGCATTGACCATTGACTTTACTATTCATGCATTGACCGAAAGTTGACCAAGGTTTCTTCAAGGTTTTTCAGCGTCCTGAATCCGTTTTCGTACTTCGTTTGGAAAAATTCTATCTCGATTTGCTCGTATCAACCTCTTCAAACTCATTCTTTGTTTGTCCTCATGCAAATGAATTAAGTACTTCATAGATTCAAAAATAGTAAATCCAGGCAGTCAATGTATTCATATAATTAGATTTTATGAAATACAAGATTAAAAGTAAGTTTGTCTTCCAAACAACTCAATCCCAAGAAATTATTTTGTATCTAGCAGGAAAGAAACACATCTTAATTACAAAAAACCCTTAAAGCCTTTTTAAGCACTTGTAACTCAATCAAAATGTTAAAAAAAATTAATTATGCAAGATTTATTAAATTAAAAATATTTCTTACGGATAGTCATGTAATATTAAAAATCAACTACCTTCCAAGTCATGTAATAGTCCTTTAGTTTTTTGTTTTTGTTTTTGTTTTTTGTTTTTTTTTTTTGTGAATAGATGACTCGATCAATGGATAATGGTTGATTGCTCTGCTTCTTTGAAGTGTCGCATTTCACTGATTGCATAGTGTTTGGTGAAAAGAGACTTGTCTGGCAGGATTTTGAATTGATTGCTTTTTTTTTTATGTTCTGTTGAATCAACACTTTGAAAATTACACGAGTCATATAAAATATATATTTTTTTATATTTTTGTTATATATACACTTTTTTCTTTTTTTTTAAAGGGAGTACACCTACCTAGAAAAATCAGTCAAATTTTAATAAAACATAATATCTCATATTGAAAATACTTTAATCTAACTCCTCTTTTGTTATTTAATCAAAAATCTTTAATTGAATCATGTGATGCTGTCAGGATAAAATAACAATTAAGAAGGTTTCAAGAGTAAAAATCTATAGATACAAACTCAACTCTAGTGGTTAATCATTTTTCTGTTCCATTCTCACAATTAATTCAAGTGTTTTATCAAAATCCAACATATTTCAACAATTAACTGCTCAAATGTAATTATCATAAATAAATGAAGCAAAAAAATTTTAAAAAAATTTGAAACTTTTTAACAGGTGGTATCAACTATTTTTTTCTTCCCTCCTCAAACCCGAGTCTTACATTACCCTCAATGTAAAAAAGTGATGCAATGCATTACAAATTAAAAAGATAGATACAACCTGATAAAAAATTCCAAGCATTGTTCCTCAAATGGTTCTGAAAGGAGATTTGTCATTAAAAGTTCCAAACACCAACGTTAGTTATGAGGATAAAAACAAAGTGATACAAAATGAAATTTAAACTCAATGACATATACAATTTGGTTTCGCAATGACTAATTTTTTTATGTTTCTTTTTTTTAAAACTTAATTTTTTTAAAAGATTAAATCTAAATCACACAAAATAGAACAAACACCATTTTTTTCAATTTTTTTTAAGGGAGAGAAATTTAACAAACCAAATCAAAATATACACAATAAATCTTCTTTAATGGTTTGCTAACAAATCCATTGGAAAAGACTCAGAATATATACACTAATGAATGTATAGCCATAACAGTTGGTGAAAATTATGTAGAAAGGGTTGAAGCCACACCAAATTACCAAAGTCGTTAGAAGACCTTAGTAGCAAGATTAACTAAAGACATTCTCGAGACATATCAAAAATTTAACCCCTAGATTTAATATTCAGGAGAACTAAATCCAAATAAGTTTTTTTTTTTTTTAAACCGCATGTAAGGGAGTTCGGACATTGGCCAGATCTACATCCCTAGTTCCAACAAATTGTCATCAAACATCAGCACTCCATTTTTTTAAAATCCTTTCGGCTTGTTTTTGTGTTTTTTATATATATACCAGATTCAACATCAAAACAAAATTAGTGTAAAAATTAGGTAAATAACCACAATAAAATAAGATTACCATACTAAAAATAATAAAAATAAAACTCACAAATTTTATTCATGAAAATGGAAACAGTACATTAACTTAACAAGTATAACAACAAAACAACCTATATTATAAGCCTACTCCTCTTTCTCTTCCTAAGAACTGGTCAGTCCACGAACCAACCAAGCCAGATAAAGAAGAAACACAATAATGATACCAAGAAGCACAAGCAAGGACTCCTCTGCTGTGAGACGCTTAAACAGTACCATCTTCGTGGAGATTTCAAAAAAAAAAAAAACTGAAAAAAGAGAAATATTGTGGGGAGAATGTAGGAGATGGTAGCGGCAAGAAGGAGATGAAGAAGAAGGACATGAAGAAAATATGGTAGGGTTAGGGTTTTTAAAACCTTTCGGCTGCCATTTTTTTTTTTTGTTTTAAAATTTCAACAACAAAAATCGTCATAACAACACAACTTATTACATAAACTCAAAAAAACTAAAAATCATTTTTTCCTTATTGTTTTATTCCATGTTGGATTCGTCTCATCCTAATCAAAAAATAGATGAGAAAGATGTACAAGAAGAAGACAGGGGCAAAAATGGCCACAATAAGAGGCAAAACTTGGTCAGTCATTTTGAGTTGATGAAACAAGATTGGGAGATGGAGAGAAAATTGTGATTTTTGTGTGAGAGATATTGAGGTGTCGGCTGTGAAGAGAAAAAAAAAAGAACGAGGGGAAGAAAGATTAGGGTAAAAACCCTTTTTGACCGACCCTCCTCTTTTTTTAATATTTTTTTAAAACACCATTTTTTTTTTTGAAAACAAATTTAACCATCCAGACCATTTAAACTCTTTTTTGGGGTTCAAAAGTTTGTGATAAATGAGAACATTTCTGGATTTTAGGCCATTGAAAGACTAATGAATATGTAATCTTCCTCAAACCTATATTCTACAAAATCACACATTTTTTTTTCTTTTTGTTTTTTTTTTAAAATTAATGGACTAGCTCTTCCAGAGGTTTCTGTGTTCACGCCATCCAATACTTTCCTTCGGCACTTACATGGGGCCACAGCCAGTTCTACAGGGTCAAGAGCAAGACAGTAGGGTTTTACATTACAGACAATACCGTCTGGTGAATGCTCTCACTCCTAACTACTTTATCAAGTAATGCCCAAACAGACCCTAAACTACATTAAGCTGGTGGAGTGGCAAGTATTGTTAGACAGAGTTGCACTGATCAGTCAACCGCATACAGAAACGTACAGTGACCACTAATATCATAACAATTATACCTTTATGAGTGCTTCTCAGGGTTAAGACCCAAACTACATTAAGCTGGAGAAAGACTCATTTGATACGAAAGATAAATGACAAAAAATAAAAATTAAACCCTAACACCACAAGAATCCCTAGGTTGCCTCATAGGAGCGCTAAGTTTAACGTCTTCAGCCAGACAAAGTCTATAAAATAACAAAATTAACTAAAATAAAAATGAAAACTAAAAACTAAAATATATACATATTAACACTTATATACATAAATCAAAGAATCACCTTATTTGATGAACACCGATTCCCGGCAATATCGCCAAATTTTGATCGCGTCGTTTTACGCTAAAAAATAATAAGGTTAAATGATTGAAAATATTGCTTACCTTGAATTACCTCTAACTATGGCGAGTAGATGGTCGATCTACGATTGGATTATCAAGTTAAGTTAAGTCCTTAATTTAGAATTGTTTGACTATCTCCCGTCACAGATAAGTTTGATTAAGTCCAAAAGTCCATTAAAAGTTCAAAAGTCCATTAAATGTCCAAGATACGGTATTAAGTCTAAAAATGAATTAAACAAAGGTACTAAATTGAAAAATTACAATACTCAACAATAAAATGAAAATCCAAAGGATTAATGATTCAGAGTGGTTATAGCTCGGTATACGCAAGTATAAAGTTATTGATTCAAATTAAAAGATAAGTCCTTCAGAAATAGGGCTACAAGCTCCTACTACTGAGATGATCCTTTAGTTACGTAAGTGATAAGATTAATTGATTACCAAGACTGGATGTGTTGGTACATCCTAACGATATCCAATCTCTCAATTAATCTTTCACTTATGTAACCTAGAGGTGTCGGTACAACCAGACTAGAGTCCATCCGAGGTAGTCTCGTATTGCCACTGGTTTACAAAACCAGGCGTATATATACTTTCAATTAAGTATAACATAACTACAAGTATACATATAATTAATTAAATAATACTTCAGGAGTAAAAATACGAGACTTTAATAAATTTGAATCAAAACATATGTACAAAATATCCTCACACGTACCACCTCGAATCTCAGGTCTAGTATGTCATTGTAAACTTTAAAGTACAAGAAATCATAACGAAAACTGAAATAAAAGAATACTTATCGTGTTGAATAGAATTCAGTAGATCGGTGTGATTTTGGTTTGTTGATGGCTCACTAGACCCTCAACTCGGGATTAAAACTTTACACACAACTAAGAATAACAACTAAAATACTCAAACACAATAACAAAATCTACAAAAATTGAATGCCTTCAAATCAAATGGCAAAGGGGTATTTATAGAAGAAATTGAGTACTTTTCGGAGTTACTATTCATGCTATGATGTCGCGCTTGTGTCAGCATGATATCAGCGCCTAGGTCACCATTGTGTCAACATGATGTCAGCGCTTACGTCACCGTTGTGTCAGCATGATGTCATCGAAAGTTATTATTCATGCATTGACCATTGACTTTTACTATTCATGCGTTGACCGAAAGGTAACCAAGGCTTCTTCAAGGTTTTTCAGCATCCTGAATCCGTTTCCGCACTCCGTTTGACCAAATTCAATCTCAATTTTCTCGTCTCAAGGTCGCTCTACCTTCCTCTTTTAGTATTGTGTTGAATTTCTCGTTCAAGTGTTGGCTTTTGTGGCCATTTTTGCTATTTCTTATTCAGAACCTATATTGCACTAAATTTGTGTAAAATATACAATTAAGCTTGAAATAATAATGCAATATACATGATTCAATAGGTTAAAATTACTAAAAATACAGATTTATCAGCATGCTACAAAACTGAAAGATCCTAATATCTCAAGGGTTCTGAACTTGTGGACTAATGCCCCTAGAATGCAGTTTTACACCGAAAACTATGTGAACGGTGTTGTTGGTAAAGGTGGTGCTTTCACCGGTGAAGTTATTGCTGAGATGCTTGTCAATGTGGCCATTCCTTCAGTCATTCTTGGTCACTATGAGAGGCTGCTTAGTTTAGGTGAATCCATTAAGCTTGTGAAAATATGCTAAGTGCAACTTGGCTTGATGAGGACGACTTCTTGATGGCTTATCATGACTTGAACCTTGAGGACAAGGTTCTTTCAAAAGGGGAAAGTAATGTTATGGTTACTAATATAAAGGACCCTGGTGGTTAATTAGAAGTAAGGCTAAAGCAAAAGAGTGTCGCATGAAGACCGAGCTAGCTACGAGAAGCGGTTACGTGGCAAATTAGTTGGAGTCACATGCTAGATAAATACCAAAAAATGTGATGCATTGAGCCTATATAAACAAAGAGTGTTAGCAGAGAATAGGAAGAAGAATATGCTCTTGTTATTTTCTTATTGCTTTTCTTTCTTTTCTTCAAGTTTTATCAATAAATAAACACTTTTACTTTTAAATTCTACAATTTCTTATTTCAATCGTTACAATTTGCCAATATGGGAATCCAATTCCAGTCTATGAGTCAATCATTTTTTTTGACACATAAATTGATAAATTTCATTGCTAAATTAAGTTAGGATGGCACGTCATTTGAGTTTTCATCAGATTGTAGCGAAACTGCCATATTACTTCTTATGAGATTAAAACAGAATCGAACAGTGGTCTCATGTAATGATTTAGTTTCCATTATTGGCATATAACTATATATGTGTCATTGAGTGTGCAAGTGGCTTCAAAGTTATTTACTGCTACATTAGGAAAAAAAAAAAGTTGAGTAAAATCCTTATATCTCTCGATATGTAAAAGTTTTTATTGCAGAAAGAAAATTAGAGATTCAATATACAAATTTTTATTATAGAAAAGATAGATAAAAATATTATTCACTTAATAGATCATTACTTTCTATTAAAAAGTAAATTGAACGGAAATATTAAAACACATTGAATGTAAAGAGTACTTATTATTTAGAGAAGCGAATCTACCTCGATATTTGACAAAAAAAAAAGAAATCCATTTCGATACAATGAAGATTTAAATAAAAAAAAAAAGAAGACTAGGAAAACAAGTCATTGAGATGTTGGCATCATACAATGTTCTGAAAGTTGATGTGTGACAGCAAGATGGTCATGGTAGATAAATGCAAAGGATAATAAATTTATACACGTTTCAAGAGAAAAAGAAAGAAACATGTAACTACATTAAGTTTGTTTGACCTTTTCGATCGTTTTGAAGAAAAAGAAAAAAAATAAAGTTTTTCAATCGTCTTGATAAGGTCAAAGGGAAGCCTATCCCACTGGTTGAGGTAGTCGACAAACTTGGCTGCTCGGTAATCATCCGAGAAATGTCTCATCCCTTCTATGTTGTTTAAAAAATAATGAAAATTAAACTTTAAGTTATTTGAGTTCTTATAAAGTTATTTTTCCAAAAATAAAACACTACATTATGGATTTGGCTTGTCTACAATTACATTCTCTATAATTTCATACAATACTCTTCTCAATTAATACCACATGTCAATAAATCTCATTTATGGACCACATTTAATCTTGCTAAACTAGCTTACGAACTATGGTTAGAAAACATTAAATACAAAATCTAAACTACTATATTTAATTAACAGACAAATATAGAAACATTTAATTTTAAAAAACAAAGGAGGAAAAAAAAACAAAACAACCCATTCCTACTAGCAAGACCAATGATTCCAAAAAAAAACAAACAAACAAACAAAGAAGACAACGCAATATCAAACATGTTTTTGTTCTCTTTTTGGGTTATGACTTTTGTGGGTTCAAAAGTTTCATCTATTATATTTGCATAATAAATTTTGGAGAAAATTGAACTTGATGTAGAGAAATTTTATGAATAATATGTTACAATTTAATTTATTAGACATTGTGTTTCTCTTTACTACACTTAATATCTGGCTCTCTCAAATTTTTACTCTTGCGTTGTTCTGTGAAGTTGTAGGCAAAATGTAATTTGCAGGGCTTGCGAATTCCCTCCTTAATTTACTAAAATTTAAGATAATCACAAATAAAGCTACTAACTTTACAATATCAAGTCGAGTTAGCTAAAACAAATATAATATGACTTCTTCTTTTTTTAAGAAAAAAAATCATATGACATAGAGAAAAAATCTAATGACTTCACTATTTTTTTATTTTGTCCCATCTTCCATCTCATTTTTTATATTCTTTAAAGACCATTGATTTAGTTTTTTTTTTCTTTTTGAATCGTTGTTCTTATTATTACTTCTTGGAAGACAAAAAAAAAGGTATGGATAGGAAGCTTCCAACTTGATCTTGTGTTTCCTTTCTTCTTCTTTTTTTTTTTTTGAATACTTGGTCTTGTTAATAATGGGTTTTTTTTTTTTTTTTTAGAATTATATACTTCCATATTTGTTTGTTAATTAAATGTGATAGTTTAAATTTTGTATTTAATGTTTTCTAACCACGGTTGGTAAGCTAGTTTAGTAAGATTAAATGTGATCCATAGATGAGATTTATTGACACGTAGCATTAATTGAGAAAAGTATTGTATAAAATTATAGAGAATGTAATTAAAGAGGAGCCAAATCCCTAACGTCTTAGAATGACAAGTAACTTGTTCACTTTTTAAGGCAAGTAAACAAAATCAAGTTGCAGTTTCATTCATTTTTCAGCAATCTTGCCAATTTTGACTATGTTTTCTTACTGCACAAAGTCTCCTCTTGGACCACATTAATTCTAAGAGAATATAAATAGTAGTCTGCGAAACTAAACTGGCCTCAATAATTTGATAAATTATACAAACACCTTCTAAATTTTGCTATTTTCATTAGGTTGAGTAAGCCAGTGGTTTTGCAGTTGGAAGTTGATGGAAAGAAGAATATGGAAATTTTCTATGCCATACACTTTTAGTCTTCAACTGCTTTTTTGAAGGTTACTCATGGCTTTTTACTTAGTCCAAATAAAGAGCTTATCGTTATTATCAAATAATTACATCAACCAATGCCTTCGGGATGACACTTATTGTCTAGCAACGAAGTAGATCCTGATTTCTTACAAGATTTTGGCTACTCAATTAGCGATGGCACTAACTTTTAGTGTTATTCTAAGATATTAAAGTTGTACAATGTGTTCCCCAGCCTCTTGTGTCCATATAAAGGACACAATGAGCATAAATATCCTCTTATTCGTGTCACTAACCTGTAATTTATCATTTGTTAAACTCATTGTAAGTTTCTTGCTAAGATGCCTCGCTCTATATTTCTTTAATTAAGTTAATATTATTGACCACCTCCAAGGTTTTTGATTATTTAAGAGACTTCCCTAATATTTTCGGAAACATAATCGACCTTGCTTCAGGGTGAATAATTTCTTGTAATAATATTCACTCCTAATCATCTTTTGTCAGTAATATATAGTATGACATTAGTAGAAAATATAAGTGAAGTTAATTGCATAAGTTTCACTAGTATCATCTCAGATTTCTTGCATTTCACAAAAAGAAAATTCTCCCATCAGGCAACGGCTATCCAACCCGTAACACAAGTGGGCCCCACATGCATGCAGTAGGACTCGTCTATTATGTGAGTGCATCAAATGGCCGAACATCCTGATAGGAGAATTTCAATCCACATAATTAACAATACAGGTTTCCATCACAAGTTTGCTCATGGGAGTGATAGATAAAAAGAGCTTAAGAGAGGGACAAGAAGTATTTTTACATTCAACTGAGAGAGAATGTCTACATTGCAAATGAATACAATACCCTTCACAGAGTTTATGCAGTCCACACTGCAAGAAATATGAGTATGTTTTTTTACAAATGGCAAAAAGCAAACATATTTATTCAAGTAAAAAGATGGTTGAGCTAATGGTGCTACCATGAAAAGTTCAATAAAGTTGAAGCCAAACAACATTCACAGAAAATCACAACCTTTTCCACTTCATTATTTCGATTTCTTGTTTCGCATTCACAGTCCCTCTGGTACAGCTTATGCTGAAGAAAAACTTTCACTCGTATCCATGAAGAAACTACCTTCCAGGATAAAAAACACAAGGTAGAAATCATGGAGATCAGAGGGTACTAGGTCCCTGTATTTGAGTCTTTTTAGCGGCTGCACTTGGAGCTATTCTCTTTTGCCATTTCTTTTTTGGATTCTGATTAAAATACGCGACTTTGAATCTTATAGTACCTGATCAACAAAACTTGGAAAAGTATTTTCAGCACACTCTGCTGTTGGGCTGCTTTTTATATGCTTCTGTCTCGTCCCCTTTTATCAGGCAAGATCTGGACCACTGGGAAGTAGATCATAACCATCATGGTGCTTAGCAGTTTCAGTTCTATTAACGGGGATGCACTTCAAAACGACTGCTATAATCATGCTCACAGCGCCAATCAAAATGCTGAGTAACCATAGTTGCCAGTTCAGCGGAACAGTGCTGGCGAAAGTGCCGAGGAACTCCACAATAATTACCTGGAATACTACTGTTGCAACCATAACAGCGATGAATATACGGCTAGTGAACATGCCGCGGAAAATGTTTATCTTCTCCATGTCACGACTGTTGATTTCGTTGAATACCTGAAGTACACAGGAAAACAGAACAAGCCTCACCATCATATGTTTTGTATAAATAATGCAGAGGTTTGAATAATTCGCAACATAGCACAATGGAGGCAAATAAGCTACTCCCAAGATGGAGTGATTGATAGTTAGAGAATACCTGGCAGAACACAAAGGTGTTGAATATAAATGTATTTAGAACTGCTGTAGCATCTGAACCCTCAAGTCCCAAGAGTTGCTGTCCCTCAAACTCAAGAACTAAAAGTACAGCCAGCTGATAAATACTCTGGCCGATTATATTCCTCCACATGGTCCTTGTAATGAAACTGACCGACCTTCCAACAGGAGGCCTTTGCATCAGTCCCTCGTGTGGTGGTTCGGTTGCTAGAGCAAGCGCACCTAAAGTGTCCATGATTAGGTTCACCCAAAGCAATTGGACAGCAGTAAGGGGAGCGGAACCTGAAGAAATTGAAGTTAATATACACACATTATGACACCCTTATTATTCGGTGATTATAGGAAAACAGAATGCCAGTTTAGAGATTACAATACCTGTAAAGCATGCTGAAATAAAATTGATCATGAGGGCAACAATATTGACAGTCAATTGGAACTGCACAAATTTTTGAATATTGATATATACGGCTCGTCCCCATTTAGCTACATTTACGATTGTTGTAAAATTATCATCAAGTACGATTACATCTGCACTTTCTTTTGCAACCTGAAGAAATAATTATTAACGGAAAAGAAAGACTAAGAACCAATTACAGGTTAGAAATTATAGTACATGAGAACCCATGGAAGTCCAAGAGGTTGATACTTATAAAAGTTGAATGTGCGTAAAGAAGTGGTCCAAAACTAAAATTAGAGAGAGAGGTTACCTCCATTGACACTTGCGGTTAGTTATTTCCCTTATTTATTTCGTTTTGCTTTTGAACGACTTCCCAATTAAACGGGAAGGTGGGTCATAAAAGAGATCATGACTATATTTAGTTGAGAAATTTTCATGAACAATGAATATTGGAAACAATAATGGAATTAATCAACTATAAACGATCTGGTTATTGGGTCTCAATGCTCAACTCGAACATTTTCTAGAACAGTGCTGAAAGTGTGAATTCAGTGGAGAAAACTTGTTATTATCTGCTTATTGCTTGTCAAAGATAAATAATTCAAAGGGAAAAAACATTGGTTCATCTAGGCATGCCATGATATTAATAGTACGAATGGATATTGAAATTTTGATTATTTTAAAATGTTGGTCTGAAGCTAAGCGAACATAAATTAGCAAAATCTGCAAGAGCAAACTATGTCCCGTGGAATTCAAGAGCAAAAAATGTGAGTAGAAAAGAATATCGCATCTTGGGGCAGCAGTCCGAGAAAATATAAGCAGCACAAGAACTTATTAGACAGTAGAGATGCAAACAAACCTCTGTTCCTGCTATACCCATGGCAAAACCAATGTCAGCTTTATGTAAAGCAGGAGCATCGTTGGTTCCATCACCGGTCACTGCAACAACTTCTCCAAACATTCCTATCAAATTTGTTACCAGCGTATGCTTGTCCATGGGTGATGAACGAGCCATTACCTGCATTCAGTCCCAATCATGTTAGTTAGGATACACCGAATCATCCTTGACCATAAAGGACATGCAATTGAAATCAAGAACAGACCTGAATTTTAGGTATAAGTTGCTTCATCTCATCAGGGCCCTTGCTGCGGAATTCTGGACCTTCTATGGCAATACCATCTTCAGTCAGTATGCCACATTCTTTAGCAATGGCTCTTGCCGTATGTATATTATCACCAGTGACCATGCGGATAGTAATTCCAGCTGCTAAACAAGTTTCAACTGCTTCCCTTACCCCTGGACGAACTGGATCTTTAATTCCAACAACTGCAATTAACGTATAGCCACTTTTAGGTATTCTATTCTCATGAGAATCATTGTTGACGTCCTTATATGCTAGGCAGAGAGTGCGTAATGCTTCACCAGCAAAACCATTAATGACATCCATGACATTTCTTCCCTGTTCTTCTGACAAATCAACAGCTTCACCGTTACCATCAACAAATCTGTCGCACAATTTCAGTATTATCTCAGAGGCACCTTTGCAAAATGCACGTACATTGCCATCTGGAAGAGCAACGAGTACAGACATCTGTTTCTTCTCCGAATTAAATGGTTCAAGTTTCAACACGTTACAGTCTCGTCGTTGTTCGTCAAAATCACCACCCAAAAGTAATCCACATTCCAATATAGCGGTTTCAGTCGGTGAACCCAAGATGGAAATTTTTCCGTCTTTATCCTTGACCACCTCGGACCCTGTATTGTGAAATATTGCCTGCAAAAGAGTAGCTAATACATTTGCCGACAAATTAGAATCTAAAGTGTTTCCACCTTCAGTCTTCTTTATATCTTTAATTGTCCCGCTTATCCATATCTTATTAACTACCATATGGTTTGTTGTTAATGTCCCTGTTTTATCTGTGCAAATGCAAGAAGCAGAACCCATTGTCTCACATGCAGAAAGATGCCTCACTAGTGCCTTATTCTCCATTAACTTCTTCATTGCAAATGCAAGACTCAATGTCACTGCAAGGGGCAATCCTTCCGGAACTGCAACAACGATGATAGTTACTGCTATTGCAAAGTAATTTAAAAGCGTCAATGCATCATTAGAAGACCATTTGGTAAGTTCGTGCTGAATTCCTTTCTCCACCAAGAATCTGACAGTCAGCACCAAGAATGTCAGCACGGCAAACGCTAATCCTATCTTACCAATTAGAGTGGCAACACCATTCAGCTTCACCTGCAGTGGGGTCTCATCCTCTCCACCCTCAGCCAGAGTTTCCATTAACTTACCCCATTCAGTTTTCATGCCGACAGTAGTTATTAGCATCTTAGCTGATCCATCTTGTACTGCAGATCCTCCTAAAAGAAAAGGCCTTTTTTCATTTATATTGACCGGGACACTTTCCCCAGTCAAGCTTGATTCATCAATCAACAAGTTATATCCTGAGATAAAGATTCCATCAGCTGGAATCAGGTCCCCAATGAATAAATGAACAACATCTCCAACAACCAGATCATATATGGAGATCTTCTGCCTGACTCCATCTCTAGTGACCTGCATAGAGATCTTTTTCTTCTCCTTGTCCAAATCCTTAAACTGTAATGATTGCTTGTAGTCACTAACGGCAGTAACAATTACAACCAAGAATATACTAAGCATGATTCCAAGTCCATCATACATGCCCTTTGGCCACCCTTCTGTTGCAAGTCCTACACCTATAGAGACCACGGCACAAAACATAAGAATCATAAGTGTCAAGTCCTGCAAAGCTTCCCACACAAACATCCAAAAACTTCTAACAGGTTTCTCAGGGTATTTGTTTGTTCCATATACATTTTCCCTTACAGGGATATCATTTGATTTGACACCATCTTCCAATGATACGTTTAATCTCTTTGCAAGTCCTTCAACTCCGTTAAGTTTTCTTAAGGTTTTGATATCATATGTAGAAACAATTGATGCAAGTTTATCAGGGTGAATCTTAAAGCCAGCTGCTCTACTCTCTTCTGGAAGATCCTTAATTAAATCGGCTTCTGTATCCTCTTCTGGTTCTTCTTCAGTGTCTTCTGATTGACCTTTTTCGTAGCCTTCCTTTTGAGCTCGCTCAATAGCTGTAAAGGTTAAAAAAAATTACAAAAATCATCCGTAGCTACACTAGGACAAAATTATTATCTAAGAACATTTGGTTGATGCAACTGGTTTACTAAATTTGAGAAGAAACTTACCATCAATGAACTTGAGTGCTGCCATATATGCCACAAATCCTACCCGTATTCTCTCCTGCCACAACACATACCGAAGAAAGATGAGAACGGTTACATATAGAAAATCAAATAATTACCACGCTCGTCAAGGTTTGAAGATTATGAAGGAAGTTCCTATCTGTACCTTGCCAAGTGGCAATTAAGGACAAGGAACAGGTTTTATTTACAATAGCAAGGGATGTAGAAAGCAAGCATCTGGTTGACAAAAATAAACTTCAATGGACTGAAATCTATTTCAGTCAATGAATTTCAATTGAGTACTTCATCGAAGTGAGCTTAATAAAAATGTTGAATATTAAAATCTCAATTAGCCTGATCCGTACCTACATATCAGATACACGATTAACTCACAGAAATATGCTTGAATTATGATTCAGAAATAAATATGATCTTGTTTATATCATTACTTATATTTTCATAACAACAAAGACATAACCAGAGTTGTGTATAGGATTGAAAATTTTGAATTTTTCTTTAACTCGAGTTTTCTCTAGTTTGTTAATTTCTTTTACAATCAAGGCGTCGTTGTCTTTTATTCTAAAGCTAATTTAAAGCCATTAAAGCAAGAAGCATCAAAGAAGAATATGGAAGTCAATGGATATTCATTGGCAAGTATACTTCAATAAACATTGTTTCACATTTTCATAATTAATTCTGATAATCTAGAATGTTGAAGGAATGTCACTCGGACTATGAAGTCACTTGTAGCTTTTTAGTTGAAACCACTTAAACACGCCAATCTTGTTCTTTAGGGAACCCCAGATCAATCATTGGGTCATGCCAATTCAAACATATGTCAATATTGAATTGGAAACGCGCAAATTAAGATTTCAACAAACACATGAATGCAAAGAGCATTTGGGTAGCTTATGTTGCTCTTCTGTGGGTTGTGAAACTATCTTAGCAATTAACTTTTATTACCTTGCTTCTTTGCTCTTCCCATGTCAAGATGCACCAGGACCATCCATCAAAAGCTATTTACACATAATGAGTGTAGATTAAATTTAGTGTCTTAGCTTATACATCGAGCAAAACCGGTCTACTTGTTAACAGCGAATAATTCGAGCAACCTATTACTTCAGCATTCTAATCATTGTATCCTATCTAAGCTCATGAATTATATATATACATAGGAACCTATAGACATTCTAAAGAGCAAAACCGTCTACACTAGCTAACCACGAATAATTCGATCATTCTATTACTCTAACAATCTAATCATGTACCTGTTAGACAAGACTTAGCAGTTACTTTTGTGCGTTATCTGTTTGTTGAGTTGTAGTCTTTCTTTACGCTTTGAACTTCTCTGAGAGGTCCTATTAGCTTCGCACCTCTGTAAGATCTCTACTTGAAGAGTTTGTACATATCTCTTCTACCAGTATCTGTTGTAAACTGAACTTTATATATACTAATGATACAAACATAGAAGTTTAATCGCCAAAATATATATTCTTACATGGTATCAGTTGTCGAGGTTTAATCCTACCTTTTTCGCTTCCGCAATTTCACGATCCTTTTTCGTGGCTTCGATGACTACTCTAGACTCTACCAAACAAACCATGGAACAATCCGCTGGCACTAGCATTGGTACTTCTCTCGTACCCACCGCCCCTGCGCCTTTACTCACTCTTGATCGTATTCATTAGGACATCTCTCTTAAATTAAGCAATGACAATTTTTTCCTATGGAAAACTCAGATCTTGCCAGTTCTTCGTTGTCATTGCTTGCTTGGCTTCATTGATGGAACTTGTCTCAAGCCAACGTCGTCTCCTTATCATTAGTATATACTAATGATACAAACACAGAAGTTTTATCGCCAAAATATATATTCTTACAATATCCTGTCTAAGCTCATGAATTTATATAGGAACCTATAGACATTCTGAAGAGCAAAACCGTCTACACTAGCTAACCGCGAATAATTCGATCATTCTTTTATTCCAACAATCTAATCATGCATCCTGTCGAAGCTCATGAATATATCTAGGAACCTATAGACATTCTGAAGAGAAAAACCGTCTACTAGCTAACCGCAAATAATTCGAGCATCCTATTACTCCAACAATCTAATCACGTATCCTGTTTAAGCTCATGAATATGTATAGGAACCTATAGACATTCTGAAGAGCAAAACCGTCTACACTAGCTAACCGCGAATAATTCGAGCATCCTATTACTTCAGCAATCTAATCATGTGTCCTATCTAAGCTCATGAATATATAGGAATCTATAGACATTCTGAACTCTCTACTATGCCTTACCTAGAAAATTTAGAATGTAAAAGGTCAGTATTAATAGTTCTGGAAATGGCTTCAACAATGTCAAATACTGAATCACTAAAGTTGTACATCAATCATGTAAAACTTTACTTCTCTTTTCCTTCTTGGAGAATCCAGGGAATGAACGTACGTAACATCCGAGAAATTTTCGTGAATGGACAGATCATGAAAATAAAAACGGGTGTGAGAAAACATCCTTTTGTTGTTTTAAGAAAACTAGCTCCTTTTACCTTAATTTTCAGAATATGGTATCTAAAAACAAATTTACATGTTAAAGTATATTTCGAGTTTCAATATATTTCCTCCCTATGTTTTCTCTTCTTTTTTTTTTCTTTCAATATGGTATCAAAGCTACAATTTTCGTAGCCTATATCACTGTTATTCGTCATTACCACAACCCATCGCCGCCACTATTTTGATTAATCATATCAATTCCCTTTCTTACTAGACTTGTTTAAGAAAATATTCCCTTTTATTTTCAACACCGAATACTCTGTGTTTAATCCGTTAGTCCATTATCTAGGGTTTTTAGAACCTCATGTTTTTGGTCTCTATTTCTCTGGGTTCTAGTTTAAACCATCTAATTCTTTCGATGGTCTTTGTTGTCATGTTCATCGTGGCTCCCAAAACTATATTAGCTACTACCATTTATTTTTGTGTTTTTTGTGGTTCTATTGGTTACTCGACTTCAGCTCGTTTTTATCATTATTCTACAGATATTGTTCTGCCTACTTTGGTCAATGATTTCAAGACGACTCAGCAAATCAGTTACCAAACTCAAAGTTGGTCTGTCTTTATTCACTCTACCTAAATTTGAGGTAACTGTTAAAGTATATATAAAATTATAATATAATTTTTTATATTACGACACTGATTTAGATAATAGTCCAGACTTATTAGACTATATTCCAAACCCCTCTCTCTATATATATAAGCTACACGGAATTGTCCATATGCCATCAAGATCTTGCACTTGAATTACATTACTGTGTACCCCATACATTTGCCAAGCATGATGTCAACACCGTTTCTTTTATTTATTTATTTATTGTGGCTAAGCACCATTTCTTTTATTTAATAGATGAGAAGATTTGACATCTATTCTTCAAATCTATATCTGGTTAGAAGAAGACAACTATATACGTGTATAATATACAGCTACGTCCGTGTGGCAGCTTAAGATAAGCCATCATATACAAACAAGAACATGATCAAAGATGAGAAAAAATATCTTCATCTCCTCTCTCTTCTGTACTTTCATGTACTCCCTAATGGGTCAATGTCAGCAGAAATTTCCAGGAAATTTCCATCTACATCAATTATATCAAACTACTGTAAGGAACGAGTCAAAAAAGCTTTGTTTTTTATTTGTTGCAGTCCAATTCACTTGTTAATTACGGCATTACTTAGCATGGTCACCACGGCTGAATTATAATACACCTGGACTGAGTTCGACATCTATCAGAATATAGCGGAAGTTTCGTTTAGCGAAGGCTACCTCTAATAAACCAACAACACCGAATATAATTACTACAGTAATTAAAATATAATCTCGACATAGGTCTTCTTTTTTTTTTTTTTTTTTATATAGCGATATTGAGTTTTCATCAACTAGAGACCACGTTGCAATATGTCAACCTTGGATTACAAGTAAGAATATTCTTATAAATAATCAAGTTAGTATGTTTTTGAGTTACAGAGTCATGTATGGTTAATGTAAATAGTATTTAAAAATGTATAGATACTTTACATTCCTAATGTAAATAGTTTTTAGGTTGCACCTTTTGGTGCATATTAATAAAATTTATTCACGCTTCTAAAAATAATAATAATAATCAAGGTTCCGTTTGTTTGTCGTAAAATATTTTCTCAGAAAATATTTTTTGGAGTTTACGATATTTGGTAACACTGAAAAATTGATCAATTGTAAAATATTTTTTGATCAATAATTGCGACTATTTTTGCTTAATTTTACAGTATTTGATAACACCAGAAAATTGGTCAACTGTAAAATATTTTCCGATCAACAATTGCAGCTAGTACAAAATTTTAAAAAATATTTTTATTTCCTTTAAGAGAAGAAAATATTTTACGGAACTCACGGTACATCTAAACACTAGAAAATATTTTTTAGTATTCTATTTTTCAGAAAAATATTTTTTTCCAATAAGTTATTTTACGGCAAACAAATGAAGAAAATATTTTTTCCTAACACGTTATTTTTTGACAAACAAACAAAACCCTAAAAAATATTTTATTTAAAAAAAATCACGAAAATATTTTTTATAAATAAGTTAGTTTACGACAAATATACGGAGTCTAAGTTACCGAAAATTCTAAGGAAAAATCGGCCTTTATACTCTCTGCCGTCTAAAATACCATGACCCACTAATTAATTGACTAGTAAGGGCTACATATTCATTAGCCCCTAAAAAGGGGACAAGAGAGCCATCTACTTGTTGCATAATAGACCTCTTCTAGATCTCAAGGGGTCAACATATATATATATATATATATAGTATAGTCCACCGTCTACAGGATATGGACCTATGAAATGAATGGCCATTATATCACGCTAGCAGCTACAGTTTAGCTAACTTTATGACTTTCTTTCATGGCCACTACTCCAAAGTCCTTGCATATATTAAGTGGGTATAACTTCAGGTTTATACTACAATCAATGGCATATAAAAGAAGGTAGATGGAATAGAATAAGTTTGAAAAAGAATATATAAATACAAAAAAAAGTATAAGTGGTCCTAATTGAGAATAAAATAAAGGAAGAGGACCTAATAAGAATTGAATAAAGACATTTAAGTAAAACATAAATGTTAACAAAGAATGATAAATTTTAATATGAATGAGTGGTATCAATAGAGAGTTTCATGGAAGATATGGTCTTGGTGGGAAATGATAACTGAATTCGTGGTTGATTTGATTGTGGGAAATGAAAAAGATGAATCTTGAAAAAGGTTAGAAAACAAAAAGGTCCACACGCAAAAAGTAAATTAGTAACTACCAAAAACTCGTTTATAGGGGTCCACTAACAACGTGGCAGCATTACATTGGCGAAATTGTAACAAAAAAACACAAGTCATAAGTGCACTGGCGAAAAAAAAAACCAACTGAAGGGACCACAAATGTTGGTGTCCCTTACAATGATCAATAAATGTCACCACACTATTTACATGGGAAAAATTCATTTTAGTGCATAAGATTTAATATAAAAATTAAATAAATTTTTGTACTTTGAAAAAATATAATTTTATGAGAATTTATTTAGTTTTTATGTTAAATTCTAGAGACTAAATTGGTTTTTCCCCTTATTTTTATCTAAAAACGTTTGACAGCTTAGGCTCTATTTGTTTGTCGTAAAATAACTTACTGAAAAAAAAATATTTTTTTAAAAAATAAAATACTAAAAAATATTTTTTGATGTTTGGATATACAGTGAGTTCCGTAAAATATTTTCTTCTCTCAAAGAACATGAAAATATTTTCTCAAATTTTGTACTAATCGCAATTGTTAACTAGAAAATATTTTTCAATTATCCAATTTTCTGGTGTTACCAAACATCGAAAAATTAAGCAAAAACAGCTACAATTGTTAACTGAAAAATATTTCTAATTGACTAATTTTTCGATATTACCAAATACTAAAAAATTAAAAAAATATTTTTTCAAAAAATATTTTACGGCAAAGAAACGGAAGCTTAATCTTCTACTAATTGTTTTTCCCAAAATAGATTACTACATATCGGCATTCTATTATTTTATTTTACTTATCGCATATAAAGTATGTCCACTTGTTATCTAGAATCTAACATCACTTAGATCCAAATTCTCTTTCTTTCCTAAAAGAAGATATAGGACCACTTAGATTTCGAGCATCAGATTTGAATTCTAAACTTTTAAATTTACAATAATATATTTATATATTAAGATCGAGTATTTTTTACCAGAGAAAAAAAAAAGACCAAGTACTGCATGTATCTAGATATTTTTAGGTAAAAATCGAATATCCTAGGTGACAATTTGCAGGTTAACCATCCTTAGTGACATCAACTACTATTTTCTCGTAAATTATATAAAAACTATAAAGAAGTATAAACAGAAATAATGAAAAAGCGTTTACTATTTCAAGCTAAAATATAAATGTTATTTTAATGAGTGGTTGATTGATCAAATATATATTCTTTTTATTAAGAGGTAGACCTAAGTCTATTTTAGATCACTTTCCAAGAATGTTGCATACTTAGACAAATGCTAAATATTATTTTATTTTTATTATTAATTTATCACTTTTTATGTGAATTATTAATTGGGATGACAAAAAAAATAGACAAATAAAAAGTTAATTATTTTGTCATACCAACTAAATATACACAAAGTGATAAATAAATAATGAAAACAAAATGATATCTAACTACTCTTATATATTTTATGTTTAGACTAGAAAATGTAGGGTTTTCCAAACGTTGTGAAGTGTGGCGCCGTGATTATCGTGCATTTAGTAAATGCGAGGCTAATATAGATGCTTGGTGACTAGGGCCAAATGGTTTTTTTTTTCTTTTTTTTTTTGGGTCAAAACTAAGGAAATGGTAAGATGTGGACTTACGCTCTCTTTCGATGAAAATTTCTCATCTTTGCTAAAACGTATTTTCTTCGAAGTTTCGGAAAGATTTCATGTTGCCACCCAAAAGACAAAAAAAAAATCTCTTTTATTTTATTAAAGTCTCAAATTAGACCATGCATTATTGTAATAATTTAATAACCCGTATATTTTAAAATTATACGTCTTTGCTCATCTATCCGTATTAAGTATTAATGATGGGAGTTTTTACCGTGTTTTATGAACTATAGGATTTGTTAGACGAGTAGGGTCAAGAAAAGATAAATTTTGTGACTCAATTGGATGCATTCATACAGTCATAGAGGTCTAATATAATGAAACACCTTCCAACACCATGTGATTCCGCTACTAATTTTGCATTCATGGCTTGAAAGGAATATAGGAGGAGAGAGGGAACAGAGGAGGAAGGGGAGCCACGTAAGGAGGAGGGGAGACAGCTTGGGCGGGAAGAGAGAGGAAGTGGGGCCGAGTAGAGTTTGCTCTCGGGCAGAGAAGGGTGGGAGAAATTTAGACATAACTCTTTAACGCTATAATATTATGAAAGGTTTTATATTTTCATGTAAAATTTAAAATGTATAATAGTATTATACTACATGTAAAACTACTTAGGAAACTATTGAATAGAAGAGAAAATTAAGGAGAGAATAATGGGAATTGATTTAAAACAATAGAAAGGAAAGTTTAATTAAGTCTAATTGTTTTCTAAAGTGTTATCATTTTTCACATTTTATAAACTATAGAATGTTTTAAATTATTATTATTCGATTACTGGTGCAATCTCGACAAACACAAGATCTTTTTTCGGTTTACCCGAAACTGCACCTTAAAGCCCTTTAAAAAAAAATTAAAAATTAAAACCAAAAAAAAAAAAAAAAATCTCATTTTTAAGCAAAACATCGGCTTAATCTTCCACAAGCTAAAGCTGAACTAAATGATTTCAAGATTCTCAGTTCGTCAACTAGAAAAGAAAATACATACCACTGGGCATTTACTTATAATTCTCGCTTATTCTTATTTTATATACGAGAGGTTTGAAAATAATTTTTGACAAGTTAACATTTTAATATCATATTAATTTAAACTTCCCTTTAAATTAAAAAGTAAATACACAAAGACACACATAGATAAGAATGTATGTATATGTATGTAAGCATATAGACGTACTTTGAGTTTTTCCTTATGTTCTTCAGCTTCCAAACGCTTGTCAAGATTGGCAGCATAACGAAAGCGACGGCGGCGGTTACGGACGAGAGTGACGGCGTTTCTCCACCTCCCGAGAGCCTCCGTCGAGGGACGTTTCTCCGACATATTAAACTCCTCCGGTAACCCAAAAAGATTATTCATCGCCATTATTATATTTACTTACTTAGAAAAACTTCGAACCAATATGTAACACAAATATATATCAAATATGTTTTTGTATATATATATTCGTTGAAAGAGAGGAAGAGAACCTGAGTGGGAATATATATAGAGAAAGATAAATTGTAAGAGAAAGATTTCCTTCTGTTTTTTGTAGGTACTAGTCCTAGTACGCGTTTTCTTTCTTTCTATATATATATTATTGATGTCAAACCCGAGTGACACTTGAATAGTTTCTTTATTTTTTTTTCAAACAGCGAGTAAGAGCAACTCCGACATTTTGTCTACAAACAACTGCTAAGGCTATTTTTAATAGAGTCTTTATATGGGTCTTTATTTATTTATAGAGATTTATATAGAGACTAAATAGTATTTTAGAAACTCACTTAGAGGCTAAAGTAAAAAAATTATTTTAGAGACTCATTTAAAGACCAAGATAAAAAAAAATCTACAATAACGGTCTCTATAAAATTGAATCTCTATATCGTGTTAATTTTAATTTTACATAATAATTTGATTATGTGTAATTTTTTATCGTGTGTTACTTTTTTTTAATTAATTATTATTTAGATTATCTCAATTGTTTTCCCAAATATTTCAAGTAAAAAAATATATAATTTGCGTCAAACATAACGTTTAAAAAATTAGAATTACTTTTAATTACATAATTGCATTTTCAAAAAAATGCATTAAAAATCTCTAATTAAAAAAAACCCTACGTAAAAAAAATATTAATTAAAAATCCTCATTAATTTACCCATTAAATTAAAATTTTCTCGTGTGTTGGGTTTATATTTGTTTTTTTGTTCTTCATTTTATTTAATTTGTTAATTAATTAATTTTATTTATTTAATCACAAATCTAAAATTAATTAATTTTATCTAAACTAAAAAAAAGAAAAATAAAAAAATTACAAAAACTAAAAAAGTTTATCAAAGCAAAAAAACTAAATTAAAAAATTAAAATAAAAAAATAAAATACAAAACCATAATTTAAAAAAAAAAGTCTAATTAAAAAAAACAAAAAAACGCAAAGCAGCAAAAGCAAAAACAACAATGGTTAAAGCCCGCCGCCCCCCACCCCTCCCTCTTTCCCTTTCTGTTCGCTGCACCACCCCTCCCCCCCCCCCCCCCCACACACCTACCCCCCTCCCCTCTTTCCCTTTCTGTTCGCTGCACTACCCCCCCCCCCCCCCACGCACCTACCCCCCTCCCCTCTTTCCCTTTCTGTTCGCTGCACCCCCTCCCCCCCCCCCTCCCCACGCACCTACCCCCCTCCCCTTTTTCCCTTTCCCTTCCTCGCTGTTGATGTTCAAAATATTTTTTTGTACTTTTTTTTTTTTTTTAAATCTGACATCGTCAGATCTGATCTTGTTTTTTTAGAAACTCGTTTTTGTCTTTTTGTATAGGCTCCATTTTTTTCAACAAATTTGTTGAAGAAAATGGAGAGTAGGTGCTATTTTGGAGACTCAAAGCTTGAGTGATGTCATAATTTTACCAAAAATTAGCAAATAGTGTTTGAGAGACCCCCATTGGTGATGAATTTTGATCAATAGAGTCTCTAAAACATCAATTATTACTGTTTAGAGACTCCATTGAAGATGCCCTAAGACCAACTCATATAGTGTCCAAATTTGCTTCTCTACCTACATGCAGTGAAGGAGATGGTATAAATTAGATTTAATAGCCTCCATAAGTATTTTTTAAATTTTAGGAGACTCTTAAACTAATTTTAATTTTAATATCTTTACGTGTGGGGAAGAATACACAATTCCCAATTTTATCTCCTAAAATCTTTCAATGGTCAAAATAATAAAATTTATGAAATATAATAAATTGTTGGAATGAAACTGAAATATGGAATTTCTCAAATAAAGGATTAATTAAATGTAGATAAGATGTTGGAGTAAAATTAAAACTAGGGATTCCTAAATGTAAAAAAATTGTTTCAATATCTTACATAAGATCTGTTTGTTTGTTGTAACATTTAATCTTGAAATAAATTTTTTATAATTTTTTGATGTTTAGTAATAATGCCAAATAGTTAATTAAAAATATTTTCAGTTAAAATTAAAATAAAAACCAGTTACAAGGAGTGTAAAATGTTTATGGTACTTCAGATGATGAAAGCATTTTTCACTTTATACTGCACCCTACCCCATAGCTCGTTGTAAATATTTTGCTTTCAATTTATTTTTCTTCAAACAAACAGAGCCTAGAATTCGTTAACACAGCTTTGCATGGTTCGTAAAGGTCTATCTTCATTTGGCTCAAGAAAACTCAAAGTCCACAAAATTCAAATTAACAAGGAGTAAACTACCGAGATAGCGATTGGTATGTTAGAATATCTTAGGAACTGAATGATATTTATGCTTGTATTCATATTCTCATACTTGATAAAAAGTAATGAACTTGAGAATCTCATTCTCCAAGTATACGATTCTCACGAATATGAGAATGGTCATTCCATATTTAACAGATGGGATTACCCCATTCTCATGTTCTTGAGAATGAACGTATTGGTCAAATTATCAAAATGCCCATTGGAAATATAATATGTATATAATAACAAAAGTCAATTATTATTATTATTATTAAAATTATCAAAATGCTCTTTAAAAAAAATAACACGTATGTAATAATAAATGATAATCCTAATTATTATCTATTATTGATATTATTACTATTTATATAGTTTATAGATATTATTTATTATTTATTATTTATTAAATGACCATAATATTTTTCAAAATATAAACATGTATATAATAATAAAATATAAATATTTATTATTACTATTATTTTTTACCAATATAATTTATTAATAATATCTATTTTATTACTATTAATGGTTATATTATCAATGACAAAAATATCCTTTCCAAACATAATATACATTTAATTACATAAAGGCAATCATTATTATTAATTAATATTATTATTATTATTATTTTCAAAATATAAACATGTATACAATAATAAATATGTTCTTTTTATTACTATTATTATTTACCAATATTATTTAAGAATAATATTATTTTATTCTTAATAACAATTATTTTATCAATGGAGAAAATACCTTTCCAAACATTATATGTATATTACTAAAAATTATAGTCCTTATCATCATTATTTTTTTATTAATATTAATAATAAGATTATTATTTATCAATGTTAATAATATTATAATTTTTTTTCATTAATATTATTATTATTCTTAATTAATTAATCTCAAAACATAAAAAATTAATACCAATCGCAAGCAGTTTAAAAATAAAAATGATAATATATATTAATTAATATCCATGAATATATATTATCATTTTTAGGATTATTGTTATTAATAATAATAAAAAAAATTATTATTATTACTTTGATAATTTAATAAGATTATTATAATAATAGTAATAGTGTCATTATTATTTTTGTCATTATTATTATCACTACAATAATAATAATAATAATAACAACAACAACAACTATAATAATAATAATAATAATATAATAATAATAATTATTATTATTATTTATCATGTTTATTATATTTATGTTGTTTAGATTTATGTTCATGTTTATTCTTTTTTTTTAATAGACTATAATAATAAAAGGGTAATCATGTCGTATTGTACAAGTCATTTAATTAGTACTCTTGTATACTGACTACTAAATATGAGTTAGAATTATATATATCTATTCCTATATTCATTTTTAGAACATGTCAAGAATTTCGTTCTCATTATCATGTTCATTCCATTTCATTTCTTAGTTCATTCTATTTCTACTTACAATAACATGACTATTAAAAGAACAACAAATTCTACTTACCGTGATAGTCTTGGAATCAATTTAAAGAATTAAAACCTTCTAAATTCTTAGACTCCATTGAAACCTTTCTCCTACATTTTGTTTAGTCTTCTTGTGTTTGAAAAACTTATGAAAATTTTAAGACTTAATGGCTAACATTATATTAGTCTAGACATTAATACTATGAGGTTTGAAAAATCTAGGTCAATAATTTTAATTCTTATTTCCTTAAAATAATTAAAAATATGTTTACATTAAGGCTCCGTTTGTTTGTATTTTCTGAATTTTTTGATTTTTGGTAATACGAAAAATTTGGTCAACCGAAAAATATTTTCCGCTTAAGAAAAAATTTTAGTTCAAAATAGTGAAAAAATATTTTATTATCTTTTGGGAGAATAAAATATTTTCCGCAACTCACCCACTTTACTCCTACCCCATCCTTCCACCCCGACCCTACCCCCTACACCTTACCCTCACCCTCCCATGCACCCCTCACCTCTACTCCACCCCCACCGTTACGGTTAACATATATATTATATGTGTATATTTTTTTTTATATAAAATCTAATGTCATAAAATATTTTTCAATATTCTATTTTCCAGTAAAACATTCTTTCTTAAAAATATTTTCCCTCAAGAAGTTATTTTACAGCAAACAAACAAAGCCTAAAGTTCAAGTTACTCCTAAGTTGAGATTCAAGGATAGTCTAATGATGGGTTACTCCCTGATAATTGGGGGATTATGGTTCAAATCTCATGAGGTGGATATAAGTGGAGGATAAAAAAAAATTAAAAAGAAAAAGTTACTCCTAAGTTTTTATTTGACTAAAAATCTTACTTTTTGTGCTCTTATTCCTATTTAAAGATTTGAAATCTCATTCTCAACAACATTTAAATCACATAATTTTATTTCCTTTTTGGACTCTAAAAAATTGGGCTTTTACAGTAGGTGTCTAATATCTAATTCGACTTCAGAGAATCAGACAATAAAAAGAGAAGGTGGTTTTTGGTCAAGACCAATTCGTTCAATTTTCAAACTAGTAATAGCATAACCAGAAAAAAATTGGAGATGGTTCACTTTCTATCTCCGAAATCTGGTTAGAATATGTTTTTTGCATGGATTTATATTTTCCTAAAACTAATTAACAAGACTTCGAAAATCTTCTCAGAAAAATGCTAGTCATCAATTAAGCTTTTTTGTTTCGGTTAAGTTGTAATTTTTTTTTCTTCTTATTCTCTAGTTTCTATTGTTCCTACTTTGGATTACATGCATACGGTTAGAAATATGTTATTTGGAGAATGCAATTCACTATAACATTTGAAATCTTTTACAATAATCTAATTAAAAAATTAAAAAACTCGTTATGAAAGATGAAAAAACCATTTCAATATATAGGTGTCTTAATTGCAATGGTTTTTAACTATTATATAAAATAATTTTTTAGTGATTTTTTGCTAATAATTGCTCATGAAATTATTTTTGATAACAATTTACCAATTATAAAAATTCTTGCAATAGAAAATTTACAACAAGGCCATATGCAATGGTTAAAGTTATTTGTAGCAATTTTTAGTCTTTTACAATAGTTTTAAATATCTTTAAATATTATAATAGATTAACAAAAATGTGGTAGTGATTGTAGAATTAAAAGAAAATGATGATAAAAGCATGGTTTATTTTAAAGGAGCAAATTTTAATATTTTAATCATGGATTGAAATGAAATACATGTAAATGTATATGATATGATGTGGTTGCATATAGAGGCTTGCATGATGTAGAACAAATTAACACGAAATAAAAGTATAAGTACGCACAAAGGCTGATATTATACACTTTCAAGATCCTAAAGATTGCACGTATCCTTTGCTCAATCCTGTTAAGGATTCCTTATCAACTTGACACAAAATTTTCGTTAATTGTAAGATGTTGATAACATTTAATCTCAAAAAAAGCGCTACCACTCAAGAAATTAATACACCTAACAAAATCATTTTCACTATATATAAGTCATTTACATTGTGCCTTGGCTAGAAACAAATTGAGCAGTCCAAAATTTTAAAGTATATGGGTATATTGGTGCACCAATCACTTTTACGTACTTGGCAAAAAATTGATGTTTCCAATTTTTACAAAAATTTTATCTTTTAAAGGCAGTCTGACACACGAAATTTTCACTATGCGTGATGTAGAAAGAAGAATTGATCTCATTTCAAAATTTATTATAGATAGTTTTACCTTACATTTTAACAAAATGTATTTTTTTTTTCATTCCAATCATTAAGGAAACAAATCATAAATATTTTAACTATATCTATTATGTTTTAAATAAAGAATGAATTGAAGATTCGAGTTATTCGCCATATATAATTTGGTGATGATTATAATAAGAGCACACATTTAAGTCAAAAGCATTTCGATTTGGTCGGCATGCCGACTGTTATATACGGCAATCATCGACTATTTCACCAGTAAAAATTAGTTGTACATTGTAATGCATATTTTGAGATTTGATCGCCGGCCAACGAAAAAAGATAAACGATAGATTCAATATCATGTCACAGGCACAGCCGACCACGATTTAAATGAGTACAAATAACATTGTTTGGTTCTTCGAACTTGTTTCAAATTGGATTCAGTTCAAGTTGAATGTACCAAAAAAAGAAACGGCTATAATTGATACTATATTAAATTATTATTTCGTTTTAATGATTAAATTGTTAGATGGATTTTATTGTTATATTATATTTATTAATTGTTTCCGACAGATACAATGATTTGAGTTGACCTTTAGTTAGAAAAGTATTTTTTTATTATCAAAATATATTGTGTTTATATAGATTAATCCAATGAATTCCATTTTATTTTTATCGATATTTTACTTAATAACTTACTTTATTTAGTTCTTTTTTTTTTTCAAAAAGTTATGTAGTTTGTTAGACAAAGTTAGATTTGGATCAAGTTAAAGTTGCATCTAATAATACTAATCAATTAAATATTTAGATTTGTTTGTCTAATACTTGCCAAAAGACTCAATCACCTACCATAATTTTGTCATTTGCCAAGTTTGTTTAATATTTACTACTGAAATGTTACGAAAAGTATTTAGAGCAATAAGTGACTTGGAAATAAACAAGCATCATGGTATCGTATATAGAAATGTCCGGAAATATTTGGATTTGGTTCGCATGTTTTGGAACTTAATTTTGACCAATTAAAATTTATATGCTTGTAAATTTCGACTCCGTTCACTTTTTCGCCTTTTCTGGAACTTAATGTTATTGATATCTAAGACAGTGATTGGTATGTGGGAATGAATTAGAATAGAATGACATTCCCAATTCTATTTTAATTCATATGTTTGGTATGAGGGAATGAACTTGGGAATATCATTCCCAAGGGAATCCCATTCCCACATATATGAAAATAGTCATTCCACACCAAATACATGGGAAATGACCCATTCCCATGTATTTGGAAATCAATTTGACTACCATATCTTTTATAAATAATTTTTTTTACAATAATAATAATAATTAAAAAATATAAAAATAATTATTATAAAAATAATAATTATTATTATTATGAAAATAAAAATAAAAATAATATAATTATAAAAATAAAAATAAAAAATAAAAATAATGAATAAATAATAATAATTAAAAAAATAACAATATTATTATGAAAATAACAATAATAATAATTATTATAATAATAAAAATAAAAATAAAAATAAAAATGATAATAATAATAATAAAATAATAAAATAAAAATAAAAATAAAAATAAAAAATAATAATAATAATAATAATTAAAAATATAATAATATTATTATGAAAATAATAAAATAATAAAAAATAATAATAGTGATTAAATAATAATAATAATAATAATAATAATTAAAAATATAATAATATTTTGTTATTAATAATTATTATTATTTATATTTATATTTATATTATTATTACTATTATTATTTTTATTTATTGTTGTTGTTGTTGTTGTTGTTATTATTATTATTTTTTATTTTTTATTTTTATTTTGTTATTATTATTATTATTATTTATTGTTGTTGTTGTTATTATTATTATTATTATTATTATTATTATTATTATTTATGTTTATATTGTTTACGATTATGTTTATATTTATTCTTTTTTTTAATACTATAATAATAAAAGGACAATTATGTCATATTATACAAGTCATTCGCATTATTACTCTTAATTTATAGAACATACCAAACATGTCATTCTCATTCCCAAGTTCATTCCATTCCTTGGTTCATTTCATTCCTGCTCAAATCCATTCTAATGTACCAATCCTTACCTAAATTGCACCTTAAGTGGCTTATGAACCATGTTAACTTAGGTTAAATCGGAAGAGCAACTTGTTTTGTGAAGTGAAGCAGCTGATCCGATTGCGAATCTAGGGGGTAAAAAGTTTAGGAAAATCTTGGTTAATGAATTGATTAGTACTCGTTGGAACCTTGGGGATATTTTTGTTTAGTTTCACCTTGTGTTGATTAATCTTTGTAACTGTTTTTGTTGAGCTTTAATGGAACACTTTACTTAATTATCAAAAAAATCATGTTAACTTACTTTTTCTTTTTGTTGGATATGTGGTGTGGGCAGCTAATGTACACCTAAAACTAATCTTCCGCTCTAATTCAATCCACCATATGGACACGAACAATATGATGACAATAAAACTTCAAAACTAGTTAAATTAAAACATGCATGTCAAGAGAATAGTGATGACATTACTTGTTGGGTAGGTAAAGTGTAACACTAATTACCGCGTTTCTTGGACTAATTTATCTTTTTGATTTATGGAATTCACTTTAAAGATACAAGTAACAATGACGTTAAGAGTTAAACTTAAGATCTTACAACATGATAAATGATTAAAACGTCCATGTCAAAAGAAGAAAGAAATTATATTTTCATAGACAAGACAAAGGCAAAAGTAGATTCAGCAAGTTTTGGCACAAGTTCTCCCCCGTTTCATGCATGTTTCATGTTACAGGCAATTTTTTTTTTTTTTGGGTCATTATGTTACAGGCCTATTCACCATAACGCGTGAGCATGACATTATAGGTCTCGATAAAAGATGTTAATCGATAAAAACATGAATTTCAGTGAAAATTAATCAGTGTTGTGTCAACTCTATTGCTCTTAACAAATGCCTTCAGTCATTGTTTAATATGGTAAAGGTACAAGAACTCTCAGTGAGTAATAGCGTGACACTTGAAAAAGTGGCATTACATTTACATATGATTAAACGTTTAAATTGACTGAAGATAGATCCAAGTCTTGTAATAATTTAATAAAGAATCATGTTTACGAACAATAAAAAAATAACACTTGTAATTATTACTTTGCCCAATGTCGACAGGCCATTAGAATATTTTTTCGCAATAAAAATCTCGTTAATAGTCAACCAAATATAAAGAAAGACTTCGAATCTTTTTTGTCGTGTTTCTTCTTTTTCTTTTCCATAGGGACATCCAGGACCCAGAGAAAACAAAAAAGAAAAGACTATATATATTCGAATTTCATAGTGCATGCTTTAGCACTAAGCAAAAGGTATTGTGCATGCTTTTTTTTTTTTTTTTTTGAAAGAGATGAAAATCGAGATGAAATGAAGTCATTGAAAGAGAGAAAACTACTATAAAACGGTCTCTTACAAGCTAGCTAGATCACACGCCCCTGATATCCTGATCCAGTTTATAATAATAATAATGTGTCAAAGGCATATTTTCTACCTTCTGGACTACACGGTAGCCATACATTTGCAAGCTCAAATTCACGATAGGAGAAATATCACGGTACTCCCCTGTGATATGCGAAAGTATCACTTTACCCCCATGTGTTCGTAAAATTTCAAGAAAGACCCTTGTATTATTAAAAAGTCATCACATTATCCCTTTCATGCCTTTTTTAAGCTATTAAATGTCATTTTTACCCTTTTATTATACATTTTTTTTCTTTTCTTTCTTTCATTTTTAACTATTTACTACTAAATTAAAAAATTAAAAAATTAAAAAATAAAAAAATCATCTTCCCCAACCACCCCTACCTATCCCCACCCTCACCCTCACCCCCACCTCCGTCAGCCACCATCCCCTCTCCCACCTGATCACCGAGCAAGAAAGACATTTTACGAAGCATAGAATAGATCGAAGAAATCAAAACCATTGCCTGCTTGTCAGGCGAGATTCCATCCGATCTTCTTTGACTGCTTATATACATAATTTGTTAACCCTTCCCCATTGGGCTCTTAGCTCTTCAAGGAAGATCTTACGTCACTCTTATACTCCCTATCGGCAAGGTGCAGATTACGGTTTCTTCAGACTCAGAGTACCCACTTTGATTCACTGTAGAGAGTAGGGAAATGGACGATTACGTCCACCCGAGGAATCATAAGTTATCCTAGCCTAAGGGGTAAGGAAAGAAGTGACCCAAACTAGGGAACTTTTGCTATAAGAGAAGTTCAAAGTAGTGCTCTAGTTGCGTTAAGCACAAGCAAAGCACCTAGCCTTATTTATCACAAATCGATCACACACCCTGGATAAATTGTTTTTTTCCTCACCGCTTAAATAAAATGGATTTAGGAGCGATTCCACGCACTAGTCGAAAGGTTGGTCATGTCTGTTAACATTTAAACCACTTTGCTTGTTTTCTCAACAACTAACTCTTATGCACTTTCGCTTCTTCTTTTGCCAGATATAGATGAATGTGCAGATCACCCAAAGAATCCATGTGTAATGATCTGCAAAAAAAATGTTTGAAAAATGTTTTACCGAACTAGTGAATCTCATGCGTACTTCGATATAAAAATGTTTTTCATTTTCCTCCACAATGAAGCACCTCAACCCAAGCATGTGCATTTCTGTTCAAGTATTAAGTTCTTTAAGTTAATCAACTATGCTCAAAGGGAAACAAAAGAGACTGGGAAGGGCATGAGCTGTAATCAAAACATCATAAGAAATGTCCTAAGCTTTTATATATAGACTCACTGACATTACAAATTGTAATTTAAACAAAAAATAAATGAGTTGTAATAGATGGGTAAATTGAAATGAATGGTCCCTAACCTCGGTCGGAGATTGCAACTCATGAACTGCCCTGCTCGAAGGGTTGTAGCCCGAACTGACCTAGCTGCAGATGAGAGGTTTGACTTTCAAGAGCTGATCCTAGCTTGGACTCCTAGCTCCAGGCAAAAGGATACGTAGGTTTTTCTTCCTTATTCTAAATGGGGATCCTTCTCACCGGAAAGTACCCCTATTGGGTTGGAACTGGAAGGCGCCTTAAGGCAACTTACAACAGTAGAAGTCAAAACAATTAGACTCACCGGCATCCTCTGATCTAGGATCTAGCAGCTAGGAATCGCGCAACTGAGAAAGAAGCATGACCGGCTGAGCTCAAAGAACGAGAAACGGAAGCACGCTTTTGAACAATCACAAAAGGGGTTGACATACAGGCACTGCAGTCACTACTGGAACAGTCAGGAATGAGCACTATCCCAAGGAGGGTACAGACCAAAAGAACAGAAACAGGGCTGAAAGGAGGAGAAGTTCAGGTCATACGACTGACAGATGTTTCGCTTTAAGACACAAGATCCAAGATCTCCGAGAACAACACCTGCTATGCTTTGAACTTGAGAAAGAAAGTAAGCCCAATGTAATCCAAAATCCCCTCCCGCCGTACGGGAACAACAACAGTGCAGGACCTTCTAGTAATTAAATATTTGTTTGAAAAACATAAATGGCATGACATTTGCTACGTAAGAAATGAAGAGTGAGTGATGCCACATAGGAGTTAATGGATGTGACAATTCTTGAAAATATGGAAACCACACAGAATCTTTAGTTTTTCAAACTTTGATCGTAATATACTTTTCACCAAACTTAACTAAAAGCTCACACATACCTTAGAATAGCATTTAGACATGCTAGAAGCAACTACAAAGTAATACAAGTACTAAAGTAATTAATTCATTCATTTTCCCTTTGTTCAACTAGGCTATTTAGCTTCCTACCAGAATTCAATGATCAAGTTAAGCTAGCTAATCATCCTACCAATCTAAGGATACCTAAATACCTCATTTAGAACCTCCAAATCATAACCTAGAGCACAAGTACACGAAAACACCGAAAATGCCTATTTGTGGGTCAATATAGGCCTAGCGTTGCGAGACCTCAGCAGCAGGCTGATACAATTACTTTTTCAGCTTCTGGGTCTTCTAGGGGCAGTGCTAGTGCTTCATCACCCCTACTCTCTAAAGCTTGCCCCCCTATATATTAATAAAGCTTGAATGAGGGCCGTGTGCAATAGTTTTCTTTCTTTCTCTCGCTCGATCGCTTCAATGCCTATAATTTGAGAGATAACAGGAAAGCCTTATCTCGAATTCAAAGATGTGACACAAACTCTTCGCCGAGATGTCAGCAGGTTAGGCAACTCTAAGGTTTTTTATATTCGGTGGAAGGCAGGCTAAAACTCTACTTCAACCAAGTGAAACTAAGGGCCTTAATCTCCAACCTTGCCAAACTTGCCTTCCGGCTCAATGCATCTGCCACTGCGTTTGCCTTTCCAGGCACATAATTTATAGTATAATCGTAGTCATCCAAGAGCTCCATCCATCTTCTCTGCCTCATGTTCAACTCTTTTTGAGAAAAAAAAAGATATATCAATTCCGAAGTTAAAATTGACTCACAAATGGTCATTGTATTTTTAATGGGAGATGCAGGTCGAAATAACTGTCAAAAACCTTGGATAGAAGATTGCAAGTTGATCTTGTGGAAAAGACGATTTTTTATCACATCCCTCTCACTTAAAGCCCATCCTTACCAAAGGAGGAAATAGAATTGAATAATCTACCTTTTTTTTCCTTCCTGTTGATTCCCCCCGACAATCAAGCTGCACTTCCTTCTAACAAGTGGCTGAGAGTTAGCAAGCAACCTTGGCCTCTTGACAAGAGGTTCACTGTCCCCTATAGGAGAAAAAGGGAGGAAACAAAATTCTTCTTCAATCTTGCAAGTTGGCTTCTAGGCTTGATCTTGAGGAGTCTTTGGAGTTTATACGTCATCTGTACAAATCCTGAATTCGATCCGCGATCCTTTGGTGGGCAGTGAGAAGCTCTAAAAAAGAGTTCAAGGAAACCTAGTCAACAGGAGGCAGTTCTCGATTAGCGTGGGACAGAGACGGTTCAGACTCCGAAGCCACTTTTCTTCGTATTGAAGAAAAGCCTTCTCCATCCCCCGGATCCGCTTTTCTTTTTCTCGAAGCATCCTGCCTTCACCCTACAGTCGACCTCCAAATGACCCTGATGTTTGCTGTAAGTACACTATAGTGACGAAGCACTAACACTACTCCTCGAAGACCCAAAAGCTGAAAAAGTAGCTGTACCAACCTACTGCTGGGGTCTCGCAACACTAGGCTTATATTGACCCTGAGACTGGGTAGGTCTGTACTGTGACTGAGCTTGGAATGAACCCTACTGAAACTGGGGCCTATAGAAACCCTCAATATTTTCAAAAAATTATCAAATTAATTAGTCCATTTTTTGTTTTGAAAGCCTTAAATCAGTAGGGCAATAGCATAGCTATTATTGACCTGACCCTAATTACTATTACTTAAGCCTACTTTCTTCAAGATACGAAGGAACAGCCGGAAACGGCTGTCCCTATTGTATTTTAGATGGAGTCATCAACAGGGCTAAGAATCTTACCTCTACTTAGAGAGGGGTAGCGGTACCACGCTTTTCTGTGCTCGTAGGTTGACTCCTTTTTTGCAACGAATGACAAACTATTAATCCAAAGTCATGTAGTTTCGTCATTTTGATCACATTCAATGATCCGTTCAACCAACGATCATTCATATGTGAGTTAATCGCATCCCTATGCCGTTGTAGCTCAACGCTTGCTACCCTTTATCATTAACATATTTATGTTAATCAAAGGTAACTACATATGATAGTCTTGTTTCCTTTTTATTTGAATCTTCATATAGAAAGCCGGTTTCCTCAGACTCTTCCCTTCATTCATTGAGTTGGAGGAATCCATAGGAGGCCAGCGCGATGGCTGTTCATATGAAGTTTTCCTCCGCTCGCTTTTCAACCTTGTGTCGTCTAGCTGGAGTAGGGTACCGGTCTCTTTCATGCTTGGCACATTCCCGCAATCTAAAGATTGAAATATTGTGGGCAATGTACACTAAGGCCTTGTTTTCCCTTGACCTATGTGGCTCCACAGTGAAGAAATAGTAAGTGAGATTGTTGTCCTTGGTAATGATAATACCTGCCCTTATCATGTCACTATCTTTAGCTATTACATGCCAACTAAGCCACTATCTATTCAAGACTACAACTTTAATTACAACCCACAAAATTTACCATTAATACATACAGGGCCTCAAATGTCTCAAAATAAGACATAATATAATAACACACATCTTCAAAGGGGCCAAGGGGTAGAGGAGAGAGAAGATGATCATCTTTCATCATCTAAAGCTAATGATGGAAATCAAATGGCTTGCATGGCTTGTCATGAAAACGAATCAAATCCCTGTGGACCCTGAAGATCAGGAAAAGACAACTTTTACATGTCCTTTTGGCACGTTTGCTTATAGAAGAATGTCTTTTGGCCTTTGTAATGCACCAACCACTTTCTAACGCTACATGATGTCTATTTTCACTAATATGATGGATGAATTTGTTAGGAAAGGGATAAATATCATTTTTTATGTTTCAACTTGATCAGTTCGTCTGCAGGGACGAACGAAATGTCTAAGGATGCCTGGTCCGGGGTATCCTTTTCCCTATTTTGGATTTTATTTTCGATTGCCAAGCCCAGGGAATACGTCTAATATATAAACTTGTATATAATGGGACCGAAGTTGGCCCAGCCAAGCCAGGGTGTTATAAGGTCTACCTATATCGCAAGAAAGGGAATGTTACGTATAGCTAACGAGAAACTCTTTAATCATTTATATTCAGGTGAATTTTATCAATATATAAAAAATTGACCTTTAATTTAGATTGATGCAATAACTTTTCTCAAATTGAACAAATTGTTGAAAATGATGTGTTAGAGCAATGAACATACTTGTTATACTTGTCTCTTGATATTGGTAAAGTAGTATGTTCATCTCATTAGCATATACAAGAGAAAAAGATAACTGTTGAAGTATCATTGATTGAGTGCACATGATGTAAATGTTTGATAGGAAGACATGCTTACTTGATTTCAATTCTTAAATTTACATTGTTGCAAGCATAGATACTTGATAAAAATACAATGTATGGTTGGTAAATATCAAGTTGATTCAACTAAGGTCAATACACTTATCGACAAATCTTGTCCTTCATCTTTCGTGTGTTGAAATAATTTACCTGATGTGAAAAGTGAGCCTAAATTGAATTAGAAGTCCGATGAGTTTGCGCGACGTTTAAGGTTTACCTTGCCTCGAGAGCTAGGGAACTTGGTTGGTACCCTGTTCAGCAGAGCGACTCAAAGCGCTCGCGTTGAGCTTCAGTGGAAAAAGATGTTGATTCTCATTTCGACAGAAGAGAAATCCTCTGATTACTAGTAAGGATACCAACTCATATGAAATCGCTAAAAAAGATATCTTTCCAACGATTGTATGAATTGAACTCAAAATTAACTAATTAGTCCACACATTTGTTCGCTTATCTGTATCTGTATTGTGCATGATTTAGTAATACATCATTGGTGTCAACTCTGAGTCAATACCTTCCATCATTGTTTAATTTGGTAAAGATGAAAGTGCACTTAGTGAGCAAGAGGGACATTTAGAAAAGAGGTATTTCATTTATGAAAAACACTTCAAAACATAAGTAAAAATCAAATATATGCGAGTTCACATCAACCTTCACATGTTCCTGACCCGATGTACGTTTATAAGAGTTTTCATTTATTTTAACTACAATGCTCGGACTATAAAAAGAAGACTTAAACTACCATGAACCATAAAGTAGCAGATTTCATATGATTAGAGTTGAAATTGACTTACAATATACCCAAGTCTTATCATATATAATTTGATATAAATGACACGTGATAATTCAATAAATGTCTCTGTAAGTTGTCAACCAAAGTTAAAGAAAGACATAAAAGAGTTGTTGTTTTATCGTGTTTCCTCTTTAATGTTTTTTCTATTGGGACTTTCAGGCCCCATAAGAAAACAAATTAAGAAAAGTGCATGCGATCGAGTTTCACATTGCATGCTTTAGTATTTTGAAACAAACTGATTGATCGCAAGTTAACAGAATATTCCAAGGAGAGTGAAGTGAAAATCTCTTTTAATTTACATGCAAAGTTGAGGAAATTATTTTTCAATATGACCAATATTACTTCATCTAGTTCTAGCCGAAATAAAATTATTTTTGTCTCAATTCTCTTTTAAATCATGCGTAAAGATTCAGTATTCTACAAAATAGAATCAATCGTAAAAATTCAATATGCTTATAAGAGTATTAATCAAACTGAAACACAACTTAATTAGGGTTTGAATTCCAATTTAAAAATAGAGTACATATTGCTTTTTTGTTTTAAAAGAGTACGCACAAGTTTCTTATGTCATACCATTCAACTTTGGGAAAGACTCATATTTGATAAATGACCGTTCACTCTTCTAATACTGTGAGATTTACTTTTTATATCACAGTTCGACGACTGTTTTACCGAACTAAAAAAATTTCTTCAAGTTTTTGCAACAGGAATCTATCTCTGAGAAATGTTCTCTAGCTCACCCAGTACGCTGGATTGATTGTTTCCTAAACTACCAAACCCACAAACATTATTCTACCATACATCAGCCAATGTTTACAGTTTTATTTATATATGATCAAAACTGTACAGCCAGCTAACTTGCTATGATTAATTAAACAACATCGACGACTTCTCTTATGGTCTGCATTAGTCTTACTTTATTCCAAAAAGGTGGGGTTAGCTTGCCAGAAAGTTTGTCGTCTTACGAATTGCTATTCAATTAATTTGGATTAATACTAATCTTTTCATAAATTTTTTTTCTCACCTACATTAAGGTAAGGGGAAAACTACTACTCTTGATTATCTTAAAAGCTGACATTATCGGGTGGAGCCGATAGTCTGAGTATTCGCAAGATTTTATGTCTTTTCGTCTCAATTGCATGGTGGAAACAACCTCATTGAGATCATGAAGCATCGTTGTCCAAAGAAAAAAAAAAAAAATCCTAAAGCATCGCGTCATTCTTGCAATGTCATCCAGACGACCCATGCACGATTATCTGAGCCAAGGGTACCCGATGTAAATTGAAAAATATATTTGGCTAATTTAATTTGTACACATTCTACAGTTAGATGAATGTATATTACACATGTATAATCACGTGTGAACTTGATTGGGTCATTTCATACACATCATACAAATTTTTTTTTTTTTTTCACATCATATAATTAGACAAACGATGAACGTATGTTATACATGTATAGACACATGTAAACTTGATTGGGTCATTTCATACACATCATACAGTAGTTTTTTTTTTCACTTAATATAGTTAGATAAACGATGTATATATGTTACACATGTATAGGTACGTATGAATTTTTTTTTTTTTTTTTTGGTCTATGGTACATGTGAATTTGATTGGGTCATTTCATTCACATCATACAGTTTTTTTTCACATCATACAGTTAGATAAATAATGAATGTATGTTACACATGTATAGGCACGTGTGAACTTAATTGAATCATTTCATACACATCATATAGTTAAATAAACGCACGTGCATAGACACGTATAAACTTAACTAAGTTAATTTAAGTTAGTCTTCTATAAAATTACTTTTCAGTCATAAATATATTAATTTTATGTATTTTTTTATTACACAGTTTCATATAACACTGATTTGTAAAAAAAATAGATGAATGCCCGGGCATAGACAATGAACTCATTTACACGGGTCACACGCGCATCCATTGGGACTGATGCAAGTGATCTGAGACAAATCCTGAATCCTGTGTACGCAAAGACTTGAGTGTTCTTGTCAACTGTAGTACCTTAAAAAATGACTTGACTATAATGGTTAGGTCACACCGGCCAAAACTTTACTTTTGTTAACGCGTTCGTAAAGTGAGAGCTAACGTATCTTCCATTTTCTGTGGATGTGCATGGAAGTTTTCACGTAACTGACGGATATAGTGGTATTGACATAAAGCATTGAAGTTGATGGAAGCATCCACAAGTAAAGGGGACGAAGAAGCCTTCAGGCTCATGATACAACGGTAGTAAAGGGGACGAAGAAGCCTTCAGGATCATGATACAACGGTAGTAAGAATAAAATTATTTTTGTTAAATTATAAATTCTGACGCTTTTTGTTACTTTAAAATTTTATTTTTGATTGATTTAGTATACGTGTGGGAACACATCGCTACACCTGAGAGTTTATCAATTAATGATCGAGTTCTACTAATTAAGTTTTCGCGCCATCCGAAAAAAGGGGACGAAGAAAAGCAGGTCTTAGAAGTTTTTGAGGCCAAGCGTTTCATGCAAGCTAACTAACAACAATAATGCAATTAACGACCAGCTTTTCATAAATGTCATAATCAAATTAGTTGAGGCATCTAAGACATATATCTTTCTTAATTGCAACAAGAATTGACCCAAAAAAAAAATTGTAACAAGAAAATGAAAAATTGCTGAGAACAGTAACTTGAATTACCAGAATGGAAGGAATGAAGCTAAGGCATACAAATTGCAATGATCAGCCATGTTAAAGAATACAATTCTCTCACTAGTAAATTATAAATTTTAAACCCATTATCCATTGTTTTAAGGATATATAGAACAAATCATACTTCATAACATGGTGTTAGACTTGAGTGTTGATCCAATCTAGTCGTTTAGTCACTTGTGACTCATTCATCTCTTCTCCTCTATCTTAATGCGGTGGATATATATGTCTACCACATCAATAATAACAAGAGGAAGATAGATTATGTGGAACACTCAAGTGAATGTTCTAATACTCTTACTCACACGTAAAAAATTGCAACCATGAGTCTAGTTTTGATTCTATGTTAAAAATTATAAAGTTCCTTCTTAAATTAATTGATGACATGTGAGTAGTTCAAAATCTTATAAAATAATTTTAATTTGAGTTTATAATTTTTTAATATGAGACAAGTATATATTTTAACACATACCATATAAAATGAATTCTGAAAGCTACAAAGAAAAACATTTTTTGGTAGACCGTCGTCATTTATTAACTATTATAATCCAACGGAAATAGAAGGCAAAAGACAACTAACGAAGAAGGAGATGGATGCAGACAACATTGTTTCCTGTTTCTTGAAGTTTCTTAACGGAGAAGTCAACATAAGAGAAAGTGCTCAATTACTCAGAAACTCTAGAGAATGTTACAATGTTAGAATATACTTATGCATAAACTTCAGTCATTAAAACTATAGAAAATTTATTGAGAATGTTACAATGTTCGTATATATATATATATGCTTATGATTAGACTATTACAATACAGAAAATTTCTTTTGCTTCATGGAGGGGATAGGATATCACTTCGGTACGTGTAAATGTTAGAAAAATTTACAAACATTGACTAAGTACTTTTGTTGAACAAGATAAGCATGCATGCAGATCAATGTCTTGTATCTGTACGTTGACTAAAGCTTATGCATGCTTAAATTAAGAACTTCATGCTTAGCCAATAAGTTGTTGAATACATTGAATACGATAAATAAATATAATAATTTTTATCTAATAATTTAAATTGATTCTTTATTAAGTTTAACCATAATTTTGGTAAAACATATAGTTAATTTGTTATAAAGTGAATAGTTGAGGCATATAGATGACTTGTGAATTAACGAAAGCTAGATTATAGAAATTGAATTTCGTCCAAAATAAAAGGTGTAATACTCATTCTTTCAAAAAAATAAATAAATAATAATACTATAGAAACCACTGGCCATTTGGTCTAGTGTTATGTGAATTAAAACTCGAATTTGTCTATATATCTTTTTATCAAATTAAAATTCAAAATTTAACGAATCTAATATGTATTTACTAAAATCGAATCTGATATATATCAAAATACTTGTGAATTTCTAATTCGAAGGGCCTAGTATAAAAGACTAATTTAGAAAATCCAAGAAATGTGCTATGAAAGCCCAATTTTAAAACAAGAAGTAGCCCATGAAAAAAAATAAATCCAGCCCACTTAGAAAAATAAGAGCACACAACCCAACAAAATCCAAACCATTCAGAGGTAAAAAAAACTAAAAATAAAAAAATGCCAAGAGTAACAAGTGTTTTGCTCAAAGCTCGTAAATCCATCCAAGATTCAGAATTGCTCAAAGTCTTGCAATCTGAAATCAACCATGAACTTACCTCCAATCGCTTTCAGGTATATATATATATACATATATATATATATGTATATATGTGTATATATTTAATCCATATATTGTGTGTGTGTGTGTGCGCGCGCTTCGCAATATATGCTTATATGTGGCTTGTCATCTCAGTGTTTCAACAAATTTGGAGTTATTTGAGTATAAGTTGAAATGGGTATGATGCAATTGCCAAGTTATAATGCTATTGGACTGTGAATCAACTATGCAAAATACTATCTTTGATGGGTCTGTGATTTATTTTTGAGTTTTTTCTACTGAAAATGTTGAATGGGTTAATTTAAATTCAAACTTTTGATATGTTAGTTTTTTTTTTTTTACTTAATTTGGTTTTTAGTTTGTTGTTTAAACATTTTGGGTTTATTTATTTATTTATTTTTTAGCTAAGCTTTATGGGATTCACTAGTCTTTTGTTTTATCTCGAGTTTTAGTTGAATTAGTATTTGTTCTATTTATTTATTTATTGTGCAAATAGGTGGCTGATAAAAGTAAAATAAATAAATTCTTGATTCTTCCAATTGTACTAGTAATTTTAAAATATGTATTCCTATGATAACCATGCAAATGCTCACAAATGCGCGCTGCGCGCATGTACCAAAAGAAACCTTAATAATAAAATTGAATAAACGTCACGTTGTTTATTGTCAAAGTGATATTTTTGCTACTTTTAAGAGAGATTTTGCGAAGTGTAATAACACGAATAAATTACAAATTTTTGATCCATTCCCATTCAAGCCATTCGTGGATGGATGTTACTTTTTAATTTTGCATTTAGCTTTACGGAGATTGTTGTTTGCTCAAATTTACTATTGATGTATATACAATTGAAGAGTCGCTTAGACCTTCCAAGCGGTCAGAAGATTTCAGGTAGAATTTCTCTAACAAGAAATAAGAATTCGAATACGTCATAATTTCACTTATACTGCTGAAGGTTTATTCTCATTCGAGTCTTATATAGGTAACTGGGGGCCTGTTAAGTTTGATCTGAAAAGTGTAAGCAGCCAAAATTTTATTGCAATAAAAACTAACATGGCACTGCTATAAATTTGAGTATCTCAAACTGTATTGCTTCCTCTGAACCTCAAAATGTTAGCCAAGGCTATTAGTCTTGTGTCATTTGATGTTTTCGTCTCATACACGGTGCAGGAGAACTACTATTTTTCAGGAGGGAGAAGAGGGTTGATCTTTTATTATGATTTAAGTTGCTTTTCTTAACTTTCCAAACTTTCTATGTGTAAACAGAACGATGAAAGTGGTTCTTTGGGGACTTTTCAGTTGACTGGGATTCATCAAAATCCCAAGATGTGGTTTTGCGGAGAAAAAGTGAGTCAGGCGAGGAAGTTGCTGTATCAGCTTTATTAGGATGTGAACTCTCTGACGGAGATAAATATCCCAGGGAAGTATTGATGAAAGTATGCGTAAGGAAGCCTGGCCTCAGCTCTATCTTGCAGTTTGATTGCGGAGTTTATAGCAAAGGTTTGAACAAGTCTGACTTCAGTATACAGAACGCATATTACATCCAATCATTATCGTGCTTGGATTCTTCTGTGTATAAAGGCCCCTCATTCAGGTAATTTTAGCTTCTATACAGTTAGATGCCTTCCTTTCCTATTTTGTGCTTTCATACATAGCCATGTAGCTTTATTAATTGTTTCTAGTGATGAAACATGCTCCTTCACATATATCTATAAATAACATTGTGTGGAATCATTAACCATTTCTCTTGGTACTTCTGGGATAAAAAACATGAGGTTAGAAGTTTAGGATAGTTGATAAGGAAACAAGATGCTGAGGTTTCATAAGAAGAGCTGATGGAGCTTTTCTTGGCTACTTGAATGTTGGCAAAAGCAAAAATACATCGTACCACAGGCTGAAATAGACTGATTTTCTAACCCATTCTAGGTCCAAAAAGCATCATACCTAGGCCTTGGAATAACCTTCTAATCCACGAGGAGTTTAAAAGGCACCCAAAAGTTATCTAGTGTCTGTATCTGAATGTGTTGCATTATGAACACCTTATAGATCCTGATTTTAGATTGAGGATTAATTGTCTTGGTTAAAAATTTGAAATAGCTCTTTCTAGGATCTGTAGTCTGCTGCAAAATTAGATTTGGTATCCGACACTGGGTACAAATTTGAAAGAAAACAGCCAATACGTTTTCGACCGGATAAAGATTTCAAATGCCTCGAGGGAAGTTCTTTCGTTTACTTTAATTTTCTGAATTTAAAGAATAGTTCAGTCAACCTTATCTTTCACTCTATATATGTCAGTTGCTGGATTTTATTTGTCGATCTCTTTTACATTTTCTATCAAAGCAATATTTTGAACTTTTTCAAGTGATGTTACTGTTGGAAAGCTGGATTTGCAACTATGCACATAAAATTTGCCTGGGACAAGATCCCTTTGATGTATCACTCTGTTTCAATCTATAGTGCATGCTGGTGGAATCTGCTGGGATAGCGATAACTTACATTCGATATATTAGGGCATCTGACTTGTAAAATTTTGGAAACAATTGCTTACAGCCTATTCCCTTTTCAACTTTTATGTCCTATCACCACGAGGAGGCTGTTGTTTTGGAGGAGCTGGGAACCGTTGCACAAGCAGCATGATCTGTTCTTGAAGTTGACGGAGTTGTTCATTATTGTCTTCCCTAAGTTTACGCATCTCCTTGGCCTGATCCTCTCGAAGTTTACGCATCTCAGCGTTCTGCTCCGTCACCAGGTGGTGCAAGGTCTTTGTTTCTCTGGCAACAGCTGCTTGGATCTCTGTCTTTGTGATATGACATCTAGACCGCGGGACGGTGTGTGCAGGCCCCACTGAACCCTGAGACCCCATCCCATATATGCGTCCTTTGTTGATTCCTGCCTGGAGAAATATGGCGTCGTGATCAATAGGCGTAGATGCTGAACCACTGGGGAGTAGATCATGACCATCATGGTGCTTAGCAGTTTCAGTTCTATTAACGGGGATGCACTTCAAAACGACTGCTATAATCATGCTCACAGCGCCAATCAAAATGCTGAGTAACCATAGTTGCCAGTTCAGCGGAACAGTGCTGGCGAAAGTGCCGAGGAACTCCACAATAATTACCTGGAATACTATTGTTGCAACCATAACAGCAACGAATATACGGCTAGTGAACATGCCACGGAAAATGTTTATCTTCTCCATGTCACGACTGTTGATTTCGTTGAATACCTAAAGTACACAGGAAATGTTTATGATACATGAGAACCCATGGAAGTCCAAGAGGTTGATACTTATAAAAGTTGAATGTGCGTAAAGAAGTGGTCCAAAACTAAAATTAGAGAGAGGTTACCTCCATTGTCTCAAATGCAGAAAGATGCCTCACTAGTGCCTCCATTAACTTCTTCATTGCAAATGCAAGGCTCAATGTCACTGCAACAACGATGATAGTTACTGCTATTGCAAAGTAATCTAAAAGCGTCAATGCATCATTAGAAGACCATTTGGTAAGTTCGTGCTGAATTCCTTTCTCCACCAAGAATCTGACAGTCAGCACCAAGAATGTCAGCACGGCAAATGCTAATCCTATCTTACCAATTAGAGTGGCAACACCATTCAGCTTCACCTGCAGTGGGGTCTCATCTTCCCCACCCTCAGCCAGAGTTTCCATTAACTTACCCCATTCAGTTTTCATGCCGACAGTAGTTATTAGCATCTTAGCTGATCCATCTTGTACTGTAGATCCTCCTAAAAGAAAAGGCCTTTTTTCATTTATATTGACCGGGACGCTTTCCCCAGTCAAGCTTGATTCATCAATCAACAAGTTATATCCTGAGATAAAGATTCCTTCAGCTGGAATCAGGTCCCCGATGAATAAATGAACAACATCTCCAACAACCAGATCATATATGGAGACCTTCTGCCTGACTCCATCTCTAGTGACCTGCATAGAGATCTTTTTCTTCTCCTTCTCCAAATCCTTAAACTGTAATGATTGCTTGTAGTCACTAACGGCAGTAACAATTACAACCAAGAATATACTAAGCATGATTCCAAGTCCATCATACATGCCCTTTGGCCACCCTTCTGTAGCAAGTCCTACACCTATAGAGACCACGGCACAAAACATAAGAATCATAAGTGTCAAGTCCTGCAAAGCTTCCCACACAAACATCCAAAAACTTCTAACAGGTTTCTCAGGGTATTTGTTTGTTCCATATACATTTTCTCTTACAGGGATATCATTTGATTTGACACCATCTTCCAATGATACGTTTAATCTCTTTGCAAGTCCTTCAACTCCGTTAAGTTTTCTTAAGGTTGTGATATCATATGTAGAAACAATTGATGCAAGTCTATCAGGGTGAATCTTAAAGCCAGCTGCTCTACTCTCTTCTGGAAGATCCTTAATTAAATCGGCTTCTGTATCCTCTTCTGGTTCTTCTTCTGGTTCTTCTTCAGTGTCTTCTGATTGACCTTTTTCGTAGCCTTCCATTTGAGCTTTAAAAAAAATTACAAAAATCACTCGTAGCTACACTATGACAAAATTATTATCTAAGAACATTTGGTTGATGCAACTGGTTTACTAAATTTGAGAAGAAACTTACCATCGATGAACCTGAGTGCTGCTATATATGCCACAAATCCTACCCGTATTCTTTCCTGCCACAACACATACCAAAGAAAGATGAGAACGGTTACATATAGAAAATAAAATAATTACCACGCTCGTCAAGGTTTGAAGAATATGAAGGAAGTTCCTATCTGTACCTTGCCAAGTGGCAATTCTTAGACAAGGAACAGGTTTTATTTACAATAGCAAGGGATGTAGAAAGCAAGCATCTGATTGACAAAAATGAAATTCAATGGACTGAAATCTATTTCAGTCAATGAGTTTCAATTGAGTAGTTCATAGAAGTGAGCTTAATAAAAATGTTGAATATTAAAATCTCAATTAGCCTGATCCGTACCTACATATCAGATACACGATTAACTCACAGGAATATTCTTGAATTATGATTCAGAAATAAATATGATCTTGTTTATATCATTACTTATATTTTCATAACAAAAAAGACATAACCAGAGTTGCGTATAGGATTGAAAAATTGAATTTTTCTTTAACTTGAGTTTTCTCTAGTTTGTTAATTTCTTTTACAATCAAGGTGGCGTTGTCTTTCATTCTAGAGCTAATTTAAAGCCATTAAAGCAAGAAGCATCAAAGAAGAATATGGAAGTCAGTGGATATTCATTGGCAAGTATACTTCAATAAACATTGTTTCCACATTTTCATAATTAATTCTGATAATCTAGAATGTTGAAGGAATGTCACTCGGACTATGAAGTCACTTGTAGCTTTTTAGTTGAAACCACTTAAACACGCCAATCTTGTTCTTTAGGGAACCCCAGATCAATCATTGCGTTGTGCCAATTCAAACATATGTCAATATTGAATTGGAAACGCGCAAATTAAGATTTCAACAAACACATGAATGCAAAGAGCATTTGGGTAGCTTATGTTGCTCTTCTGTGGGTTGTGAAACTATCTTAGCAATTAACTTTTATTACCTTGCTTCTTTGCTCTTCCCATGTCAAGATGCACCAGGACCATCCATCAAAAGCTACTTACACATAATGAGTGTAGATTAAATTTAGTGTCTTAGCTTATACATGGAGCAAAACCGGTCTACTTGTTAACAGCAAATAATTCGAGCATCCTATTACTTCAGCAATCTAATCATGTATCCTATCTAATGTCATGAATTATATATATACATAGGAACCTATAGACATTTTGAAGAGCAAAACCGTCTACACTAGCTAACCACAAATAATTCGATCATTCTATTACTCTAAACAATCTAATCATGTATCCTGTCTAAGCTCATGAATTTATATAGGAACCTATAGACATTCTGAAGAGCAAAACCGTCTACACTAGCTAATTGCGAATAATTCGATCATTCTATTACTCCAACAATCTAATCATGCATCCTGTCGAAGCTCGTGAATATATATAGGAACCTATAGACATTCTGAAGAGCAAAACCGTCTACTAGCTAACCGCGAATAATTCGAGCATCCTATTACTCCAACAATCTAATCACGTATCCTGTCTAAGCTCATGAATCTGTATAGGAACCTATAGACATTCTGAAGAGCAAAACCGTCTACTAACTAACCGCGAATAATTCGAGCATCCTATTACTTCAGCAATCTAATCATGTATCCTATCTAAGCTCATGAATTATATACATACATAGGAACCTATAGACATTCTGAAGAGCAAAACCGTCTACTAGCTAACTGCGAATAATTCGAGCATCCTATTACTCCAACAATCTAATCACGTATCCTGTCTAAGCTCATGAATATGTATAGGAACCTATAGACATTCTGAAGAACAAAACCGTCTACACTAGCTAACCGCGAATAATTCGAGCATCCTATTACTTCAGCAATCTAATCATGTATCCTATCTAAGCTCATGAATATATAGGAATCTATAGACATTCTGAACTCTCTACTATGCCTTATCTAGAAAATTTAGAATGTAAAAGGTCAGTATTAATAGTTCTGGAGATGGCTTCAACAGTGTCAAATACTGAATCACTAAAGTTGTACATCAATCATGTAAAACTTTACTTCTCTTTTCCTTCTTGGAGAATCCAAGGAATGAACGTACGTAACATCCAAGAAATTTTCGTGAATGGATAGATCATGAAAATAAAAACGGGTGTGAGAAAACATCCTTTTGTTGTTTTAAGAAAACTAGCTCCTTTTACCTTAATTTTCAGAAGATGGTATCTAAAAACAAATTTACATGTTAAAGTATATTTCGAGTTTCAATATATTTCCTCCCTATGTTTTCAATTCTTTTTTTTTTTTCCTTTCAATATGGTATCAAAGCTACAATCTTCGTAGCCTATGTCACTGTTATTCGTCATTACCACAACCCATCACCGCCACTATTTTGATTAATCATATCAATTCCCTTTCTTACTAGACTTGTTTAAGAAAATATCCCCTTTTATTTACAACACCGAATACTCTGTGTTTAATCCGTTAGTCCATTATCTAGGGTTTTTAGAACCTCATGTTTTTGGTCTCTATTTCTCTGGGTTCTAGTTTAAACCATCTAATTCTTTCAATGGTCTTTGTTGTCATGTTCATCGTGGCTCCCAAAACTATATTAGCTACTACCATTCATTTTTGTGTTTTTTGTGGTTCTATTGGTTACTCGACTCTTAGCTCGTTTTTATCATTATTCTACAGATATTGTTTTGCCTACTTTGGTCAATGATTTCACGATGACTCAGCAAATCAGTTTCCAAACTCAAAGTTGGTCTGTCTTTATTCGCTCTACCTGAGTTTGAAGTAACTGTTAAAGTATATATAAAATTATAATATAATTTTTTATATTACGACACTAATTTAGACAATTATCCAATCTTATTAGACTATATTCCAAACCCTTCTCTCTATATATATAAGCTACACGGAATTGTCCATATGCCATCAAGATCTTGCACTTGAATTACATTACTATGCACCCCATACATTTGCCAAGCATGATGTCAACACCATTTCTTTTATTTATTTATTTATTTTGGCTAAGCACCATTTCTTTTATTTAATAGATGAGAAGATTTGACATCTATTTCTCAAATCTATATCTGGTTAGAAGAAGACAACTATATACGTGTATAATATACAGCTACGTCCGTGTGGCAGCTTAAGATAAGCCATCATATACAAACAAGAACATGATCAAAGATGAGAAAAAATATCGTCATCTCCTCTCTCTTCTGTACTTTCATGTACTCCCTAATGGGTCAATGTCAGCAGAAATTTCCAGGAAATTTCCATCTACATCAATTATATCAAACTACTGTAAGGAACGAGTCAAAAAAGCTTTGGTTTTTATTTGTTGCAGTCCAATTCACTTGTTAATTACGGCATTACTTAGCATGGTCACCAGGAAATTTCCATCTACATCAATTATATCAAACTACTGTAAGGAACGAGTCAAAAAAGCTTTGGTTTTTATTTGTTGCAGTCCAATTCACTTGTTAATTACGGCATTACTTAGCATGGTCACCACGGCTGAATTATAATACACCTGGACTGAGTTCGACATCTATCAGAATATAGCGAAAGTTTCGTTTACCCAAGGCTACCTCCAACAAACCAACAACACCGAATATAATTACTACAGTAATTAAAATATAATCTCGACATAGGTCCTTTTTTTTTTTTATTTTTTATATACCGATATTGGGTTTCATCAACTAGAGCCCACATTGCAATATGTCAACCTTGGATTACAAGTAAGGATACTCTTATAAATAATCAAGTTAGTATGTTTTTGAGCTAAAGAGTCATGTATGGTTAATGTAAATAGTATTTAAAAATGTATAAATACTTTACATTCCTAATGTAAATAGTTTTTAGGTTGCACCCTTTGGTGCATATTAATAAAATTTATTCACTTCTCTAAATAATAATAATAATAATAATAATAATAATAATATTCAAGGCTCCGTTTGTTTGTCGTAAAATATTTTCCCAGAAAATATTTTGTAAATTTTATAATATTTGGTAACACTGGAAAATTGATCAATTGTAAAATATTTTTCGGTCAATAATTGTGGCTACTTTTGCTTAATTTTACGGTATTGGTAACATCAGAAAATTGGTCAACTGTAACATATTTTCTGGTTAACAATTACGGCTAGTACAAAATTATGAAAAATGTTATCATTTTTTTTAGGAGAAGAAAATATTTTACGAACTCACGGTATATCTAAATATTAGAAAATATTTTCTAATATTCTATTTTCTAGAAAAATATTTTTTTCTAATAAATTATTTTACGACAAATAAACAGAACCCTATAAAATATTTTATTTAAAAAAAAAAATTTATAAAAAATATTTTTTATAAACAAATTATTTTAAAGCAAACAAACAGAGTCCAAGTTAGTGAAAATTCTAAAGAAAAATCGACCTTTATACTCTCTGCCCTCTAAAATACCATGACCCACTAATTAATTGACTAGTAGGGGCTACATATTCATTAGCCCCTAAAAAGGGGACAAGAGAGCCATCTACTTGTTACATAATAGACCTCTTCTAGATCTCAAGGGGTCAACATATATATATATATATATATATAGTATAGTCCACCGTCTACAAGATATGGACCTATGAAATGAATGGCCATTATATCACGCTCGCAGCTACAGTTTAGCTAACTTTATGACTTTCTTTCATGGCCACTACTCCAAAGTCCTTGCATATATTAAGTGGGTATAACTTCAGGTTTATACTACAATCAATGGCATATAAAAGAAGGTAGATGGAATAGAATAAGTTTGAAAAAGAATATATAAATACGAAAAAAAAGTAAAAGTGATCCTAATTGAGAATAAAATAAAGGAAGAGGACCTAATAAAAATTGAATAAAGACATTTAAGTAAAACATAAATGTTAACAAAGAATGATAAATTTTAACATGAATGAGTGGTATCAATAGAGAGTTTCATGGAAGATATGGTCTTGGTGGGAAATGATAACTGAATTCGTGGTTGATTTGATTGTGGGAAATGAAAAAGATGAATCTTGAAAAAGGTTAGAAAACAAAAAGGTCCACACGCAAAAAGTAAATTAGTAACTACCAAAAACTCGTTTATAGGGGTCCACTAACAACGTGGCAGCATTACATTGGCGAAATTGTAACAAAAAAAAAAACATAAGCATAAGTGCACTCGCAAAAAACAAAAACCAACTGAAGGGACCATAAATGTTGGTGTCCATTACAATGATCAATAAATGTCACCACATTATTTACGTTCGAAAAATTTAATTTAGTCTCTAAAATTTAATATAAAAATTAAATAAGTTTTTATGTTTTGAAAAAATATGATTTTATAGAAATTTATTTGGTCTTTATGTTAAATCTTAAAGACTAAATTAGCTTTTTTCCATATTTTTATTTTAAAAAGTTTGACAATTTAGGCTCCATTTGTTTGTCATAAAATAATTTATTAGAAAAAAATATTTTTTTATAAAATAAAATACTATAAAATATTTTTTGATATTTGGATATACAATGAGTTCCGTAAAATATTTTCTTCTCTCAAAAAACATGAAAATATTTTTTCAAATTTTCTATTAGCCACAATTGTTGACTGAAAAATATTTGTCAGTTGATTAATTTTTTAGTGTTACCAAACACCAAAAAATTAAGCAAAAACAGTCACAATTGTTAACTGAAAAATATTTTTAATTAACTAATTTTTTAATATTATCAAATACTAAAAAATTAAAAAAATATTTTTAAAAAAAATATTTTACCACAAACAAACGGAACCTTAATCTTTTACTAATTGTTTTTCCAAAATAGATTACTTCATATAGGCATTCTATTATTTTATTTGACTTATCGCAAAAAAAGTACGTCCACTTGTTATCTAGAATCTAACATCACTCATATCCAAAATCTTTTTCTTTCCTAAAAGAATATATAGGACCACTTAGATTTCGAGCATCAGATTTGAATTCTAAACTTTTAAATTTACAATAATATATTTATATATTAAGATCGAGTATTTTCGACCAGAGAAAAAAAAGACCAAGTATTGCATGTATCTGGATATTTTTAGGTAAAAATCCAATATTCCTAGGTGACTATTTGCAGGTTAACCATCCTTAGTGACATCAACTACTATTTTCTCGTAAATTATATTTTAGTATTTCAAGCTAAAATATAAATGTTATTTTAATGAGTGGTTGATTGATCAAATATATATTCTTTTTATACAGAGGTAGACCTAAGTCTATTTTAGATCACTTTTTAAGAATGTTGCATACTTAGACAAATGCTAAATATTATTTTATTTTTATCATTAATTTATCACCTTTTATGTGAATTATTAGTTGAGATGACAAAAGAAAATAGACAAATAAAAAGTTAATTACTTTATCATACCAACTAAACATACATAAAGTGATAAATAAATAATGAAAACATAATGTTATCTAACTACTCTTATATATTTTATATTTTAGACTAGAAAATGTAGAGTTTTCCAAACGTTGTGAAGTGTGGCGCCGTGATTATCGTGCATTTAGTAAATGCTAGGCTAATATAGATGCTTGGTGACTAGGGCCAAATGGTTTTTTCTTTTTTTTTTTGGGTCAAAACTAAGGAAATGTTAAGATGTGGACTTGCGCTCTCTTTCGATGAAAATTTCTCATCTTTGCTAAAACGTATTTTCTTCGAAGTTTCGGAAAGAATTCATGTTGCCACCCAAAAGACAAAAAAAAAAATCTCTATTATTTTATTAAAGTCTCAAATTAGACCATGCATTATTGTAATAATTTAATAACCCGTATCATCTATCCCTATTAAGTATTAACGATGGGAGTTTTACCATGTTTTATGAACTATAGGATTTGTTAGACGAGTAGGGTCGAGAAAAGATAAATTTTGCGAGTCAATTGGATGCATTTATACAGTTATAAGGGTCTAATATAATGAAACACCTTCCAATACCATGCGACTCTGCTACTAATTTTGCATTCATGGCTTGAAAGGAACATAGGAGGAGAGAGGGAACAGAGGAGGAAGGGGAGCCACGTAAGGAGGAGGGGAGACAACTTGGGCGGGAAGAGAGAGGAAGAGGGGCCGAGTAGAGTTTGCTCTCGGGCAGAGAAGGGTGGGAGAAATTTAGACGTAAGTCTTTAACGCTATAATATTATGAAAGGTTTTATATTTTTATGTAAAATTTAAAATGTACAATAGTATTATACTACATGTAAAACTACTTAGGAAACTATTGAATAGAAGAGAAAATTAAGGAGAGAATAATGGGAATTGATTTAAAACAACAGAAAGGAAAGTTTAATTAAGTGTAATTGTTTCCTAAAGTGTTATCATTTTTCACATTTTATAAACTATAGAATGTTTTAAATTATTATTATTCAATTACTGGTGCAATCTCGACAAACACAAGATCTTTTTTCAGTTTACAGATTACCCGAAACTGCACCTCAAAGCCCTTAAAAAAAAGAAATTAAAACCAAAAAAAAAAAAAATCTCATTTTTAAGCTAAACATCGGCTTAATCTTCCACAAGTTAAAGCTGAACTAAATGATTTCAAGATTCTCAGTTCGTCAACTGGAAAAGAAAACACATACCACCGGGCATTTGCTTATAATTATCGCTTATTCTTATTTTATATGCGAGAGATTTATTCTAATAATTTTTGACAAGTTAACATTTTAATATTATATTAATTTAAACCTACCTTTAAATTAAAAAGTAAAAGAAAATACACAAAGACACACATAGATAAGAATGTATGTAAGCATATATATAAACGTACTTTGAGTTTTTCCTTATGTTCTTCAGCTTCCAAACGCTTGTCAAGATTGGCAGCATAACGAAAGCGGCGGCGGCGGTTACGAACGAGAGTGACGGCGTTTCTCCACCTCCCGAGAGCCTCCGTCGAGGGACGTTTCTCCGACATATTAAACTCCTCCGGTAACCCAAAAAGATTATTCATCGAGATTATTATATTTACTTAGAAAAACTTCGAACCAATATGTAACACCAATATATATCAAATATGTTTTTGCATATATATATTCGTTGAAAGAGAGGAAGAGGACCTGAGTGGGAATATATATAGAGAAAGATAAATGGTAAGAGAAAGATTTCCTTTTGTTTTTTGTAGGTACTAGTCCTAGTACGCGTTTTCTTTCTTTCTTGATGTCAAACCGCGAGTGACGGCAACTTTAACAGTGTTTTTTATTTTTTCTCTTCAAACAGCGAGTAAGAGCAACTCCGACATCTTGTCGACAAACACCGGCTAAGACCAACTCATATGGTGTCCAAATTTGCTTCTCTACCTATATGCAGTGAAGGAGATGGTATATATTAGATTTAATAGCTTCCTTAAGTATTTTTTAAATTTTAGAAGACTCTTGAACTAATTTTTAATGTCTTTACGTGTGGGCCGGGAAGAATACACAATTCCCAATTTTATCTCCTAAACTCTTTCAATAGTCAAAATAATAAAATTTATGAAATATAATAAATTGTTGAAATGGAACTAAAATATAAAATTTCTCAAATAAATGATTAATTAAATGTAGACAAGATGTTGGAGTAAAAATAAAATTAGGGATTCTTAAATGTAAAAAAATTGTTTCAATATCTTACATAAGATCTGTTTGTTTGTCGTAACATTTAATCTTGAAATAATTTTTTTATAATTTTTTGATGTTTAGTAATAATGCCAAATAGTTAATTAAAAATATTTTCAGTTAAAATAAAAATAAAAACCAGTTACAAGGAGTGTAAAATGGTTATGGTACTTTAGATTATGAAAACATTTTTCACTTTATACTGGACCCTACCCCATAGCTGGTTGTAAATATTTAGCTGTCAATTTATTTTTCTTCAAACAAACAGAGCCCAGAATTCGTTAACACAGCTTTGCATGGTTCGTAAAGGTCTACCTTCATTTGGCTCAAGAAAACTCAAAAGTCCACAAAATTCAAATTAACAAGGTGTAAACTATCGAGATAGCGATTGGTATATTAGAATATCTTAAGAATTGAATGATATTTCTGCCTGTATTCGTATTCTCATACTTGATAAGAAGTAATGAACTTGAGAATCTCATTTATCAGATATACGATTCTCACGAATATGAGAATGGTCATTCCATATTTAACAGATGGGATTATCCCATTCTCATGTTCTTGAGAATGAACTTATTGGTCAAATTATCAAAATGCCCATTTGAAATATAATATGTATATAATAACAAAAGTCAATTATTATTATTATTATTATTATAATTATTATTATTATTATTATTATTATTAAAATTATCAAAATGCTCTTTAAAAAAAATAACACGTATGTAATAATAAATGATAATCCTAATTATTATTTATTATTGATATTATTACTATTTATATAGTTTATAGATATTATTTATTATTTATTATTTATTAAATGACCATAATATTTTTCAAAATATAAACATGTATATAATAATAAAATAAAAATATTTATTATTACTATTATTATATACCAATATAATTTATTAATAATATCTATTTTATTACTATTAATGGTTATATTATCAATGACAAAAATACCATTTCCAAACATAATATACATTTAATTACATAAAGACAATCATTATTATTAATTAATATTATTATTATAATTATTTTCAAAATATAAACATGTATACAATAATAAATATGTTCTTTTTATTACTATTATTATTTACCAATAGTATTTATGAATAATATTATTTTATTGTTAATAAAAATTATTTTATCAATGGAGAAAATACCTTTCCAAACATAATATGTATATAACTAAAAATTATAGTCCTTATCATCATTATTTTTTTTTATTAATATTAATAATATGATTATTATTTATCAATGGTAATAATATTATAATTTTTTTAATTAATATTATTATTATTCTTAATTAATTAATCTCAAAACATAAAAAATTAATAGAAATCACAAGCAGTTTAAAAATAAAAATGATAATATATATTAATTAATATCCATGAATATATATTATCCTTTTTAGGATTATTGTTATTAATTATTATTGTTATTAATAATAATAAAAAAGTATTATTATTACTTTGATAATTTAATAAGATTATTATAATAATAGTAATAGTGTCATTATTATTTTTGTCATTATTATTATCACTACAATAATAATAATAATAATAACAACAACAGCAACTATAATAATAATAATATAATAATAATAATAATTATTATTATTATTATTTATCATGTTTATTATATTTATGTTGTTTAGATTTATGTTCATTTTTATTCTTTTTTTTTTAATAAACTATAATAATAAAAGGGTAATCATGTCGTATTGTACAAGTCATTCAATTAGTACTCTTGTATACTGACTATTAAATATGGGTTAAAATTATATATATCTATTCCTATATTCATTTTTAGAACATGTCAAGAATGTCGTTCTCATTATCATGTTCATTCCATTTCATTTCTTAGTTCATTCCATTTCTACTTACAATAACATGACTATTAAAAGAACAACAAATTCTACTTACCGTGATAGTCTTGGAATCAATTTAAAGGAATTAAAACCTTCTAAATTCTTAGACTCCATTGAAACCTTTCTCCTACATTTTGTTTAGTCTTCTTGTGTTTGAAAAACTTATGAAAATTTTAAGACTTAATGGCTAACATTATATTAGTCTAGACATTAATACTATGAGGTTTTAAAAATCTAGGTCAATAATTTTAATTCTTATTTCTTTAAAAGACTTAAAAATCTATTTACATTAAGGCTCTGTTTGTTTGTATTTTTTGAATTTTTCAATTTTTGGTAATACGGAAAATTTGGTCAACCGAAAAATATATTTCGCTCAAGAAAAAATTTTAATTCAAAAAAGTGAAAAACTTTTTTATTATCTTTTGGGAGAATAAAATATTTTTCGCAACTCACCCACTTTACCCCTACCTCACCCCCCCCACCCCGACCCTACCCCCTACATCTTACCCTCACCCTCCCACCCCTACCCCTCACCTCTACTCCACCCCCACCGTTATGGTTAGCATATATATTATATGTGTATATATTTTTTTTATATAAAATATAATGTCAGAAAATATTTTTCAATATTCTATTTTCCAGTAAAACATTCTTTCTTAAAAATATTTTTCCTCAACAAGTTATTTTACAGCAAACAAACGAAGCCTAAAGTTCAAGTTACTCCTAAGTTGAGATTCAAGGATAGTCTGATGGTGGGTTACTCCTCTGATAATTGGGGGATCATGGTTCAAATCTCATGGGGTGGATATAGGTGGAGGGTAAAAAACAATTAAAAATAAAAAGTTACTCCTAAGTTTTTATTTGACTAAAAATCTTACTTTTGTGCTCTTATTCCTATTTAAAGATTTGAAATCTCATTCTCAACAACATTTAAATCACATATTTTATTTCCTTCTTGGACTCTAAAAAATTGGGCTTTTACAGTAGGTGTCTAATATCTAATTCGACTTCAGAGAATCAGACAATAAAAAGAGAAAGTGGTTTTAAGTCAAGACCAATTCGTTCAATTTTCAAACTAGTAATAGCATAACCAGAAAAAATTGGAGATGGTTCAGTTTCTATCTCCGAAATCTGGTTAGAATATGTTTTTTGCTTGGATATATATTTTCCTTAAACTAATTAACAAGACTTCGAAAATCTTCTCAGAAAAATGTTAGTCATCAATTAAGCTTTTTTGTTTCGGTTAAGTTGTAATTATTATTTTTTTTTCTTATTCTCTAGTTTCTATTGTTCCTACTTTGGATTACATGCATACGGTTAGAAATATGTTATTTGGAGTATGGAATTCACTATAACATTTGAGATCTTTTACAATAATCTAATTAAAAAATAAAAAATCTCGTTATGAAAGATGAAAAAACCATTTCAATATATAGGTGTCTTAATTGCAATGGTTTTTAACTATTATATAAAATAATTTTTTAGTGATTTTTTGCTAATAATTGCTCATGAAATTATTTTTTGATAACAATTTATCAATTATAAAAATTCTTGCAATAGAAAATTTACAACAAGACCATATGCAATGGTTAAAGTTATTTGTAGCAATTTTTAGCCTTTTACAATAGTTTTAAATATTATAATAGATTAAAAAAAATGTGGTAGTGATTGTAGAATTAAAAGAAAATGATGATAAAAGCATGGTTTATACTAAAGGAGCAAATTTGAATATTTTAATCATGGATTGAAATGAAATACATGTAAATGTATGTGATATGATGTGGTTGCATATAGAGGCTTGCATGTTGTAGAATAAATGAACACGAAATAAAAGTATAAGTACGCACAAAGGCTGATATTATACGCTTTCAAGATCCTAAAGATTGCACGTATCCTTTGCTCAATCCTGTTAAGGATTCCTTATCAACTTGACGCAAAATTTTCGTTAATTGTAAGATGTTGACAACATTTAATTTTAAAAAAAGCGTTACCACTCAATAAATTAATACGCCTAATCATTTTCACTAGAGTAGAATGCACCAAACCCCCTTGTGTTTTTAAAAAATTGCGTCATAACCCCTGTGTTTTAAAAAGTAGCATCATAAACCCTGTGTTATTAAAAATGTTGCAAATACCCCCATGCCGTCAATTTTTTCGTTAAATTTAATGTGAGTGTGATACACTCACCTATGATGCAATTATAAAATGTATCAAGCTATAAAACACGTGGAGAAAGACAAAAATATCCCTTTACTCACATCAGTAGCCTCTTTTAAATCTAACACATGCTAATTGCCCCTGTGTTTATGTACGAGATGCGATTTACCCCCTGTGATTATGTACAAAATGAGTATTGCCTCCTATGACTTTGAGAAGGTTGTTAATTGCCCTATATGTTTTTGATAAAGTTGCAAATTGCCCTTTTTGAAAAAAAAATTTGAAAATACCACCCCTATTTGCATAATTTACCAACTTTTTCTTTTTTGACCTGTAGCATACACCAAATACCACAATATTTTAATTATCTTTAACAATATAGATTGCATAAACGAAAATCTACCACGATTTGAACCAAAAAAAAAAAAAATGCAATGCACAACATAAATACACTGTCCAAGACTTCAAAATAATAGTAAAAGATAGTTTTTTAAAACTGCCACGACATGGTCAACAAGTACATGGATTGTAGTAAAGTAACACCAACAAAAAAACAAGTGGAAACCAATGTCAAGGATCACCACAAAACCTTTAACCAAAATCCAGTAAGTACATTCACCAAACTCTTTCTAAATTCATTCATCTAAATTTCTTCTCTTCCTATTCTTGATATTCTCTACAACTTGTGACTCTGTTGCCCTTTTAAGTCTGCCTGAATTAGAAGCAGCATGATGAAAACTAGATGCAGGGGAGGAAGAAACAACCGTGACATCAGTAGGCATAGTAGATGGCTCATGTGATTGTGCAGGAGTAGGGGCTTGTCTTCTTATACTCCGTTGCATACAAATTTCTATTTGTGCCTCTGTTGTACCCATACAGTGAACTCAATGAAACCATCAATTATCCCATAACTATTGTCTCTATTACTTCCAGAAGACATCCTACGAAAAAGTAATATGATAGATATCAATTTAGTACATTGAACCCAAAAAAAAAAATTAGTACATTCAACCATAGAATACACACATATATATATGGTAGTAGACATAAGCATAAACAATTGAAATAGTATATAAGCACAGTAGTAGATACAAACATATATACAAATATTTTTTTGTCTTTAAACTACTACCACGATGTAATAGTTATTTAAATCAGCCACAAATTAATGAGAAGCTCGCTTCATTCGCCAAACTTTTTTCTACATTCACCAAAAAAAAAATTAATAGCCATTTAGTCTTCGAAGTACATCGCACGCAATAATCTACTGATCAGTCTAAGTTTACATGTTACACGTTTGATATCATCCACTATGTTTTGGATCTTGTAGGCACAGTATATTAGAGGCCAAAAAATCAAGAAGATAGGTCAAAATTAAAGCAATTACTTGATTTCAAAAAAAAATCAACAATTACTCAATTGATAAAAGCACTTTAAAATAGAAAATGAAATTAGGTCAAAATTTTAACAATTACCCAATTGATAAAGCACTTTGAAATAGACAAGAAAATAGGCCAAAAAATAAAAAACCAGAACAATCCAAATCATACCTTGATTATGCAACAATCGTACGTACCTTCACTTTAAGCCACGTCCTTCTACATGAAGATTATACTTTAAATCGATGCAAAATCAGCTTCAAACCAACATAGATTTAACTTTGAAGATGTTCCTCTCTCTAGGGTTTTCAAAGGGAGTTTCTCTCTCTAACATTGAGAAAGATGTTTTTTGCAAAATCTTAACAAAGGTAAAAATCGTGCGGTTAATAAGTTTTAAACGAGGGTAGTTTTGTCTTTTAACAAGGTTAGTTGACGGAGTTAAACAGAATTGTTGTTTGGGGCGTGTGTGCAACGTATACAATAACACAAAGTTTATGGTGCTATTTTTTAAAACACAAGGTTTATGGCGCAACTTTTTAAAAACACAAGGAGGTATGGTACATTTTACTCTATTCACTATATATAAGTCATCTACATTATGCCTTGGCTAGAAACAAATTGAGCAGTACAAAATTTTAAAGTATATGGGTATATTGGTGCACTAAGGCTATCCTCAATGGAGTCTCTATATGGGTCTCTATAAATGATTTATAGAGACCCATATAGAGACTAAATAGTGTTTTAGAGACCCACTTAGAGACTAAGGCAAAAAAACTATTATAGAGACTCATTTAGAGACCAAGATAAAAAAAAATCTTCAGTGATGGTCTCTATAAAATTGAGTCCCTATATCGTGTTAATTTTAATTTTACATAATAATTTGATTATGTATAATTTTTTCTTGTGTGTTACTTTTTTTTAATTAATTGTTATTTAGATTATCTCAATTTTTTTAACGAATATTTCAAGCAAAAAATATATAATTTGTGACGAACATAACGTTTAAAAAATTAGGATTACCTTTAATTACATAATTGCATTTTGAAAAAAAATTAATTAAAAATCTCTAATAATAATTTATCATACGTAAAAAAAAAATCTTAATTAAAAATCCTCGTGTGTTGCGTTTATATTTTTTTTTTCTTCATTTTATTCAATTTGTACATTAATAAATTTTATTAATTTAATCACAAATCTTTTATCTAAATAATATCCATTTGATTGGATTTTTTTATACTCAATCTCATCCGTTCGTTTGTTATCTCAATATCAAATATCTTATCCATGGTGACATCCATTGGATTGGATTACCTTTCTTCAATCTCATCCGTTCATTTGTTATCTCAATCACAAATCTTTTATCTAAATAATATCCATTGGATTGGATTTTCTATACTCAATCTCATCCGTCCATTTGTTATCTCAATATCCAATATCTTATCCAAACACCATCCATTGGATTGGATTTCCTTTCCTCAATCTCCTCCATTCATTTCTTATCTATTTTGCATTCAATTTCCTATATATATTAAGCCCTCAATCCTTTAACACTCACAACAATTCAAGCATACAATCTCTCTCCATTGAATTGTATTTATTTTCCTCAATCTCATCCATTCGTTTCATTTCTATTTTGCTTTAAATTTCTTAAATATATAAAATGGCCCAACAAGGAACCGATTCCCCCCCATCCGACAACGAAGTCCATAACCATGCGAACGCGATGATGATGATGTACACACAATATCAATCAGTAGTGCAGGCTGCACAGGAAGCAATTACAGATCAACATGGAGGAACATCGTCGCGTCGACGATCCATACGAAGAGATCGGGTAGGTGCTCATAATAGGCTAATGAATGATTATTTTGTTGACCGTCCTTTGTATCCTGCTTCTGAATTCCAAAATAGGTTTCGCATGAGGCGCGAAATGTTTTTGAGAATTATGGGAGATATTGTGCATTTTGACGATTACTTCAAACAGAAACCGGATGCAGCCGGAAAGCTTGGTTTCTCACCACATGTAAAGATGACAGCCGCGCTTCGTATGCTTGCCTATAGAAACCCAGCAGATGCAAATGACGATTATTTGAAAATTGCAGAGACCACATGTTTGGAGTCGATGATGAGATTCTGTTGTGCCGTAAATGCAGTGTATGGAGACGAGTATCTTCGTCGACCAAACAATGCAGACATGTATAGGCTACTGCGAAAAGCCGATGAACGGGGATTTCCTGGAATGATAGGTAGTATCGATTGCATGCACTGGGAATGGAAAAATTGTCCAACCGCGTGGGCGGGTACATATGCTGGGCACCATGGTTCTCCTACCATAATCCTTGAAGCGGTTGCATCGTACGACACTTGGATATGGCATTCATACTTCGGTCCACCAGGTGCACGCAATGATCTTAATGTATTATACAGCTCACCTATATTTAATGATGTTCTTGAAGGACTAGCAACGCGCATTCGGTTCACCGTCAACGGGAGACGATACAAACAAGGATATTATCTGGCTGATGGTATATATCCTAAATGGTCCACTATCGTTCAAGCATTTACCGATCCACAAGGTGAAGATAAAATCTTATTTACAAGATTGCAACAGGCATACCGTAAGGATGTCGAAAGGGCTTTTGGAATCCTTCAAGCTCGGTTTGAGATTGTCAGAGGGCCATGTCGTTTTTGGCATGAGGATGATATTGGGGAGATTATGAAGACATGTATCATTCTTCATAATATGATTGTTGAAGATAACCGGATAGAAGAAGGCGATGATTTTGTCGATGATCCGTCTCGTTTTCATGTAGACGAGCCACCTGTTGTGCCCGATCGAGATCCAATTACGATTAACGAATATTTAAACAATCGTGGACAAGTCAGGGACGAAACTGCGTACTTTCTCCTCCGAAGTGACCTTGTTCAACATGTGTGGAACGAATTTCGTGTAGGAAATATAAATTTGTAATCTCATTATGCAATTTGATATCTAATAAAACATATATTTAACTAATTAAAATATGAATTACAAACACATAGCTGATAAATAATACAAATACATCTATTGTTCTTCGTCAAGTGAAGTCATATGAGGATGATAAACATCATTATCAAAGTTAATGGAACGGGATGCTCTTTTTGCCATAATTGCATTTTGTTCCTCAATCATTCACGCTTTCCTAGCTGGAGTTTCGATTGTCGAAGTCTTCGTCATCATAATCTTATAATCGTTAGAAGTTTCTATTTCCTGTTTGTACTCATTCATTGTTTTTGCCATGTTTTTTGCTTGTTCATTAAGATCATCCGCAACGGCCTTACCCTTTGCTTGTTTTCTAGCCTTTTTGTTTCCAATCGGCCTTGACGATCTCGGGGTTTCCGGCACTGATTCCACGGGATCATCATTATCAATAGAAAAATCCGTCTCAGGTGGACTCATATTCATCATTGGACTGGCAATATCGATTATTGATCGCCATTTTTTCCCGTGTTGTAAAATTGACCAACAGTGTTCGAGGTTGAAATTCTGACCCATAGCTGTGTATAAGCGTCTTGCGTCATCCATCTACAAAACAATTAAATATCTCTCAAAATTTAATTTTAAAATTTGTTAAGTATTAAATACAATATACTCTATAAAAATACAATTACTTTGGCTAAAAAACTCACATTGTCAACGATATTTGCTCCGCTCCTTGGTCTCATATTAACTTGAGCAAGACATTCCGCAAATTTTGTGCATTTTTGGTTTATTTGCGTCCATCGAGATTTAAGGCTCTTCGTTGTTCTTTTTTCACTTGGATTGTTGGGAGGGTGAAACTCTTCATATTTTTGTAGAACTCGATTCCACATTGTTCCTGATGTTTGGTTTATCCCGATCAAAGGATCTTCGCTAATCGCGATATAGGCCCGGCACAAAGCCTTATCATCTTCATGCGTGAAATTACGTCCCCTTGAAAGTCCGTCTGTGCATTCCATATCTGCTAATCTATAAATAGGAAAATAATGATAGTTAGGTTGATTTATTTAAAAATATACTAATACTAATTCAATAAATAAAGCTAAATTAAAAAAAATAGAAGTTCCTAATTTTAAAAAAAACCCTAATTACAAAAATAAAAAAATTCATATAATTACAATTAAAATAATATAAAACTTAAATTAAAACATATCAAAAATATAAAAGCTAAAAAAAGTTTAATTGCAATTGAAAAATAACCAAACTTAAAAAACTAAAACAAAAAAAATTAAAAAAAACTATAAAAACTAAAAAAGCTATACAAACCAAAAAACTAAATTAAAAAAGTAAAAATAACCAAACTAAAAAAACTAAAACAAAAAAATTTAAAAAAAAACTATAAAAACTAAAAAAAACTAAAAAAACTATACAAACCAAAAAAGTAAATTAAAAAAGTAAAAATAACCAAACTAAAAAAACTAAAACAAAAAAATTTAAAAAAAAACTATAAAAACTAAAAAAGTTATACAAAACAAAAAATTAAATTAAAAAAGTAAAAAACAAAACATTAATTAAAATATATATTAAAAAACTTAATTAAAAAAAAATACCTAATTACAACTATAAAAAAATAAAATAATTACAATTAAAATAATATAAAACTTAAATTAAAACATATAAAAAATATAAATGCTAAAAAAAGTTTATTTGCAATTGAAAAATAACCAAACTTAAAAAACTAGAACAAAAAACATTAAAAAAAAACTATAAAAACTAAAAAAGCTATACAAACCAAAAAACTAAATTAAAAAAGTAAAAATAACCAAACTAAAAAAACTAAAACAAAAAACATTAAAAAAAAAACTATAAAAACTAAAAAAGTTATACAAACCAAAAAATTAAATTAAAAAAGTAAAAAACAAAACATTAATTAAAATATATATTAAAAAACTTAACTAAAAAAAAATAACCAAACTAAAAAAACTAAAACAAAAAACATTAAAAAAAAAACAATAAAAAATAAAAAAATTATACAAACCAAAAAATTAAATTAAAAAAGTAAAAAACAAAACATTAATTAAAATATATTTTAAAAAACTTAATTAAAAAAAAAAAAAAAAACACCTAACTATAAAACACCCCCCCCCCTCCCCTTTCTCCCTCCCCTTCTACCTTTCCCTTTCCCCTTTCCCTTCCCCACGCCGCACCACCCCCCCCACCCCACGCCACCCCACCCCTAGTGGCCCCGTCCCCTCCCCTCTGCCTCCTCCCACCATCGCGCACCTCCCCCCCACCCCACTGCCCCCCACTGCCCCCCCCACCATAGCGCAGCACCCCATTGCCCCCCCCCTCCTCACCATCGCGCTCCCCACCCACGCCGCACCACCTACGCGCGCCCCACCCTACTGCCTCCCCCCCCCCCCCGCCTCACCATCGCGCTCCCCACCCCACTGCGCCCCCCACCATCGCGCGCCGCCACCCCCACTGCCCCCCCTCCCCCCCCCCCCCCCCCCCCCACTCTCTGCCTTGCTGCCATCAACCATTTTTTTTTTCTCTGTTTATTTACCTTTTTTTTTCTGTTTGTTGAGGAAAACAAGCTTAAAAATTTGTTTAAAAATATGTGGTGTGTTTCAAAATTTGTTTGTGGATGAAGATTTGTGAATTTTTTGTTGGGTTTTTTTGTTCAGATCTGGTTGCATATATAGATGAATTCAACGGTTCCTTTTTTTTTTTTCAGCTTTTGCAGGATGTTAAACGGCTACATTGTCAGAATGTTGTGTTTTTGTTTTTTGTTTTTTTTTCTTCTCTGATCAAAAAAAAAAAATTGTATTTTTTTTTTCAGATTTGACGTTCTGACAAGAACGTCAGATCGTCACATGCCAAATTTAGAGACTCATTTTTGTCTTCTTGTATAGTCTCCATTTTCTTCAACAAATTTGTTGAAGAAAATGGAGACTAGGTGCTATTTTAGAGACTCAACGCTTGAGTGATGTCATAATTTTGCCAAAAACTATCAAATAGTGTTTTAGAGACTCCCATTGGTGATGAATTTTGATCAATAGAGTCTCTAAAATAGCAATTATTGCTATTTAGAGACCCATTAGAGACTCTATTGAGGATGCACTTAGGTACTTGGCAAAAAATTGATGTTTCCAATTTTCACAAAATTTTTATCTTTTAAAGCCAGTCTGACACACGAAATTCTCACTATGCGTGATGTAGAAAGAAGAATTGATCTCATTTCAAAATTTATTATAGATAGTTTTACCTTATATTTTAACAAAATGTAATTTTTTTTCATTCCGATCATTAAGGAAACAAATTATAAATATTTTAACTATATCTATTATGTTTTAAATAAAGAATGAATTGAAGATTCGAGTTATTCGCCATATATAATTTGGTGATGATTATAATAAGAGCACACATTTAAGTGAAAAGCATTCCGATTTGGTCGGCATGCCGACTGTTATATACGGCAATCATCGACTATTTCACCACTAAAAATTAGTTGTACATTGTAATGCATATTTTGAGATTTGATCGCCGGCCAACGAAAAAAGATAAACGATAGATTCAATATCATGTCACAGGCACAGCCGACCACGATTTAAATGAGTACAAATAACATTGTTTGGTTCTTCGAACTTGTTTCAAATTGGAGTCAGTTCAAGTTGAATGTACCAAAAAAAGAAACGAGTATAATTGATACTATATTAAATTATTATTTCGTTTTAATGATTAAATTGTTAGATGGATTTTATTGTTATATTATATTTATTAATTGTTTCCGACAGATACAATGATTTGAGTTGACCTTTAGTTAGAAAAGTATTTTTTTATTATCAAAATATATTGTTTTTATATAGATTAATTCAATGAATTCCATATTAATTTTATCGATATTTTACTTAATAACTTACTTTATTTAGTTCTTTTTTTTTTCTTTCAAAAAGTTATGTAGTTTGTTAGACAAAGTTAGATTTGGATCAAGTTAAAGTTGCATCTAATAATACTAATCAATTAAATATTTAGATTGGTTTGTCTAACACTTGCCAAAAGACTCAATCACCTACCACAATTTTGTCATTTGCCAAGTTTGTTTAATATTTACTACTGAAACGTTACGAAAAGTATTTAGAGCAATAAGTGACTTGGAAATAAACAAGCATCATGGTATCATATATAGAAATGTCCGGAAATATTTGGATTTGGTTTGCATGTTTTGGAACTTAATTTTGACCAATTAAAATTTATATACTTGTAAATTTCGACTCCGTTCACTTTTTCGCCTTTTCTGGAACTTAATGTTATTGATATCTAAATTGCACCTTAAGTGGCTTATGAACCATGTTAACTTAGGTTAAATCAGAAGAGCAACTTTTTTTGTGAAGTGAAGCAGCTGATCCGATTGCGAATCTAGGGGGTAAAAAGTTTAGGATAACCTTGGTTAATGAATTGATTAGTACTCGTTGGAACCATGGGGATATTTTTGTTTAGTTTTACCTTGTGTTGATTGATCTTTGTAACTGATTTTGTTGAGCTTTAATAGAACACTTTGCTTAATTATCAAAAAAACCATGTTAACTTACTTTTTCTTTTTGTTGGATATGTGGTGTGGGCAGCTAATGTACATCTCAAACTAATCTACCGCTCTAATTCAATCCACCATATGGACACGAACAATATGATGACAATAAAACTTCAAAACTAGTTAAATTAAAACATGCATGTCAAGAGAATAGTGATGACATTATTTGTTGGATAGGTAAAGTGTCACACTAATTATCACGTTTCTTGGACTAATTTATTTTTTTGATCTATGAAATTCACTTTAAAAATACAAGTAACAATGACGTTAAGAGTTAAACTTGAGATCTTACAACATAATAAACGACTAAAACGTCCATGTCAAAAGAAAAAAAAAATTATATTTTCATAGACAAGATAAAGGCAAAAGTAGATTCAGCAAGTTTTGGCACAAGTTCTCCCCCGTTTCATGCATGTTTCATGTTACAGGCAATTTTTTTTTTTTTTTGGGTCATTATGTTACAGGCCTATTCACCATAACGCGTGAGCATGCCATTATAGGTCTCGATAAAAGATGTTAATCGATAAAAACATGAATTTCAGTGAAAATTAATCAGTGTAGTGTCAACTCTATTGCTCTTAACAAATACCTTCAGTCATTGTTTAATATGGTAAAGGTACAAGAACTCTCAGTGAGCAATAGCGAGACACTTGAAAAAGTGGCATTACATTTACATATAATTAAATGTTTAAATTGACTGAAGATAGATCCAAGTCTTAGGATAATTCAATAAAGAATCATGTTTACGAACAATAAAAAAATAACACTTGTCATTATTACTTTTTCCAATGTCGACAGGCCACGTTAATAGTCAACCAAATATAAAGAAAGACTTCGAATCTTTTTTGCCTGTGTTTCTTCTTTTTCTTTTCCATAGGGACATCCAGGACCCAGAGAAAAGAAAAAGAAAAGACTATATATATCCGAATTTCATAGTGCATGCTTTAGCACTAAGCAAAAGGTATTGTGCATGCTCTTTTTTTTTTTTTTTTTTTTAAAAGGAGATGAAAATTGAGATGAAACTAAGTTATTGAAAGAGAGAAAACTACTATAAAATGGTCTCTCACAAGCCAGCTAGATCACACACCCCTGATATCCTGATCCAGTTTATAATAATAATAATAATGTGTCAAAGGCATATTTTTTACCTTCTGGACTACACGGCAGCCATACATTTGCAAGCTCAAATTCACGATAGGGGAAATATCACGTTACCCTCCTGTGATATGCGAAAGTATCACTCTACCCCTATGTGTTCGTAAAATTTAAAGAAAGACCCTTGTATTATTAAAAAGTCATCACATTATCCCCTTCATGCCTTTTTTAAGCTATTAAATGTCATTTTTACCCTTTTATTATTATTATTTTTTTTTTCTTTCATTTTTAACTATTTACCACTAAATAAAAAAATTTAAAAATTAAAAAAAAAAAGTCATCTTCCCCAACCACCCCTACCTATCCCCACCCTCACCTTTACCCCCACCTCCGTCAGCCACCGTCCCCTCTCCCACCTGATCACCAAGCAAGAAAGACGCTTTACGAATCATAGAATAGATCGAGGAAATCAAAACCATTGCCTGCTTGTCAGGCGAGATTCCATCTGATCTTCTTTGAATGCTTATATACATAATTTGTTAACCCTTCTCCATTGGGCTTTTAGCTGTTTAAGGAAGATCTTACGTCACTCTTATACTCCCTATCGGCAAGGTGCGGATTACGGTTTCTTCAGACTCAGAGTACCCACTTTGATTCACTGTAGAGAGTAGGGAAATGGATGATTACGTCCACCCGAGGAATCATAGGTTATCCTAGCCTAAGGGGTAAGGACAGAAGTGACCCAAACTAGGGAACTTTTGCTATAAGAGAAGTTCAAAGTAGTGCTCTAGTTGCGTTAAGCACAAGCAAAGCACCTAGCCTTATTTATCACAAATCGATCACACGCCCTGGATAAGTTATTTTTTTCCTCACCGCTTAAATAAAATGGATTTAGGAGCGATTCCACGCACTAGTCGAAAGGTTGGTCGTGTCTGTTAACATTTAAACCACTTTGCTTGTTTTCTCAACAACTAACTCTTATGCACTTTCGCTTCTTCTTTTACCAGATATAGATGAATGTGCAGATCACCCAAAGAATCCATGTGTAATGATCTGCAAAAAAAAAAAGTTTGGAAAATGTTTTACCGAACTAGTGAATCTCATGCGTACTTCGATATAAAATTGTTTTTCATTTTCCTCCACAATGAAGCACCTCAACCCAAGCATGTGCATTTCTGTTCAAGTATTAAGTTAATCAACTATGCTCAAAGGGAAACAAAAGAGACTAGGAAGGGCAAGAGCTGTAGTCAAAACATCATAAGAAATGCCTTAAGCTTTTATATATATACTCCCTGACATTACAAATTGTAATTTAAACAAAAAATAAATGAGCTGTAATAGATGGGTAAATTGAAATGAATGGTCCCTAACCTCGGTCGGAGATTGCAACTCATGAACTGCCCTGCTCGAAGGGTCGTAGCCCGAACTGACCTAGCTACAGAGGAGAGGTTTGACTTCCGAGAGCTGATCCTAGCTTGGACTTCTAGCTCCAGGCAAAATGATACGTAGGTTTTTCTTCCTTCTTCTAAATGGGGATCCTTCTCACCGGAAAGTGCCCCTATTAGGTTAGAACTGGAAGACGCCTTAAGGCAACTTACAACAGTAGAAGTCAGAACAATCAGACTCACCGGTATCCTCTGATCTAGGATCTAGCAGCTAGGAATCGTGCAACTGAGAAAGAAGCATGACCGGTTGAGCTCAAAGAACAAGAAACGAAGGCACGCTTTTGAACAATCACAAAAAAGGTTGACATACAGGCACTGCAGTCGCTACTGGAACAGTCAGGAATGAGCACTATCCCGAGGAGGGTACAGACCAAAAGAACATAAATCGGGCTGAAAGGAGGAGAAGTTCAGTTCATACGACTGACAGATGTTTCGCTTTAAGACACAAGATCCAAGATCTTCGAGAACAACACCTGCTATGCTTTGAACTTGAGAAGAAAGTAAGCCCAATGTAATCCAAAATCCCCTCCCGCCGCACAGGAACAACAATAGTGCAGGAACTTCTAGTAATTAAATATTTGTTTGAAAAACATAAATGGCGTGACATTTGCTACGTAAGAAATGAAGAGTGAGTGATGCCACATAGGAGTTAATGGATGTGACAATTCTTGAAAATATGGAAACCACACAGAATCTTTAGTTTTTCAAACTTTGATTGTAATATACTTTTCACAAAACTTAACTAAAAGCTCACACATACCTTAGAATAGCATTTAGACATGCTAGGAGCAACTACAAAGCAATACAAGTACTAAAGTAATTAATTCATTCATTTCCCCTTTGTTCAACTAGGCTATTTAGCTTCCTACCGGAATTCAATGATCAAGTTAAGCTAGCTAACCATCCTACCAATCTAAGGATACCTAAATACCTCATTTAGAACCTCCAAATCATAACCTAGAGCACAAGTACACGAAAACACCGAAAATGCATATTTGTGGGTCAATATAGGCCTAGCATTACGAGACCTCAGCAGCAGGCTGGTAAAGTTACTTTTTCAGCTTCTAGGTCTTCTAGGTGTAGTGCTAGTGCTTCATCGCCCCTACTCTCTAAAGCTTGCCCCCTGCGTGTGCAGTAGTTTTCTTTCTTTCTCTCGCTCGATCGCTTCAATGCCTATAATTTGAGAGATAACAGGAAAGCCTTATCTCGAATTCAAAGATGTGACACAAACTCTTCGCTGAGATGTCAGCAGGTTAGGCAGCTCTAAGGTTTTTTATATTCGGTGGAAGGCAGGCTAAAACTCTGCTCCAACCAAGTGAAACTAAGGGCCTTAATCTCCAACCTTGCCAAACTTGCCTTCCGGCTCAATGTATCTGCCACTACGTTTGCCTTTCCAGGCACATAATTTATAGTGCAATTGTAGTCATCCAAGAGCTTCATCCATCTTCTCTGCCTCATGTTCAACTCTTTTTAAGAAAAAAAGATATCTCAATTCCGAAGTTAAAATTGACTCACAAATGGTCATTGTATTTTTAACGGGAGATGCAGGTCGAAATAACTGTCAAAACCTTGGATAGAAGATTGCAAGTTGATCTTGTAGAAAAGACAATTTTTTATCACATCCCTCTCACTTAAAGCCCATCCTTACCAAATGAGGAAATATAATTGAATAATCTACCTTTTTTTTCCTTCTTGTTGATTTCCCCCGACAATTAAGCTGCACTTCCTTCTAATAAGTGACTGAGAGTTAGCAAGCAACCTTGGCCTCTTGACAGGAGGTTCACTGTCCTCCATAGGAGAAAAAGGGAGGAAAAAAATTCTTCTTCAATCTTGCAAGTTGGCTTCTAGGCTTAATCTTGAGGAGTCTTTGGAGCTTATACGTCATCTGTACAGATTGATCCGCGATCCTTCGGTGAGTAGTGCGAAGCTCTAAAAAAGAGTTCAAGGACTCCTAATCAACAGGAGGCAGTTCCCGATTAGCGTGGGACGGAGACGGTTTAGACTCCGAAGCCACATTTCTTCGTACTGAAGAAATGCCTTCTCCATCCCCCGGATCCACTTTTCTTTTTCTCGAAGCATCCTGCCTTCACCCTACAATCGGCCTCCAAATGGTCCTGACGTTTGCAGTAAGTACACTGCAGTGACGAAGCACTAACACTACCCCTCGAAGACCCAAAAGCTGAAAAAGTGGTTGTACCAGCCTGCTGCTGGGGTCTTGCAACACTAAGCCTATATTGACCCTGAGACTGGGCCGGTCTGTACTGTGACTGAGCTTGGAAGGAGCCCTGCTGAAACTGGGGCCTATAGAAACCCTCAATATTTTCAAAAAATTATCAAATTAATTAGTCCATTTTTTGTTTTGAAGGCCTTAAATCAGTAGGGCAATAGCATAGCTATTACTGACCTGACCCTAATTACTATTACTTAAGCCTACTTTCTTCAAGATACGAAAGGAGCAGCCGGAAACGACTGTCCCTATTGTATTTTAGATGGAGTCATCAACAGGACTAAGAATCTTACCTTTACTTAGAGAGGGGTAGCGGTACCACACTTTTCCGTGCTCGTAGGTTGACTCCTCTTTTGCAACGAATGACAAACTATTAATCCAAAGTCATGTAGTTTCGTCATTCTAATCACATTCAATGATCCGTTCAACCAACGATCATTCATATGTGATTTAATCGCATCCCTATGCCGTTGTAGCTCAACGCTTGCTACCCTTTATCATTAACATCTCTATGTTAATCAAAGGTAACTACATATGATAGTCTTTTTTCCTTTTTATTTGAATCTTCATATAGAAAGCCGGCTTCCTCAGACTCTTCCCTTCATTCATTGAGTTGGAGAAATCCATAGGAGGCCAGCGTGATGGCCGTTCATATGAAGTTTTCCTCTGCTCGCTTTTCGACCTTGTGTCGTCTAGTTGGAGTAGGGTACCGGTCTCTTTCATGCTTGGCACATTCCCACAATCTAAAGATTGAAATATTGTGGGCAATGTACACTAAGTCCTCATTTTCCCTTGACCTATGTCGCTCCACAGTGAAGAAATAGTCAGTGAGATTGTTGTCCTTGGTAATGATAATACATGCCCTTATCCTTTCACTATCTTTAGCTATTACATGCCAACTAAGCCACTAACTATTCAAGACTATAGCTTTAATTACAACCCACAAAATTTACCATTAATACATACAGGGCCTCAAAGGTCTCAAAATAAAACATAATATAATAACACACATCTTCAAAGGGGCCAAAGGGTAGATGAGAGAAAAGATGATCATCTTTCATCATCTAAAGCTAATGATGGAAATCAAATGGCTTGCATGGCTTGTTATGAAAAGGAATCAGATCCCTGTGGACCCTGAAGATCAGGAAAAGACAACTTTTACATGTCATTTTGGCACGTTTGCTTATAGAAGAATGCCTTTTGGCCTTTGTAATGCACCAACCACTTTTCAACGCTACATAATGTCTATTTTCACTAATATGATGGATGAATTTGTTAGGAAAGAGATAAATATCATTTTTTACGTTTCAACTTGATCAGTTCGTCCGCAGGTACGAACAAAAGGTCTAAGGATGCCTGGTCCGGGGTATCCTTTTCCTTATTTTGGATTTTATTTTCGATTGCCAAGCCCAGGGAGTACATCTAATATATAAACTTGTATATAGTGGGACTGAAGTTGGCCCAGCCGAGCCAGGGTGTTACAAGGTCTACCTATATCGCAAGAAAGGGAATGTTACATATAGCTAACGGGAAACACTTTAATCATTTATATTCGTGTGAATTTTATCAATATATAAAAAATTGACCTTTAATTTAGATTGATGCAATAATTTTTCTCAAATTGAACAAATTGTTGAAATTAATGTGTTATAGCAATGAACATACTTGTTATAGTTGTCTCTTGATATTGGTAAAGTAATATGTTCATCTCATTAGCATATACAAGAGAAAAAGATAACTGTTGAAGTATCATTGATTGAGTGCACATGATGTAAATGTTTGATAGGAAGACATGCTTACTTGATTTCAATTCTTAAATTTACATTGTTGCAAGTATAGATACTTGATAAAAATACCATGTATGGTTGGTAAATATCAAGTTGATTCAACTAAGGTCAATACACTTATCGACGAATCTTGTCCTTCGTCTTTCGTGTGTTGAAATAATTTACTTGGTGTGAAAAGTGAGCCTAAATTGAATTAGAAGTCCGATGAGTTTGCGCGACGTTTAAAGTTTATCTTGCCTCGAGAGCTAGGGAACTTGGTTAGTGCCCCGTTCAGCAGAGCGATTCAAAGCGCTCGCGTTGAGCTTTAGTGAAAAAAGATGTTGATTCTCATTTCGGCAGAAAAGAAATCCTCTGATTACTAGTAAGGATACCAACTCATACGAAATCGCTAAAAAATACGTCTTTCCAACAATTGTATGAATTGAACTCAAAATTAACTAATTAGTCCACACATTTGTTCGCTTCTCTGTATCTGTATTGTGCATGCTTTTGTAATACATCTTTGGTGTCAACTCTGAGTCAATACCTTCCATCATTGTTTAATTTGGTAAAGATGAAAGTGCACTTAGTGAGCAAGAGGGACATTTAAAAAAGAGGTATTTCATTTATGAAAAACACTTCAAAACATAAGTAAAAATAAAAAATATGTGAGTTTACATCAACCCTCACATGTACCAACCTTCACATATACCTGACCCGATGTACGTTTATAAGAGTTTTCATTTATTTTAACTACAATGCTCGGACTATAAAAAGAAGACTTAAACTACCATGAACCATAAAGTAGCAGATTTCATATGATTAGAGTTGAAATTGACTTACAATAGACCCAAGTCTTATCATATTTGATATAAATGACACGTGACAATTCAATAAATGTCTCTGTAAGTTGTCAACCAAAGTTAAAGAAAGACATAAAAGAGTTGTTGTTTTATCGTGTTTCCTCTTTAATGTCTTTTCTACTGGGACTTTCAGGCCCCATAAGAAAACAAATTAAGAAAAGTGCATGCGATCGAGTTTCACATTGCATGCTTTAGTATTTTGAAACAAACTGATTGATCGCAAGTTAACAGAATATTCCAAGAAGAGTGAAGTGAAAATCTCTTTTAATTTACATGCAAAGTTGAGGAAATTATTTTTCAATATGACCAATATTACTTCATCTAGTTCTAGCCGAAATAAAATTATTTTTCTCTCAATTCTCTTTTAAATCATGCGTAAAGATTCAGTATTCTACAAAATAGAATCAATCGTAAAAATTCAATATGCTTAGAAGAATATTAATCAAACTTAAAACACAACTTAATTAGGGTTTGAATTCGAATTTAAAAATAGAGTACACATTCTTTTTTTGTTTTAAGAGAGTACGCACAAGTTTCTTATGTCATACCATTCAACTTTGGGAAAGACTCATATTTGATAAATCGCCGTTCAGTCTTTTAATACTGTGAGATTCACTTTTTATATCACAGTTCAACGACTGTTTTACCGAACTAAAAAAATTTCTTCAAGTTTTTGCAACAGGAATCTATCTCTGAGAAATGTTCGCTAGCTCACCCAGTACGCTGGATTGATTGTTTCCTAAACTACCAAACCCACAAACATTATTCTACTATACATCAGCCAATGTTTACAGTTTTATTTATATATGATCAAAACTGTACAGCCAGCTAACTTGCTATGATTAATTAAACAACATCGACGACTTCTCTTATGGTCTGCATTAGTCTTACTTTATTCCAAAAAGGTGGGGTTGGCTTGCCAGAAAGTTTGTCGTCTTACAAATTGCTATTCAATTAATTCGAATTAATATTAATTTTTTCATAAAAAAATTTTCTCACCTACGTTAAGATAAGGTTCAATTTATTCGAATTAATATTAATCTTTTCATAAAAAAATTTTCTCACCTACATTAAGGTAAGGGGAAAACTACTACTCTTGAGTATCTTAAAAGCTGACATTATCGGGTGGAGCCAATAGTCTGAGTATTCGCAAGATTTTATGTCTTTTCGTCTCAATTGCATGGTGGAAACAACCTCATTGAGATCATGAAGCATCGTTGTCCAAAGAAAAAAAAAAAAAAAATCCTGAAGCATCGCGTCATTCTTGCAATGTCATCCTGATGACGCATGCACGATTATCTGAGCCAAGGTTACCCGATGTAAATTGAAAAATATATTTTGCTAATTTAACTTGTACATATTCTACAGTTAGATGAATGTATGTTACACATGTATAATCACTTGTGAACTTGATTGGGTCATTTCATACACATCATACAAATTTTTTTTTTTCACATCATATAATTAGACAAACGATGAATGTATGTTACACATGTATAGACACATGTAAACTTGATTGGGTCATTTCACACACATCATACAGTAGTTTTTTTTTTTCACATAATATAGTTAGATAAACGATGTATATATGTTACACATGTATAGGTATGTGTGAACTTTTTTTTTTTTTTTTGGTCTATGGCACGTGTGAACTTGATTGGGTCATTTCATACACATCATACAATTTTTTTTCACATCATACAGTTAGATAAATAATGAATGTATGTTACACATGTATAGGCACGTGTGAACTTAATTGAATCATTTCATACACATCATATAGTTAAATAAACGCACGTGCATAGACACGTATAAACTTAACTAAGTTAATTTGAGTTAGTCTTTTATAAAATTACTTTTCAGTCATAAATATATTAATTTTATGTATTTTTTTATTACATAGTTTCATATAAAACTGTTTTGTAAAAAAAATAGATGAATGCCCGTGCATAGACAATGAACTCATTTACACGGGTCACACGCGCATCCATTGGGACTGATGCAAGTGATCTGAGACAAATCCTGAATCATGTGTACGCAAAGACTTGAGTGTTCTTGTCAACTGTAGTACCTTAAAAAATGACTTGACTATAATGGTTAGGTCACACCGGCCAAAACTTTACTTTTGTTAACGCGTTCGTAAAGTGAGAGCTAACGTATCTTCCATTTTCTGTGGATGTGCATGGAAGTTTTCATGTAACTGACGGATATAGTGGTATTGACATAAAGCATTGAAGTTGATGGAAGCATCCACAAGTAAAGGGGACGATGAAGCCTTCAGGCTCATGATCTAACGGTAGTAAGAATAAAATTATTTTTTTTAAGTTATAAATTTTGACGCTTTTTGTTATTTTAAAATTTTGTTTTTGATTGATTTAGTATACGTGTGAGAACACATCGCTACACCTGAGAGTTTATCAATTAATGATCGAATTCTACTAATTGAGTATTCGCGCCATCCAAAAGAAGGGGACGAAGAAAAGCAGGTCTTAGAAGTTTTTGAGGCCAAGCGTTTCATGCAAGCTAACTAACAACAATAATGCAATTAACGACCAGCTTTTCATAAATGTCATAATCAAATTAGTTGAGGCATCTAAGACATATATCTTTCTTAATTGCAACAAGAATTGACCCAAAAAAAAAAAAATGTAACAAGAAAATGAAAAATTGCTGAGAACAGTAACTTGAATTACCAGAATGGAAGGAATGAAGCTAAGGCATACAAATTGCAATGATCAGCCATGTTAAAGAATACAATTCTCTCACTAGTAAATTATAAATTTTAAACCCATTATCCATTGTTTTAAGGATATATAGAACAAATCATACTTCATAACATGGTGTTAGACTTGAGTGTTGATCCAATCTAGTCGTTTAGTCACTTGTGACTCATTCATCTCTTCTCACTAAACTCTAGAGAATGTTACAATGTTAGAATATACTTATGCATAAACTTCAGTCATTAAAACTATAGAAAATTTATTGAGAATGTTACAATGTTCGTATATATATATGCTTATGATTAGACTATTACAATACGTAAAATTTCTTTTGCTTCATGGAGGGGATAGGATATTACTTCGGTACGTGTAAATGTTAGAAAAATTTACGAACATTGACTAAGTACTTTTGTTGAACAAGATAAGCATGCATGCAGATCAATGTCCTGTATCTGTACGTTGACTAGAGCTTATGCATGCTTAAATTAAGAACTTCATGCTTAGCCAATAAGTTGTTGAATACATTGAATTGAATACGATAAATAAATATAATAATTTTTTATCTAACACCTTAAGTTGACTCTTTATTAAGTTTAACCACAAATATGGTAAAACATATAATTAATTTGTTATAAAGTGAATAGTTGAGGCATATAGATGACTTGTGAATTAACGAAAGCTAGATGATTATAGAAATTGAATTTCGTCCAACACAAAAGGTGTAATACTCATTCTTTCAAAATAATCATAATAATAATAATAATCTTATAGATACTACTGACCATTTGGTCTAGTGTTATGGTTCTCGCTTTAAATGTGAGAGGGCTCGAGATCCATTCTCATGTGTAATATTTCAAGTGATTTAAAATGACTTAAGCTCCCCTTAAATTAAAAAAAAAAAGAATAATATTGTAGATTCTTTATTTGTTTATCTATAATATTATTTTGATTTTTTTTCCACATAATAGAAAGCAATCTACGTTTGTCAAAAAAAAAAAAAAAAAACCAACGGGTTGCATACCAATTCAAATATGTGAATTAAAACTCGAATTTGTCTATATATCTTTTTATCAAATTAAAATTCAAAATTTGACGAATCTAATATATATTTACTAAAATCGAATTTGATATATGTCAAAATACTTGTGAATTTCTAATTCGAAGGGCCTAAAATCCAAGAAATGTGCTATAAAAGCCCAATTTTAAAACAAGAAGCAGCCCGTGAAAAAAAATAAAAATCCAGCCCACTTACAAAAATAAGAACACACAACCCAACAAAATCCAAACCATTCAGAGGTAAAAAAAATCTAAAAATAAAAAAATGCCAAGAGTAACGAAGTGTATTGCTCAAAGCTCGTAAATCCATCCAAGATTCAGCATTGTTCAACGTCTTGCAATCTAAAATCAACCATGAACTTATCTCTGTTAAGAAGTCTAATATTCCAACTTGAAATTAATTGGTGTTAAGTGGAGTAACTCAAAATCTTATTAAGTGGCCTAAGAATTTATGATTTTTTTATGTGGGACAAATGTATATTGTAACACTCCCCGTGTGACCTGATTTGAGAGAGGTCACAAGTGGAAGATTGAACACGCGTGAATCTTATTTTGAGATGGTCACACTTGGAAGATTGAATACATGTAGACTGAATTTTGAGAGGGGTCACGCGTAGAAAATTGAACACGCGTTAACCTTATTTTGATATTGTCACACTTGGAAGATTAAATACGTGTGGACCGAATTTTTTGAGATGGATCACACATGAAAAATTGAACACACATGTAATAAATAAGACATATGAAAGATTGAAATAAAATAATAGAGTTTAGCTTACACATGTGGTAGATAACACATGTATATATATATAACATTGCAATAAAAAAGATAGAGTTTAGCTTACACCAGTAGGTAGGAAATCAAAAAGCAACAAATTATACAATGGAGTTGGAATGTTCGAAATCCAATCAATGGCAAGCTATTCCTAAGTTGCATTTTTGCGACCCAGTTGAACGCGAGGTTTGATATTCACCTAACGCATTGAAGACCAACGGATTGGTTTGATGCAATAATCTTTTGGATAGCCTACACCAATGTTACTGTTGGAAAGCTAGATTTGCAACTACACACATAAAATTTGCTTAGGACAAGATCCCTTTGATGTATCACTCTGTTTCAATCTATAGTACGTGCTGGTAGAATCTGCTGGGATAGAGATAACTTACATTCAATATATTAGGGCATCTGACTTGTAAAATTTTGAAAACAATTACTTACAGCCTATTCCCTTTTCAACTTGTATGTCCTATCACCACGAGGAGGCTGTTGTTTTGGAGGAGCTGGGAACCGTTGCACAAGCAACGCGATCTGTTCTTGAAGTTGACGGAGTTGTTCATTATTGTCTTCCCTAAGTCTACGCATCTCCTCGGCCTGATCCTCTCGAAGTTTACGCATCTTAGCGTTCTGCTCCGTCACCAGGTGGTGCAAGGTATTTGTTTCTCTGGCAACAGCTGCTTGGATCTCTATCTTTGTGATATGACATCTAAACGGCGGGACGGTGTGTGCAGGCCCCACTGAACCCTGAGACCCCATCCCATATATGCGTCCTTTGTTGATTCCTGCCTAGAGAAATATGGCGGCGTGATTAATAGGCGTAGATGCTGAGCCACTGGGGAGTAGATAATAACCATCATGGTGCTTAGAAGTTTCAGTTCTATTAATGGGGATGCACTTCAAAACGACTGCTATAATCATGCTCACAGCGCCAATCAAAATGCTGAGTAACCATAGTTGCCAGTTCAGCGGAACAGTGCTGGCGAAAGTGCCGAGGAACTCCACAATAATTACCTGGAATACTACTATTGCAACCATAACAGCAACGAATATACGGCTAGTGAACATGCCACGGAAAATGTTTATCTTCTCCATGTCACGACTGTTGATTTCGTTGAATGCCTAAAGTACATAGGAAAACAGAACAAGCCTCACTATCATATGTTTTGTATATATAATGCAGAGGTTTGAATAATTAGCGACATAGCACAATGGAGGCAAATAAGCTGCTCCCAAGATGGAGTGATTGATAGTTAGAGAATACCTGGCAGAATACAAAGGTGTTGAATATAAATGTATTTAGAACTGCTGTAGCATCTGAACCCTCAAGTCCCAAGAGTTGTTGTCCCTCAAACTCAAGAACTAAAAGTACAGCCAGTTGATAAATACTCTGACCGATTATATTCCTCCACATGGTCCTTGTAATGAAACTGACAGACCTTCCAACAGGAGGCCTTTGTATCAGTCCCTTGTGTGGTGGTTCGGTTGCTAGAGCAAGCGCACCTAAAGTGTCCATGATTAGGTTCACCCAAAGCAATTGGACAGCAGTAAGGGGAGTGGAACCTGAAGAAATTGAAGTTAATATACACACATTATGACACCATTATTATTCAATAGGTGATTATAGGAAAACAGAATGCCAGTTTAGAGATTACAATACCTGTAAAGCATGCTGAAATAAAATTGATCATGAGGGCAACAATATTGACAGTCAATTGGAACTGCACAAAATTTTCAATATTGATATATACAGTTCGTCCCCATTTAGCTACATTTACGATTGTTGTAAAAATATCATCAAGTACGATTACATCAGCACTTTCTTTTGCAACCTAAAGAAATAATTATTAACGGAAAAGAAAGAGTAAGAACCAATTACAGGTTAGAAATTATAATAGATGAGAACCCATGGAAGTCCAAGAGGTTGATACTTATAAAAGTTGAATGTGCGTAAAGAAGTGGTCCAAAACTAAAATTAGAGAGAGAGGTTACCTCCATTGTCTCAAATGCAGAAAGATGCCTCACTAGTGCCTCCATTAACTTCTTTATTGCAAATGCAAGGGTCAATGTCACTGCAACAACGATGATAGTTACTGCTATTGCAAAGTAAGCTAAAAGCGTCAATGCATCATCATTAGAAGACCATTTGGTAAATTCGTGCTGAATTCCTTTCTCCACCAAGAATTTGAAAGTCAGCACCAAGAATGTCAGCACGGCAAATGCTAATCCTATCCTACCAATTAGAGTGGCAACACCATTTAGCTTCACCTGCAGTGGGGTCTCATCCTTTGTATCTGTTGAAATATGAAATATTATATTAGTTTATATTACTTTAGTTCCCTAATTTATAGCCTATTATAAGGAGTGATTTACTCTATAATGTTAGGCTTATTGTAAGCAGCAATTTGCTCCATAATATTAGGAAGTTGTCTACTCCTTTTAGTACTATATAAACCACCATGTGTAATCAAGTATTGTAATCAAATGTGGTGATCAATGTTACAATTTATGAATTCCATTGTGGGGCAGGGATAAGCCATTCCACGAGGTTGGCAAGCTTCGACAATGTAAACAAGGTCCAAAGAGGCTGAAAGTACCTGCATACAACGGATGAACTCATGAGATCCATGCAAATGTGCAACCATCGTGGGATGAGGCCCCCGCACAGTGCCTTGAAGAGTGAGGAAAATATGAGCACGTGACACACTCCCCCACTCAAACCACAAAACGCCCTCGTTGCGGTCAAAACTTGTTGGCAGGATCAGAGTCGCGGAAGCACAAACAACAACCAACAAGCCTTGCACTGACAGCACCAACATTGGCATTGAGCACACCTCGCTCCCACGGCACAAAGGCCCAACAGCATCTGGACGGCACCTCCTGGAAGCAGGCCAACAAACTCAGAGATGAACTTTTCGGAAGCACAAGGCAGACCCCAAACATCCAGGAACCAACACGACCAAACCCAGCGGCAAGACAGAGACAAAGCAACCACAGGCGGTCCACACGACCACGTAACCCTGTGGGTGGGAACGCTATAACCGATGAACCCGAGGAGAAGGGTAAAACACATGACACCACGCTAGCACATCGCCAGTTCTCCCAAAAGCGCCTGTCTCCTGCACAGACCAAGAAAAGCAAGTCGCGCAGGCTCTGATACCAAGTAAAAAACTAAGGTGAAACAATGGAATTCATAAATTACAACATTGATCACCACATTTGATTACAACACTTGATTACACATGGTGGTTTATATAGTACTAAAAGGAGTGACAACTTCCTAATATTATGGAGCAAATTGCTCCTTACAATAAGCCTAACATTATGAAGTAATCACTCCTTATAATAGGCCATAAATTAGGGAACTAAAGTAATATAAACTAATATAATATTTCATATTTCAACACTCCCCCTTAAGTTGGGGCGAAGATATCGACGAATCCAAGCTTGACAAGAGCTGACTGGAGAAGTGATGGTTGATATTACGATGAACTGATAGCTCCCATCAAGAAGAACAAGTGACTGCATGCAAGCCATTTGCAGACCCAAGGCCAAAGGCCATCTATGATTGGACCAAAGCCGCAACATTGATAGCGCACCACCAGTGACTGGAAAGACCATGAAATCATGGCAAGGCGCCTGAAAACAACAGGCGGACAACATAAGATACGTGACAGAGGACGTACCAACTCCTGGTACGTGACAGAGGACGTACCAACCCCGAATACGTGACAGAGGACGTACCAACCCCGAGAGCTGAGAGAACAAATTGAGTCTTAAGCCAAGAAAGGTGGAGAACATATCCACCGGAAAACCTCCACACAAATTTCCACGAACAATGGTGGAAATCACAGTCAAAAAATGGGCAAACAATGAGAAAGCCGACAACAGATGGTTGGTGAGCACTCTAACCCATATCTAACCACAGTAGCCTAGCAACCATCAACAATTGAACGAAAAAACCATCATTTGGGAGAGATGAGTAGCTAAGGGAGATAAAGGTAGCCGAACAAACTCAGCTATGATAACGATAAAGAGATTATAAGGGTTAAAAGCAGTCGGACACACTCGGCTATGATAACGATGAAGAGATGACATTGTTTTTGGTTGAGGAAGCCTAAGAAAGCTTTCCTGTATTTCTGATTTTTTTTTAATATTTAAACTGATGAACAGTGTTGTATGGAGGAGAAGATTATGAACAGTAACAGACGATGAACAGTAGGAGATTCTTTTTTTTTTTTTTTTAAACATTTTGGCTGTTCGTCGTCTGCTACTGTTCATAATCTTCTTCTCCATACAACACTGTTCATCAATTTAACCCTAAAAAAAAAAAAAACATTTGATTACACATGGTGGTTTATATATTACTAAAATGAGTAGACAACTTCCTAATATTATGGAGCAAATTGCTCCTTACAATAAGCCTAACATTATGGAGTAAATCACTCCTTATAATAGGCCATAAATTAGGGAACTAAAGTAATATAAACTAATATAATATTTCATATTTCAACAGTATCCTCTTCTGGTTCTTCAGTGTCTTCTGATTGACCTTTTTCGTAGCCTTCCTTTTTATCTCGCTCAATAGCTGTAAAGGTTAAAAAAAAATTACAAAAATCATTCGTAGCTACACTATGGCAAAATTATTATCCAAGAACATTTGGTTTGAGAAGAAACTTACCATCGATGAACCTGAGTGCTGCCATATATGCCACAAATCCTACCCGTATTCTCTCCTGCCACAACACATACCAAAGAAAGATGAGAATGGTTACATATAGAAAATAAAAAAATTACCACGCTCGTCAAGGTTTGAAGAATATGAAGGAAGTTCCTATCTGTACCTTGCCAAGTGGCAATTAAGGACAAGGAACATGTTTTATTTACAATAGCAAGGGATGTAGAAAGCAAGCATCAGATTGACAAAAATGAAATTCAATGGACTGAAATCTATTTCAGTCAATGAGTTTCAATTGAGTACTTCATAGAAGTGAGCTTAATAAAAATGTTGAATATTAAAATCTCAATCAGCTTGATCCAGACCTACATATCAGATAAACGATTAACTCACAGAAATATTCTTGAATTATGATTTAGAAATAAATATGATCTTGTTTATATCATTACTTATATTTTCATAACAACAAAGACATAACCAGAGTTGTGTATAGGATTGAAAAAATTGAATTTTTCTTTAACTCGAGTTTTATCTAGTTTGTTAATTTCTTTTACAATCAAGGCGTCGTTGTCTTTCATTCTAAAGCTAATTTAAAGCCATTAAAGCAAAGAAGCATCAAAGAAGAATATGGAAGTTATTGCATATTCATTGGCAAGTATACTTCAATAAACATTGTTTCCACATTTTCATAATTAATTATGATAATCTAGAATGTTGAAGGAATGTCACTCGGACTATGAAGTCACTTGTAGCTTTTTAGTTGAAACCACTTAAACACGCCAATCTTGTTCTTTAGGGAACCCCAGATCAATCATTGAGTCGTGCCAATTCAAACATATGTCAATATTGAATTGGAAACGCACAAATTAAGATTTCAACAAACACATGAATGCAAAGAGCATTTGGGTAGCTTATGTTGCTCTTCTGCGGGTTGTGAAACTATCTTAGCAATTAACTTTTATTACCTTGCTTCTTTGCTCTTCCCATGTCAAGATGCACCAGGACCATCCATCAAAAGCTACTTACACATAATGAGTGTAGATTAAATTTAGTGTCTTAGCTTATACATCGAGCAAAACCGGTCTACTTGTTAACAGCGAATAATTCGAGCATTCTATTACTTCAGCAATCTAATCATGTATCCTATCTAAGCTCATGAATTATATATACATAGGAACCTATAGACATTCTGAAGAGCAAAACCGTCTACACTAGCTAATCGCGAATATTTCGATCATTCTATTACTCTAAACAATCTAATCATGTATCCTGTCTAAGCTCATGAATTTATATAGGAACCTATAGACATTCTGAAGAGCAAAACTGTCTACACTAGCTAATCGCGAATAATTTGATCATTCTATTACTCCAACAATCTAATCATGCATCCTGTCGAAGCTCGTGAATATATATAGGAACCTATAGACATTCTGAAGAGCAAAACCGTCTACTAGCTAACCGCAAATAATTCGAGCATCCTATTACTCCAACAATCTAATCACATATCCTGTCTAAGCTCATGAATATGTATAGGAACCTATAGAAATTCTGAAGAGCAAAACCGTCTACATTAGCTAACTGCGAAAAATTCGAGCATCCTATTACTTCAGCAATCTAATCATGTATCTTATCTAAGCTCATGAATATATAGGAATCTATAGACATTCTGAACTCTCTACTATGCCTTATCTAGAAAATTGAGAATGTAAAAGGTCAGTATTAATAGTTCTGGAGATGGCTTCAATAGTGTCAAATACTGAATCACTAAAGTTGTACATCAATCATGTAAAACTTTACTTCTCTTTTCCTTCTTGGAGAATCCAAGGAATGAACGTACGTAACATCCAAGAAATTTTCGTGAATGGACAGATCATGAAAATAAAAACGGGTGTGAGAAAACGTCATTTTGTTGTTTTCAGAAAACTAGCTCCTTTTACCTTAATTTTCAGAAGATGGTATCTAAAAACAAAGTTACATGTTAAAGTATATTTCGAGTTTCAATATATTTCCTCCCTATGTTGTCTTTTTTTTTTTTTTCCTTTTAATATGGTATCAAAGCTACAATTTTCATAGCCTATGTCACTGTTATTCGTCATTACCACAACCCATCATTGCTACTATTTTGATTAATCATATCAATTCCCTTCTTTACTAGACTTGTTTAAGAAAATATGCTCCTTTATTTACAACACTGAATACTCTGTGTTTAATCCGTTAGTCCATTATCTAGGATTTTTAGAACCTCATGTTTTTTGTCTCTATTTCTCTGGGTTATAGTTTAAACCATCTAATTCTTTCGATGGTCTTTGTTGTCATGTTCATCGTGGCTCCCAAAACTATATTAGCTACTGCAGTTTATTTTTGTGTTTTTTGTGGTTCTATTGGTTACTCGACTCCAGCTCGTTTTTATCATTATTCTACAGATATTGTTCTGCCTACTTTGGTCAATGATTTCAAGACGACTCAGGAAATCAGTTACCAAACTCAAAGTTGGTATGTCTCTATTCGCTCTACTTGAGTTTGAGGTAACTGTTAAAGTATATATAAAATTATAATATAATTTTTTATGTTACGACACTAATTTGGACAATAGTCCAGACTTGAGTAAATTGCTTGCCGTCCTCCTGTGTTTTGTTTGAAATACTCATTCACTCCCTGTGTTTTTAAAATAGGCTCATAACCCCCCTGTATTTTTTCGATTAAGTTGACGTACTCAAAATCTCTTATTCCGTTAACAAATGTTACCAAATTAGTTAATTGATCGTTATACCCTTACATAAAGTTAAAATTGAAAAAACATAGGGGGATAATGAGCATATTTTAAAATCACAGAGGATAAATGAGTATTTCAGGCAAAACACAAGGGGGCGACAAACAATTTACTAAAAGGGTATTTTTGTCTAACAACGAATTTATTTAAACCAAAAGTATAAAAAATCACATTTTAAGTGAATGTGTTGCAGTTGCTGTTAAATTAAACGATTTTTTTAACGGAGGGGGGCGGTCAACTACATTCCGAAAATCACAAGGAGGTAATGAACCTATTTTAAAAATACAGAAAATGAATGAGTATTTTAAGCAAAACACAAAAAGATGACAAATAATTTACTCTCCAGACTTATTAGACTATATTCCAAACCCTTCTCTCTCTATATATAAGCTACACGGAATTGTCCATATGCCATCAAGATCTTGCACTTGAATTACATTACTATGCACCTCATACATTTGCCAAGCATGATGTCAACACCATTTCTTTTATTTATTTATTTATTTTGGCTAAGCACCATTTCTTTTATTTAATAGATGAGAAGATTTGACATCTATTTCTCAAATCTATATCTGGTTAGAAGAAGACAACTATATACGTGTATAATATACAGCTACGTCCATGTGGCAGCTTAAGATAAGCCATCATATACAAACAAGAACATGATCAAAGATGAGAAAAAATATCTTCATCTCCTCTCTCTTCTGTACTTTCATGTACTCCCTAATGGGTCAATGTCAGCAGAAATTTCCAGGAAATTTCCATCTTCATCAATTATATCAAACTACTGTAAGGAACGAGTCAAAAAAGCTTTGTTTTTTATTTGTTGCAGTCCAATTCACTTGTTAATTACGGCATTACTTAGCATGGTCACCACAGCTGAATTATAATACACCTGGACTGAGTTCGACATCTATCAGAATATAGCGAAAGTTTCGTTTACCCAAGGCTAACTCTAACAAACCAACAACACCGAATATAATTACTACAGTAATTAAAATATAATCTCGACATAGTCTTTTTTATTTTATTTTATATAGCGATATTGGGTTTTCATCAACTAGAGCCTACGTTGCAATATGTCAACATTGGATTACAAGTAAAGATACTCTTATAAATAATCAAGTTAGTATGTTTTTGAGCTAGAGAGTCATGTATGGTTGATGTAAATAATATTTAAAAATGTATAGATACTTTACATTCCTAATGTAAATAGTTTTTAAGTTGCACCCTTTGGTGCATATTAATAAAATTTATTCACTTCTCTAAAAATAATAATAATAATAACAATAATCAAGGCTCCGTTTGTTTGTCGTAAAATATTTTTTCAGAAAATATTTTCTAGATTTCACGATATTTGATAGCACTGAAAAACTAGTCAATTGTAAAATATTTTTTGGTCAACAATTACGGCTGCTTTTGTTTAATTTTACGGTATTTGATAACACCAGAAAATTGGTCAATTATAAAATACTTTCCGATCAATAATTACGACTAATACAAAATTCTGAAAAATGTTTTCATTTCCTTTAGGAGAAAAAATATTTTACGAAACTCATGGTATATCTAAATACTAAAAAATATTTTTTATTATTTAATTTTTTAAAAAAATATTTTTTCTCAACAAGTTATTTTATGACAAACAAATAAAGTTTTATAAAATATTTTATTTAAATAATTTTTTTTATAAATAAATTATTTTACGACAAACAAAATAAGTCCAAATTAGTAAAAATTCTAAAGAAAAATCGGCCTTTATACTCTCTGCCCTCTAAAATACCATGACCCACCAATTAATTGACTAGTACGAGCAACATATTCATTAGCCCCTTAAAAAGCGCACAAGAGAGCCATCCACTTGTTGCATAATACACCTCTTCTAGATCTCTAAGGGTCAACATATATATATAAAGAATAGACCACCGTCTAAAGGATATGGCCCACCCATGAAATGAATGACCATTATATCACGCTAGCAGCTATAGTTTAATCCTGGAAAAATTTCACATTTAGTTCCTGTTATTTATAAAATATTTAAATTTAATTTTTATTATTTAAAATATCTCAATTTAGTCTTTATTATTTATAAAAAATTTTAATTTTGTCTCTATTATTTTCTTAAGTTTCAAATTCGTCTCTATTATTCAAGGATTAAATTAAAATTTTTTTAAAAATAATAGGGAAGAATTTAAAATTTTTTGAAAATAATAGGGACGAAATTAATTTTTTTGAAAAATAATAAGGACGAAATTGAAAAACTTTAAATAATAGAGACGAAATTGAAACTTTTAAGAAAATAATAGAGACTAAATTAAGATATTTTAAATAATAACGACTAAAATAAAATTTTTTACAAACAATAAGGACTAAATGTGAAATTTTCCCTTTAACTAACTTTATGACTTTCTTTCATGGCAACTACTTCAAAGACGTTGCATATATTAAATGGGTATAACTTCAGGTTTAAGTTATTGTAGTATAATACATACACTACAATCAATGGCATATTAAAGAAGGTAGCGGGAATAGAATAACTTTGAAAAAGAATATATAAATATGAGAAAAAGTAAAAGTGGCTCTAACAGATGATAAAATGTAAGGATCATCAGACGTGATAACTAGTCCACATGTATAAAAATAGTATCTCATAGAAAAGATAAAAGAAGATATAATAAAAATTGGATCAAAACATTTAGATGAAATTTCTCTAGTATAAATGCTAATAAAGAATGATAAATTTTAACATAAATGAGTGGTATCAATAGAGAGTTTCATTTGACCAAAAAAAAAAAAAATAGAGAGTTTCATGGAAGATATGGTCTTGGTGGGAAATGATGACTGAATTCGTGGTTGATTTGATTGTGGGAAATGAAAAATTGAAAAAGGTTAGAAAACAAAAAGGTCCACACGCAAAAAGTAAATTAGTAACTACCAAAAACTCGTTTATAGGGGTCCACTAACAACGTGGCAGCATTACATTGGCGAAATTGTAACAAAAAAAACATAAGTCATAAGTGCACTCACAAAAAAAAAACCAACTGAAGGGACCACAAATGTCGGTGTCCATTACAATGATCAATAAATGTCACCACACTATTTATATGAAAAAAATTCAATTTAGTCCATAAGATTTAATAAAAAAATTAAATAAATTTTTATATTTTAAAAAAATATAATTTTATAAGGACTTATTTAGTCATTATGTTAAATTTCAGGGACTAAATTAATTTTTTTCCCTATTTTTATCTAAAAAAGTTTGACAGCTTAGGCTTCGTTTGTTTACCGTAAAATAGTTTATTGGAAAAAAATATTTTTCTAAAAAATAAAATATTAAAAAATATTTTTTGATATTTGAATATACAGTGAGTTCCATAAAATATTTTATTCTCCCAAATAACATAAAAATATTTTCTCAAATTTTGTACTAACTACAATTGTTGATTAAAAAATATTTTTTAGTTGACCAATTTTCTGATATTACTAAACACTGAAAAATTAAACAAAAATAGCCACAATTATTAACTAAAAAATATTTTCTAATTAATTAATTTTTCGGTTTTACTAAACACTAAAAAATTAAAAAAATATTTTTAAAAAAAATATTTTACGACAAAAAAAGGGAACCTTAATCTTTTACTAATTGCTTTTCCCAAAATAGATTATTTCATATAGGCATTCTATTATTTTATTTTACCTACCGCATAAAAAGTATGTCCACTTGTTATCTAGAATCTAACATCACTTAGATCCAAATTCTCTTTCTTTCCTAAAAGAAGATATAGGACCACTTGGATTTCGAGCATCAGATTTGAATTCTAAACTTTTAAATTTACAATAATATATTTATATATTAAGATCGAGTATTTTTTACCAGAGAAAAAAAAGACCAACTATTGCATATATCTAGATATTTTTAGGTAAAAATCGAATATTCCTAGGTGACAATTTGCAGGTTAACCATCCTTAGTGACAACAACTACTATTTTCTCGTAAATTATATAAAAACTATAAAGAAGTATAAGCAGAAATAATGAAAAAGCGTTTAGTATTTCAAGCTAAAATATAAATGTTATTTAAATGATTGATTGATTCATCTAATTTATATTCTTTTTATTAAGAGGTAGACCTAAGTCTATTTTAGATCACTTTCTAAGAATGTTGCATACTTAGACAAATGCTAAACATTATTTTATTTTTATCATTAATTTATCACCTTTTATGTAGATTATTAGTTGGGATGACAAAAGAAAATAGACAAATAAAAAGTTAATTATTTTGTCATACCAACTAAACATACACAAAGTGACAAATAAATAATAAAAACATAATGATATCTAACTACTCATATATTTTATGTTTTAGACTAGAAAATGTAGGGTTTTCCAAACGTTGTGAAGTGTGGCGCCGTGATTATCGTGCATTTAGTAAATGCTAGGCTAATATAGATGCTTGGTGACTAGAGCCAAATGGTTTTTTCTTTTTTCTTTTTTTGGGTCAAAACTAAGGAAATGGTAAGATGTGGACTTACGCCCTCTTTCGATGAAAATTTCTCATCTTTGCTAAAACGTATTTTCTTCGAAGTTTCGGAAAGATTTCATGTTGCCACCCAAAAGACAAAAAAAAAATCTCTTTTATTTTATTAAAGTTTCAAATTAGACCATGCATTATTGTAATAATTTAATAACCCATATAATTTAAAATGGTACGTCTTTGCTCATCTATCCCTATTAAGTATTAACGATGGGAGTTTTTACCATGTTTTATGAACTACAGGGTTTGTTAGACGAGTAGGGTCGAGAAAACATAAACTTTGCGACTCAATTGGATGCATTCATACAGTAATAGTAATAGGGGTCTTATATAATGAAACACCTTCCAACACCATGTGACTCCGCTACTAATTTTGTATTCATGGCTTGAAAGGAATATAGGAGGAGAGAGGGAACAGAGGAGGAAGGGGAGAAACGTAAGGAGGAGGGGAGACAGCTTGGGCGGGAAGAGAGAGGAAGAGCGGCCGAGTAGAGTTTGCTCTCGGGCAGAGAAGGGTGGGAGAAATTTAGACGTAAGTCTTTAACGCTATAATATTATGAAAGATTTTATATTTTCATGTAAAATTTAAAATGTACAGTAGTGTTATACTACATGTAAAACTACTTAGGAAACTATTGAATAGAAGAGAAAATTGAGGAGAGAATAATGGGAATTGATTTAAAACAATAGAAAGGAAAGTTTAATTAAGTCTAATTGTTTCCTAAAGTGTTATAATTTTTCACATTTTATAAACTATAGAATATTTTAAATTATTATTATTCGACTACTGGTGCAATCTCGACAAACACAAGATCTTTTTTCAGTTTACCCGAAACTGCACCTCAAAGCCCTTAAAAACTAGAAATTAAAACCAAAAAAAAAAAAAACTCATTTTTAAGCTAAACATCGGCTTAATCTTCCACAAGCTAAAGCTGAACTAAATGATTTCAAGATTTTCAGTTCGTTAACTGGAAAAGAAAATACATACCACTGGGCATTTGCTTATAATTCTCGCTTATTCTTGTTTTATATGCGAGAAGTTTGAGAATAATTCTCACAAGTTAACATTATAATATATTGTTATATTGATTTATACCTCCTTTTAAATCAAAAAGGAAAAGAAAATACACAAAGACACACATAGATAAGAATGTATGTAAGCATATATATAAACGTACTTTGAGTTTTTCCTTATGTTCTTCAGCTTCCAAACGCTTGTCAAGATTGGCAGCATATCGAAAGCGGCGGCGGCGGTTACGAACGAGAGTGACGGCGTTTCTCCACCTCCCGAGAGCCCCCGTCGAGGGACGTTTCTCCGACATATTAAACTCCTCCGGCAACCCAAAAAGATTCTTCATCGCCATTATTATATTTACTTACTGAGAAAAACTTCGAACCAATATGTAACACAAATATATATCAAATATGTTTTTGTATTATATATTCGTTGAAAGAGAAGAAGAGATATATACAGAGAGAGATAAATGGTAAGAGAAAGATTTCCATTTATTTTTATAGCTACTAATCCTACGTGTTTTCTTTTTTTCTATATTATAGGGGTCCACTAACAACGTGGCAGCATTACGTTGGCGAAATTGTAACAAAAAAACATAGTCATAAGTGCACTCGCACAAAAAAACCAATTGAAGGGACCACAAATGTTGGTGTTATCAAACATGATAAAGTAAATACGCCGTATACAAACAAGAACATGATATGGGGGGTATTATGAATCATGATAAAGTAAATACGGCTTATCAATGGTCTTTGCTTTAACTTAAGATCTTCTTTATAAAGTAAACATGATAAAGTAAATACGCCGTATTCAAACAAGAAAAAAATTGAAATTTGTAAGATTGTTTGGACGTGCGCGTATGTTTTTTGCAGCGTGCGGTATGGCATTATCTTAGCCAAAGAAAAAAAAGAGGTGTGATATTATTTGGGGACCACCCATAATAATTTCTAGATATTAACAAAGTTGTAGCTAAAATTTATGTTTAGAATATGATGATCTCTATACAAACGTAAGACTTGTGTCGAGTCATTTTTTAAAGTACTACAGTTGAAAATAACAAGGGAAATTCTAGTAAACAGGGTGCGGTAAATGGGGAAGCAGCAGCCGTTTACATGTGGCGGTAGGTCCCACTAGAAGATAGGCTTTTTTAAGAACGATAAAGCAAATAAACTGATAAATGACATTTATGAACCTCAATAAAGGCGGAGACAATTAATATGTTGTGTTTGATTTTGAGTACCAAATCAATACAAAATGCACACGTGTCAAAGGAAGAGAGTTCAGCATTTGAAAAAATTAGTGTTATTATAATCTCATGTAAAATGATCGAAAAATCCTTCATAAATATAACACTGAAATTATCAAAATGGGTTAATAATAAAATAAGAGTGTTGTGTAAAAAGACGAAAAGACCCTTGTTATGGAAGTAGAAAGGTGGGAGATGACGAAATTATCCTTAGGTATGGAAAATTATTGAAATAAGTTTCGAATTGTGTGTGTGTTGTATATTCATAATGTAAAAATTTATAAAATCTTTAAAATATATGTTTGCGTTAGACCCTTTAAGGGGAAAAAAATAAAGAGTGTAAGTACAAAAATTTATATTAAATAAAATAAAATATATAATAATATAGTTAAACTATTACATTTAATTAGATGTTTAGTACATAATATTAGGAAATAATTTCATGATGTGTACGTCATATAAACATCCATTACATTCTTTGTGTACAGGCTCGTAGCCTTGAATCCCAAGCCAACCCGTCCTTATCATCTTGGGTGGGTCATGCACCTGACAACATACAGTTTTTTGGATGATAGGTTGATATCCCCATAGTTTAGGCAAGATTTTGGATAAACTTTGACGACACTCTTCTGCCTTTGTCTTCGGATCCCTAATAAACATGCCTAGGTTTGTTATCGCTTCCTCTCTTGATGGATCAGCAGCAAATAGCTTAATGACTAACAACGCATAAGTCGCACAAAGATGACCAGAAGTTGCCGCTTTGTTCAAACATTGATATCCAAACGTCTCGTTCTCGTATGTCCAATAACTCTCATGTTGCAAAAGAACCATTTATGGAGACATAAAATTATATTTTTGCAATGGTGGGGTTCATTATTGTAATATGAAAAAAAATTGTAGTATGGATTTTGTAAAACTTACAGCTCCAATTTGGTATAAATACTCTACGTTTTCACTGTCCCGTAACCTCTGTCCGAGAACATCCATTCCATTATAGGTATTCCACAACCACGGGTCGGGAGTAATGGTGTGAATGTTGATATGTTTGAATACGTAGTTTGATTCACCGATACTTCGAAATAACTTGCAACTGTAAAAGTAGGTGCCAACATTAGGAAACATTTAACTCGTATTAACATAGTTTAACTTGTGTAAAGATAAAAGATAATGAAAAATAAATGTAAGATATTATATTACCTTAAATTTGCATTTACAAGATCTATTGACGAAGATGATGCGACATGGGCAAGAATTAGTTCTATTAATTCTTTAGGTAAACCCTCAAAGTATGAAGCCATAACGTAACAAGCACTATATATGAAAGAGAAATTGTAGTATGAGAGACTATTGATGCATGTTAAATGTGATTAAACAGTTATGGGCAAAATTTATAGTGAGCACTTGGTGCTAGAGTGTTGGAGAAATGAAGAGGCAAGGTTGAGAACAATTATTGGTAATAAAAAAGAAGCGAACATAATTTAAGTGGTGATAGACGTAGTTGAAGTTTAAGGTTTCGTATTCCTGAAGACATAATCAATATTTCTACAGTTCGTAGAAGTATTTAGTATATAACTGTTTGTGTCGTAAGTATATAATGTGCTTTTAGAAATAAAGTAATTAATGCAGATGACAATGTTTATTTGTTCTGAAAATTCAGAACATGGTTAAATACGCAATCAAATGTTGAGATGGAGCTTTTTGTGACGTTGTGTTTTTAGGAATGTTGAAGTATGTTAAGAATTGCAGATAGAACGAACAATTCATAATTATAATTTTGTTTCCGGTAATTGAGTCCTTATATATCGTAGTTCCGAAATAGGGTATGAAAATGGGTTGTGCTAGAGGAAATTTGAACATGACAACGAGTTTCACTATAAAAAATATAAAAAGTTATATGCACAAGCGTACCTTAGCAATTGTACTGTCTTTGTTGAGATGAATTCGTACTTCTCCAATTGATAGTCTTTTAAATCGTGTAGGACGTGGGGTATTTATAAGTGAAGAATTTTTTTAGAGAGATATACCTTTTCAGTCAAAGGGACACAACTCTCGAAAGTGACCAATAGTTGAGAAGAGATGCAACCTTTCACGAAGAGACGTATATAATACCTCTACAGAAAGGCAATGTAGAAATAAAATTTGACGTGTAGGAAAAAGGATGATGGATAAATTATGTTAATTAAAATAAAATATGAACAATTTGGAATTGAAAATCATAACTCATAATTGCAATTGGCACACAATAGTTGCCTAAAAGTCACACAGACCAAGTTGGGTTTTGAATTCATCCTCTTATGGTATTTTTTGCATAGGCTGGACCGTATTTGGTAATTGGGTTCTGGGCCAATTTGTGTTCTGTAGTTGTAGAGGTATTCGAATTTGGCGAATTGCGACTTTGGGCTTAGCCCTCAAGTTTATAGATTTTTCCTTGGGCTTCGAGTTGTTTTGTTAGTTTGTTAGGGGTTAGGGTAAATAGTAGTTGGGTTTTGGGTTGGTCATTATATTTGGGTATTTGTTTGTCCTATATTTATTATGTTATCAAATATTGAAAAAATGAACACGAAAAAAAGAATTGAAATATTGTAGATAATGAACAAGGTGTTTAACCAAGGGTGTCTTCTAGAAAGAAAAATTATGTATGTTTATTTGGATGACGAAGAATCATATACTGTAAAAGTATGACTGGTTAAATGGGCGATGGAATGGTTTTGCAAATACCGTTTACGTCGGGCTGAGTTTATTTATTGATTTTGACTGTAATAACTATATACCAAAGCATATGGTCGATTCATATAAAATCTTAAACCACAAGAAAGGAAACGTTAAAGAAACCGTGAAAAGTGGGTTTGGTTTGGATTAGTTTAGGATGGTTTTGTACACAATAAGATAGAATGTAATTTAAAAGTTTATGATCGTAATAATATTATAAGATCTTTGGTTATTATTACCAGGAATTGGAGTGTTACTGAAATTTTATTAAACTGATTTCATGTTGGTATTTTACGGTTTTAGATCCTAGTAGGATTATCATGATACATGAGATTTGAGTTGTTGCATTAATGAAACAATTTGTTTTATTAGGAAAACCGATAAAAAGTATATTAAGGATTAAAGTGGAATAAGATTTTGTAATCGAGTTGCATTTTGTGGTAATAAAGGTATCACACGATGTTTGATTTTAATAATCCAATGATATTAGAGAGTAGATTAAATCATAATATACATATTTTTTGTTTCATATATTTCATGGTTTGTAATATCAATAATACGTTTGAATGTGCTAATTGCATAAAATTATTGTACTGTGTGCAAATAAAATTATACATTCGATACCCATATGTGTGAGGGTTACTTTTGTGGGTAAAAAATATCTTTTAGTTGGAAAGTGCATTAAAGATCTTGTACCATTTGTTTCGTAGTTTTACACTCCTTATTCTTAAGACCAAAGTGCCCTTAGTCGGACTAATATAAATAGGCTACCCCCATTTCTCATAAAGACAGAGATAATCCCAAGTGTTCCACTATACAAATTGTCTCTACCAAGTCTTCCACTGTACGTTCTCTCTACGCTCCAACAAAGTAAGTAGCTACCTTCCAATTATTTTCTTCTCCCATAATTTTTAAATTTGCAAATAATTTTAACGTACATGGATTTACCGATCAGTTGCTTATGAAATTTCTGTTAGGGTACGCATGTGTTTATGTATAGGTTCTGTTTGTGTACATGGTTGCCTTAGTTTTTTTCACTGTTTTTCCGTAGATGGTTTAGCTGGTTTCGGGCATTATGCATGTTAGGCATCGTGTGTGTTATTAGTTTCTTCATGTTGTCATTATGATGTTGAAAAACCAATGACCTTAGACACAATTTTATTTGGGAAACCCGGTTTTAGTGCTCGACATGTCTTCATTGCTTCATGATAGTTGTGGTTATATATGTTGTGTTCTCAGTTTTTTGATGTTGTCATTATGTCGTTGATATTGGTTTATATATTTGTAGAATTTTAGAGCTTTGAAGATGTCATCATTGAGTAGGAGCTCTAGGGGTGTTGCATCACGACATCCGCTATTGGAGTTACACTACGTCAACGTCAAGTGTTGGTGCAATAGGAAGACCCCCATCGAAGTTGTGTCCTCGTCGGAGAAGCCAACCAAAGGGCAGTTGTTTTACAAGTGTAGAACATGTGAATATTTCCAGTGGTGCGACCTAGTAAGAGCATTTTGGCGAGGCAGAGAGCTCCATTTATGTGGGAGAAATATTGCAGAAGATGACTGGGATAGCGAAGAGGAGGTCGAATGTCCTGTGCAAAGGATGAATCCGGAAGATGATAAATTGAAGCTTTCGAAAACAACTGTATTTTTAAGTCTTGTTTGTTGTGTTTTGGGGATGGTGCTATATTTTACCGTCTCCAAATAATGTGTGCGCGTGTACGTTGGTATTGGTAATGTAGCATAATCTGATTTGCCCAGCTTAAATGGATCCAACTATCTTGATTAATTACGGTCCAAATGGAGCATATAATGGATTAAGTGATAAATTTTCTAAAACAAGACAAATAATCCTCCAACAATCATACACAAACGAATTCATGCGCTTCGAACATGGTTTATTTAAACAATATTTAGTAAGTCGATTTAGGTCATAACATTTAGACAGTCGAGTTATAATGCTTCCTTTTTAATTAAAATGAAGCGAGAAGACTTCAATTTATATTTTTCCGTTCATGAATGAAGCAACACACACACATATATATATATATATATATATATATATATATATATATTGTTTTTTATAAATATATATATAAATTTTGCAATGGTCAAATCAAACCAGTTGTAATGGTAATGATGGTGCTTGATGAGAAATCAAAAAAGTAATGTCAAATCTAGAGTCAAATCAAGTATGTACGTAGGCAGTAGGCGTGGTGTATTATGCAACAAAGCATGTATATAGGGACGCGGGTAGTTGCGTATAATTTGAAAGGCAAACGGAATTGTGGAGCGGGAAAGAGGAAGCTACACAGTGTTGTTCAGGTGTGTATGTAGAGCATAAATATATATTTTTTATATTTATGATTGGTATATGGATTTTGTACGACTCTGTTAGTTTGAGATTATTTTCAATGATCGATACTTAAATTATGATATATGTGATGTGTTATTGGCCATAATATTTAGTCTAAATAAATAAAGTTGTTGGTAAAATTTGTGTGGTTTGCACAAATGTTGTGAATATAAAAAACATACACTTATGTTGTGCAATCATTCATAATATTGTATATGTTTTTTTGTAATTATTTTTTGCGGTATAATTATTATTATGGACATGTAATTTGATTACATAGGTAACGTTTGCACTTTTTTTTTTGTCGTGCCATATAGTGCATACGCATGCGCAGGAAAACACGATGGTTGATAATGTCGGTTCATATAATGACGTGGACAACTACTCATATATGGCAGATTTGACTATAGAAGAAATATGTAACATGACTTTCAAAAAAGAAGAAGATGCATTTACGTTCTACAATGGATATGCACGCGCACTTAGATTTAGCGTTCGGAAAGATGGCATTCACAAAGATAAAGTTACCGGGCAAACGATAGATCGAATATATGTATGTTACCGTCAGGGGAAACGGAAGGATGTTAATTTGGAAAGGCACGAAAGACAACGGGAACATAAAGATTTGACTAGATGTGGTTGTAAAGCGAGGATGAGCATTAGTCTTCATAAAGCAACAATGTGTTACAAAGTGGTTACCTTTATCGACGAACACAACCACGATATGGTACCGGCATACGCTGTGAGGCCTGACCCCGAATAACGTGTCTTACCTCGATTTGTGTGCCTTAGAACTAGAATTATATGACTGACCTTGGATGACGTGCCCTGTCTTGGTTTACGTGCACCTATATTAAAGAGTATGCTTTCATCTCGAAGCACGAGCCTTAACCTGGGATTAAGTACGTTAGTATTGGGTTACGTGCAATACCTTAGATACGTTCTTTGATTTTCGTACATGCGTCATCATACGTGACTTGACCTAGAATTGTGTGCCCTAATATTCGATTTATGTGCGATACCTCGATTTTTATGCACTAACCTTGAACTGTATGTCTTAACCTAGATTTAAGTGTTATACCTCGATTTACGTGCCTTGCAACAAAATACGTGTCTTACATTGGTTTACGTGCATTTGTATTAGAATTTGTGCATTCACCTAGAAGTATGTGTCTTACATCGTAGTGCGTGCCCTGAACCTAAGAATGCGTGCCTGCACGCTAATCAAAAAAGATTACTGCACAAAGCACAAGACAATAAAATAATCCTACACAATCCACTAACCATTATTATATTCCTAATTCAAATCTTACAAACTCCACTAATAATAAAATAATATTAAATTATTCATACATTTTTCACTATCTACTATTCTATTCATAATTCAAATTAATCCTCAAAACATTCATATATTCTATTCTACTTAGAATCCCTAAATACCCAACATACTCTTACACACATGTTAAACCTTAAGCATTTTTCCTGTTATCTAAACATTCCCATGACCAACACAAGACACAATGCAACCTAGAATAGACAAAACAAAAAAATAATAACCTAGACATTTGACTTAGCCATTCTCGGCCTACACACCACACGCACTCACAAAACTCAAATAAACACAAAAACAACTCACATATACTCTCTCAACTCACCAAAATCGAACACACATGCATACACACACAAAACTTTTATTTCTCTCAACTCTCTCTCCTTTTCTAACTATTTTCAGCCCTAGCTTCTCCTTGTGCCTCCAAGACTCATGCATGCTCTCTAGGGCACTCAAAGACTCGGCCATAGCAAGGAAACCAAGCAAGGAACACTCAAATCCCTCAACAAGCTCTCCATTCTCGGCCAAAGGATTTAAGGAAAATCAAGCTATCATTCGGCCAAGCTAGGAGAAGAAAGGATTTGGCACCTTCAACGCTAAAAAACAAGCGTTTCTTGCATTTTAGCTAAGTCTTCAAAGAGGTGAGGGTTAAACCTTTTCAAATGCTTCAAAAACTCACATGCATGCACTTATATGACTGTATTTACTCTTGAAGTTCATGTGCATGTGTTTATATGAGCATATCTACCCTTGCATGGCTTGAAACTTGATAGAAAATTGGATATCTGAAGTGATATTTCTGGTAGCTCTCTGTCCGATTAGAACGAAATGTTTTTGACCTAGCAAATGATATTAAAAATGCATGAAACTTGGTGAGTCACTATATTTTTCAGTTTTTAACATACCTTACAGAAATAGGCTAAGGCTAAGTTTGAGTTTAAGACCCCCAAAAATGGAAAATATAGTAATGTGATTAAATCTGGACAATTTTGCGCAGTCTCACGATATTGGTCATAACTCCTAAGTCCGAACTCGAAATGCAGTGATGTTTGTTCCTATATTTAAAGAACCCATTAAGCTTCGATTTGAAATTTGATTCACTGAATTTGGAGGTTATTTGCAAGGTTAACCGAATGAGGAAAGATATGCTATTGCAGTGGGGTTTTGTTTGGAAACTTGCTTTAAATCACAATGTAATTGTATCCTGAGGTATTGAATGCTTGGAATTGCGGAAATTAGAAGTTACATAGACTGTTTTGGTTGGTTGAGATTGTTTAAATTAGTTGATGCATGACTTAGGTTTATTTTATGATGGATTTTTGCTTAATCGTATGTGTAAGCATGAAATTGAGGCCCTATTACTTATGCATGCTTCCTAAGTGACTATCCTATGGTTAAATGAATTCATTTGAGTTGTTAGTAGGCTGTCTAATAATCTATAAGTATGTATGAAATGGTTCAAGTGCTTCTCGTGGTTCTTAGCAAACTAAACCTACACTCGAGCACGGTCCTTGTAAACCTTAATGGTTACGTAGGTTCTCAAGTCCTAAACCACTCATTTGTGCCTTATAATTGATATTTGGGGAATGTTAATGGACTTCCCGGAGATGTCTTTATAGCTCTAAGCATGATTCTTGATGATTGCATGTTGACAAGTTAACTATTCGTGCACCCGGACTTGTGTAAAGTGTCGTAGCATGTTTGTATATCCTCAACACTTGGTATGTGAACTAAAATGAGTTATATGACTTGTTTTGTATGGTGTTACTTGGCTGCCCGTTAAATGTTCATATGCTTCTAAGTGTTATACAAGTGGTTTTACATGTCAAAGCATGCCTTGTACGTTTACTTGTCGATATGTAATCATATGTGTATCCGGAGGTAACCTACCTTGTTGACCTCCTAATGTGAATTGTTAAAAGATATTCTATGGCTTATTTTGAACATGATTACTTGGCTTCCCATGAAAGTTTAATTGCTTTTAAATTGATATATGAAATGATTATATGTTCTTACAATGCCTTATGTACCAATATGACAAAATGTGATCATATACTTGCTCGGAGGCAACCTACTTTGTCGACCACCTAATGTGAAATGTTAAATGACATAAATGTGCATTGCATACAAGATTGCAACCTTTCATTGTGGCATGGTAGCGTTTCATGCACGCCGGGCAGCATCGGGCTTGCCGGTGATACCGTGACTACCATAGTCTAATTCCCTCTCTCGCTTGGCATTCTACCCTCGGAGAGTTGGGTCGTAGGTTTGGTGTACAATATGGAGTACACCCATCGGGAGTGATAAGTGGATGATTGATGTCGGCTACAACAATGGTTATTGGAAATGATCTTGAGAGCAAATGCTCACCGATTAAGTTAAACCAAAGATCCTAAAGACAGCCATTATGTTGTCGATCTTCTGAAAAACTTTTGGAGTTCTAGGGTAACGAATAAGCATTAATCATAGTCAAACGGTTAAGGACGTAAAATAACAATGGTGATTTATGTCATACCTTAGTCTAACATCTATAGGTTAGGTTGGGGCATGACATACGCTGTCTCTCATCTACGTTCGCATAGAAATGTTGACATTGGTCACAAGGTGGAAGCCCAGTCAATGCAAAATTCAGGGATAAAGAAGTGCAGAATGATAGATTTATTTTCCTGGCGATCTGGAGGATATGATAAAGTTGGATTTACCATAAAGGATTTTTACAACAAGATGAATGAAGATCGAATGAAATAAATCGTAGATGGGGATGCCATAGCGGCGTTGGGTTACCGTTTAAACAAGCTATTGTGGACGGATGGGCGGTCAAGAAACGAGTATGATATTTTTTGCGACGTTCTCATTTTTTATGCAACTTACAAGAGAAATGCGTATAGATTCCCTCTGGTCATACTGGCTGGGGCCAACAATCACAAAAACACTTGTATTTTTGCAGCTGCACTTATCAAAAACGAGAACGTGGACTCGTACATATGGGTTCTAGAGATATTTGTTACTGTAATGGCCGGTAAAAGGCCCATATCAATTGTAACTGACGGAGACAAGGAAATAATAACAGCGGTTGCACAAGTGTTTCTGTCTGCAAGACACAGACTATGTAATTGGCACTTAGAGCGAAATGCTATGAAAAATGTCACCGTATAGGGTTTTATGCGGCGTTCACTCGTATGATGTCCCTTAGGTGTTCCACAGATGAGTTTGAGAATAGGTAGCAGGACATGGTCGTTCAAATAGGTGTGTAGAACCACAAGTGGATCACAGGTGTGTACGAGAACAGGCACATATAGGCAGAGGCCTATCTCCGTGGTTATTTTTTTGTAGGTATGAAGAGTACACAACGGTGCGAGGGTATGAATGCATTCTTGAAAAGTATCCTTGGTACCGATCGAAGTATGATAGAATTTATGAGGGACTACCACCGGGGTTTGAAGCGCTTAAGGTATGATTTTGTGGGCTAGGAAGTTAGGACGAACCACACAAAACCAGTGTTAACGACCTTGCTGGTCAATATCGAGTGGCATGCAACTGAGATATACAGTAGAAATATGTTTTGGAAAATGAAAAAACATATTGAGATGTAGGGAAATCTCTGGCATGACGGGGTTATCTGACACAATAGTAATTCTCGCACATATATTGTCGCAAATTACAACAACGAATGTTTGAAACGTCGTGTCATTTTTAATGCAGAAAAAGTAATAGTGAATTGTGAATGCAAGAGGCTAGAGTCGGTAGGGTTATCGTGTAAACATATATTTTACGTGCTAAAGTGTGAAGGGCAAACAGAGATCCCATCATCTTGCGTGAACTGACGGTGGACAACCGATATTAGTAAGGACTTCTCTGATAAATATCTGATGTCCGGTACTATCGACCAAGTTGAGACAGCGCGACATGTGCACATTATGTCGCAGGCTTCAGAAATGGGATTTTATGCAAAAAAGACTTGCCGGGTATTTAAGGATGTAATCGACAGGATGAAGATTTTGACTAATCGTGCCAAGGAATACTGGATGAATGCGAATCAATTTGCGAATGATGGTAACCAGGATGCAATGGCAGAGCCATTTGTTGCCGAAGTGTTGGATCCGAATAAAGCTAAGACAAAAGGGAGAAAGATAAAAGATCTGGGGAAGAAAAGATCTCCGAAGCGGGGTAAAAAATGCGGGTATGTTTATTAAGTGTTTACCTCTGATCAATGCATTTGAAGTTATTAAGTTATAATTGTTGTTTTTTAAATTTCTCATTTGTTTATTTTTTCGTTGTTTTTTTTTTTTTTTGTAGCACCATCGGACACTACTCAAACACTTGTCGAAAAGAAAAGAACAATGTCTCAGATGATGACGATATGACACGTTATAACTTTACTGACATTCGAAGTCAATTTGGATCGAATATGCCATGTTCACAAGATAACGTTAGCCAACGGGTCACACTTGGTACTAAGGAAGGAGTTAACTCTAGTGTCATGGGTTATTTAATTGGATGTAATTCGTTACGATATACAGATCCCGGTAATAGTTTTATACCTCAACAAATATTCGATTCCCAAAATGAAGTGGGGTCATGTAGCTCATCATTTAACATGCCACATTTTCGAACACGTTAGTATATATTCGTACTAATGGGATGCTTTGTATTAAATCAAGATTCTCCAATTTTTGCAGCTTGTAACGCCAATGCAATGGTGTTTGTACATTTGAACTCTGTAGTATCGTTTCTGATTCATATAATATGATTGCATTAAGGCCCAAAAACATTGTTCTTTATTTGTATTTCAAGTCCGACTGAACATGAAATAGATGTGCCTTTGTATTTAGAGAAATGTTCCAATTTTTGGTTATGTAAAAAAAAAAATTAAAAATGTATGTATTCGAAATGGCTGTACGGGCCGCGGAAAAAAAAGTTGTAGTTTTTCTTTAAGAATTTTTTTTGCACATGACTAACAAGATATTTTCCCAGTTGTGTGTCACTTCAAATCTCACTTTGTCCAAGACACGCTTCCCACAACTCCCTAGGCCTTCATGAATGTGTTTTTTGGCATTCCCTACCTACCATCCCCATCTTTTCCCTTATGTACAAAGTTCCCACTTACCTGTGTACTCACAACAAATCTCTCATCCTTTGAACGCGAAAATGTGAGTTTCTAAAATTTGGTACCCTAAGAATATGTAATAGTTACTTACTTTATTGTAAACGTTTCAAGATGAGGACTCGTCAGAGGAGAACAACTCATACAGCACAACCGGTTATTGGGATGATAACATCAACGAGTTTGAAGGTATGGGTTACATAAAACTATTTTAATTAGGTTTTTATAGGCCATAATAAAAGTTTGCATAAGGGAAAAATTGTGCATTTTATTTACATATTTTGTAGGTTATAGACTCCGTTTCTTTACTGCAGAAATTATACTAACGGTAATAATTTGGTATTAACATACACTTAAACGAAATAATGTATAATAATTTAGGGCAAACCTCCTGAACCTTACATCTTATACGGAATATTATACACTTAGAGAACAATGTTTTTTCCGTTGTATAAGGTATGAAGAAGCAAATTAAGCGCATCAAGACATAGATACAAGGCATAAAAGAAGAAGTGCGCAATGCTGCAATTGCCATGAATGACATGAATACGTTGTTGAACTCATTCATGGGAAAATTCAATGCGCCAGGTTGATGTGCTAGTTATTGTGGGTGACGGGAAGTACGAATGGTGGTTACCATCAGAAAACTGTGTTCTGTGTTCATGTTATGTATCGGGAAGAAATCAAACTTTTCAGTTTTAATTGTGTTTAATTTCGTGTTGAGCTTGCAGAATACTATTTCATATGTAATTTTAATAAGTTTAGGGTTTGTGTATTTCGTTTTTATAATTCGCTAATTTTCCTAACTACTTTTATTTTTATTATTGTGCCTTTGTTAATTACTATATGCAAGTGTTATGGTAAAAAAATAATTTCAAATTGTGTTATACTTTCCGCCGTTGTTAATTTGGTAATATTTGTAAAATAACCAACATATATCTGCATGTGTCCCTTTATTTGAACTTAAAATGTTATATTATATATATCAATATGGAGTGTTGATAAAAACATATGGAGACTCGTAATTGAATTTGATATCAAAATTTACAAAATGATTTTTTTAAAAACACGTAGGACTACCTATGAAAAATGTGTATAATAACAATGTAAATGTACTTTACAGAAGGACCAATTTTTAATATATTCAATTTTGGAGATGGTTTAGAAGTATTGTTTAAAATCACGATCTACCAAAAGAAATAAGAATTTATTCCATTAACCATCCATGTCTTCATGAGTTGTGTGTTTTTACTTCCATTCCTTTTATAATTTATATATTTACTTTGTGAATATATTTCTTTACATAAAGGATAAAGTAAAGTATTTTTAATTTGTTCGTGTCAAATTATTGTAATAAAGTTTTGAAGCAGTGGTAATTCTTTGGACGATAAATATTTTTGGACATGAAATTTTTTCATATTTACAACGCTCCCATGAAAAAAAAAAAAAAACAACAATACGAATACATACAACATTGCGTTCGACGTCAAGAAGCCTAGTTATTTCCATAAGGATGCTACTAGTGGCGTTTGGTGTAGTTCCGTCCCAACACAGTTGTTGAAGCACCATCATCTTCCTCGTCTTGTCAAATAAGTGGTGTTTGGTGTAGTTCTGTCCCAACACAGTTGTTGAAGCACCATTATCTTCCTCGTCTCGCCAAATTTGTACTTTGTCGTGTCCTACACACAAATAATTCTGCAAATTAGGAAAGTCAACTACGAGTCAAATCACATCCAAAAACCCCCTGCCTCCCCCATTCCGATGCATGCAGCTTTTGTTCCATTTACGTGCGGAAATGAACAAGGTCACCTCATAATTAATACATTGCAGTTGGGAAAAATACATAGATGCGCACGCGCCAGGTAGATTTTAGTCCTACGCGTAAATTTTTATAGTATTTGAACAATAAAAATGATTTAAAAGTAAACATAAATAATTAAATTGCATTTCAAGAAATTTACTATACTAAGCGGGAAAAAAAAATTGATAACAAACAGAATTTCACTCCCATTTTCGGTTGTATGTATTATATAGCCTCCACCTAATTGCTATTGTCATTCCGGAAATTTTATCACTTATCTACTCCAAACAAGCTGCCTCTCGGTTGTAAGCCTCACCCGTGGTAACCTACTTCTTGATAACAAACCTTCTTAGCACGTAACAATCGACAAACATGAGCAGCGACGAAAGGATGTGAGTGGTTTTCCTTGTGCATTTTATGATTATATCCTAATTTGTACACATTAATGGATCATAAAGTGTGTATTACGATTACTTGTATGCCCAAATATTGCATGTCTATATGATATAGTTTATACACTGACTAAAATTCATCCAATATAGCTACACATTTGATGTTGTTCTTAGTTATTGTAATGATATTCTGTTCAGCGCTAAAAACGTTGTGTATGCATGTTGTTACTTGGTATAGTTGTATAGCTTTTGGTATAATATTGTTTTGGTTAGTAGATATAGTTTAGAAGTAGTAATGTCAATATTTGTTGGAACAACACATAACACTTGCGTTGTTCACTTCGTCATGCATTTATTTATTCACGTGTTTTTTTATGTTTTTAGCATCAATTTTATAGTAACAACAATACAACATTTTTTTGTTGTTGCCTACATGCATAGTAAATTTTTCTCATTTTTATCTGCGTTACGTAGCATAATATTTGCATGCATGGCCATGTCTTACGTGAATGGAAAGTTCCTTTTTTATTGTTATAATAATACACTGCTGATTTTTTCTTATATGCCCGAATTAGCTTGAGCAACCAACGTAAGAGGAGAGGATCCTCAAACAATGGGTCGTCCTAAAAAATCAGACTCAAGGAATGGGATTTAAACCATCAAATTGTGTAAATATTGACATTAATTTCGTTGTTGTGTCCCTCACATATTTGATGCAATTTGATAGGGTGTGGAAACATATATCAACCACATTAAACATGATATAGATGAATTGAAGACAGAGATGCATAGTGCAGCAATAGCTAGGAACGAGACAAATGCGTTGTTGATGCAGTTCATGGAAATGATGAATCCCATCATGCCCAATTGGTCGCCCATTACACAATTCCCAGCCACTGACAATTATGATAATAGAGATGATGTTGGCTTCCAAGGGGTAGGCAACTTGAATGCTCCGGGAGACGCGATTGGTGACTTGGCCCAAATTCCAAACCAAGAGGAATCAGAGGGTGACGGCCAACATCCAAACCAGGATGATTCAGGGGGTAACGGTGGAACATCCCTACCCTCTGATGGGAGTGATTCTATAAACTCACTAATGCTCAAGATTGCGAAAGATAAACAGATTGCTACAGTACCGGGCTGTTCAAGAAAGCTTTTTGAAACAGGCAAAACTATCTGCAAATCAGTTATTGTGAGTAGCGATGTACCCAGTATGCCCTCTTACGATGTTGCCAAGAAGATGATGATTGACGATGCCATGCTCTACGATTTTTTGTTCTCGTTCGAAAGGGATCACCGGTGGACACAATTTCCCAGCTAGGTTTTGTTTTTTTATTATTGCAGTTACAACTAATAAATGTATTGGGTGGTTGTGTATGTTGTAGGGAGGTGGTCGTCGACATGGGATACTACTACGCAACCCGCGAGCAGATGCGTGGCCTCTTGCCCAAAAGCTTTGTCTCTTCCAGCTTAACTAACCTAGTATTGTAATGAATAAATTTTTTTTGTTTCTCCTCAGCGTCATTCAAAGTACGTTGATGTTTTATCTTCACAGATAATCGATTGTTGCGTGATGTATCTGACGAAAGAGAGACGGGCTGCAGATCCCACAATGTCTAATTGGTTCCTACCCACATTTTTCGCCGTAAGTTTTCGATTACGTACCATGTGATTAAGGTTTATGAGTTTAATGTTGTTCAAGCACAAGTAATCCACGAAAAAAGTTATGTATTATAGCAGCATATTTTGATCGGCCTTCTTGGGCGCCCCATCGATGTAGACAACTGTCGTCGAGCCTACTTTGGGACTAATAAGTACACCAGGGCATTAAGTCGATGCAGGAATGTACTTCACTGTCGTTAAATTTTGTGGACCAACAGATGGATGGTACATATTTAATCTTACACGTATTACACGTGATATTGCAGATGTTTGTGCCAATTAATCTTGACAACCACCATTGGTACCTCTACATAATCGATTTTGAAAATGGCGAGATGTTGGTCTGTGATACGGCACATGGCGAGTCCTACCAAATGATGGACCAGATCTCCAAATTGGTATGGTTATGTGTGTGAAGAATGGATTTTGTTTCTATTTCCAACACATAAATATAAACAAGTTTTTTTTTTTCAGATGAAATACCTTGATCAATTGTTTTGGAAGGAAGATGCTGCAGCCTACAGTCTAATGCAGAAGGTGGTCCCTTCTCCGTTCGGACGCCGTCCTGGGTGCCACGGCTAGACGGTGTATATGACTGCGGGCTATACGTGTGTCGTATGATGCAGGATCCATAAAATGTAAGGGGCCACTCGATGAAGCATTCTTGGGCGAAACATAAAGAGTTTGCATTCCAACTGTGGCGCCATTGGTCAAACTTGGCAAATATTGCAGTTGTTGATCTGATTTTCCCTATTGATGAGAGTGATGCTTAAGGTTTACTGGTGTGTGGTTTCTTAGATGGTAGACGGCTTTCTGGTTTGTGGCGTTCGATATGCTTGTTTATCTGTTTATATTTTTGTTGTGATATTAAGAATTTTTCATGTTATTTTTGTGATACTATGTGGCTGATAAACCAGCCGGATTAATACTAGTCAATGCTTTTGTATGTTGCCAAGACGATGGACGTGTTTTTCGAATTCATTTGATCATTACTACTTCATTCGTACCCATGTCACTTGGAAGCATAAATGGCATTGTTGTATTTTCTGGTTCAATATTGTAAAATATATTACAATTACGGTTTAAAAAAGATTTATTTTGATTTTAATTTAAATATTGAATTTTTCCGATGCAAAGACCCATTTTAGTTATGATATATTGTCACTACTGTGGCTTGTGTAACTTGAATGTACATGTGAGTTCACGTGCTTTTTGTAGAAGTCAAATTTAGTTACAAAAAATAAAATGTAAGTATGACTCAAATCCTTCATTTTTTGGATTCTTCCTATATTTTGCAAATTTTATAAAATGAACGAGATGATTATTGGAAAATAATAATACTAGTACATTGCAAGTGAGTTACATTTTACGTTTGCCAAAAAATGGTTGAAAAATCATGTATGGGTCCAAAACAAATTTATTCTTAAATATACACATATTAGAGCATTTATGAAATTTGACTTTATTAACTCAAAACAAGGAAAACAAACATTACATATTTTAAATTTTAAAATAACCAGTCCATGGCAAAACATAAAAAACACCACTACCGAGTGCTTGCGTCATGGATTCTATTACATCCCCAGTCTCCAGATTTGCATCGCTTGCTGTTTCGTTTCCTCAGAGTCGCATACCATTACACAAGAATACAATTGTATTGATATCAATAGCCTCCCGCTCACAATATGCTGTGAAGAGTTTGCTTAGTAGAGTACTGCACTTGATTTTGAAAAATGTGAATTTGTTCTCAAATTGAGATCTAACAGAAAGAATAATATGAGAGGAGGTGGGGTTTCCTTCCATTGCCATCAAACTTGGTTGATCAATTGGATTGTGTCTTATTCAGTTTGTCGATTCGAAATCGTTCTTCCATATAAGTAGAAAAGTGACGGCAGTTCGTGTGTGCAGCAAAAAAAGATGTTGTTTGGGAAAAATGCAACGTATCAAGTGTGCAGTGCACCCAGATGTCGCTTCATGTTCCATATTAAATGCATGCAGAGTACCATCATCACCGAAATGTCACACCTATCACACATTGTTTCGTTTCCTATGCATCCCAGCTTTCAATGTTTTTGGTCAAACACCTTTCAGTTCTATTCTTCATGTACCTGCAACGGGAAAAATACAATTTGAATGAGGCAGGCAGACCAACGGACACGTGGACTCTTCATATCGACATTAACACCACATGTATTGGAAAAAACATTGAATTTTCCGTTTGTATACATCAATATTGTTTTTTTTAAACAACAAATTCGACTGCCATTAATCCATTCCCAAAAAAAATTTAAAAAATAGTTATTTAAAAAATTAAAAGGGGTCAGCAACCAAAATATTAAAATTTTGCATTTACATACATAGGAGGCAATTTAAATTAAACAGGATGAATGTAGACAACACGTGGCATACGTGGAGGCAACAATGCAGCAGAGCATAGCAGCATAATGGTAGGCAGGCATTTCTGTGTATAAAACATTTTCATATTTGTAATTTATAACATGTATTTTGTTTTAGTATGATTAGTCAAAAATTTCGGTTTTAATCTCAAGTTCGTCCTTTGTAGGTCGAGGAACCACCAGCAGAGGAAAGAATCATCTGAATCTGTCACTTTCTCGTCAGAAATTAAGGTACATAATATTTGTCACTTTTCTCATTTAGATAATAATACAGAAATAGATGACCCTAACTATATATGACATGCACATATTTAAATATATTTATTTAATTTATTGTAATAGGTTATGCATAAACAAATCTAATTAATTAAAAATGAAATGGAGGCCATGAAGGCAGAATTGCGCAGTGCATCTGCTGCATGGAATAACACGAGCATGATGCTAATGCAGTTCCTTCAACACTTCAACACCCCTCTAGATGTGACGCCAATTAGGGTAGTCAGGCCATCGGAATACTTTCCTCCGGAAGGACGATTTGGAATGACTAAGACAGCTGACGATGATGAAGATGATGTCAATCATGTTTCTATCCACTCCAGTCCTTCAATTAACTCCCTTCGTGTGAATGCTTGACATCTATTTGTATTATGTCGTACACGGCTGGAGACAATGTTTGGTTTTTGTTCTTTTTTTTTTGGTTGATATATTTTTTTTGAACTCTAAATTGGTTTTTTTTTTTTTGTTAATTTTATGAATGAAGATGCATATGATTCTAACACGTACTATGTGTGCTGATTCTATGTTATCCAAATATTTTTTTCAGACAGTAAAATAAAATTTTAATTTACCATAAATCAATTTAAATATAACAACTCTGAATATTAAATTTTAATTCATTGTTGTTATAGAACAAAAATTTTATTATTTGTCGGCTTTGTTGGCAAATTCTCCCAAAAAACATTTTGTATCAATTAATTTATTTGGACTCTAACTAACAAGTGTCAAAGTTAAATCTTTAGACTATATATTTGTTTGCTGCTAATGCGGTATATCTGATATAACAAATAATCGAAAACAAACTATTTTATTTCGATTACTTCCCCAACAGAAGTTTGGGGAATTAGCAATTTATTTTTGAGTTAAAGGTGCAAATTACTCCAGTGTTTTTTAAGTGAGTAAATTATATCTTGTGTTTTTAAAAATAAACATCATACTTGTAATTTTGAAAGGGGAGCTGGATATCCCTCTCAATTAAAAAAAAAAGTCGATTTTAACGGTGTGTGTTTTGCACGTGGCTGACTTGCAAAGCTTTTACCATTTTCATACAAAATATTCCAAGTTTTTTTCCAAAATACTGGAGCTGTATTTTTCTAGGTATGTTTTCAAAGTGATTTAGTTGGATCCTTGCAATATGACTATCGGATGAATAGTATGTTAGTTGGAGGACTAGTAGTACTACTAGTAGTGCAATGTAGTTAGAACGATTCTAAAGTCAAGCTTTAATTCATAATTTTGATGTAAAATTCAATCTTATTCGGATAATGCAAATGTTATTTTTTAGTAATTTACTACTTGTAAAATTATTTTATTGGTCTTCACTTGTGAAAGTTAATTGATTCGTCCTTGAGTATTTTAATTCTAACTTTGCAAATGGGGAACAATTGGTTTTTTTCATTGTTTAACAATAAAAGGGTGTCATAATAAAACAAGAATAGAGAATGGTAAATATACACTGTTATAAACTTAGCCAAAGCAATTTATAATACCATAAACACCCCTTCATACGGACATAATATGACCCCAGTATCATCCCATGCCACCATTTCTACCCCATCTTGTATTGAACCACTTTAAACACCATAAACTAAACACCACTATGCCACTATCGGGAACAGAATTTCCTTTACCAATGTTGCTTGCCGTCGTGCTGGCATAGAATCCCGTGGGGGCTGATCCACTTAATGGAACACAATATAAGTTGGGGGTGGATGCAACAAATGTAAACATTTGAAGATTATGCCAGGTCAACGCATTGATCATGAATAATTTTCATCCGGTGGGAAACCATTTTTTGTAATTGTTCTTCACATGAATTACAAATTTTACATATTTTTATCACAAATATTTTTAAAAACTTTCACTTATGTTTACCCATATTCTACCAACTTCAAATTTATTACACTAATATTTTCTTACGGAAAACGAAAAAAATAAAAGAAATTTCCTATTATTATATTTTATAATAATGGCAGATTAAGAAAAGTAGTTATTTGTTTTCATACAATTTTTTTCGCTCTTATATTATGCTTCATAACTATAGTTGCCACCAAATCAAACCATAAACAATACAAATATCAGACTAATAAGATATGTGACAGGAGGCAACTATTCCATACACTGTTCAAAATTAATAAAATTGGTTCCTAAGCATGCAGCAGTTAACAACAACTACCTACACAAGATATTAGTCCATCACAACCAAATTCGTTTGAATACACCATCACTCCATTTACAATAAACAAAAACGACCGCCAATACCTTTTCATTTAAATATTACCTCCTTCGCATTTTTTACCTTACACCACATTTAGAGGATTATTCATGTTCGACTCATCGTGCCATAGCTTAAACACCAATCGCCTGCGTTCATTTATCGATCCTACACTATCAAGGGTTGGGACATTGCTTGGGTCTTCCATCATCAAAAAAACGTACAACTCGCAATCAGTACCATTGTATTGAGTCGGCACCCAAGGATGATAGCATATTTCAAAAGAATCAACACTCTTCAGTCGACTGTATGCATCGGCATATACATGGTCCCTCAACAACCTCAGGAAATACCCAACCTGCCATTTGGGCCAAGGCATGTATGACACCACTGTATAATAGTATGGACAACATGAACTACACAAAGTGACTTTACCAGCTTTGTAACTTGATTCATAATTGACAGCTTTGACATGGCTACTATTGATGAGTCACAAATTTTTACTGTACATGTGGTGAAGTCGATGATGCATAACAACCAATGCTTTTCGCCATGATTCATAGGTAAGTACACCTATACAAGAACAATTATATAAAGATGAATTCCACGTACAAATAATCAGAGAGTTTAACAATATTTGACCTCTTTGCAACGGCCCAATTCTCCAGTGTACTTGTTCGGTCCAAAAAAGGAATACGCACATCTTTCAGCGGTCTTCCGCAAATATTTACCAACCAATGTACGCTACAAGTGCGCATTACATTGCTTATAAAAGAATAAATACAGAATTTACATTTATAACATTACCATCAAATCTAAAGTGCTCACCGTGTAGCATGTTGGTATATACCATCTGCTTATGGTAGGATCTCTATCCCGTACAGCCGTAGTCATTTGCCGTACAAACGTGTCAATAATCTAAAGTGAAATAAGAAGATAAGTTGTTACAGTTACCGTAAACCCCATGCATAATAAGCACATTCATTCATTTTAATTATGGGGCAACTAACCGAAGATGTAATTTCTGTATCCAGCAGCAGAGTTCGCATTTCACGCCTAGTAATATGGCACGTCCCCACATCCACAACAATTTTCCTACAATCAATACCGTCAATTAAATTAATTAATATATGAAACAATGTGAATACAACAGATCAATGTTAAAGGCTCACTGTGGATCTCTTCCTTCACAAAAAAAATAGTTTGCCAACAAATCATCTGATTCATCCATCGTCATTGCCAATTGGCGATAAATCTTCACGTTGCCACCTTCGCATACATCATCCTTACCTCCGGTGCAAAGGTCAACGTCAACATGTGTAGATGATTCCATTGTCTTCCTCACAAATTGCTTTTACCTCTGGTTACGCGTTACCATAGTCCATCCATCCAGCTTCCCCAAATTTACATCACTGCCCAATTGTTCCTCGACTGCAACAGCCTCCCCTTTACGTTTTCCCTCAAATGCATTTATCTTCAATCCATTTTGTGCACCATATTCATCATTACATATATCATCATGACCACTAACATTCCCTTGCGTTTTACCTTCTCCATATCCCCTCAATTCCGTCTCTGTACATGCTCCATACATCTTGCCATTGCTTCGGTCCATCTTTGCTAACATTTCCCTTACCATCAAATTCAACTCGTTCACTGTGTCGCACGTTATCTGGTTGGCATCCTTAACCACCCTCATTTCAGCCTTAATCTCCCTCATTTCAGCCTTCACCTCCTGCAATTTGTCCTTCATTACATCCATTTCATTCTGAATGTAATGCAAGGTTGTCTTTCTTTCACCATTTGATTCCTCATCAATTTTCTCTCTACTTGCCTCTATTATATGCTCCAACATTACGCAACCCTTTGGGTTCTCGTATCCCTCCCATGCTTGGTACCTGTGCAACCTTATACTTACCACGCCATCAGTCCAAAACTGAATACATGGCCTAAGGAAATGAGGATGGTGCAATTCATCGCGTGGGTTGACTTGTTCAAGAAAAAAAATATGCATAACACACAATATAAAATTCAAATGAATTAGGTAATTTACTATTTTCAGGGGATAAAACCAAGTATTATCACACACAACGTAATACGTTAGCCTTACCATCAAGAAGAAGACGCATCCGCTAACGTAGGTCATGCCTTTTTCCTTAAAACGATGGACGCCAATAACTAATGAATCCAACACGAATTGGGCCCAATTGTAGCTTCCCATAGCATCGGTGTTTTTCACAGCGTGTAACAACTCCATCTTAACCGCATGTTCTATTGCAGGACACAAAAAGTATCCTATAACATATGTGCAATATAAGGCCTTGAATTCTCGCCCATCACCTCTTCTACAAATGAGGTCGCGAGATAGTGTTCCTAAGGGAATAACATTGTCTTTGACACTGAACAACATCTCTATCTCTGCAATCTCGTCATCTACATCGTCTGTGGGTACATACACACCACGGTTTGCTAGCCCTAGTATGCGCTCTACATCATCTGCGATAATCTTTATGGTTTTCCCATGAATGTGTAATGTCTTGGACACGGAATCAAAGTTATCAATGCACCAACGACATAAGCGACACTTAAGTGTGGTGCACTTCAAATGAATTAGCCCCCCAAGTCCAATGCTAATCACTACTTCCCTTTTTTTTGCCGTCAACCTTTCATTCAACTCAACAATCTTCACCAAAGACATTCGTGTCTCTAACCCCTTTACCACATACAAAAATTCAGATTTAGAAGCTCATAATAACACGTCAGCTCCACTAAATTAACTTTTTCATCTACTATTGTTACCTTCTCACCGTCGTTGCTTTGTAGCTGTTTTTTTGCTTTTTGGTAAAGTTTTGAGCTTTGTTTTCCCCTCTTCTCAAACACTGCCTTTTTATTTTAGGGGAGAGCTTCCCATTCTCGATGAATCCGTGAACGTACTTCATCAGTCACTTTCGCCTCTGGATTATTTATAATAAATTCATCCAATTTCGACTTCCTACAAATTCTAAATATACGTACATGGAACAAACCCAAATTATAAAATCAAAATAGTCAACTAAGTCACAAAGAGCTGGCTAAACTTACAAGAAAAAAAAATACGGAGAGGTAGGCCTCTTCAATTTAGATGATTCTACTCTATTCCTCTTGCAATTGGTGATTGCTCTTCCATTACTTTCAGCTACCTCCTTCCATTTTATTCTGCTGCTTATGGTGCTTACAACAATGAACTAAATAAACCACAAATTGTACAATACCCGTAATAATCTCTACTAAATGCAAATAAACCATTTTCTCAAACATTTTACATACATGCACACATTCGCTTAAGAGGATTAACCTCCCATTATAAATAAAAAAGATTTACAGTAATGTACAAATACAAGCACAAGATGGTACCAGTATTTCCCATGAAAAATTATAATTAATAAAACACAGAAACAAGATAAATAAATTTTTGTCACCATACCCTTGAAGACAAATATAAAAATCGATTCAATACATTCCGCGATGAACTTCGATGGGCTGCTAGGCTGGGTGAAGGAGAGGAAACGAAAGGGTGTGAACTGAAGTGTGTCTGAGAAGTTTTGTCCTAATACAATTCAATAAAGGGTATATAAGTAATTGCATGATTTCTATTATTTTTTCTGCCAAGGGTAATTTAGTAAATCAACTGTTTTGTGGCCCATTTTATTATTATTCAACAAGGGGTAGTAAAGTAAATAACCATATCAAACAATTAACATATGTCTAAATTGCCCAGCCAAGTGTCCAATCATGGGTCCCACAACATTATTCGTAGAAAGTTATAATCGTTATTACACATTAGAGTAAAGCAAAAAAAAAAAAAGGAATCGCGATCAACAGCCGTCAATCTTAATCAACGGTGCGCAAACTCCCACCCCGTTTCCCCGCTCCCCGGACTCTAGAAGGTCTCGAATAACAAAAGTAAAGTTTTGGTTGGTGTGATGTAACCATTATAGTCAAGTCATTTTTTAAAGTACTACAGTTGACAATACGCTAAAATCTTTTCGTACACATGATTCAGGATTTGTCTTAGATAACTTGCATTAGTCCCAATGGATTCAAGTGTGGCCCGTGTAACTGAGTGCATAGTCTATGCACGGGTATTCATCTAATTTTTTTTTTCTTAGTTAGTCTTATGTAAAATCGAAAAATTAAAAAATACATAAAACTAATATATTTGTGAGTAAAAAATAACTTCGTAGAAGATTAACTCAAATTAACTTAATTAAGTTTATACATGTCTATGCATATGCATTTATCTAACTATATGATGTATATGAAATGACTCAATCAAATTTACACGTGCCTATATATGTGTAATACACATTTATAGGACGGTACAATGTGTACAAGTTAAATTAGCCAAATATATTTTTTAGTTTACATCGGGTACCCTTGGCTCAGATAATCGTGCATGTGTCATCTGGATGACATTGCAAGAATGACGCGATGCTTCATGAATTTTTTTTTTTTTGGACAACGATGCTTCATGATCTCAATGAGGTTGTTTTCACAGATTTGGCTCCTTTACAATTTTTTTCTCTATAATTTTATGTAATACTTATTCTGATTAATGTCATGTGTTATTAAATATGATCTAGGGATTATATTAATCTTGCTAAACTAGATTTTTAACTATAGTTAGAATGTATTCAATACTAAAATCTAACTACCATATTTAATTAGCAAAACAAATATGAAAGTACATAATTCTATAAAAAAATAAAAAAAAACTATTTCTGCACAAGAAGAATGATTCGAAAAAGAAAAAAAATAAAATAAGAGCAACACATACTACTTTTCTAATCCAACTTCACCAAAAAGCTTCAACTCAAGAAAAATCAGGTTCACATTTTTTGCTTTGCATCTATTATTTATCAGGTTCACGTTGTTTTGCTTTGCATATATTATGTATGGCTTGCATCTATTATGTATCAAGTTCATGTTTGTCGATGTCATTGCTATTGTTTTGCATATATGTTGTTGGAGTCGTTGATTATGTTAAACTCATGTAATAGTGTATGTTCTTAAACACATATGATGCAATGACCCAAATATTTTTCTTTCTTTTTTTTTCAAATAAGTAAATCAATGGCAATGAATCCCAAGAAATTCTTTTGCATGTTCCAGAATCTAATCCTTTTTTACCAATGAAATTGGGGATGTAATTTGAATCAGATGAAGATGTCTATATTTACTATAACAAATATGCGGGTGCTGTTGGCTTTAGTATTCGCAAGGATTTCATAAATAGAAATAAGGTCCATTCTTATGTAACATCAAGAAGATTCACATGTTATAAAGAAGGTCACAGAGTGAAAGATACACAAGATGCCATGGTTAAGAAACATAGAAAAGAGGCAAGAACTGGATGTTTGGCACATATTGTTATTATTCATCAACCAAATGGAAGATATATGGTTACTTCGTTTGAGGCTAAACATAATCATCCTCTTGTTCCTCCTTCACTTGCTCATATGTTACCATCACAAAGGAAGATAACTGAAGTGCAAGCCGTCGAACTTGAATTAGCAGATGATTCAGACATACGCCCTAATTCAGCATTTGAGTATGTTGCTCGTCAAGCAGGAGGGCGTACATTTTTGGGTTACACTAGAAGAGATCATAAAAATTATCTTCGTGATAAAAGGAAAAATGCATTGAAACTTGGAGAAGCTCATAGCTTAGTGTCTTATTTTGAAAAGCGAAGACTTGAAGATCCTGAGTTTCAATTTTCTCTTCAGTTGGATGAAGATGATTTGATAACTAATTTTTTCTGGGTTGATACGAAAATGATAAGGGATTATGGTATCTTTGGAGATGTTGTATCCTTTGACATAACCTATCGAACAAATAAAAACTTCAGACCCTTGGCATTGTTTGTTGGAATGAATAATCATAGAGAGATGGTAATTTTTGGTGCTGCACTTTTATATGATGAGTCAGCTAAATCATTTGAATGACTATTTCATGTCTTTTTGAACATTATGGCTAATAAGAAGCCTAAAACATTTATATTAGATCAAGATTTTGCCATTAATAAGGCCGTATCTGAAGGTTTTTTAGAGACATATCATTTGTTATGTGTTTGGCACATGGAAAAAAATGCATTCAAACATTTGAACCATATCTTCAGAGATCATAGTTCATTTCCACGTGACTTTAGCAAATTGATATATGATTATGAGACTGAGGAAGATTTTTTGGAGGCTTGGGAACAAATGCTTGAAAAATATGATTTGAAGGAATGGTTAAAAAACACATTTGATTTAAGACATAAATGGTCCATGACGTATGCAAGAAATACATTCTCAGCTGGCATGAGGACTACACAACTCACTGAGAGTTTCAATGGATCTTTGAGGGATTATTTGAAGTCTGATTTGGACTTGGTGCAATTTTTTAAACACTTTAATAGAGCAGTTTATGAGAAGCGCTACAATGAGGTGAACTCACCTTTTGACATGATCCAAAAGTTCTCTGTTTTGAAGGTTGATATTCCTTTGTTGAAACATGCTAGGGAAGTTTATACTTCAACTATTTTTGACATGTTCCAAGATCAGTGAGTAAAATCATTACTTGTTATCATTAGAGACTGCAAAGAGGAAGGAGAATTTTGCATATACAATGTCTATACTCAAGGAAGTACAAGAGAGCATATAGTAAAAGTGAAAAAATTTGAAACAATGATTTTATGCAACTGCAAATTATATGAATACTTAGGAATATTATGTAGTCATGCCTTGAAAATTTTGGATGTGATGAATGTAAAAGAAATGATTCCAAGACATTATATTTTGGAAAGATGGATGAAGAAAGTTACAAATTTAAAACAAATGGATGCTGATGCAGTACACATTGAAGAGGATCCTAAATTGGAAGATAATGCAAAGTATAAATATTTGTGCCAAACTTTTGTTCAGATCTCCACTGAAGCCTCTGAAAGCGCAGAAGGGTACAATTTAGTTAAACAATATGCAAAGGAGATTATTGAGAAACTGAAAGATATCAAGAAAGGAGTAGATGCTTGTGAAGTTTTAGAAGGCCAATCAAATTTCAATGAAGCAAACAACCGACATGAAAATTCCATAGATAATGATAATGTTCCCAAATATAAAGGTTTGAAAAAGAAGGAGCCAAAGATTCGAGGTAACAAACGACCAAAGAGTTTTACTGAAAAAGCTTCGAAGAAAAAGAAGGTTTCATCTAAGCAATCTCTTTCTACTTTTAGTTACTGCCAAGCTCCTCCTAACATTTATCCATTAGAGAACACGGCTCTGGTAATAAATACTATTGATTATATATTTGTTTTTCAAGTTACCTTATAGTGTTTAACTTTGCTTGTAATTGACTATTGTTCTTCAATGTTAGGGATTACATGAATTGGACTTGACTCCTCTTCAACAGTCTCAAACATTTCCTTGTGGAGGCATATCTCAACTTTTAAGGGTTAGAATATTATATATATCACTAATGAATTCATGTATTGTAATAGTATATACATTTCTTATATACTTGTCTATGCAAATGACTCTTGTAGGACGTTTCTTGCCACAATCTGAATGTCAAGACACAAGAGTTTGCAACTGTTGAAAATATTACTCATCATCATTTGCCAGCTCTAAGAGAAGAGAAGTTTCATCTATTATATTGCATAATAAATTCTAGGGAAACTTCCAATACATTGTAGAGAATTTTAATGAATAATAATTTATTATTTAATTTATGAGATATTGTGTTTTTGTTTACTGTCCCTAATATTTTGCTCTCTTAAATTTCTACTATGATGTTTAGTGATGTTGAAGCCAAATTGTAATTTGCAAAACTTGCAAATTCCCATCCTAATTCACTAAAATTTAAGACAATCACAATTAAAGTTACTAACTCTACATCACTAATACGAGTTAGCTCAAACAATAGCAAAATAAATAAACTAAGAGTTTGAAACTTTATAAAGAACACTAGAGCAAGAGCAAAAATAGTATATAGTGTTTAAGTGTGTTTTGATTAAAAAAACAAAAAAGAATGTTAATAGTTAAATGATATATAAATATAATTTTTTTTTGGTCTTTATTACTTTCTCTCTGAAATGATGAGTCAAAATCGTAAGGCTTTCTAAAGCTTCATTACACAAGTTGTAGCAAATATCATATGTCTAATTTTTTATTTTTTATTTTATTTTCCGTTGGAGCAAAATAATCGGAATGGCTTTATTTTTCTTTCACACTAAACACTAAACTAATATCGATAAAAAGTGGACAACTAAAATTTATTGGCACAAAAACCGTATGAGTTGGAAAGCATAATGCAGCAAGTCATTAATTTGAGAAGAGATTAGATTTGATTTTGCTAACTAAATATGGTAGATAGATTTTGATATTTAATACTTTCTAACCATCACTACAAAAAAAACTGAATTCTGCGACAGACGGTTCCCTTCACCGTGCCGTCGTCAATTTTGACTTTACGACAGCACGATGAAGGGAAACGTCTGTCAGATACAAGGTGGTCTCCAAAATCCTCCCAGTCACCAAGTCGTTGCCGTATTGCGACGACTCATCACCAGGCCGTCACCTATTTTTGCCGTCACTGAGTCGTCACCAATGATTGCCGTTACCGAGCCCTTGCCAATATTTCCCCTCACTAAACCCTCACCAATTTATCCGGTCACCACGCCGTCACAAACGTTTCCCGTCACCATGCCGTCACAAACAATTCCCGTCACCATGCCATCACTAAACACTACCCATCACCATGCCCTCGCCAACTTCACCCGTCCCTATATTGTCACCACGCCGTCACAAATGTTTCCCGTCACCATGCCGTCACTAAACGCTTCCCGTCACCATGCTATCGCCAACTTCACCCGTCCTCATGCCATTACTAAAACGGCTGTCGCCAAGCCCTCGCCAAAATTGCATGCAACAGTTTATCTTTTCTCTCTTCCCAAAACCCCCTCATCTCTCTTCATGTGTATGTTGTTAATTATTATTTCGAGCATCTCAAAATAGGAATTGATCAGATCTAGACTTTTTAGAGGCAAAATGGGGCAAACAAATGAACTAACCAACAATAGAAAGATGGTATCACTCAATTCATAGAAGCAATAGAAAGAATCTTATTTTAATATGAACCACCACCTCAGTAAATCAAAAGGTAATTAAACACTCCCAATGTACAATCAAAATCAATCTATCAACTCTTAACACAATGTGACACGAGAAAATTCTCTAGTAATTCTCTCCAATAGACCAATTTATAATCATGACGATGCCTTCAAATTAGCAGAGCTGTACGTTCTAAAATGCTCCCTAAAATGCAAAACCTCTACTCAACTATTGTGAGCAAGTTGCGGGCTTTGTAGAAATAGGATCTTACCCTCAGTTCCCAAGTCATCCTAATAGAGCATTCACATAGTATGTATTAGTTGTATTCATGCGAGTAACACGGGGCTCATAAAGATTTTTATGGGGAAGAGGTTGAATCTTGTATAACTGCAAAATTTATACCTCATATGCATTTATCTCAGAGAAAAAAACCTATAGAAAAAACATCGAATTGAATTAATAGATTTTCAGACATAACATCAAGCATACTGCAACACAATATTTGATTCAAAAATAACGTGCAAGCCAATTTTATCAATATAAGCATAAACAGTTCTTCACTTTTAAGAAAAATATAAATTGAAAACAAGAAGAAGAAAAATAAACTAGACCAAATTTGTAAGAATAAAACTAGCAAAGAACAATCACAGTCACATAAATGATAATAAGTTCTCTACATTACTCAAAGCTACACATAGATTACATCAACCAATCTTACATCCATTTCCAGAAAGAACAATTCCATGGAGAAACAGAGGTTACACTGAGTTTGATATTGCAGAGGCAAATGTTAACAAACTCATCCCCTTCTATACCCTCTATGCTGCCTGCAACTTTCACATTATCTCCTATAACATCTTGAATGGTAATCATGTCTACTACCGAAAGAGCATTTGGGTCGTATAAGTCACCTGGATGTTCTTCATAATGGGCATTAAATCATGTAGATAAATAAACTATGCAATTTTCCTAGTTAATGAATGACATAAATTACACTACTTGATATATAATATTGGATTTCCCTTATTTGGGATTGTCTAGCACAAGTCAAAAAGAAGACTTTGTACTTCGTAAAAGAATTGAAGAAAGGGAAAAAAAAGGAATGAGACCATGGAAAAAAGAGAGAAAGTAAAAGAAAAAATAAGTGAAACCTGAAAGATGCAAACACAAATAGATTGTATGCCTAGTGGTTCTACCTCTTTTTATATAACTTTGTCATAAATATAATATGCTTATGAATCATCACCAACATATGTTACCAATCTCATTCAAATGAAAGTTGTATCCTAGTTAAATCCAATTTTGATCCCCAATATCAATTCCACATTTCACAGGAAAAAGGAAAAAAAGAGCGATTATCCATAAGACTGCACATAAAATAATTCAGCAGGTTTGAACAAAATATATACAATTCTCTGTAGAACTTTTCAATAAGGTCAGAGATGCAAACAAAATGTGATAGTATTCAATGCAGGTAACATGATAGAATTATTAAGGCAAAAAAAAAAAAGATGAGAAAAAAATTTTATTAAAGAAATGAAGGTTCTGAAAGAAAATATTTTATTAGGAACAACTGTTAACAAAGATTACACTCCATAGAGAAGGTTTATGAGATTCATCGTAAGGAGCTTGTATAGAATGGATTCCACATCTTCCCCAACATACCCTGCCTGCAAATAACAACATGTCACATGGACTGAGAAATTTATGATCATCTTCACACAAGCACAAAACGTCAGAAGATCAACTTCCTCTTTCAAATAAAGTTAATCTAAACTTGCCTGAGTAAGTGTAGTGGCGTCTGCAATTACAAAGGGAACATTCACCAATCATGCTAAGGTTTTGGGAACTAACGTTTTCCCTGTCCTTGAAAACATTCAGAATACAAAAGTGAAATAGTAATATAGGAAAGGGGAATCAGTCATATATGTGATTAGTGGAATTTTAGATCAACCTAAGCTTCCAATTTTAACAAAATCAATTCCTTAACAGACCATGAACTAAATGTAAAATGCATAATGATAGATTATCCCTTCAATTGCAATTATAAATACAGGGGTTGTATATATAATTGCAATAGTCACAGTTAAAAGGTGGATCTTTCATGAAAAAGTAAAATTAAAAACACAATGAAATGAATTCCTCGGAGGAGAACCACAAACTAAATCAAATATTACAATGTTTCCAGAATAAGATAGCAAATGAACTGAAATAACAATCGCAGCTAAAAGGTTCTGCTAAGCGACACGTTTCGTGGGGTGAGGGGAGGAGGCTCTGAGTCTCACATGAAACTTGAAAAAGGCTATACACAGCTCATAAAAGGAATCAACTCATACCTGAACTTGTTGGTCCCATTAAAAGAATGTTGTTTTTCTCAAGTTCCACTGGTTCATTATCAGTGCCATCTATTTTCTCATTCCCTGAGTTTCCTGCAGTCCTAACGTTCCAGGTAGTTATATGTTAGAAAAACGAATAACAAGATTGATAATAGCACAAATGCAAATGTAGGCAAGCATGAACCCAATCAATGAAGCATATTAATTGTGTTCTATTAAATCAACACCTCAACTAACATGAAGGCTCACGGAACTGTCACAGCATGTATAGTCATACAATGAACTGATGCACAACAGATTTACTATGCGGTTTTAATGTAGAATACTAATGAATCACATTATGAAGATGCAATAGGAAGAAAAGATGAAATGAAAGGTTGAGAACTAACCATTTCTGGGCAGAGTCATTATAGATTCTCTTGTAGTTATTATAAACAGCTACAGAAAGGACCTAAGATCAAAATTTTTTGATCAGAATCAAATAAAGAAAAATACACAACAAGAAGCAATTATCATAGCTTCTTGCTTAAGGTGATATTTCAACAACAGAGACTACATAAAACCATTCATTCTTATTCCAAATCCGTTTAAAATTATCCTCATTCGTTAACTTGATTAAAATATGTTTATAATCCAACCACAAAATTTGATAGTCACCACCAAGATTTAACTTCGAAAAATGGAACCGAATTCTAGCAATTAAAGGCATGCTATTAAACTTTCCAACAATAGCATATTTGAAAGGCTCAAGAAACACATCAAGTTCAGCCAAACGAATACCAAATGCAGGCTTATTCATGTAAGTTTTAGGACCACGCGAAATTGGAATTAACGGAGGCAGTTCTACATAAACAACTGATGCAAAACTCTTACCCGAAGCTCTTGGAGACGATGGCTTAACAACAGGCGGCAGATCTGAACCTTGTAGCGGCGGCAACGGGACTGAGAAGACCATTGAAGACGACGGCAGATGAGCACCAAGAGGCGCAGCAGGGGCTGACTGTCGCGCCTAAGAAGGCGCAGCAGTTGGCCCCTGCCACGCCTTGCGAGGAGCTGCAGGTGCCCTCTACTGCACCTCGCGTGGCGCAGTAGTTTGTGACTGCTGCGCCGAGGAGTTATGGGGTGCAGCAGCGTGAGGTTGCTGCACCCAAAAAGGCCTGCGCATCAGCGGCGCAGCACTACCAGGGTGGTGCTGTGCCGTCAGATGGCTTCCCTGGCCAGCGCCTGACGACGGGAAGCCGTCATGCAGCTGGTTAGGCGCTAGTGGCGCCTCTATGGGAGGGTAGATCTAGGGTTTCTTTGGATTACTTGAGGGAGTCGCCAGAGATAGAAATTTGAGATATGTTTTTTGGTTTAGTTTTTTATTTTTATGTCTCCAAAATTGGAGACGGGAGGCGTTATGGCGTCTCCAATTTTGGAGACGGGAGGCGTTCCCGTATCCAAAATTGGATTGGGGACGGTAGGCATTCCCGTCTCCAATTTTGGAGACGGCGAAGTATGCCGTCTCCAAATCCAATTTTGGAGACGGGAGGCGTTTCCGTCTTTAATTTTGGAGACGGCAAAGTATGCCGTCTCCAATTTTGGAGACGGGAGGTGATTCCGTCTCCAATTTTGGAGACGGGAGGCGTTCTCGTCGCCAATTTTGGTGACGGGAGGCGCTCCTGTTTCCAATTTTGGAGACGGCAAAATATGTCGTCACTAATAGTGACGGTTTGGTGACGGTTTTTTCCGTCTCACATTATAACGTCACTGTCCTGTCACAAAATTAGCGTCAACCTTTCCCTTCACTAAGCTGTCGCCATATTGGCAAAATTCAATTTTTTTTTGTAGTGCATGGTTGAAAATCTAGTTTAGCAAGATTAATATAATTCGTAGATCATATTTAGTAACACGTGACATTAATTGGAATAGGTATTACGTGAAATTGTAGAAAAAGAAATTGTAGAAGAGCCAGGTCCGTTTATAAAGTGAGAGCTAACGTATCTTTCATTTTCTGTGGATGTGCATGGAAGTTAATTTTCACGTGGTATTGACATAAAGCATTGAAGTTGATGGAAGCATCCACAAGTAAAGGGGACGAAGAAGCCTTCAGGCTCATGGTCCAACGGTAGTAAGGATAAAATCATTTTTGTTAGGTTGTAAATTCTGACGCTTTTTGTTATTTTAGAATTTTGTTCTTGACTGATTTAATATACGTGTGAAAACACATCGCTACACCTGAGAATTTATCAATTAATGATCGAGTTCTATTAATTGAATTTTCGCGTCATCCAAAAGAAGGGGACGAAGAAAAGCAGAAGGTCTTAGAAGTTTTTGAGGCCAAGCGTTTCATGCAAGCTAACTAACAACAATAATGCAATTAACGACCAGCTTTTCATAAATGTCATAATCAAATTAGTTGAGGCATCTAAGACATATAGCTTTCTAAATTGCAACAAGAATTGACCCAAAAAAAAAAAAAAAATTGTAACAAGAAAATGAAAAATTGCTGAGAACAGTAACTTGAATTACCAGAATGGAAGGAATGAAGCTAAGGCATACAAATTGCAATGATCAGCCATGTTAAAGAATACAATTCTCTCACTAGTAAATTATAAATTTTAAACCCATTATCCATTGTTTTAAGGATATATAGAACAAATCATACTTCATAACATGGTGTTAGACTTGAGTGTTGATCCAATCTAATCGTTTAGTCACTTGTGACTCATTCATCTCTTCTCACTAAACTCTAGAGAATGTTACAATGTTAGAATATACTTATGCATAAACTTCAGTCATTAAAACTATAGAAAATTTATTGAGAATGTTACAATGTTCGTATATATATATATATGTGCTTATGATTAGACTATTACAATACAGAAAATTTCTTTTGCTTCATGGAGGGGATAGGATATCACTTCGGTACGTGTAAATGTTAGAAAAATTTACAAACATTGACTAAGTACTTTTGTTGAACAAGATAAGCATGCATGCAGATCAATGTCTTGTATCTGTACGTTGACTAAAGCTTATGCATGCTTAAATTAAGAACTTCATGCTTAGCCAATAAGTTGTTGAATACATTGAATACGATAAATAAATATAATAATTTTTTATCTAACAGCTTAAGTTGACTCTTTATTAAGTTTAACCACAACTATGGTAAAACATATAATTAATTTGTTATAAAGTGAATAGTTGAGGCATATAAATGACTTGTGAATTAACGAAAGCTAGATTATAGAAATTGAATTTCGTCCAACATAAAAGGTGTAATACTCATTCTTTCAAAAAAAATAATAATAATAATATTATAGAAACCACTGGCCATTTGGTATAGTGTTATGTGAATTAAAACTCGAATTTGTCTATATATCTTTTTATCAAATTAAAATTCAAAATTTAACGAATCTAATATATATATTTACTAAAATCGAATCTGATATATATCAAAATACTTGTGAATTTCTAATTCGAAGGGCCTAGTGTAAAAGACTAATTTAGAAAATCCAAGAAATGTGCTATCAAAGCCCAATTTTAAAACAAGAAGTAGCCCATGAAAAAATATAAATCCAGCCCACTTAGAAAAATAAGAGCACACAACCCCACAAAATCCAAACCATTCAGAGGTAAAAAAAACTAAACATAAAAAAATGCCAAGAGTAACAAGTGTTTTGCTCAAAGCTCGTAAATCCATCCAAGATTCAGAATTGCTCAAAGTCTTGCAATCTGAAATCAACCATGAACTTACCTCCAATCGCTTTCAGGTATATATATATATGTGTATATATGTGTATATATATATATGTATATATGTGTATATATTTAATCCATATATTGTGTGTGTGTGTGTGCGCGCGCTTCGCAATATATGCTTATATGTGGCTTGTCATCTCAGTGTTTCAACAAATTTGGAGTTATTTGAGTATAAGTTGAAATGGGTATGATGCAATTGCCAAGTTATAATGCTATTGGACTGTGAATCAACTGTGCAAAATACTATCTTTGATGGGTCTGTGATTTATTTTTGAGTTTTTTCTACTGAAAATGTTGAATGGGTTAATTTAAATTCAAACTTTTGATATGTTAGTTTTTTTTTTTTATACTTAATTTGGTTTTTAGTTTGTTGTTTAAACATGTTGGGTTTATTTATTTATTTATTTTTGAGCTAAGCTTTATAGGATTCGCTAGTCTTTTGTTTTATCTCGAGTTTTAGTTGAATTAGTATTTGTTCTATTTATTTATTTATTGTGCAAATAGGTGGCTGATAAAAGTAAAAAAATAAATTCTTGATTCTTCCAATTGTACTAGTAATTTTAAAATATGTATTCCTATGATAACCATGCAAATGCTCACAAATGCTCGCTGCGCGCATGTACCAAAAGAAACCTTAATAATAAAATTGAATAAACGTCACGTTGTTTATTGTCAAAGTGATATTTTTGCTACTTTTAAGAGAGAGATTTTGCGAAGTGTAATAACACGAATAAATTACAATTTTTTGATCCATTCCCATTCAAGCCATTCGTGGATGGATGTTACTTTTTAATTTTGCATTTAGCTTTACGGAGATTGTTGTTTGCTCAAATTTACTATTGATGTATAAACAATTGAAGAGTCGCTTAGACCTTCCAAGCGGTCAGAAGATTTCAGGTAGAATTTCTCTAATAAGAAATAAGAATTCGAATACGTCATAATTTCACTTATACTGCTGAAGGTTTATTCTCATTCGAGTCTTATATAGGTAACTGGGGGCCTGTTAAGTTTGATTTGAAAAGTGTAAGCAGCCAAAATTTTATTGCAATAAAAACTAACATGGCGCTGCTATAAATTTGAGTATCTCCAACTGTATTGCTTCCTCTGAACCTCAAAATGTTAGCCAAGGCTGTTAGTCTTGTGTCATTTGATGTTTTCGTCTCATACACGGTGCCGGAGAACTACTATTTTTCAGGAGGGAGAAGAGGGTTGATCTTTTATTATGATTTAAGTTGCTTTTCTTAACTTTCCAAACTTTCTATGTGTAAACAGAACGATGAAAGTGGTTCTTTGGGGGACTTTTCAGTTGACTGGGATTCATCAAAATCCCAAGATGTGGTTTTGCGGAGAAAAAGTGAGTCAGGCGAGGAAGTTGCTGTATCAGCTTTACTAGGATGTGAACTCTCTGACGGAGATAAATATCCCAGGGAAGTATTGATGAAAGTATGCGTAAGGAAGCCTGGCCTCAGCGCTATCTTGCAGTTTGATTGCGGAGTTTATAGCAAAGGTTTGAACAAGTCTGACTTCAGTATACAGAACGCATATTACATCCAATCATTATCGTGCTTGGATTCTTCTGTGTATAAAGGCCCCTCATTCAGGTAATTTTAGCTTCTATACAGTTAGATGCCTTCCTTTCCTATTTTGTGCTTTCATACATAGCCATGTAGCTTTATTAATTGTTTCTAGTGATGAAACATGCTCCTTCACATATATCTATGAATAACATTGTGTGGAATCATTAACCATTTCTCTTGGTACTTCTGGGATAAAAAACATGAGGTTAGAAGTTTAGGATAGTTGATAAGGAAACAAGATGCTGAGGTTTCATAAGAAGAGCTGATGAAGCTTTTCTTGGCTACTTGAACGTTGGCAAAAGCAAAAATACATCGTACCACAGGCTGAAATAGACTGATTTTCTAACCCATTCTAGGTCCAAAAGGCATCATACCTAGGCCTTGGAATAACCTTCTAATCCACGAGGAGTTTAAAAGGCACCCAAAAAGTTATCTAGTGTCTGTATCTGAATGTGTTGCATTATGAACACCTTATAGATCCTGATTTTAGATTGAGGATTAATTGTCTTGGTTAAAAATTTGAAATAGCTCTTTCTAGGATCTGTAGTCTGCTGCAAAATTAGATTTGGTATCTGACACTGGGTACAAATTTGAAAGAAAACAGCCAATACGTTTTCGACCAGATAAAGATTTCAAATGCCTCAAGGGAAGTTCTTTCGTTTACTTTAATTTTCTGAATTTAAAGAATAGTTCAGTCAACCTTATCTTTCACTCTCTATATTATAAGTTGCTGGATTTTATTTGTCGATCTCTTTTACATTTTCTATTAAAGCAATATTTTGAACTTTTTCAAGTGATGTTACTGTTGGAAAGCTGGATTTGCAACTATGCACATAAAATTTGCCTGGGACAAGATCCCTTTGATGTATCACTCTGTTTCAATCTATAGTGCGTGCTGGTGGAATCTGCTGGGATAGCGATAACTTACATTCGATATATTAGGGCATCTGACTTGTAAAATTTTGGAAACAATTGCTTACAGTCTATTCCCCTTTTAAGTTAGTAGTAACTTGTCTGTCTTTTGCATTCTCGTTGCAGTTCTTTGGACCTTCATTTGCAGGATGAACTCAAGCGATATCTTGAAGTAAGGGGTATTGGAGAAAGCTTTACCAATTTCCTCCTCCTGCACCTGCACAAGAAGGAGCAAGGTCAATACGTCAATTGGTTGCATAAATTGGAAAACTTGGCGTCACAAAGCGAGTGATGTAGACAATTGTTCATTAACCTTTCATATGTTGTATTATTCCTGTAAGGAAGTTAATCAATCACTTGACTTCCAATTTCGCTTGGAACCTGTGTCGTTTTTGCTCCTAATTGTTCACGACACATTCGTAGAGGTTACTTTTGTTGACAGCTGATGAGGCAACTATTTTTCTTTACTGATAGATTATCCGAAAATTCTTAACTCTATCTATTGACAACTAAGATACTTTATATTTATTTCCTTGTTCAGGCTCAGCTACAGAAACTTGCCATTGTCCTCTGCAAAAGGGAGGATAATTTTTTACCCAGGCGCCTCAGATTTGAGGAATGGCACTTATTAGCACAGATGCACTAGGCTAATTGTTTTCACAAAAATGAAAAGGACCTCGTTTGTTCCGTGATCTTGATTTGATGCATTAATGAGAATCAGGGCTTTTCTGAGCAGGTAAAGCCTATCACTATTGCCTGGAACTCGCCTCTGAGTAGGTAAAGCTTACGGAAAATTCTTGAGTTAGTCTAAATTGATTCATTAGTTTCTTAAATAGTTGGTGAGATTTACACATTTAGGTCTCACTAATATATGAGAGACTCCACTAATATATGAAAGACTAATGTCAATCTAACCGAATAGTTTTCCAAAACTTACCACTATGGCGTGGAACTCATCTTCCCTCCAGGTTGATCACGTGGATGCTTCGAATAGAGTTTCTGTAAAGGCATCATGGAGGCTAATGATTCATTAACTTGTCTAACTTGAAGTTATGTGCTCTGATGAGACAAAATACTTTTTGTTTACTGCCAAGGGTACTAATGTATTAGTGAAGTTCGAAATCACATTTTATCATTCGGATGAAAGTTGCATTTACGCATTCTCAAGATCAAACCAGAGTCTGTAGGCGAGTTTAATGACATAACCATAAGAGTAAAATTGTGTTGAATCTCAAATCCATTAGCTGAGAATGATTTATTCTTAGTGTGAACTGAATATGGAAAGTCGTGGAGTTTTTGCATTATTATTTAGTTTTGGAATACTAACTTCTAGAAAAATCAACATGACAATTGTGGCACAGAGAATCGTGCCAAATGATAACTATTTCGTATAAAGACGGAGTTATTAAAGAATGAGTGAGGCTTCATTTTCAATTTAATTTATATTTAAAAATATATTTCATATATAAATATTAAATTATGTATTTTGAGCCAATAACAATTTTAAATTCATTCTTTTTTTTTTTTTTTTTTTGTTCAAAGAGAGACAAAATCTAAAAAAACTCAAAACTACTCGAGATAATGTTTAATCATTTATATATTTTTAATCAAACATTTCAATGCTCCCGAAAGATTTGAGAATTTTTCCAAAAGTTGCCGTGTTCCGGAATTAGCCAAAAAAGTCTGCACAACTATTAGTTTCACATACTTATTATCATACTTTAACCACGTATGAAATTCTTCCATCAGCCATGGCTGATGGTTAGCCAAAAATCTATGGATAGAATTGTGACACATCATTATCGTGGGACCTAGCATATAGTACACTATATTACACACAATTACGTTAATACCCTCCTGCGAAAAGTATAATTGGGCTGCAATATTCTTGTGGGTCCCACCAATGTATTTATTTATATTGTCCAATTTACGTGGGTCCCACAACCATATATATTTAAAATATGTAATTTACTATTTTGTCCTTATGATCCTATAATACTCAATTGATTTGGAAATCTAAATGTCACATCAGCATTTAATACATTTAAAATACTTCTCCCTCCACTATAAAAAATTCCCGCTCAAAATTTCAGTGAGTGAAAAACGATACAATCTATAGATGGACGTCTTGAATTAGTAGAAAACGTATTGTTATTCATAGTAAGGCATTTATATTAATTGTAGAAAGAGTAGAAACGTTGGGTTAATGTATAGTACTTATATGATTATTTGTAATAAAACTAAATTATTGTATACATTATTGGTAGTAAGTTCTCCTTCCAATTAAAAAATTTTCCACTCAAAACTTCATTGAGTAAATAAACGATACAATCTGTAGAGGGGCATCTTGAATTAGTAGGAAACATATTGTTATTCATTGTAAGGCTTTTATATCAATTGTAGAAATGTGAAGTTAATGTATAGCACTTATATGATTATTAGTAATAAAAATAAATTATTATATAAATTATTGGTAGTAAAATGTCAAATCGTATCATAATTAATGGTGGATGTAAATCAAATCATTATCATATCAGAGATTAATTTACTCAACTACTTAACCAACTATAATAAATGGAGCTTAATGCCTATATAAGAAATTGTTGTAGAAAATATTTTTGCACTATATGTTGAACCAATTCAAGGTTAGCAATTTAATTTAATTTTTTTATCATTTTTACTGTGTTTTTTTTATAATCAATAGTGTTATTATGATAACATAGAGGAAGTATATGTTGAACTGTATATTGTTATGTTTACAAAAATTGAATTTGTTATATTATTTGTTAATTTTGTTTGTAGTATTAATTCATAAATGTTTTATATGTTATACTTTACTAATAAGTGAGTATTTATTATTATTTGTTAATGGTATACTTATCGTATGATTGTTGTATTAGTTTGTATGCATGGATTAACATAGTGAAAAATATCCCGCAATATAGTATTTATTGGTAGATATGTGTTAGTATGCTGTCATATATTATAATAAGTTAAATCCGAAAAAGTTATATTATTCAAAACTATTTCGTGTGTACCATATAGAAAATATGTATACAGCTATACATACGTTAATAGGTTGTGTTATGTAGTATTATGTAGATTTTTAATCTTTCTCAATATAAAAGAGATTTGTGATATTATGTTTTATACATGATTGATTATAACAAGTAATTTTAATGTCATTATTGTAGTAATAGAAAGATGAATGACAATGTGATTCCCGATGTTGGTGGTAGCTCATCAAATTTGCCACATTTGAGCAAAGAAGATATATTTAACATGATATTTGAGTAGGAGGACGATGCATTTCAATTTTACAACAATTACGAACTTGTCACTGGGTTTAGTGTTAGAAAAAAGAGTGTTCACAAAGATAAAGATACAAATCAAGCAAAAAGTCGATTATTTGTTTGTTCTTGTCAAGGTTTTCGTAAGAAAGCATACTTGGAGATGCCTAACAGACAACGAGAACATCGACCCTTGACAAGATGTGATTGTACCGCAAGGCTTCGTATAAAGCTCGATAAAGTGAAGATGCGTTACACTGTAACAAACTTTGTCGAAGAACACAATCATGAGTTAGTACCTAAGTTTTGTGTATACCAGATGCGATCGCACAGAAACGTTGATGAAGGTCACAAAGATGGAGCCCACTCTTTGCTTAGGGCTGGAATAACAACTAGCAAAATTTACGATGTAATTATGTATGAATCTGGTGGATATGAGAATGTTGGTTTCACTAGGAAAGATTTGTATAACCAATTAAACCGTGATCGTCGAGCAGAAATATGCGACGGGGATGCCCAAGTCGCATTGGCTTATTTACACGGTAAATCGGAGGGTGATCCTGAATTTTTTTTCCAGTACACGGTTGATCATGAAAATCGATTAGATAAGTTGTTTTGGTCAGATGGAAGGTCGAGAGATGAGTATGCAGTATTTGGAGATGTTTTAATATTTGACGCAACGTACAAAATCAATTTATACAAATTTCCCCTTGTGATATTTGTAGGGGTAAACAATCACCGAAACATGTGTATATTTGGTGGTGCGTTAATTCAAAACGAGTGCACTGATTCATATTTTTGGTTGTTGACAACATTTTTGTCTACTGAACAATAAACATCATTTATCAGTGGTTACTGACGGAGACAAGTCAATGCATGAGGCAATTGTTGAAGTGTTCCCCGACTCCAAGCACAGGCTATGTAGATGGCATCTCAGACGTAATGCCACTACAAATGTGAAGATACCAGAGTTCAATGCCAAATTTTGCCATATGATGTCCCTGAAATGCTCCATTAAAGAGTTTGAGTACGAGTGGAGGAAAATGGTTATTGAGAATGGCCTTAAGAATAACCCGTGGATAACATGGGTATACGAGAGGAGGAACATGTAGTCCGAGGCCTACCTTCGTGGTCATTTCTTTGCCCTAGTGAAGAGTACTTAACGCGGCAAGGGCATGAATGCACATTTCAACAGATTTCTTGGCAGTAGCAGGAATCTCATTGATTTTGTTAGAGACTACCACCGAGGGTTGGAACGCCTTCGAATTAAAAATGTCAATGAAGAATATGTAATAAATTATACAAAGCCATTCTTGGAAACCCAATTGTTGGAATTGGAGGATAATGCAGCCAAGCTTTATACCCGAGCAGTGCTCAAAGAGATCAGGAAGGAAATTGAGTTGCAAGCAACGCTTACGCATGAGCAAGTTATTTCTTATTCTAATGAATCTCGTACCTATGTTGTGACCGATTACAATAACGAACGATTAGTTCAGTGCGTCTTGTTTAAAAGAGGGGGATTGCACATTAGTTGTGAGTGCCAGAGGTTTGAATCGTGTGGGATGCTGTGTAAGCACATTATATATGTGCTTAAGTGTATAGGTTTGAAAGCAATCCCACTATCATGCATCCATCAACGTTGGACAGCTGATATCAGTGAATGTTTTCGCCATAAAAATTTGTCGAGCGCAACCACAAACGAAGTCGAAATGGCTCGACATTGTTACATAATGTCGAAGTGCAGCGAGATGGGTTTTTATGCCAAACAGACGAACGAGGGATATGCAGAAGTTGTTGATGGTATCGCCACACTAACCGCTCGTGCTAAGGAGCGGTGGATGATGAAACTGAATACTTCTGTTGGTGTTGAGGGATCATCACAACCTGTTCAATTTGATGTCTTGGATCCTAATAGGGCAAAGCCAAAAGGCACGAGGGATAAAAATCCCCGAAAACAACGAGCACAACGATGGTGTAATAAATGCAGGTTAGTAAGCTAATTATTTAATTATTGTAAAATAATCAAATTTTGTAAACATACATATTAATTATGTGTATTAAAATTTTTTGTAGGCTTGCTGGATACCAATCAAACAATTGCCCAAGGGTAAGGGGTGATGCATCCATTGATACTAGTCCCCCGTATCAGGCTATGAAAAAAGTCCCTAATCAATCATCAATATCGACCCCTTTTGTAAACACGGGTTTCGCAATACCCAATCATATGCAATGGTCTGTTGGTGTTAATGTGTTGCAAACTGGATATGGTAGTAGTTCAATGCAATATGAAGATGGTAGTAATACTGTAATGGAGCCTATATTTGTCCCACATAACGTTTCAACGACCTCAGCTTTTCATATGTCAAACGTTCGGTATCAATGACAATAAGGTGATTTATTATTTGTAGATTTTTACATATATCCATGCATATCTATAAATTATTCCTATAAATTGTAGATTTTTACGTATACCCATGCATGTCTACCCATGCATATCTACCTACATTGTGTCAATTACCAACATGCCCTTGAGAAACCCCAACCACTATAAAGTATCTCATTCTTTCATTTCTTTATTTTCCCAGCACATTTTCTTGTTTGTCTCTTCCCCATTCCCCCTTTACAAGAATGACATTCAAAAGAACCCACAAAGGTAAATATTTTTTTAGCTTCATTGTTTTACCTTCACTTCATATGACATATATAACATATTTTCTTGTACATGACCATTTTAGTTTATACAAGTTTGAGCTTTTTTGTTTGTGGGTTTTTATTTATATTTATAATTACTCTTCTTGCTTACTTACATTTAAAACTATATATTTTAGCAAAGTGAAAATGTCAACATCGACCCGTCGCAATCGATTTTCGAAAGACCCAGCACTTGACTTGCGATACATCAACACGAAGTGTCGTTATCAAAAGGCAGAAATTATTGTCGTATCAGATGAAAAGAAGGCTTCAAAAGGGTGTTTATTCTATAATTGTGATACATGTAATTTTTTCAAATGGTGTGAGCCTATTAAAGCTTCTTGGGAAGGCATTGAGCTGGACGTTACTAAGAGATTGGGAGATGATGAAGATAGTGGAGAGGAGGTGACATTTCCTACGAAGAAGAAGAAGAAAAAAAAGAGTGATGATATCGCAAAGTTGAACATGCTTCTTCTTATAGTTTGTTGTATTTTGTTGGTGTTAGTCTTTTGTGTTGTAATCTTTAAATGAAATGTATGCATTTCATAGAACAAATCCTTGTATGTTCAACTGGAATATGACATGTAGTTAGTCATCTTTAATTTTGTTTTTGGTTAATTTAAAATATTGCTAATGTTTAATTCCTAAATTCTGATCAAAATTTGTTGTACAAGGAAAGTTAAAACTTGAAATTTGTCTATATATGGTCAAAGCGGCAACTTTAAATTTCCTTTGTGAAAATAAATAAAATTCTTCCTTTTTTTACACAAATGATCATATGTTGCTTCGCACGTGAGAACAAAATTTGCCTAGGGCGAAACTGACTGCCGGAAGTGATTATTTCAGGCTTCGCCCGAGTGAAAAATATTCGCCCAAGGCGAAGCTGTCTTATTCAATAGGACAATTTGATGCTTCGCCCCATCGAAAAAATATTCGCTCTGGGCGAAGCTGACTGCCGCAATTGATAATTTGTTGATTCGCCCGAGCGAAAAATGTTCGCCCGAGCGAAAAATGTTCGCCTAGGGCAAACTTACTAAGGCAAACTAATGGTAATTTGGTTATTGTTATTTTGATTAGTTGAAAAAATCAGAATTTTGAAATTCAAATTTTGATTTTTTCAAAACCCCGGGAAATGGGAATTTCAAATTTTGATTATTTCTAAAACCTGGGAAGTGGGAATTTTAAATTTTGATTATTTCAAAAACCCAGGAAGTGGGAATTTCAAATTTTGATTATTTCGAAAATCCAGGAAGCGGGAAACTCAAATTTGATCATTTAAAAAACCAGGGAAGCGGGAATTTCAAATTTTGATTATTTCAAAAACCTGGGAATTGGGTATTTCAAATTTTGATTATTTCAAAAATTCGGGAAGCAAAAAACTCAAATTTTGACTATTTGAAAAAAGTCATTGACGAAGAAAAAAACAACTAATAAAGCTATTCTCAATTTTGACTTTTCATTCTCTATTTACTTTCTCTCTATTTTCCATAATTTTCTCTCTTTATATCTCATAATTTTTTTTCTCTCTCTCTAGTTTCAATCTTTCTTCTCTATTCTTCGTCATTGTTTTCTCTCAGAAACACGCCTCACGGGAAATTCAAAAAAGGAAAAACAACGGTATACTTGCATACCAAATTAGCCGTTCGATTTAGAAGGTGAAAATGAACGGCTGATATCGTTTTTTATATTTATTCACACAAAGATACTACAAAATACCTGTTATACCCTCACCTAAATTCTTCATCTTATTCAATTGCTCTCTACCTTTGCGCCGCTTTGTTCATCTTCTTTAGGGAATGGTTCATCTCCTTCATCACTCATCAGCTTCGACTTTCGCCATAACTATCATGACCAAAAAATGTAAGTTCTTTTCCATTTTATTTTGTATGATATTGCAGTGTTTGATTCTTTTTTGTTGATTGATGGAGGACGATTGTGTTTGATTCTTTTTATTTCTGGCTTTCATGTTGCAGCAATCAGAATGCTCAACCATGGTCTCAGCCATATGAGTCCTGCATAGTATTGTAAAGAACACGTCTATAAGAATTAGTTTTAGAATGTTTATAGTCTTTTAAAGGTAATATCTGAAACAATACGCTTCAATTTTTTTGGAATACGCAAATGTGTACCAAGCATTTGTTGCTACAAACAATCACATTAATGTAAGCAATTAGACATTTTTATATAATGAACAAGAATTTACTATTAATTCATATGTAAGACAGATTAGTCAACATTATAATTCACAACCAATTCTACATACCGATAACAACGTTGGTAGGTACCATGCGGATATTTTTTCATCTTTTTCACGAGCTTTGATTGTCAATTGCTATACCAACGTATCAATTATCTGAAAATCATATATTGAAAAGGATAACTACCCGAAATTCATTATAGGTGCAAGTTGCATGAAATTTTGCTTAAAATCTTCATAGGGCAACTCACGTTTCCAGATAAACATATCATTGGTCGAAGTTACAACTATTTCCCTACAGAGAATAATAGCACTCATTAGTATATAATAAAGACCAAGTGTGAAAAATGAACTATAAGCTCTTTTAACTCACTCTGGATTATTTTCATTGGAAAATAAGAATAATGCCAAATCACGATCATTTGTCAAAAACACCAAACCCCTTTCGAATGGTATATCCATCTCCATCAATTGATTTGGTTTGAAGCTTTCCTCCTCTGTCTTAATAGACAAATCAATATATTGTTTACTATCATCAAACTTTGGGGCTGAGCAAGTAACATCAAATTCTTCAAACAATCGCCTACGAGGAGCTACACTCAAATTTAGGGGATCAACATTCTTGTTAAGAGGAGGGGAGTTTTCCAAGACATAATCATTGTTATGAGCTTGCGATTGCAAGGGAACTTCTCTTCGAAATTTTTCCACTAAGACATCCCAAAACTTCATCTGTAATTTGGTCGAATTTTCATGCCAATGATGTTTCTGATCCCTAAAGGATGGCCAACCTGCTGCATTAACCTCTCCAACATGATTGTATTCCTTACTTTGTTCATTCATCTCATCTCCACCGCCCTCTTCATCAGGCCCACCTTTTATGGCACGTTTGTATCTATTACTCTCATCCTCATTGACATGAGTAGCTTTAACTGCTTGATTTAACAAAAGGTGCTCCAACTTTTCAAACATTTTGGCAACATAATTTGTCAAATTCTCCAACTTCGTGTTCATCTCAGATATTTCTTCTTTCATCACATCAACCTTTCTCTCGATGGTTGACAAACTAAGAATGTAGTCGGATGTCTGCTCAAACTGCTCCCGTACCACACATAAAGATTGTATATTGTCATACCCACCAAGATTGTCGTATTTCTGTAATTTATTCCGAATCTCTTTGTTTGTCCAAAACCCTACCCACGGGTTTTTGTCATGAACTGGTCCTTGTCCATTAGCCGGATTGAAATATTCAAAAAAGAGTATCTGCAATGAAAAAGATAAAAGTTGATAAAAAATTTGATTCAGAAAAGATATAAAACTTTTGATTGTATTTAATTACTTACCACCAACAAGAAGAGACAACCATCCACATATTTAAATCTCAGGCGTCTCGTCCGTTTAATGGCCCTTGACAAGGAGTTTAGCATAAACTCTGCCCAATTGAAACTCGAAATAGCATCTACATTCTTCACAGTATGTAACAGTTGTTTTTTTTTTTACAGCAAAATCACTTATGGGAGCCAGAAAGTGTCCTATGATGTATATGCAATACATAGCCTTGAAATCAGCCCCACAGCTTCTACATGCTATCATCTTCTCATGCAATTTTCCTAGCGGAATTGAGGAGTCATAAACTTCAAACTTCTTACATAATTCAACTATGTCCTTGCTAGGACCCTTGCGAGGTACAGGTGATCCTTTATCTGGTAATCCAAATATTTTGTCAACATGAATGGGTTTGACTTTCAATTCGTGACCATGAATCTCTAAGGTGTTGGTCATTGGATCAAATCTGTCCATTAGCCATTTGCAAAGTGGGTGTTTTAACACTTTGCATTGAATATTGAGTAACGACCCAAATCCGATATCACAAACGGCATGTCTTTGTTCCTCAGTTAACTTGCTATGTACCTTCACGATCTTAATTAAAGATAGGCGCATATGTACAGTATCTACAATAACATGTTTTCATTTATTACCAAATAAGTCAAAAATAATATCTATAAATATTTTCAAAAATTACATACCTTAGCATTCCTTACAGCCCTCTTTTTTTCTTTGTACTCTTTGGAACTTTGGTTAAACATAACCTCATATTTATGCTTTTCCTCATGCGGGAGTGCATTCCACTCCTGCATGATTTTTGCACGTATATTGACATTTTTTCCTGTGTGAGGTTCTCTTGATTTAAGTTCTTCATGTCTAACCTTCCTATAAACATATTATCCATTTTAAATAAACGTGTTATATCATAAGGAACACATAAATATGCATAAGATACATCACTTACAAGAAAAACCCATAAGCTGATGTCGGTTTTTTCACAATTTTGGTATTACTTGTTGATGCTCTATTCTTCTTATTCATGGAAGAGGTATCAATTTTCATATGCTCTATTTGCCGCGGCCTCACCCTTGTGTACCATAAATAAATGATTAATTATTAACAATTTAAAAACATATAAGAAGATCACTTGATGGCAATTGGCGTTATTTGTTTAAACATGGAAGAATAATAATTCAAGAGCTTATAATCATTCTCTCTTCTACTAAAATAATTATAAGCGATAAAGTCGCATGTAATAACAAAGTATCACAACACATTATCTATTTTATTGCATACTTCACTTGGTCAAATTTTGATGCTACATTTAGTCCTTGTTCCCTAAAAAATGCATCAAGTGTTAATGAAACTTGTTAATTAAGCACCCATTATTTTATTTTCTTATGTTTCCTTGCTTGAGCCAGATGCAAGAAATAGGAGTTGTTTGACATATATCTCAGTGAAACTAAGCTAATTGTGGATTTGTTTTCACTCAGCCTCCAATTATTTTATGGAGATATAAAATGCCATTTCTCTCATTCTACACTGTGTTATTTATTTCTCCTATTCTTTTTTCTCAAAGTTTAATTGTCTTTTAGCTACTTCAATAACAGAATCAGGCAAACAAAAATATAAATTAACGAAGGAACTGATAACAGCAGTTAGCATATATAAATTTGAAGCTGAAAAGAAGCAAAATGAGACAAAAGCAAAATGAGATGGAAGAGGACAAAATGGGCATGGTTACCTTTGATGCCTCTAGTTGAAGTTTTGTATCTTTTGGCTGTAAATAGAGTTACAGCAGCAACAATCAACCCATCAATGCCCAAAACACATTGAGCATTCCCCTCAAACACCTTCTCCTAAAACACATTCCCCTCAATCCTCTGCCTCCCAACCTTCTTCTATAGTTCTACATAACATGGTTCCATTTTACATATTATGCTAGCATATATGTGTTCTACTTCATTGAACATATGCCTACATTATCTTTGAACGAACAAGAAAATGCAAAAGCAAAAACATACAAAATAAAATGGAAAAAAAAACTTACATATGTTTCCTTAAAGTTGACGGAAGAAGAACGAGCCGTTGAACACGATTATAGTGTCGAGCTTTGCCGAGCCTTTGAACGAAGAACAAAATCACGCACAAAAAAATCGAGCCCTCTTTGCTTTGCTTTGAAATTGCTAAGTGTTTTACGTTGGAGAGCTTAGCTTTGAGCATATTTTAAAAATAAAAAAATAAAATCTGATGTGAAGGTTGAGTGTATGGGGTTTGAAGTAATGTGAAGGTTGAGTGTATGGGTTTCCAAAATACATTGGGAATTATGCAAAGGCTAATAATGTCATTTTAAAGTTAAAGGATAAAATAGACATTTTATGCATTTTTAGTATAAAAGATATGTAAAAAAAAGTATAAGGATAATTTAGTAATTGCAATAACATAATATTTAAATAAAATTATTAATATCAGCCATTGATCTTAAATCTTAAAATTCAATGGCTGACATCAGTCATGGCTGATGGAAGAATGACTCCGTATACACACACAAACTAATATAACAAGTTAAAAAGGAGTCAGCATGTACCTGTGTCCTGTGAACTAGATATCACACGTACATCCAGACACAACTCCTTCCCGCGCACGGCCGCCAGCCTCGCGCATGCACTGTTCGATGTAATGCCTCGACCAACAAAATACATACTTCAACACACACACACACACACACACTGGGGATTATTTCAATTCTTGAAACGCTTAAAGAAAGCCTAGAAATTCTTTTTCATAGTTGTCGTAAGAGCCTTTTGGAATTAATTATAGATACAATATATTTCAATCACAATACTGAAAATTTATTTCTTTGAATCTCTCTTGTCTTCTATGTGTGTAGAGATTGCAGTTTGATGTCAGCAATGGAAGCTGAAGACTGGGCTAATTATTCAGAAGGAGAAAATGATTCAGAGGGTTATGTGGAGGACCCAAATGATGATGAACTCTCCTATACCTCTGCTGATATCCCCAAGCTCCAATTCAGGTATATTTTAAATTAATCTCCCAAAAAAGAAGACTTTTTATCAAAACTTACCTCATACTTCAAGTTCGACTTTTGGTAACTTTTTATAACTTGTCTTGAACTCAGGACCTCGTCCTCCCAGTTCAATTTTATATAGCATGGCTTGAACTCGGGACCTCAGTTCAATGCTTGGTAACTTTATACAGCTTGACTTGAACTAGGGACCTATTACTCCCAGGATCAACATTTGGTCTTCTTTACATCTGAAACAAAGCCTTGTTAGCTTTTGTTGTGAATGGCTGTTAGTTAGATTTGGGTTTGGTTTATAATTTAATGGGGTGCCCTCTTTCTTTGGGTGTGTAGGAAAGACGTATCAAAAGCACAGTGGGACGACAAATTGGGAATGGCTGAGGTTGTGGAGAGGAAGGGGAAAATGTGGACGACAACTGGAATTATTCGGAATGGCAAACTATATTGTACAATGGAAGAGACTCTGTAAGTGTCATAAAGTTTGATATAATTAATTGGTGGTGGCATTTACATTAGCCTTTTGTTTTAGTTGGTATTATATATGTTTGAGCAATGTGCACTTTTACATCTTGTTCAGAGCATGATTTGGAAGATCTAACAAAGATAAACTTAAAGTACATTTAGGTCTATGACAATTTGCTGTTGAATAAAGTGATTCCCATAAGAAAGCATCTCCAGTTACATGTTTTAACCACTCTATATGTCTTTTGTAGAATAGTCATTCAATTGAAATGTGATATATATTTGCATAATTGCAGAATTTTTCTTGGAGTACATAATATTGGTCAACCATCATCACATTTCTTCTGTTATTCTTTTGAGTAGTAAATTCTGTTTATCGTTCGTAATTTATCCTTCTATATAACATAAATATCTTAAATTAGTAAACAACCCTTTACAAAGAGACACCAATTACCTGCCTTTCCATGTAGGCACCAATAACAAAAGGAAAAAAATGTTATAACCAAGGATAAGATTTTGGTGTCAAATCCTTTTCTTAATATAAAAAAATCAATATCTCGTTTCCTTTTTTCAGATTCTTGGTGGAAGTTGGGGCATTGCAAATTTTGGACCTTGCTGATGCTTCTTTGACCCTAAAAGATATATACATGAAGGTTTTAGAAAGGAAAAACGACTATTCATGGGATTCTTTTGAGGTTTATAGGCACTTAAAATCCCTTGGTTACATTGTTGGTCGGCATGGCATTCCTTGGTCCATGAAAGCCGTCAAAAATGATTCTCCTGCTCTCCAAGGGACGCCAGTGATAAAAAGCACGGTACATGAGGAGGAGCTAGAGAACGGCATGTTGATTACTCAAATGCTTAGTGATTTGCAGATTAAGGACGTAAGACCACTCTTTGATGTTTACTTCCCTAATAGCAAGTTCAGAAAATCGTCCCCTGGCAATCCTTGTTTTGTGCTTTGCCTTACTGGGTAAGCAAATATGGTGATCCCTTTGCAAATGGTTTACTTACCTATACCTACCAAAATCATATAACATTTGGCCGGAATACTTAATCTTGAAATTGTATTTGACATATATCGCATGTGTGCCTAGACATTGAGAGGCACATATTTTTGGGACGAATTATAAATCATTCTTTAAAGTAACTGTGTTTGTCTGCAACATTTTATTGTTGTTGGTAAGCATTTTCTCTTGAAATCATTCTCTTAGAAATATGATATGCTTTGTTATGCAGAGGCTATCCACCATCTAGTCAAGAGATTGAGGATCTAGAGAGATGTACTAATGGTAGTCCTCTCAAATTTTGCAACGTTGAGCACGGGCGTGTCAGCTTCTTTACTTTCAACCAAGTGGAGCTCCCTTGTCTTCCATGACATACTGCATCATTTAGGGTGCATAAGCGCTGGATGAGAAAAGTTATACCAGTGACAAACTGTATGTAATCAGTAGATATACAACATTTTTAGTGGAGGCAGAAGCATTTTCATCTTCGAGTATTATATTGTACTGTAGAGAGGAAAACCAAATGGATATGCTTTGAACATAGCATTTTAGAAGTTTCTATATGACTTGACTATTAAACAGCATCCACCTACAGAGCAAAATTCAGCTTTTGCCCGGTCGAAAACAACTTGGATGAAGGCGTGCGACGTGTCGGTGCAAAAAGTAGTTTAGGTGACTTACCAGGTCAAATACATAAAAGATGTTTTTTAAAGTTGATCAGTCATATGTGGTCTGAGCCACATGAGGTGGGGGTGTCCCTATTCCCTGTTGTCTTCAAGCTCCTAAGTATAACACTTCAATGATGATGAAAGTGTTTGGCTTTTACTCTGACCCTTAATGTTCATTCAATTCAACATTCTTTTTTATGCGCTTTTGTCATGTCTTTTTCGTTCCACCTTCTTGTGATCTTTTGAATATCATAGGAGTTATGGTAGATTTAGGGAGTTCTAAATGGATAACTGTGGATATCTTTTTCTTGGATATGTTTCTTGCCGTTTAAAAATGTAAGAATGACATTCAATGTGGGAACACCTTCTTTTTTTTTTTTTCCTTTTTTTTCTTTTTGACTGCACATTCACAAGTAGAACACGGAAGGAGAAAAATATTTGTATTAGACAATCGGATGATTGTGGGTCCACACCTTATATGTCACGGCTGGACTGAGCACGTGTCCAACTCTATGGAAGCATAGCCATTAGAAGGTCATGAACAACTATAATTCTTCTAGCTGTGGAAGATATGCCACGCAAGATTGCAGCAACGGGTTGTCGCAGACGCGAAGAAGCATCCCAGGATGGCTGGAGATGCCCTGGAAATTTGTTGGTGGAATTTGGGTTGGGAGGAGATGAGTGGTAGGCTGGTGTTGGAAGATCATGGAAATGTATTTTGGTGATATCACCACTAGTGTCTGTGTCTAAGCCATTGGCACGTAGTTTTGCTTGGCGGTTGTGGGCGGTAGAGCCAACATAGTGGACAGGGAGGCCATAGGAGGTTCTTACACCGGCGAGTTGCAGGAGCTGGTTGAGGTGGCCTTGAGCTGGAAATGGCACCACAATTACAGCAACTTCATCACCTTGTTTTGAACTGATGAGCTCATGGTTTTGATGATGATTGTTGCAGCTCTCGATTTGAGTAAGATTATAAGAGATGTTTAGTAAGATATTGCGAGATTAATTTTTGTGATCAATAATATAGTTTGACATTTATCTATTTTGGATATAAATCAATCCATTGACATCCCATGCATCTCAAACAATGAAAATCCTATACACGAGACTTATCAACCACAGCTCCACAAAGTCTTGAACAAGAGACTCGTCAACGTCCAAAAGAATGACCCGTGATATTTTGTTTTGTAAGTCCGATAAATTAAAAATCTAAGGTAACGATTGATATTTTAAAATGAATTTGGACAAGAATTGAATCAGTTAAAAAATATAATAAAATTAAGAATGTAAACTTTGAAAAGAGAATGCTAAGAGCATGCTGTAGAAATGAAAATAGAAATAAATGTATTAATTCTAAACCCTTTGTCGACGAATGTCATTACAATAATATTGTTTTCCTTTTTTTTTTTTTTTTTTTTTTTTAAGAAAGGGCCCTTTAGCTCATTTATCCATCTATTAGGTCCTCTTCCTAATTAATGGTCGGGTTAAGTACGTTTTAAGAAATAATATATCGGTTGAGTAAAAGTTTCTATGTTATGAATGAATTTGTAAATGTAGAAAAATTATACATCAAATTTTCTTCATCATGTACTAAGACCTTAATGTGTGATGAGACTTATTTTATAAATTTAATTAGTTTTTTAGCACTTGTATATTTTGTTTCGTCAACCTAGATTCAAGCTCCAATTAATTCCAAATTAACTATCCTCAGTATATAATGCATTTATTATACCACTGTTCATTTAGTCTAGTAGTATGATTCTTATTTTAAGTGCGAGAGTATTTTAAATCAATTATTGTATGTAATATTGTAAATGATACAAAATAATTTAGGTCTCTTTTAAATAATAATAAAAAAATAGTGCATTTGTTATTACAATAGTCATTCTTTTTTGTCGGGATATAATAGTCAAATAAATCATCTCAATTTTCAACTCTTTCCTTGTCCTCTTTGTCATCGACAAATTATATAATTGGCATTGAAGTAGGGTAAGGATCCTCTCATATTGACTCTGCCACATACTTGTCCAGAGCTATTGATGATAATTATTGCCAAAAATACTATTAAATAGTTTCGATAGTTCAAAAGCGGAAAAATCGCATATTTAATCCTTATTATTTTTTTAAAAAATTAAAATTTTTTTTTGTTTAAAATTTCAGTTTCGTCCCTATTGTTGTCTCAAAAATTTTAATTTCATCCCTATTATTTTTATAAAAGTTTCGAATTTCTCCCTATTATTCAAAATTATTCAGTTTAGTGCTTATTATTTTTTAAAAAATAATAGGAATAAATTAAAATTGTTTGAGAAACAATTAATAGGGATATATTTGATTTTTTTTTAAAAATAATAATGATTAAATTGATTAATTTTGAATAATAAAGATAAATTTGAAACCTTAGAGAAATAATAGAGACGGAATTGAAACTTTTTGAAAATAATAGGGATGAAATTAAATTTTTTTTTATTTATAAATAATAGAGACAAAATTAAAAAAATTTAAATAATATAAACGAAATTAAAACTTTAAAAAATAATAAGAACTAAATGTGATATTTTCCCTATTCAAAAGCTAAAGGAAGTTTGGTTATGATCAAATAGCTTTGTAACTCCTTTACAAAATTCAGAAAACTATATCGCATGCTAGCAGAAGTTGTGGAGGCTGCAAGCTTGCTATCCCTACAAGTCAAACCTGGAATATAATTTGATATCATGTACGGAGTACGGGTAGGACTTCTATCCGGAAGTAGGTTCCGCAGTGGGACCCACATATAATAGGATCCACCTACTAAGGGTATCCTCAATAGAGTCTTTAATGGGTCTTTAAATAGCAATAATTGCTATTTTAGAGACTCTATTGATCAAAATTCATCACCAATGGGAGTCTCTAAAACACTATTTGATAGTTTTTGACAAAATTATGACATCACTCAAGCTTTGAGTCTCTAAAATAGCACCTAGTCTCCATTTTCTTCAACAAATTTGTTGAAGAAAATGGAGACTATACAAGAAGACAAAAATGAGTCTCTAAATTTGGCATGTGACGATCTGACTTGGCATGTGACGATCTGACGTTCTTGTCAGAACGTCAAATCTGAAAAAAAAAATACAATTTTTTTTTTGATCAGAGAAGAAAACAAAAAAAAAACAAAAACAAAAAAACACAACATTCTGACAATGTAGCCGTTTAACATCCTGCAAAAGCTGGAAAAAAAAAGAAATCGTTGAATTCATCTATATATGCAACCAGATCTGAACAAAAAAACCCAACAAAAAATTCACAAATCTTCATCCACAAACAAATTTTGAAACATTCCACAGATTTTTAAGCTTGTTTTCCTCAACAAACAGAAAAAAAAGGTAAATAAACAGAGAAAAAAAAAATGGTTGATGGCAGCAAGGCAGAGAGTTGGGGGGGGGGAGGGAGGGGCAGTGGGGGTGGCGGCGCGCGATGGTGGGGGGCGCAGTGGGGTGGGGAGCGCGATGGTGAGGCGGGGGGGGGGGGGGCAGTGGGGTGCTGCACTATGGTGGGGGGGGGGGGCAGTGGGGGGCAGTGGGGTGGGGGGGAGGTGCGCGATGGTGGGGGGGTAGTGGGGTGGGGGGGAGGTGCGCGATGGTGGGGGGAGGCAGAGGGGAGGGGACGGGGCCGCTGGGGGTGGGGTGGCGTGGGGTGGGGGGTGGTGCGCTGTGGGTGGCGTGGGGTAGGGGGGTAGTGCGGCGTGGGGAAGGGAAAGGGGAAAGGGAAATGTAGAAGGGGAGGGAGAAGGGGGGGGGAGGGGGTGTTTTATAGTTAGGTTTTTTTTTTTTTTTAATTAAGTTTTTTAAAATATATTTTAATTAATGTTTTGTTTTTTACTTTTTTAATTTAATTTTTTGGTTTGTATAATTTTTTTAGTTTTTAATGTTTTTTTTTTAATGTTTTTTGTTTTAGTTTTTTTAGTTTGGTATTTTTTTTTAGTTAAGTTTTTTAATATATATTTTAATTAATGTTTTGTTTTTTACTTTTTTTAATTTAATTTTTTGGTTTGTATAACTTTTTTAGTTTTTATAGTTTTTTTTTTAATGTTTTTTATTTTAGTTTTTTTAGTTTGCTTATTTTTACTTTTTTAATTTAGTTTTTTGGTTTGTATAGCTTTTTTAGTTTTTATAGTTTTTATAGTTTTTTTTTAAATTTTTTTGTTTTAGTTTTTTTAGTTTGGTTATTTTTACTTTTTTAATTTAGTTTTTTGGTTTGTATAGCTTTTTTAGTTTTTATAGTTTTTTTTAATGTTTTTTGTTTTAGTTTTTTAAGTTTGGTTTTTTTTCAATTGCAATTAAACTTTTTTTAGCTTTTATATTTTTTATATGTTTTAATTTAAGTTTTATATTATTTTAATTGTAATTATATGAATTTTTTATAGTTGTAATTAGGGTTTTTTTTTTTAAATTAGGAACTTCTATTTTTTTTTTAATTTAGCTTTATTTATTGAATTAGTATTAGTATATTTTTAAATAAATCAACCTAACTATCATTATTTTCCTATTTATAGATTAGCAGATATGGAATGCACAGACGGACTTTCAAGGGGACGTAATTTCACGCATGAAGATGATAAGGCTTTGTGCCGGGCCTATATCGCGATTAGCGAAGATCCTTTGATCGAGATAAACCAAACATCAGGAACAATGTGGAATCGAGTTCTACAAAAATATGAAGAGTTTCACCCTCCCAACAATCCAAGTGAAAAAAGAACAACGAAGAGCCTTAAATCTCGATGGACGCAAATAAACCAAAAATGCACAAAATTTGCGGAATGTCTTGCTCAAGTTAATATGAGACCAAGGAGCGGAGCAAATATCGTTGACAATGTGAGTTTTTTAGCCAAAGTAATTGTATTTTTATAGAGTATATTGCATTTAATACTTAACAAATTTTAAAATTAAATTTTGAGAGATATTTAATTGTTTTGTAGATGGATGACGCAAGACGCTTATACACAGCTATGGGTCAGAATTTCAACCTCGAACACTGTTGGTCAATTTTACAACACGGGAAAAAATGGCGATCAATAATCGATATTGCGAGTCCAATGATGAATATGAGTCCACCTGAGACGGATTTTTCTCTTGATAATGATGATCCCGTGGAATCAGTGCCGGAAACCCCGAAATCGTCAAGGCCGATTGGAAACAAAAAGGCTAGAAAACAAGTAAAGGGTAAGGCCGTTGCAGATGATCTTAATGAACAAGCGAAAAACATGGCAAAAACAATGAATGAGTACAAACAGGAAATAGAAACTTCTAACGAGGATTTTTAATTAAGATTTTTTTTTTACGTATGATAAATTATTATTAGAGATTTTTAATTAATTTTTTTTCAAAATGCAATTATGTAATTAAAAGTAATCCTATTTTTTTAAACGTTATGTTTGTCACAAATTATATATTTTTTGCTTGAAATATTCGTTAAAAAAATTGAGATAATCTAAATAACAATTAATTAAAAAAAAAGTAACACACAAGAAAAAATTATACATAATCAAATTATTATGTAAAATTAAAATTAACACGATATAGGGACTCAATTTTATAGAGACCATCACTGAAGATTTTTTTTTTATCTTGGTCTCTAAATGAGTCTCTATAATAATTTTTTTGCCTTAGTCTCTAAGTGGGTCTCTAAAATACTATTTAGTCTCTATATGGGTCTCTATAAATCATTTATAGAGACCCATATAGAGACTCCATTGAGGATAGCCTAAGTGTCTTTAGTTTTTATCATTTACACATTTTCGTGAGAATCTAGCCTAAATTGTTGACAATTATCAGAAGCCTTCCTTCAATTCTCTCACAGGCATTATTTATCCTGGAAAACATAACACTGCAAATAAAATCTGAATGGTAACAAATACAAAATTCCAGATTTTGTTTGGAAAAAAATCTATCTGGTAATATGGGCAATGAAAGAATCCAACTCCAGGCGAGAAACACCACCTTCTTCTGTTGATCTCCTAACAGCATCACCTAACTCCTCTGCTCTTTTTCTTATTTTATCCCCTTCTTGTGATGCCATTAATCTTTTCAGACTATTGGCGATGGTACATGAAGTCACCAGCTCGTCGCGTCGTGCCCATTCCCTCACAACTACTCCAATTTTCAGGACTTCAGTTATCAGCAGGGTGTTTCCTGCTTGGTCTGAGTGCATCGGCCAGGCTGCTATAGGCACCCCCAAAGTAATGCTTTCTATGCAAGAATTCCAACCACAATGGCTCATAAATCCACCTGTTGATGGATGTGCCAAGATTTCAGGTTGAGGTGCCCAATCTCTTATTATTATCCCATTTCCTTCCACTCTCTCTTCGAACCCCTCAGCTAACGCAATTTTTCGAACTTCTTCTCTATCGAATATGTCTCCTTTATCCGCGTCTCTCAATACCCAAATGAACTTGTGTTTGCTTTCTTCCAATCCTATGGCTAGCTCTATGACCTCTTCATCAGACATCGAAGTAGTTGTTCCAAAAGATACATATATTACAGAGTTTGGTCCTTGTTTATCAAGCCATTCCAAACAGTTTTGTTTGCCATTTAAGTCACGAGCTGAACTTAGAAATTTTACTGGAAGTATTGGCCCAATTGCCCACTGCTTCTCGTAATTTCCACCAAATTCTTTCTTCAACAGAAGATCAAGATAAGTGCCTTCTAGTGCTCTGGTGGTGTTGTAAATTTCCCCAACTTGAAATTTCAAATAATCGACTTGAGAAGCTATAAAATTCACCATCTCTTCTTTTAAACATCCTTCAAGATTTGGTAGCCATTTTGGTTCTACATCAATCAGGGGAGGCTTTCCCATGACTTCCCACCTCATTAAGACAAGAGTAAATGCTGAGATACAATTGAATGTATAGGCTTCAGCATTTGGTATTGAAGCAGCATCTTGAACAACTGCAGCCATAAGAGGGTCATGAATTATAACAATTCTTCTAGCTGTCGTTGAAGAAAACATATCTTGTAAGACGCCAGCAAAAGGTTGGCGTAACGCGAAAGTGGACTCCCACAAGGGCTGAAGATGTGCAGGGAACTTGTCGAAGGAGTTGGGATTGGGAGAAGGAGATGGAAAATCTGGAATAGGAAGATCGTGGAAATGGATTTTGGCCAACTCCATAGGGTTTACGCCATTAGCACGAAGCTTTGCCTGGCGATTGTGTGTGGCTGTGCCAACATAGTGAACTGGTAATCCATATGAGGATATTAGGCTGCAGGAGAGTTGCAGGAGCTGATTAAGGTGGCCTTGAGCCGGAAAAGGAACCATGATTACAGCAACTTGTTCTCCTTTCAAGCTTCCAGGCTCATGGTTTTGATCATGATCGTTGTAGCTAGCCATTGGTTAAAGTTTTCAGCGTAGTCTTGAGTGTACTTCACTTTATAGATCTCCATCTAATGCCTATTATATCCATATATAGCATGGGTTGTTATTTAAAAGGTCAGCCTCATATTTCACTCTAACGTGTGCACGTCAAGAGTAGGGCCTACCTTTTAATTTGAGACGTTTAAGCATCCCAAACATTTTTAAAAAAAATTCATATTGCATAGAGTACTCACTTGCTCTTGTCATTTTCAGCTGGAAGTGTGATCTTATCCTACCAAAGTTGTGATGATAACTTCAACTTTCTATATATATCTTTCCATTTGGAGATAAAAGTTATACAAGCAGACGTTATGCTATTTAAAGTGGGATAACAACGCATTCATTGAAGTGCTGGATAATTCAAGAAGCAAACGCTGGTCGTGGATGATATGTATGTACGATATTTGCCCGGAGATTCAAAGAAAGCTAACAAGAAAGGGTAGAAAATTATGTATTCTAGAAGAGAAATGTTGGATACTACCTTAATTTTATATTTCATTTACCACATCATATGTAGATGCTTAGTTTGTAGAATGAGCATGAGTGTATATTACCCTTTTTTCGTCACATATTTATTACCTCACATATAAATGTCTAGTTGATATGTTAAATGACAAATTTTTTTATTTCTCTCTCTCCTTTTTTAGCGTGACAACTAAATATCTGCATAGGAGGTAATAATATGAGTAATGAAAATTATAAGAAATCTCTATTCACTTTATAATAACTTGGTAATCAACTACTATTAACACGAATCTAGATATTTTAGGCTAGTTGATTAAGTTTAATGTAGTGCAAAAATTTAATAGTTGGATCTAGATCATTACAATACTAATTTATGGAACTGAAACTTCTAAACTTTTGCAAGTCATTATTCACATGTAAGAATATGGTTCATTCAAGAATTAATTAGGATATATTTGATTTGCATTCTCACCAATAGATGGGTAAATGGAGGATCCTTCAATTACCTTTTTAGAAGAGTGACACATTACTTCCACTTGAAATAAATGGTCATATTTGTGCTTAAAAAGGTAAATTTATGGCTTGAATTTGGTTCAATATGAAATTAAGAGTCTGAACTTCAAACTTTTTAAAAAAGAGTATTTAGCATACTATTAACCATAAAATATTGAGTTAATATGACTTTATCCCCACAATATATGTACAATATATATAATATTTTGCGGTTAATATTATTTTTACCACCTCAATGTATATATAGTGTAATGTTTTTTCCCCTATGTTTATTTTATATCGCTTTACCACCCGTGTTTTAGCTAACAAAATTTATTGTAGAGATATTTACTCGATCATAGACATTTCTAAAATTCTTCTAATAGAAAAAGTCTTTGTCTTGAACACAAAATGAAGACCTCTAAATTATTAGAAGAATTTCTTACGTTAGAAGAACAATTCAATATTTATTTGAAATTCTATATTACATATGTCTTTTTATTGGTGTTATAAAATGTATAGATGTACAAAAATGACCCTTATTTTTACCTACTAATACAAAAGGGGCTAAGTGATACAAAATAAATATGAGAGAAAAATATATTACAATGCCTATCCATTAAAGAATTAAAATGATATTAACCTAAAAAGAATATAAATATTAGAGGAAAAAATTTCATTTTGTTTATATATAATGTAACATATTTTGCTTGAGGTTTGTTCGTAACTATGTACGAGGGACATTTTAGTTCTACAAAATGGCAACACGCCATTAAGGGGAAAAATGTGGTAAATAACTTTGAATAAGAGTATTACTAAATTTTGACAAAAAAGAAAAAAAGAAAAAAAAGAGTACTACTAATATTCCTAAACAATTTCTATAGTTTACCGTAATTTAAAATCTGACTTAAAAGTTGATGTTATTATTTTTCTACCGTATGCTAAACTAATTTATGACTTTGTCAGCTAGAGGCGACGCTGAATAATTATTCTTGGTGTATATACATTACATATTCATTTACCTCCAATCAAAATAGATATATAGTTAAGAACGACGTTATAGTATTGATCATCATGTACTTAGCTTAGAGTTTCAAAAGATAGAATAATTTAGAGATAGCAAAGGTGAAAATGAGACAAATGTATATGTGAACTCTAGCCTAATTTTCAGTGAATATTGCTACATTTTCTACTATGATTGTTGGTTGATCCTTTTTAAAATAATCTAGAGGAGAAATTTAAAATGATAGGTTTCATGATTTTCTAAAGAAAATACATCAATTTTCTCTTAGTCCATAGTCACTCCCCGCCATTCCTACTTCGACGCGGTGTAGGCTGCCGGTTCCCCCATTATCTCACGTTCTTAGGTTATCCAAGTGGTTAGACATATAATTAATTAAATGAGCGCCGGCATTCAAAAGTGTAGAGATATAGCTAGGCCATAAGAATTGCGCGCATATGTACGCTTCATCATATATATCTCATGATCATTGAAACATCAACTTAGAGAATAGATTATGGATTTTAGCTCACTCAAGATGAAAGTCGGATACTTATACGAAGTTTAATTCCACATCATGAAGGCATTGCTATTAATTATAATTATAGTTCACTATATATACACCATCCATGCAATCTTTTTTTTGTATAACGGAGGTCAAACATTTTAAGAATTAGACCAAAAATACATGAATATTATTCTTAAAGGAAACTTCACACAACTTATCTAATATCAAAGTAGGATATAATTAATTTCATTATTGGCTTAAATTAAATTGAAATATACTTAACATTCTAACTCAAACAATTTATCTCATATATAGCACTAGATCTAGAAGGAGGAGGATGGTGAGCAAACCAATATTAATTACAACCGTCATTTCATGGGATTCTCCTTTCTTGAAGTAATATATGCATCAAGTGAATTTCAGAATAGTATAAAATGTAGAACTTGCAACGTTATAGAAAACTATTTCACTCTCACTGTACCGCTGGACCACGTGCATATATGGTCCATCTAGTTATATGAGCAATAAAAGAATCCAACTCCATCCTAGCAATGCCGCCATCTTCCACCGATTTACGAACAGCAACACCCAGCATTTCCGCCCTTCGTCTCATCTCATCTCCTTGTTTCGATGCCATCAATTCCTTCACAGCCACTTCAATGGTCGACGATTTCACCAGCTCGTTTCGCCGAGCCCAGTCCTTGACCACAATGCCAATCTTCAACAACTTAGTGATCAACATGCAATTCCTAGGCTGGTCTGAATGCATAGGCCATGCAGCTATTGGCACCCCCATGCTAATACTCTCCATGCATGAATTCCACCCACAATGACTCATAAAACCACCTGTTGAAACATGGCTTAATATCTCCAACTGTGGTGCCCAATCTCTTATCACCATTCCTCTACCTTCAACTCTCTCCTCATAGCCTTGAGGCAGATCAGTTCTCCTCACTTTTCCATCAAAAACATCGCCTTTATCTGCATCTCTCATCACCCAAATGAACTTCGCTTGGCTTTGTTCTAACCCAATCGCGAGCTCATTGATCTGTTCATCTGTTAATGAAGTAGTTGTTCCGAACGAAACCAACAACACTGATTTTGGAGCTTGCTTGTCAAGCCACTCAATACATTTGTTGCGTACATCTGATGTGTTATTCTTCTTGTAAGTCGACACTGGGTTGAGTGGCCCTATTGCCCATTGCTTCACATTACCCTTTATCGGTTCTTTTTCGAGTAAATCAATGTATTGCCCTTCTATGAATCTGTTGGTATTGTAAAGTTTACCTGAGCTCGTGTTCAAGTATTGTTGTTGAATAGCTACAAACTCGGCAAATTCTGAGCTGAAGCAACCTTCAAGAGAAGGGAGATCTTTAAGCATGTCAGCTTCAACAGCGAAAGGCCTGTCCATGGTTTCCCAAAAGAACCAAAACACACTAAAAGCTGAAACACTATGGAAGATATAAGATTCAGCGTTTGGAATTGAAGTCACGTCTTGAACAACTGATCCCATCAGAGAGTCATGAACCACGATAACTCTGCGAAAAATGGTGGAAAGAGATTGCAGAAGCGAGGCAACAGGGTCGCGAAGGTGAGATGATGCTTCCCATAATGGTTGAAGATGTGAAGGGAAATTAGTAATGGTGGCATTAGGGTTTGGTGGAGGAGATTGAAAAGGTGGGGTTGGAAATGCATGGAAGATGATGATGGTGTTGTTGTTGAGGGTTGCAGCTGGATCCCAACCATGGACACGAAGCTTGGCTTGTTTGATGTGTATGGTGGTGCTAACGTAATGGGTTGGTATGCTGTAGGATGAAAGAAGACGTGAGAGTTGCAGAAGTTGATTGAGATGGCCTTGTGCTGGAAATGGCACCATAACTATAGCCACTTGAGAGTTCTGCTTCTCATCTTGATAATAATAATTGCTACCCATTGGAAGAAAAAAAAAATAGCGATGATGATTTCAATAATTTGATCTCTAGGATTCGTACTTGATGGTCTTGCAAGAAGTGTCATATATATATATATAGTAGAAATTTGATCTCTGTTGAGCAATGCGCTTTGGATTTTAAGTGAGAAAGATTAATAGTGATGACGTGATATGTAGTTATTTAATTTATTATACACATTTAAAGTAAATGAGCTTGCTTTGATTGTTAAGAGCTAGTAGGTAATTCGTCTCCTATTTTTATTTCTATTGCATTCTATTTATTGTATCTTATACAAAATTAATTTGAAAATCACAGATAATCTCTCAATGTAGATCGGATATAATTTTTTGTTTCATACTATTTGTAGAGTTATTTATAACTAGTTCTCAATTAAGAATTTCAAATGTACTAACACTGTATTAAAGATGTAATAATCGATTCTCAATCATTACTTCACTTCCTTTGATTTCCGTCGTATCGTTGCATGAATCCAAATCCGTAATGATTAGCCAAAGCAGAAAATTAACTACACAAAGGATGCGAAACTATTCGGAAAATTATCCGATTGCACGTACGGCCGCCCAGATGCCTCTATTCCAGGCCGTCATTTTCCAGACGAAGAATACAAGATTATATATTGTAGCAATCATGATGTACATATGAATCATCACCAACAATGAATCTACCTAGTACTCCACTGCACGTCATTGTCGAAGGTGCACTTCCTATGAAATTTTTTGCTTAACCGAAAATGGTTATGGAATATGCCATTGGGCACCCAAAAGAATATTACAGCTTTAACCTAATGCAGCAGTCATCTTTTAAAATTGCCTCATCAACTAGCATGTCTAGTGGGTTGGGTTATACCGGACTTAATCGATAGTCGGAATCTACTAATTAGGTTCTCGCATTATTAAAAATAAAATAAAAAAATTAGAATGTCTAGTGAATTTGATGGTCTTATTTTTGTAGACATGATGAAAAATAATTATATATCTTTCTAACAATATAAAATATTGACGAGGTAATTCAATATAATCCAAAAGAAATTCAGGGTCACCATATTATATTTGAATAACTAGTTGCACCACACATACATCTCAGAGAATATCTACTTCGTACATTTATGATTAATTATGAGTTTTAAAAACGACATATAAAATTCCAAATTACTAATTCAGACATTAACTTATTAATTTTAAAATAGAATTTCAAACTTCTAGTTTATATAATATGTAATCGTTAACGTTTATCATTAAAAGAAAAGAAAAGAAAAAGAAAAATAGATCAAGTTGTAAACAAACGGGCATTAATTCCTACAAGTTGCCTATCGAAGATCAAAGCCTTGGTTGCTGATCCACTAATACTAATTTACTTTCTTGTCATAAGCCTCTAGCCAACATATTGGCCTCAACCATGTGGATTCACAGGTAGCTTTTCTTTTGTATATTAGGAAAATGATGTTTTGTCACTGGATTTTGGTCTAGTGGTAATATTACTCACTTTATATACGAGAGATTGTAAATTTTAATTTTGTTAATTATGTTATACAGCTTTAAGTCTCTTATGAATCAAAAAGAAAATGATGCTTTGGTACCTTTACGCATGGGACCAATTATGCCTCTCTTGTTTTTAGCACACCAGTTCTTTTTTATTTATATTATATATATATACACACACACACAATGGAGGCAAAGCCTTAGAGTTTAAAAGATTGTTCTCAAAAAAACGCTTCTCTTTTTTTATCTCACTCAATAAGAAGTTACAACTAACTTGACAATTGATCCATAATACGGTGATCCAATAGTTGGTGAAGTTCAAAATTGGCTAACCAATTAATATATCGATTAGCCTCTCAAAATATGCGACAATTATTAAATCTCTACGCCTTCTCATAGAATTAGGCTCCGTTTATTTGTCGTAAAATAACTTGTTTGTTAAAAATAAAAATATTTTCCTAGATATAAATTTATATACAAAGAGTTGCTCAAACTACACCAATCAACACTTCTGTAGGCCGCATTATCAACAGAAATAGAAATAAAACTAGAGGTTCCTTGCTGGATGCCAACAACGTTAACGAATGATCAGTTTGAGTGTGTCCAATGACTAGTGATAGGTAGGCTACATTGAAAACTCCACTTGAACAGTTCACAGGTGTCCGCATTTGGAAAGTGTGACAATTTTTTCTTTTGGAAAGATTGAGGTAACCCATAAAGATATTGTTGCCTGGTTGTGACCACGTCTCTGTTGACAAAAAGAAAATGGGACCACTTTTCCACTACCTACAGCATTATTGCAAAAGTTGTCAAGTTTAGAGAAGTTGTCGGCATGGCATATGGCCAAAACTTCATGGAAATTTCTTCAAAATGGTGACATTCTAACTGTAATTGACGATCTATTCAACGATCATTCTAGTAAATATCTCAATTTTTTTTATTTCTATCTAAAAATGAATTAATTGGGATAGAACAAGGTTAATTGTATGACTCTCCTAGTTCAATCTATAATTCTCTTCTAATTGATCCGCACATTGTTTTGTTTCTATGTACACAAGTGTTAATTATAATATATCTCGAATTATCTAAATTTGCTTGCAATCTTCAAGGTGTGGTCTAAAGGGACTATTTTCCAATATATGTCCCCTTTGAGTATATTAAGTTTTGAATTTATCCATGTATATTAATAATTCATTTGTCTTTTAATATTTTAATGGTAAACGAATACTCTTCTTTTTCTCTTTAGTTCACCAAAAAAGATCATAGATCACATCAAAAGATCGAGCATAGCGAATAAATTAGGTAGTTAGTCTCTTCTCATAGATTGCATTAAAGGATTGAGCATAGTTAAAAATTAGGTATTTAGTCTCTTCAAGTACTTTAGTGAGTCATGCTCACCATTTCAAAGAAAAGACTGCAAAATTTTAATTTCATGCTGATCTCCCAACTATCGCCATCCTATAAATTCAAATTATGATTCTCCGATTGTCAGAGGAAGTAACCCACTAGACTATTCACATTTAATAGTTCGTGTGCGCTAAACATGAAATTTTGAACATGTAGTGTAAACTAGTGACTCCATAAAAGTACGGAGATGTAATCGTCCAAATATGCATTATTAGGAGTTTGCCTGAGATTCTTTTCTTTTCTTTTTTATGGTTAATAGTATAACATGAAAAATACTGTACTATTTTCTCCTTCAATAGGGGATTAATACCAACCCGGCAAAAGTATGATGACATCCTTTCATAACATAATAATATTATAAGTGAAATTTAATAGTTGTGAACTGTCAAAATCATTTTATCATAATTGTATAATCAATTTACTACTATTGAATCTCGTTCAAATTTACCATTAGACTGGAATGCAAATATATCTAGTCATCTAGCTTTTCTATTAGCTAAGAATTTTGATCCTACAGGTATAGGATTCAATTTTTTATTTTTGCGATCTAGTCTAATATGGTAAATTGAGGAACAAGAGTAGTTTATCAGAGAAATTACCTGCGAGATATGGTTCTATATAAAAATTTTGTGATTTTCAATTAATGAATTAAGGTGGAAGAATAATGTGCAAGGCATTATCTAACGTGTGTCTCAAGAACAATAAACGTGGCAAGTGGGTTAATTTAACTTAGGTTAACACCACAAGTCCATCACATCGGTGAGTTGTTTTGTTGCAACAACTTGTTGAACATCCACTCCACTTGAGTATTGATTGTCTCTCTAACATTCAAAATACACTTTGGGTTTATCCGACTTGAACACAATACGAACACCCTCTTTCTAAGAGCATAAACGAATCTAAAATGTTTATTTGATGAAAGTTAAAACAATATAATTTAACACTCGTATACACCGTAGTATGTGAGAATTTTTTTACAAGCAGCAACAAGGTAAAATTTTCTTAATCCTTGTTCTTGAGCAAGTACTTGTAAGGAAAGAGAGAATATCCATATTACAGAATGAACACAATTTGTATAGACAAAACCAAAAAGAAAAAAATAAAAAAAAAGCCTGTCTTCATACTCCATTGTTTGAGAATATTGATAGGGAGAATAAAATGAAAGATGACTATAGTTCAATTATCAAATTGTACTCTGTGAATGAAACCAAAGAGAGTTTATAAGATGAAGAAATTGAAGGAAAATGTGCCACTATAACATTCTTGACTTACATGTTATCGAAGAGGTATCACTATGAAAGGAAATGTATGATTGTAACATTCTCATTTTTTTCAAGGACATCTGTGTTTACAGTAAACACCGCGATAAGTGACCAATACTAAGGGTCGTATCACTTATTTTTACTTGAACATTCATCAAATTTGTCATTCAAGCAGAATTCATGATCCAAACGCGTATCTATTTGTATGGAAAACATAAGGGAAAATTCTTTCTATATTTTTGTCCCTTATATGGGCACTCAATCTAATGTGTGAATATTGTCCCTTTTACCGTTATTTGGTTGGCATATCACAGACTGCAGAGATTCTTGAAATCCCCTTCCTGTGCATACCAATGCGGTATTATCTTGGGAAGATGAGGGTATATATCTTTATAGGCATTTCTGATTGTTCCTTCCGCAACTCCAGTTGCAAGTGAGACATCTGCAACAACCAACTTTGATCATACACAAGCATGAATAGAAACAGAAACACACATTTAAAGCGATAAGGTAGTCATAGTGCCATCCCCTGGTAATAATTCATTAAGAAGTAAATAAGTGGTGTACACAGTCCAGAAATATAACCCACATGCAATTGTCAGAACAAATGACTTGATTCTTACCTTTGAGAGGCTTCTTATCATCTGACAGCTGCGTTACTATGTAGATAACTGCTGCAGCAATTGATATTGGGCTCCTCCTGAGACAATGAAGACATAAAAAGTATAATGAGCGCAAAGCAAGAAACAGAGGAGGGGAAGGAGCGGGGGAACTTCACATATTATAAATAACCACCAATTCATTGCATAAAATCGTATCATTAACCAATCATATGTCACACGGGACAAGGAAGATATTCGTCAGTTTATAAAGCTTCACGGCTAACTTAAACGCAAAACTGATCACCAAGGGAAATGCAGTCTTCCAAAGAGCATGTCCATCAAAGAAACAGTGTGTTGTTCAGGACATCACAATCACATGGAGTCAAAATCTAAATGAAATAGCAGCACATGGGAAACATTTAAGAGAGGAAAACACAATGAGATAATGAAAATTAACCTTATGTCAAACTCTTCAGACTTTTGGACCGATTCTTGGGCAGCTTTAACAGTTTGATTCATCATTCCAAGATTTGAACAAAATCGCCTCTAAAAATTACAGGTACATATCAGCAAGTATTGAAAAAAGAACAGCATTAATTTTAAAACTACTGCTCTATTTTTTCTTCGCTTTTCATGGTCTCCTCAAGCAAGGGGCAGGGGAGGAGGTAATAGCATGGTTTAAGGTACAATAAAATCTCACCATGAAATCCCCTGCATGGATAGTTCCCATTTCAACAGATTGACCCATCTCAAGCTCTAGTTGCTTTACTATGTATTCTTTTGCTCGGCCAACTTCCTTCTTTGTTGCTCCATTAGCGACGGAGCAAATTTCTATTTGAAATCGACATGTTCAAGAAAACTTATTCACATTGGGATATATTGGGAAGCATCCGAATATTCAAAAAAACTTAAATAGTTTGTACCCTTTACAGTGCGTGGCTTGTCTTCTTGTCGACAAGCAATATACAGGCAAGCAGCCAATATAGCATCCTGGTTTCGACCTCTACTAGACTTTTGATCTTCAACTTTCTTGAATATTTCATTAGCCCGATCCTTTGAATCAAACAAAGATCACCATCAAGAAAGGAAGAGCAACACTATAATATAGTTGATCTAGAGTACATGAACATGGGAAATAATGTGAGAAATATGTGTGAATAGGGACTATGTCTTCATAGATGTATGTCGCATGCAAATATGCAGGCATAGATTTCAAGCTTAGAGACGAAACAAGAGATCTTCAATTATCATTATAAAATGCAGGAACACCACTAGGTCAGAATCTGGAACAACCTGAAAGGTAAGAAAGGTAGCATAACGCAGATTATAATGAGGTACCTTCAGTTTTTGACACACACGCTAAAACACTATTTTTTGCTTCCTCATTAACTTCCCTTGTTAGTATTATACACTCATAGACATATAAACCAATTGCTGCAAAAAGGTACTATTTCGTAAATGCTCAGCTATTTAACATTTTTCCTGTGAAAATATTCAACCAAACACTTCAACTAAAAAAATAAGACACATTTCCTATAAAAATATTCAACCAAACAATTTAACTTAAAAAAATCAGACAAATAAAATTTGAGATGATGTCTACTGCCACTCAATTCACTCGATTTCTCTAGCAAAATTAAGAATTGGCGGGTTCCAAGATCAACAATTACCAAGGTCAATGCATGCATGCCAAAATTCTTAATTGTTGTATAGCCAAATGGGAAAAAACAAAGAAGAAGAGAGCAAGAAAGCACACCTTAATTGTTGCAACAAGGCCCAACCTGAGAAGGAAATTGGTTTCATCAGAACCATGTTTCAAACTTCACATTTCAAGAGAATAAAAAATTTGAAATCCTAAGATGGGAAACAAAAGCAGATGACTAACACACCTACGTAACACAAAGACATCATGAATTAAAACTCAAAAACTTATTGATGGTAGAAATCTCGATTGCTTGGGGAAAAGGTGAAAGGATGTTTCTACATGCTAATCAAAGTATCTGCAATTAGGCAAATAAACTTCACAAAAATCACCAAGTTTTGCATAGATCACCCATTTTATAGGATTGTCTAATAATTCAAGTAAAGTTATGGCACAATTATTCAGATTTACATTGTAGAAAAACCGAAGAAAGAAACAAAAGAAGCTCCACTCACAAATATAGTTAGTTACAGTTACTTATAATTGCAAAATATGACTATAGAACACTATATATACACTAATAAGCTTCTCATGATAGCCCATATCGATATACACATTTCCAATCATTCTTGAAAGCATCCAATCAACTAAGACAATATCGATCAAAAAGTAAACATCCAAATTACGGTTCAATCTGCCATTTTTTAAGTTTTGAAAAAGAATTAATTAACCAAAAAAATAATAAAAAACAATATCAAAGAAGCAATCTCAAGGAACATAAAGAAAATGGAGAAAACATATGTTAACCCAAGTCAATAAATTTATTTCTCCAAGCCTGAGACTAAATCTTTTTCTTTCTTCCAATTTTCCTTATTTTTTTTGGTCCTCACAATACCAAATTCACTAGCGCAAAATACTTAACTGAACAATTATTTAAATACACGTTACTAACCAATAAACCACTCTCATATTATGTCTCACACCAATGTGAAACATAAAAATAAAATCTTAATCTCTCGAAACATAATTATTAGCAACCACACAACCCAAAAGAAAATCTCAAATCAGAATTTCCACAATTTGGAAACAGAGTGTCTAAGTAAATCTGTGTACATATACTGTCCCCCACCCCCTGCTATTTGTGGAAGGCTTGTGCACTAGCTACGACCTTCACAACCTTCGAAATATTTCCACATTTGATAGCATATATATATATATATAACAAAAACAGCAAAAAGATTACCATTTTCCACAATTTCTCAGAAACCAAGCAACATATTCACAATTCCCACATACCCCACCCCAAACACACACACACACACACACAAAACACAAAAGAGAATATTTTTCCCATTTGGCTATACGATATATGAGCGAAAACCAAAAAAAAAGATAATAATTTTCCACATTTTCTCAGAAAACAAAGCACAACCCACTTCAGAAAATCCACATTCCACACATTATTTGAAATTTAAAAAAAAAAAAAAAAAACAGAAAAAGGAAGATAACAAAAACGGACCTATCAGACATGGTTGCAATAGTTTTGAAGGCCAAGATAAGGCCACGATCAGGATTGGCCCCACGGTTCTGCCAGCGGCCCAAAGAGGAGCTCAAGAAATCACTGGTGGTCCCATTGGGCTTAGAGATCACGGTGGAAAGCCCACCGTCAGTGAGCAACGGGTTGGCGGGGCCACCAACTCGGACCGGGTCATTATCACCTGACTCGTTGGCAAATGTTCTCCACTCAGAGGTCTCATCAATGGAGTGTGACTCCAAAACAAGCCCACACTCGGAACACACCATGTCCCCAGCTGAGTGGTCGAACACCACCTCCGTGTTCCTTTTGCAGTCCGTACAATACGCATCACCCATTACTTATATATATATATATGTATCTATATGTATTGTGTGTGTATAATTTAGCTTCTTGTGTGTGTTGAATTTTGGTTATATGTTGTAAACTGTTCTCAAAGCATTTTATTTTTTATCAGTTGGTGGGAGAAGAGTGAGGAGGAGGAGGACGATAGGAAAGTCATGCGGTTTACATGGATACGTTTGTTTGCTGACGTGGAATGCTTTTCTTTTTCCTTTTTTTTTAATTAAAACTGAAATCATATATGATATTTTTTATTACAACAAGTCGTTACATATTATTTCACTAACTCTTGTATTTGAATGAATTTTTATGGAACTAATAGTGAAGTTTATTCTTTGTTTTGTAGATAGTGCTTTTGCCTTTTGCTCTCTGTGGATTTTCTGCTTAATACCTACTAATTCAAAAAATGTGTTCATCATATCGGAACACTATTCAGATGTAATGATCTCGAGCTTGATATGATTTTATGAAAAATAAATTAGTTAAATTTGACCTTTACGTGTATATTAATCGATATATTTGTTAAATAAATATTTTTATTATATTTCACTAACCGTGATACAAAACAAATCACAAACCTATAACTTAAAATTTTGATTCACAATCGATCATAATTCAACTAATTTATTTTTCAATTTAAAAGTACCTTAAAACTAAAAATATTTTCAAAAAATAAAATAAAATTTTAATTCAATTCTTAATAGTTTCACCCTTGAGATTGGTGAGAACTACAAACTCTCGTTAACTCGTTAATACATCTGCCCCTGACCATGGTTGAATTTCAATCCATCCCCACTTGAGCATTTTGAACGTTATTCTTGTTGCTATCTTGTTCATGCAAGAAAACACCCTCGACTTCGCATGCATTCCACTTTGTGGATATAGCCATCTTTAAAGCTATCATCAAAACACATCTTACACAAGCTAGACGACAGTTTCCACATTTTAATTCTCCTTCAGCCCTGTATTCAATCTCTCTCCCCATCGTCATTTATCCTCGATAGCAAGAGAAAGAAAACCTGATAAGGTTACACAGATAATTCTTCGCCCGGGCGAATCACCGATGCAATGCCCGTAACAAAAAATTCACAGAGCTCGCACTGAATAGGGTGTGACCTAAAAGGTTACTAGTTCGAATAACGAAAAAGGGTCCAAAGATTCTTCAAATTCGATATATAACGAAAGTTTCATACACTATACTGCCCTTTAAGGAGCCTAATAGAGAGTAAACACATAACTAGAATCAAGGAAAAGTAAGCAGCATCAGAATTAAAGCATTATCAGAAGGACAAGGAGCCCTGCATTCATTAATCAATGGCCTATATGAAAAACTGTATGCCTCCCACCAAAATTAAAGAATTTTCCGCCTATCTGTATTTCAAAGAGAGAAAAAAGAATGGGGAAACGGCTCTAAGGTTACACATCTACCTGTTCTTACAAGAGAAATACAAAAGACCTACAAACAAACATCACAGCCCAACTCGGCATTGTTCCTGTTCACGATTTGGGATTACACAGGTTCTTGAGGTCCCTGTCCTTAGCATACCATTCTGGAATTATCTTCGACATATGAGGATAGAGATCCTTGTAAGCATTCTTGATAGTCCCTTCTGCAACTGTAGTAGCAATAGAAATATCTGCACGCATATATTGGGTTTGATCATATTAATGCTCCGGGACAACTAGAGAAAAATTCAAGAACTATATAATATCAAACCGAAATCATGCGCCAACCAAAAATTTGAGATCATCTCACACCATTTAACCTCATATTTTCGCGTATATATATATACTTCGGAAAATATAATCAACTCTGCCATTTAGGATATCCTACATATGGAAGATGCTGAATTATGAAGAAAACAATCCACGATCCCAAGTCTCGCCTATTACCACAACTCATATCAAGAAATAAGATAGTGAAGATTCAAACCTCGCAAAGGTTTCTTTGAATCAGACAGCTGTGTTATCACGTAGATTATAGCTGCAGCAATGGATATAGGACTCCTCCTGCAAGAGAAGAAAAGTTTATCATAAGCAAACAATGATGGCAAAATAATCTCCAAGCTTCTTGGAAAATAATGTTGAAGCAGACAGAATCAGTCCTACAATTGGTAGGAAAGAAAAGGCAATTGCATGAAATCAATAAGACATGAGGAAAAAAAAAAAGAATACCTAATATCAAACTCCTCCGACTTTTGGACCGTCTCCTGGACGGCTTTCATTTCTTCATTGTTCATACCCAGATTAGAGCAGAAACGCCTCTGAAAAAGATTGAGATGAGATTAATGTCTGGTCACTAAAACACTACATGGTATCCAGAACTATCTTCCGTCCCCCATAAAACCAAAGGATAAGAAGGAGAGCAGGGGAAAAATAACAAGTACATACGAAAGTCAATTGAGGAGCCTGCTATTCAACTTCAAATAAACTTACCAGATAATCCCCAGCATGTATCGTTCCCATCTCCATTGATTCACCCATTTCAACCTTCAATTGTTTCACAATAAATTCCTTTGCTCGGCCAATTTCCTTCTTTGAAGCTCCATTGGCGATTGAGCAAATTTCTAGTTCATATCCACAGGTTCAGAAGGTTCACACACAAGAAAGAGCAAACCAGAAAATATCCAGATGTTCAAATGATTTAGGCACCTTTTACTGTGCGCGGCTTGCCCTCCTGCCGACAAGCAATGTAAATGCAAGCAGCTACCAAAGCATCCAAATTTCTTCCTCTGGTACACTTCTGATCTTCCAATCTCTTATATATCTCACTTGCCCGATCCTTTAGATCAAAGAGGAGGCACAATTAAGGAAAAAGAATCAGTCCACAATATCTCATGACTCAGTAAGACAATCTAGAAAATAGAAGTAACCAACTGGAGAAAAGGAATCAAAAGAGAATTGTGCCACTCCAGGCAAATATAAAAGCCAAAGGAGTTGTGCATCCAGGTGTCACAGGCATATATAAAAGCCAAAGGAGTTGTGCATCCAGGTGTCAACTTTCAGGCTCTTCATTAATCAACAAACACTCTAAAGAACAATTTTGCATTATAAAATCCACACAATTCAAAGTCAAATTAACATTTGAAAAGTAATAAAATCAAGGTGGTCAAAACTAAGGGAAAAAATGAAATTTTGAACAGAATAAAATTGCAATAATATAGAAAATTAAACAAACAATTGCAATTTCTAGCCTTTCGAAACAGCCCCCCTCCCTCTCTCTCTGCTAGTCTGGTCATTTTAGTCAAAACAATATAAAATCCACCATGATCCATTTGAAAATGGGAAGGGGGGGGGGGGGGGGGGGGGGGGCATGGGATGACATTGTAACATTGACAACCTCCAGAAGTATAAGAATAAATCAACAAAACGATCATATCCATCTCGGAAGTGTGTAAAAGTTCTAAGTTTGTCTAAACGGTTTCTATGGAATATGCTTAGAACACTCGCAGTCACTATAATTCTCACCTCATAAAAGCAATACAACAAAGAACACGTTAATTTTGTTAACTAATATATGATATTGAATATGGAAGGAACATAAGATTGCATGATGACAGAAAGACAAATGGAAAGAACATAAGTTTGCATGACAACAGAAAGACAAATGCTTATGCATTACAATTTCTGCAGGCAAACATAGCTCTATTCTCTTTCTTCTTTTTTTTTCTTTTTGTTTTCTTCTGTAGAAGAGCAAAGAAGATGACTTGTAAGAGCAGGTCAAACACCTTTTAATACTTAACATGATCATGTAATGAACATGGACAAAATCTTTCAGATGGAAGGACATAAAAACCGAAAAAATAAGTATACCTTAATAGTTGCAACAAGGCTCAACCTGAAAGCATAAAATCCAGGGTCAGTGGTAGTACTGCAATTCCTAATCATGTAAGGGGAATCTAGAAAGAAAAGATTGACATGTTTAAAAAGATTAAAGTGTAACGCTGGCAACTAGTTAGTCAAATGAGACAACACAGCCAAAAGGATTTCTTCTCTTGTAATAACCCAGATTCAAAGATTCCTTCATCTTATAACCTAAAATACAAATCGACCAGCATCACTTTCTTGAAAAGTTCTATTGGCAAAAAAGTTCCATACAAATGCATTCTCATCTAGAACTAAAACAAGACTGCAAATCACCGACAAAATGGGATACCAAATTCAGACAACAAAAGAGTTAGTTGTAATCTAAAATGTACAGCCAATTCGAGGCTTCATCCTACGTTACAATAATCAGAGAGCAAACAGCCATTAAACTGCATCCTTTACCCCTTATAAGCATTTATAGAATTCATTGTCTAGCACTCAACATGATGATCATATTTTCATTCCCATCGTCAGTTCTCCTCCTTCAGCATCATAACAAAGACATCCTTTTTAAAAAGAAAGGTTTCCAACTGAAGTTCATTATAAATCGCACACAAAAGACACATTTTTTCGGCATATCAGATGTAACCCATCCATCTGTTAACTCTATTCAAAGACACCAAGCTGTATGCGCTCAGAACCCAGGGTTAGTGAAATTTACAAGAATAAACATATCAGACCATCAAGATAAAAAATCTCATCTCAAAATTCACAGGATCACCAATGTTACCAATCTCTTAAATCATTCAGAACCATCATTTTCTTGGCAATCAAACAACACTCATGTCGCATTTTAACTGCCCTCGTTTCACCAAATTATCACCATTCTTCCCTTAATTCTCTTGGCAATCAAACAATACCCATTTTGACTTTGAGATCAAAAACCACAAAAGCACAAGAGTAGATAAAGAAAAAGCAATCACCGCATGCTCTTTTTGCCATATTATAACAACTTTTTAACTTTGTTTTTCTTCGAAATAAAGCAAAACCCATTCCTCATATTAGCTGAAACCCACAAAAAAACAAAAAATTTAACAAAACAAACCAATCTCCGTGTCCTCTTTTCACCAAAGTATCACAATTTCTCCTTCATTTCTTGTCTGTCATACAAAATTTAACCCATAAACGACACAAGATTAAGTAACCCAAAGCACCCTCCTTTTCGCTAAATTAAACAAGATTTATCTTTTCATCGCACAGGATTTCTGACGCACTTCTCCACATCATCCATCCTGCCTTAATATTAGGTGATCGACATCAGCATTCGCGGGTTTGACAATCAAAGACAACCATTTGCGGGTTTTGTCTAAAACCAATATCAAAATTGAACTTATCCCATCATCTGATTAATAATCTTCCATAAACAAAACCGATATATCAAATTTAATTAAAGCCAAATCAAAACACGAACCTATCAGCCATATTAGCAATGGCCTTAAACGCCAAGACAATAGCCCGGTCAGGGTCACCGCCGCGATTCTGCAACCTGGAAAGCGACGCATCCCCGTTAGACCCTCCCGGGCCCTTGGAGATGACAGTGGACAGCGCGCCGTCGCTGAGGAGCGGGTTCACGGGGCCACCAACACGGTTAGGGTCGTGGTCGCCGGAATCATCAGCAAACGTACGCCACTCCGAGGTTTCGTCTATCGACCGCGATTCCAACACCAGACCGCACTCCGAACACACCGTGTCGCCGGCCGAGTGGTCGAACACCACCTCCGTGTTCCTTTTGCAGTCCGTGCAGTACGTGTCCCCCATAAAAGTATAATTCTTATACGTATGTATGATGATGATTGATTATTGTTGTTTCTTATCAATTAGTGAAACAAATGGGTTGATCTCTGTTAAATTGGTTGATGAGAATGATCTGTTTCTGGGTATGATTTCTCTCTCTCTCTCCTCTCTCCTCTCTCCTCTCTCCTCTCTCCTCTCTCTTTCTCTCTCTCTCCAATCTGTGTTAGGTGGGGGGGCGTAGAGAGGAGTGAAGAGGACAAGAGAAAGAGGGGTCAAAGGGGTATATATAGGAAAATAGGGAAGCTTCGTCTTTTGGCTCGGTGAAGTAAAAGGAAATGACGTTATAATTTTAGAAGAAAAATTAAAAATAATTATTGCGAGGAAAATTAATAGTTATGATTGTTATGACATAATATTAATAATTAAGTAATTTAAATTATTTTTTGTGAGAATAAAAATAAGTCATTTGTATGATATTTCAATATATTATCGTTGAAGTTTTTTTATAATATTTAAGTGTGAATTTACGGAATCTACTTGTCAAAATTTTATATTACGTTACGTTTTAGTAAGGTAAGTAAAATATATAGAGAACCTTATTTGCATTTTTATTTTTCAATATGTTTGGGGATAGTTTGTAAAGTAACATTTGCAAGAATATGCTTTTTTGTCTAGAAAGTTTAAAAATGTTTATCTCGTGTTATTATAAGGAAAAAGAAGGAATCTTTTTAGACGTGATTTGTCATTTTTGTGTATGGACATGAAATGAAGTACAGTGAACTTTTACTTTTAAGAAGTCCAAATATCTAAAAAATCGATTAAACGGTTGTTAGAAAAGGGATGTGAACTTTAGTGTGTGAAATTTACGAGTATAAAAATTAAACAGATTTAACTATTATTTTTTAATTTAATCCACAAGCCAAATATAAAACACTGTATGTGAGGTGTGTGGTAATTTATAAACTTGTATATGTAATGCAAAATGTGGATAATTCAAACTTATACATTAAAAGTATAAGTTTTTTAAATCGATTAAATTTACATTTAAATTGAAAACAAAAAAGAAAAAGAAACATAAGTCTTCTCATCTATCCATTGAAACCTATAACAAGACTTTTGTACGTACTTTTTGTTTCAGTTCATACAAAAAGGATTGTTTCAGATTCTTGTAGATTTTGTTATACTCCAACACAGAGCGGCATTTTGGTCTAGTGCAAAATGAAGCAAGAAAAGAAAAAAAGAAAAGAATCAGGCTATGTTCGAAGTTTACCCAACATATCAGTTAAGTCGTCGTTTGGTGTTTACGCAAAAACCAGTTGTGCCCATCAGGGAAGGAGTCAAAAAATTTTGTCAGTGGAGACTAAAATTTATAATTTTTAAATTATATGAGTATTTTTTTTTTTTTAGTAGTGGCTAATTAATTTTTTTAATTAAAAATACATAGATATTTAATTTTTTTTAAAAAAATACATAGAAATTTTAACTTTTTTATGAGTCAGTGGGGGCTAAAATCCATAATTTTTAAACTATACAGTACTTTTATTTTTTCAGTGGGGGCTAATTAATTTTTTTTAACTAAAAATACATAAATATCTAATTATTTTTAAAAAAATACATAAAAATTTTATCATTTTTATGGGTCAATAAGAACTGCAGCCTCTACTGACCCATATATGCCTCCGCCAGTGGTGCCCATGCCTTTACATTTTTCTTCTTTTGCGGACACAACAGACCATATGCTAAAGCATAGCACCGCTGGGCAATTTACTCGATATAAACATGATATTGGAGAAAACGTAAGAGAAAGATACTATTTTTTTGTAATAACACTAATTTATTGGATTACAATATTTGTGAAGAGAGGATCCCGCGACTGAACTCGAGACCTTTAGTCAGAACGCGTTCCTACCGAACGACTCCACTCATTCCGTGGGGGCATGCAACAGACTGGTTGCAGCAACACGAAAGGTCTTTGAAGAATCAAAACAAACATTGGAAGTGGCAGGAAAGGGGTTGATGAAGAATAAGAATGCTATGAAGAAATGAGAAATGTCACTGCTATGGCCCCAAATTTCAGCTACCGATTTACAACGTGGACGCAAAGACGAATCAGACCAAGGTCCAAACTGCTAAAATCGACCGAATGATCACTAGTATTTAGGAGCCAAAATTGTCCCCTTCAGATTGGGCCTTTTCACGGTTTAGTCGGGCCAAAGGCCCACAAACCAATCTTTCAAACCGCGTCGTGGTCAACCATTTGAAAATGCCAAGGACGATAATAAGCCACTGAAATATGGTTGAATGATTCATCAGTGTTGGTTTAATCGATTGTTAGAGCTATTTGTTTGTAATTTCTCCTACAAAGTAACTTTTTTTCCGAACAATCTTAAAACAAATTTAGTCAAATTTTCCTGAAATCATCTTTTGTCTCGAGGATGGAAACAAACCATCGTTGGCTCCTTGATCAAAATTCTTGAGCTCAAATATATTCTTTGATTGAACTGGTAGATTTGTTAAAGCATACTGGTGCATCTCAAAATTTTAAACCTTATAATGAATCTAATGTGATCTTACGAGTTTTGTTATTATCAAGAATAAGAAAAGAAATTTTGTCAAAGTAAAAAGAAAGAGACGAAAAAACTTTCAATTTGATACTAACGGTAAGTGTGTGGGGTCTACTCTCGAGATAATCTAACTGATTTGTTTTTTTTTGTTGTTGTTTTTGGCTCAAAACTGAACCGGTCTGCCTGACTGAATACTTTCACGAGAGAAACATGGCATGCCCAGAAAATAACGGGGCTGAACATTAGCATCCCTTTTTTCTGTAAAATGGGTAGTAACAAGCTGTATTTTCACATGCAAATAAAAACTAAAATTGTGGTCATGTGAGTATGTCCCCTAGTGGTCCAACTGATGAGGGTTGGTTTTGTCAGAAAAAGATCCAAGGAACTGCACAATGGATAAAATTTTACAGATCAAACATAAAGATTCTTTGTCCTATTTTTCCCTTTTAACGGTCCATTTCTGAAGCCTTGATTGGAGCTCTTCTGGGACTCACTCACTTGACATCATAAATTAAAGGTGTTCTTCAGAAAGTTCCAAGGCGATTTGCTTTTATTACAACGACAGAATGAGTTCAATTTTGGTTTATTTTTGAAAAATTATTCTATCGGGCAACGACCATTCGATCATGATTTAATAAGTGAGTATCACATACAATAAGATACACCTGTGTTTAAATAGTTGGATGACCTAACAGCTTGATAGGAGAATTTTTTTATTTTCCAACTTTCGCAACAGTTTTTCTTTTTGTATAATGCTCTAGATGATGAGGGGCTTAGGTATGTGTGTATGATATTTTGCTAATTAAGTTAGGTATTTTTTGTGTCAGAGGAGATTTCTTAAATTTATTTCCGATTTATTCTTCATTTTGAATCCATGATTGATTTAAGTATAGGAGTATCATTTCATAAGATAGTTTGGGTTAAAGAAGTCTTTTAGTACAAAGACAATTTGCTCTACTTCTAAGAATCTTTAGCCATACACATAAGATAAGTACTCAAAACGACTCCATAAGCTTATTTTATCTTGGAGTGATCCATTGGGATACTATTACAAGCCTTAGTGTATATGATCTTCATATTTCATGTGCCAAATAAGAGATATTCTTCCTTACGACAATCTACATATTAGTGGGTCGGATTTTTATTTATCGAAGAGAAGTGCAACCCATCAAACAAATTATTTACCTACATTACCACTTTGTTGGACCCACTCAACACAGAAAAGGCTATGCTAATTAGCCTAATTTCAGTTCTGAGTTTGTGCAGTGTGGGGATTCTTTTCCTTCATCACATGGTTGTCTCCAAACTCATAGGAAGCAAACTTGATTCGTAAAATCATGGCATAATGCGTTGTATGCCATGTGATATGATGCTCCAATTTTTGCACTTTATGTTACTCATGACTTACAACCATCCCAAACTAAGAGGCAATTATCACTTGAAAGAAATTATTATTGTGGAGTATTTGGATTGTAAGCGATAGACTTGTTCACGTCTTGAATTCAAAACAATTAAGAAGTTAATTTTTTTTGAATCAATTTTTGCAGACCTTATAATTTATTAATCTAAACTATATCTTTTATGAGCGTGATCATGTGTCTCGAGATTATGCGCCCTAATGCTAACCCAAAAAACTTCTTAACAAGAGTTTTCTGTTATTAAAACAGAAAAACAAAAAAACAAAAAATGTTTGTAATATGCACTTATGCATATATGCTCATACCAAAAACAAACGAGTAAGAGCATTTTATGCCCCATATATATGGTGTAAAATGGGGTTGGCCTGTAAAGCATCACGTGATCGGCATGTGCTGATTCATGCGGATGTGTCAAGTGCTTTAAATACATAGAACCTATATAAAATCTTAGATGTATTTAAAATGAAGCCTAATGGAAATTAAATGTTGACTATGCCGTTTATGACCTAGTAACGGTGAAGCTTGAAGTATTAATGCACACTTTAGAATTTTGTAGGCAATGATTAAGTACCATATAAGTAAAGGTTTCAATATGTGTGTAAATTCGTTCATAACATTATTACATTATTATTAAAATTTATAACTGTTAAATCATACTTATAACGTTATTATACTACGAGAGGATCTTCACTTAGTTCAAATACTAAAGTGGTCTTAAACCTTTCTTATATAGGACCCAAAATAGTTCGAAGCAGCATTTTATATACGAGCATGTGCATTCATAAGAGTATTAAGATTTTGAAAGATTAGCTTTAGTTTCACAATCGCCTCTCATCATCTTCTCTTTGCATGGTGGAAATTCGACGAAATTGTGAGTGGATCTTAAACTCTTCATAGCGGCTCAATCATGTTGCACCTAGTTCTAAAGTCCGATTCTGGTATGCTATTAGCTTTGCAATATAATGCATATCAAGGCAAGTGTGATGTTCATTAATCAGCAAAAGTTACATTAAATCATCCAATTCAATCTAAAGGGATATCTAAACAAAGTATCTGATGGAGCTCTAGAGGAAATTAGATATACGATCCAATAGAAGAAGATTACTTCTAACTTAAATCTTTTAACAAGATAGTCGACGATTATATTAATAATTTTATCGATATACTTGAAGTTAGAGATGAACGAACTTAAAATGTAGGAATTATCATCTTTTACAATACTGTCGATTTTTCAATCGAAAGGTGCGTTGTTGATTTCTTCTTTCAACTGCTTACGAGTTCAAACTCAATGGTAATTTCAAGGAACTCTAAAAAGGACCAAATCACCAATTAAAATGTTGTTTATTGGTGCTACTTTCATCAACATGCAAAAAGTCCATGCCTTTCTTGGTGTGGTGAGGTGCTCATAGTATGTGACGCCGCTAACTTTGGGCTTGATGTCTTGATTAGTGGGCTATTGCTAGCTTTTACATATTCCAATAGAAAAATGCATGCTTAATATTTCATTTATGATGTTCCATTGCTAAAGCTTTTTTTTTTCTTGTAGTGAGGACAGCCTACAACATTGATATTTTCTCTCTGAGCACATGATTGGCACAAGCTTTAGTATTTTTAGGACGATTTAATTGGTGGGTGAAACATTAAATAAAATAATTAAATAACGATTTATTATAATAAAAAAAATTAAATTTGAACCACCACAATATGATAAGTTACATGTTGAGAACCTCAAGTGAAAGCTATGTGAAATTAAAAGATAAAATCTTTTTTCTTTGAACTCTTTCAAGTCTGCAAATGATAAAATATTTGAAGGAGAAAAGAAAGGAAATAGAAAGAAATATTATCAAACAATTCATAATTACACAATGCAATTTAAAATCGTGTGATTTACAATCAATTAGTCTTTGTAAACAAAGCCAAAACTAGTCGTTTCCTCTCTTTTCTATTGTTTGTAGATCTTGTTTTGAAAATTAACAATGAACTTGAGCATAGTAGTAACTCATGTTCGATTTTCTTCTCTTTTTTTTTCTGAATAGATCTTCAAATTTGTTCAACGTTAATTTAATAATTATTTTAATCTGATTTTTATGATGCCTGACAAGCAATTATATGGATAATTATTTGTATTAAGAAATCACTAACTAGATGTTGACTACGCAATCCAATAGTTGAAACTAGCACGATTAGGAAAGGTTCAAATTTGGACTTGGTCATTGCTCATTGCAAAAGAGAATATGGATGCACTCGTCTCTTGATGTTACGGCTATTATACTTGTCATTTATCATTTTAGGCTCCGTTTGTTTGCCGTAAAATATTTTCTCGGAAAATATTTTTCGAATTTTATGATATTTGGTAACACCGAAAAATTTATCAACTGTAAAATATTTTTCGATCAATAATTACAGTTTTTTTTCTTAATTTTACGGTGTTTGATAACATCGGAAAATTGATCAACTGTAAAATATTTTCATTTTCTTTGAGAGAATAAAATATTTTACGAAACTCACGGTACATCTAAATACTAGAAAATATTTTTCAGTATTCTATTTTTCAGAAAAATATTTTCTCCCAATAAATTATTTTACGAGAAACAAACAGAGTTCTATAAAATATTTTATTTTCCAGAAAAATAACTTTCACAAGCAAGTTATTTTACGGCAAACAAACAGCGCCTTAGTTTAAACTAAACCAAATCTTATTAGATAAGATTGTTATATATATGAACTTAATAATATCACTAACTTCTATTAAAATTCATCTTCCGTTTTTTATGCAAAGAATATCTTAACGATAATATTATGATGTCTAAACTCTGCGAGCAACAAGATAATTCCTGCTTGTTCTTCTTTACAAGCAACTATAACGGCATTAAGATTGGTATATATTATCCTCCTTCATGCCAACTTGTGGCATTGAAATTGGTGACAACCTTGTAAGTGTCACTCTATTACTATTTTCCTTTTGAGATAGGTAGATTATAATAACATCATTTTGCCTTGAGATTCTAGTACTAAGATTCTTCCCAGGATGAGATATAAATAAAAATCACAACCATCTTATAATTAACTATTAATTTTACCAATAATAAATAGCTTATTGCAGAGTTTGGCTTTGCAAACGGTAACACTACACTAATCACAACATTCCCCTGGTATCTAATGCCAGCATGCTACAACCACAACTATACAAGACTTTGTTACACCCAAGGCCAAAGCATACCATTTTGTTATTCTTTTCCAAAATTCCGAAAACCAAAAGCAGCTTACAAGGAAAAAGAACAATACAATACACAAAATTCTCGTTATGTGTAGGGTTTTAAAAAGAATTTTGAAAAAGACTCGAATTCAGTACTTTAAAATTTATTATACACGGCTTTACTTTTCATTTTGGGTTAATACTCTAATTGGTCCTTAATCTTTATCATGTTTAACAAACAGGTCCTTTATATTTAAAAATAATATATTTAAATTTTTTAACTTTGTAACTTTTTTAAAAAAAAAGTAACGGTAAAATTTTCTTATGCTACGCGACTTTACCTATACTTTTTTTAATAGAAAATGATAGAAGATGGACGAACGTGTCACAAGTTACTAAATTATATTATAGAATTTAAATGTAGCATTTTTAGAAATAAAAAAGCTATTTATTAAACACAGTAAAAAAAAACAAGGGACTAACTAGGGTATTAACTATTCCATTTTTTGTAAGAGACTTTTTGAGAAAACAAATGAGAAGAAAAAGGAAAGAAGAAAAACAAAGCAAGCTGAGTAGAACATGACTGTTCCATTCACATGGGTATGAATGCGTAGTGCATCATTAACCAAGACATAACACATGTTAAACATAAACTAGTGATTAATGTGTTGGATTATGTTCGATTTGTTCAACATAGTATGGGTATCTCCACTTATATTTTTGTCATTTTATGTGTTAATTAAATTGATACCAGGCTCTCTAATCTTTCCACCAACAAAGCAACGCCATATTTAGTTGTTCAAGATGCCATTTCCTAGGCATCTTTCACTTGGTAGGAAAATGATCAAGTGCATGCAGTATGTAAATAGGGATATATTGAACATAAAAAGAAGCAAATTAGAAATATATGCATATATATATAAAAGAAATGGATTTCTTTAAAACGGTCAACATATATATGGAACTTAAGAAAAATATATGAATTCCACTAAATATCAACACATAATAATGGTGATACGTGTCGCCATTATAAACATGTTTGTAATAAATTTCCAAAAAGAACAATTAAAAGAAAAGAACTTGAAGTGCTTATTTTGCTGCTAAATGCATTATTCAACAGTATACCATTGTTAGGGTAAACAGTTGTAGGTTCATTACTAAGATTTTTTTTAACCGACGTCAGATAAAGAAATCAATTATTGTGTTCCTCAATTCCGTTATCGATAGAGCGGAGGGTAGATCTTGTTCAACGCATACTTTCTTTGTGGTAATCTAAGTCTAAATAAGAATTCGCTATACAAAAGCTTAAGAAATGCAAATTCATTCACTATTAAGTGTGAACAAATTATGGTGAAAAATCATATTCGTTCTTTAAAATTAATTGTCGTATCAATTCAAATGGAAATCTTTTATATATGTTATTCTTTTTGTCTTTACAGAATGCAAATCTTTTACTAGTAGTAAGAATTTTATTTTATAAAAAAATAAAAAATAAATAAAGGAATGATATATACCAATATTCGCTTAATTAAAAAATAGCTCGAAGATTGTTATGACTTTACGTAAGATATAAAATTTTGGAAAAAGAAAAAGAAGATCTAGTGAATTGAGGGCCTCATAAAAAGATGCATTGAAGACGAATAAGCAAGGGCAAGCAACCTTGTAAAGTGTGTAATGTATGTAACACAATTCATCAGCCAATTGATGCGATTTATTCATGCATGCACTTACCACTTTGCTAAAAAAGGTGAAGTGAATTTAATGCATCAATATTGCTTCCCATTTGCCCTACATGATAAGATGGCCTTTGGCTTCTACACAACTTTGAGTTTGAAACAATTATTATTTGAATAATCCACATTTTTTTATATGAGTTTATTGTTCTTTTTGACTAGAAGACATGCACTCAATGTCCAGTTTTTTCTATACTAGCTAGTTTATTGGCCTTTTGCACATGACTTGCAAACGATAGCATTTTTTCTCTCTGTGTTTTATCAAACTTGATAATGATTATATCAAGAATTGAGTAAGTTAGTTGAGTAGTAATTTATTATAACTAAAGTTTACGAGTTTAATTGAATCATAATTTCGACTTTTATTATACCAAACTTCAATCATTGAAAAATAATCTGATTTTTTATGACTTGTGTGGTGTATCTCTTACAAATTAATTCAATCCAAAAGTGAACAAAATTTTCATACTTCGGCTTCTATTTTGCCAAACTTCTATCGTTGAAAAGCAACCTAATTTTTTGTAACTTGTCTCTTACTAGTTAGTTCAATCCAAAGTGAACAACATTTGCAGAGAAATAGAGAGATGAAAGCCTGCACAAATTGACTTGCGAATTATCATATAACTAATTTTAAGAAAAGCTTTACAGTATATCATATTCTAGTTACACTTCTTGTAAACCAAATCAAACCAATAAATTGCACCCTTCTTGTAATAGGAAAAAATAAATAATTAAGGTGACGAATATCCTAAAATGATGACATTTTTATATTCTTTGTCTTTGTCTACTAACTTTTTTTCTTTTTGGATTACAAGGCAGGCATTAAGTCAAATTAAAAAGAAAAAATATTAAAAATGTTTTACTCCTTTTTATCTTTCTAAACTAAGAGTCACAAGCAATCCGAGAGCGATCAAACCAAAAAAAAATATTAATAACCCTTTGTGATTGGTACATTTTGTTTTAACTTTTAGTTATCTAGCCTAAAGAGTAAAGTCAATTTAAAAATCCCAAATCCAACAAGCTCTTACCTGGCCTATCAAAGCTCTAAAACCAACTTAAAAGCCGCGTATTGTAGCCAATCGCTGTAACAAGTCTCATTTCCCTTTTTATATATATATATATAATGAAAGTTAAAATTATGATTTAAATATAAATTTTTATTATAATAAATTGTTAGTGGATCATTGTATTCTAATCCTGGCCGTTCCAAGTCTCATATTTGTACGTGGTAAATCACACCACCGTAAAGTCTCGTCATTTGCAGAAAAAATACGCATTTTCAAACAAAATGACTGTAGAATATTAAGAAACAACTGATCGATTATGACCTTGCTTTCTTTGAGACAACTCCATAGATTCTCTCCTCACATACAAAAAACACACACAACACACACTTACAAAAACACACACAATACATAGAGGACAACACTGCACTGTAAGTTGCTACCCCAGAAAACACCAACACAAAACTCCTTTCTCAACACACCTCATATAAGATCTCTCTCTCTCACTCTCTCTCTCTCTCAATACTGCAACCCCATAAAACACCTTCCTTCAAGACAAGCAAAGCATCTACATATCTACTAAAGCTCTTTTCTTAACACTGTTCATACAACACATATCTCTCTCCCTCTCTCTTATATTCTCTCTGTGTGTGTAGCTGAAAGCTTGTTAAAGAAAGATGGTGAAGTACCATAGATACCATCAATGGAAGAAGTGTGAAGGGTGTAAAGTTGATGAAGATGAGGATCAGTTGCACCACCCTCTTGGTTCTCTATGTGGACACTCATGTTACAACAAGAGAACAAAACCAAAGCTCCTATATTTTCTCTTCTTGTCTCTCTCTTGCTGCTTCATCTTAGCTCCTCAGTTGTTAACATCTTCATCAACTTTTTCATTGCTATGTAAAGCTTCTCTCTTTTGCTTACACCTTTTCTTTTCTTCTTAGCTCTCTCATTTTAAAATATATATATATATATACTTTTAGTGTTTTTTTAACTTTTTTTAATTTGTTTTGCAGATTCATTTGGAGGTGAAGATGGAAGCCTTAATGGTGCTGAAGCAGATGTAAATGCTTCCCTTTGTTCCTCTGTCTCTAATGGTTAGTGCACTATCTCTTTCTCTAGCTATGTATATCTTGTTTCTAGTGTTTTTTTTTTTTTTTTTGAAAGCCGTGGGTATTCAGGCTTTGCCCGATTAATTTTACGGGCTCTGAAATTAATGGGCAGGTAAACCTGCCTGAAGGTACTCGAAATGACGACCTGCCAGCTGAGCTTTTAGTTTTTACTTGTGTTACTGATTATTCTTGTTTGGTTCTATAGCATGGAGATTTATTTGTAGTAATATTGTATCCATTTGTATCTGTTTTCCTTTTTTTATTTGCTTTGATAGATTTGATCTTGAAGATATATCTTTTACTCATGTGTGTTATTTTTGGCTTTAATTAATTTATGTTCCTGGTGAACTTCGTTATTTTTTTGTAGATTCTTTTCAAATCTGGTTCAAGTATTGTCATAATTTTTAATCAAACAGTAGGAACATCTTATGAAATGTGACTATGGTTTCAATTTGCAACTAGTACTTGATCGGGCGGGGGTGGATTGGTTTCATGCATATGAAAAGTAAGCCTGCCGTATTAGCTCATCAACTCGCCTTAACTCATCAATTCTTAATGAAATGGATGCAGCAGTAGTTTATACCCTTTTTATTTGTGGTGTTTGACAAGTTTGGTTTAAATGCAGGGACAATTTGTTGTGATAGGAGTAGCATCCGGTCAGATATTTGTATGATGAAAGGAGATGTAAGAACAGATTCTGTTTCCTCTTCAGTGTTTCTCTACAGAAATGGTTTTAGTGATTATGTTCTGGGGGTATCTGATGAGGAGGATGGTGAAGAGGTTATTCAACACGAAAAGATCAGGCCTTATACGCGAAAATGGGAAACGAGTGTTATGAATACAATTGATGAATTGAAACTTGTTGTGAAGAGGAGAAATTTAGGCAATCATCGCAAATGTGATGTCCATCATGATGTTCCTGCTGTTTTCTTCTCAACTGGAGGCTACACTGGTAATGTGTATCATGAATTCAATGATGGGATGATACCTCTATACATCACTTCTCAGCATTTTAATAAGAAGGTTGTGTTTGTCATTCTTGAGTATCATAATTGGTGGATTACTAAGTATGGTAATGTTCTGTCGCATCTTACAAATTATCCGGCCATTGATTTTAGTAAAGATCACAGAGTTCATTGCTTCCCTGAAGCCATTGTTGGCTTAAGAATCCATGATGAGCTCACCATTGATCCTTCACTGATGGAAGGGAATAAGTCCATTAGAGATTTTCACAACATTCTGGACCGAGCTTATTGGCCTCGGATTAGAGGTCTGATTCTAGAAGAGGAACGTGAAGCGCAATTGAATATGAGTAGACTTACCCCATCACCATCTTCAAAGTCTCCAATAGAGATCTTGAAAGAAGAAAAGCAGGACATGAAGAAACCTAAACTAGCCATACTATCTAGAAATGGATCGCGGGCAATCACTAATGAAGATTCGCTGGTAAAAATGGCAGAAGATATTGGATTTGATGTTGAAATTGTGAAGCCAAGTCGAACCTCAGAGCTTGCCAAGATTTATCGAGTTCTAAATGCAAGTGATGTTATGGTTGGTGTCCATGGTGCTGCCATGACTCATTTCCTGTTTATGAAGCCTGGTTCTGTTTTCATTCAAGTCGTGCCCCTCGGGACAGACTGGGCAGCAGAAACTTACTATGGAGAGCCTGCAGTGAAGCTTGGTTTGAAGTACATTGGTTACAAAATCCTTCCAAGAGAGAGCTCATTATATGATGAGTATGACAAAAATGATCCTGTCTTGATGGACCCGGACAGCGTGAACCTGAAAGGGTGGGAATTCACGAAAAGAATCTATCTTGATGGTCAAAATGTAAGGCTGAACTTAGCAAGATTCAGGAAACGCTTGCTCCGTGCCTATTACTACACCATTTCTCAAAGGAGTGAGTCGCATCACCAGTCACAGTAATTGCCATTTCTTCCTGTATTTTTGTAAGCTTACATTCTGCAGCCCCCGGTTTTCCAGCTTCCTTTGACAATGTAAATCAGTACGCGCGCTAGGGGGTTCTTGAAAATTATAAAAAAAAAAAAAAAGAATTTGTAGAGATTAGTGGCATTTCACATTGTACATTTACTAGAGAAACAGGTAAGCCTCTTTTATGATACAAATTAGAGATGTTTTTGAGGTAAGATTTTTAATACTTAATTTTTGTGTAAAGCTTTGCTGTCTCTGCTTATTTACAGTTTGTAGATTTACAAAACTCTGGTACTTTGTCTTCTAAGTTTATACTGGATCATCAAGATAGATCAAAATTTTAGTTCTAAGTTTATACTGTATCATCTTGCTTTTTGTTTCTAAGAACGTTAACATGGCTGGATTTTTTTAGCTCGGTCAAATGGATTTAAATCCTCTCGTAATATTAGAGAGATTAATAGTGGTGAAGTGATATCATTCAAGTCATTTCATCATAACTATATTATTATTTTATTACTATTAATATCTTTTTCATTCATAATATTAAAATATTACGAAGGAATTCAAATTTCACTTTCAAACACATTAAAACCGTCTAAAATTGTGGGACATGTTAGAAAATGGAAAGCTACCATGATGAGACAGCTTTTGAAGCAGTAAGTAAGATTCGACTTTGTCAAAACATGAGAATCAATATGCTCATCACTGAAATTTGAATATTTACATGTTGATTCTATCCTCCAAATTCGTATTTTGCAATACCCTTAAACATAATCAACTTGATGTGGTTTGATAAAATAAAGCCTCGTGGGAGCTCCCGTGACTCATTGAACTTCCCTTCCGTATGCTCAATTGTTTTGAAAATGACAATGGAAGCCAGATCTGATGTGACATGTTCCATGTTGAAGTCCACTTGTTTACGGGTCATGCTCATAAACGATAAAATAAAATAAAAATACATGTTATCATCAATACATTACATTACGAATGACTTAATTTAGAATATTTTTTCCTTATATTGGTCTTTATCGATTTTACTTATCGCTTCCATCAGCACATTCCAATACCATGGAATTTATAAGATCCGGCTGAATGAGACACTTTTGTAATTTTGGTAGTTTTATTAACATAAACACCGTTAATTATTATGAGGGTATTGTTAGATAGCGAGCAAGCAACATAAACATTATCGTATTTCTTTTATCTATTTGAGGCCTTATTATGGTATAAATGGCGTCATAAAATTTATGTAATTGATGACTATTTGTGAAATAAGAATTGGTTTTATACAATCTGATTTGGTTTAATCTATGACTGACTTTATTCTCATCTCTGCAGTATTGAACTTTTGCATTGGCATTAATTCTACGCAGCATTATGGTTATCAGTAGTTGTACATTATTATTGCACATGTACTATGAGAGGCCTGCATATGACCGTTAGAGTTCTTTTTTCTGATTGGATAATGAAACGGGAAACATGCAACTGAATCAACTCATTTTCTATTCTCCAACGTTACTATTTGGATCAGTAATGGTGTGTGATCACATCTACCTTTCAGTAAATGCGTCTAGTAAGCGATAATATTGTATCAACACGCTTTTGGTCTAGTGGTATACTCTTTATTGTGAGTATAAAAGATTACAAATCAATTCTTATAATAATAATATATTTTGTACGGTTGATGGAACAAAAAATGGGGAGAAACATAATAATAATAATATTGTATAACATGGGATCTGTTGCAAAAGTTGCAGTTTACTTTAAATGTTCTAAATCTTGAAGAAAAGAGTGCAATAGCCTGTTGAACTGTTTTTGTGTCTCCATTTATGTCATGACACCACAACAATGGAGATACATAAAATGAGGCTAAACACACTAACAAAGGACGAAATCAAATGTTTCAGTTTTAACATGCACAAATCCTACTCGTATATAATAGTCCGATGCACGAAATTCTCTATATGTGCAAGGTTCGAAAAAAAATCGAACCCACTTTTGGGTGTGTTGTTCCCAAGCTTACCTTTGCATTTTGCAAAAGACTATTTTCACAACTAGAAACCATGACCTCCAAAGTTGAATGATAAATACTTTACTGTTATCCCAAGATTTCTTTAGAGAAATCCAACTGATACTAATGCAAAATGTTTATACTTTATGTTGAGGAACCGTCTTAAAATACATTCCTCATATCTCTAGCACGTTGACCCCACGCACAAGTGGAGCCCATATATCTACTTGAGAGGGGACGTTCAATTGTATTGAAGAATTTTCCCTATGTTAATATCAAAACATTTCTTTGCAAGTCTTGGCTTTCCATAATGATGAAGTGCAGCTCCTTATCAAAATATTAAATCCTTATTTAGCAAAAGAAAAAGAGAGATCTTTCTCCATAGGCCATTTCAAAAGATTTTACTATCATATCACACGGCTTGTGAAAATTTCTTGCTTTAGGATTGCAACCAACCTTCAATTAGTGCAAATGGAATTCAAATATTGTAACCACCTAAAAAAATTAATTTATTGATGCAGCAAAATGGTCAACAAATTGTTTGCACCAACTTTTGTTATCTCTCTTGTAGTCTGTACAGGAATGTCTTCATGAAAATCATTCCTATGCGACTATATCTGTCAGCAATCAAAATTTGTTCTATCCTAACTTAGACGTTAGCGTGCTGCTATGCTTCGAGAAAAAGCACAACCTAATACCTGCTTGACTTCCCCTTGTATGATGAATTACAACCACCGCTTTGTTAACTTGGCTGATGCACGGACTGGAGGAGGTGTCTTTGCATTCCTAGCTTCATCCGGACCTACAGAATGTTACTGAGTCAGTTGCACTTACACAATCAGGATTATAATTATGTTGGCGACTACAATGCAATCTAGCTTTACAAGGTTTTACTGACAAGAGATATTCGAATTCCCTCCAAGTGAAGTTCTCCTGGATCTTTCAGGTGGCTGAATGCCAGTTAGTGACTGTCTTCTTAGTGGCCTCTCACTAGATGGAACAGGAGACTTAACATTGTTTATGCTGCTTGTGCCTTTGAAAGGTGACTTTGCTTCAGTCAATTTCTGTTGGTTCCTGCAAGTTTACAGAAAACTCTTTAGAGAAAGTTGCAGGCATCACCTTATACTAGAAGCCTAATAGAAGTTTATGTTAACAGTCATTTTAACAACAATATTGCAATTAAAGTAACAAATCTAAATTTGCCTGCCTGCTATCACAACGACAATTACCTGAAATCCAGAAAAATCTTGAAGAAATGAGTTTTACTGAATCTAATTAGCCATTATGACGAAATGGCATGGATTTAAATGATCATAACGAATCATGTACGCTATAAGGAAACAGTAATTTACCTTTTCTCGGAGCCATTTAGCAGTTTGCCAATAGTCCGGAGTGATTTCCTTATTTGAGATCCCTTTCCGTTTGTACTCATAGTCAAGCCAGGTGTGCGGAATTCTGAACCTGTGCAGACCTCATTTCTAGATGGGGCAGGTGGTTCAGGAGTTTTAGGTAGCTGGGGAGATGAGATCTTTGTTCTGTGATCTACATTTATCATTCTATTTTTCAAGACAGAACTTGTAGGACTCTTTGGAGCCCTTCGGCAATCTAACTCCACCCTGGAACCACCATTACCTCTAAATCCATATGGCTTTCCGATAGCATCTGTATCATGATATGTGACTTCTAGTTGAATAGGCTTGCTTATGGCTTCTAAACATTTAGATTCCTCATGATCTTTATTACTATTTCTTGGCCCTTCTAAACTAAGTCTTCTTGAGCGGGGTTGTACGGAAGGTGTCTTGATGTCCTTTTTATGGTCAAAGTTGGTTTTCTCCAATTTCATGGTGCTGCAATTTTCAATGCTCAACCTTCGAGTGCGTGGAGGAGTTCTCTCAGCCATTGTTTTCGATTTCTGAACAGGCGTTTTCACTGCTTCCTTTGGTTTACTTGTCTGAGGAGTATGTGCTTCTTTTCTAGCCAACGTCCTTTTGAGGTTCTCAATCTGCAACATTTTTGAGCTGGTCAGGTTCACGATTATACCATATCCGAATATCCTAAACCCTGGAAGCAGCAAATGTTCATGACTTAATGGTTATACTACACACCTGTGCCTTGAGTTCTAAAATCTCACTGCTTTCTTTATTTGAATGCGCTGCACCAAGTTCAACAGCGGAAGCCCTCTGAGCAAACTTCAGAGTACTGATTGTTTCCCCAAAGGAATCCACTTCTGGACTTACATGAGCAACCATTAAGGTTTTTGCATGTCCACCTGTTATACGTTTAAATTGAGTCAGTGTATAGTATTAAGATTGACTCCTTATGCAGTGCATTCCCCTTGCACTTTTTGGGCCACCGGGGACTGTGCTGCCCAAAAATAAAATGCTTTTGGTTATACAAAGGACACTTTTTTTTAAAGTATATTTCAATTTCAACATTAGCTGTTTATACGAGAATACAATTCTGTAGTGCCAGCTATCGAGCCATAATAGTGGGCTGATAACAGAGGATCTCGATGCTAAACAAAATGTAGTCAGCTCATATTTATCAATACCTAAGGAGTTCTGCAGAAGTAGTGTAAGTTTGCTGTTTCTGTAAGGGACGTAAGAATTCTTCTGCGCCAAGGCTGTGATGACATCTCCCAAGCAAGAAAGAGATTTATTAATAAACTGTGCCTCTTTGAGTCCCTCTCCAGTGACTTCTGACTTGTCAACCCGTTCACTACCAGCAAGATCCACTAAATGGAGGCAACTACGAAGTATGCTTCCAGAAACATCTTCACCCCACACATGTACGGTCAACACACTGCAAAAAAAGTTATTTCTATAAAAAGAGTCTATCTACATGCTCAATTTTGGCACAAAAAGATTGATGATTTGTATGTCTACATATAAGAGTAAGCTAGAAAGTTCTTGATAATACCTGTGGGAACGACTACGTCGATTATTGATTGCAGTTGAACCAACAGCACGATTCACCTCAACTAGTTTCATCAAATTAAGAACATCAGCGGTGGACTTCACGGGATGCATTGTAGCATTAGGAAGAGCCATACTGTCACTTGTACAGCTACGAGTCTCTAATTTATGATAGTTAAGAATCCAAATTTGACAAGTGCATAACAGAAGTAGAATAGACATCAAATACATTTTTACTTTTGATGCCTGCTGATCAAGCTAAAGACAGTGCGGATAATTTAAACGAGTTAAGCAGTAGTTGTTCAAGAGAAAGGATATTTTGTGATAGAGGACTCCTCAGCAAAAAGATCACGAACTTGCTCATTATATATCTCAACCATTTGTACTTGAATGTCATATTTTACAATGTCCTTCCTTTTATCAGTTAGTTGGAAGAGATCATTGAGAGCCAAATAATTAATTCCCAATTCGTTAGTCGATCCACTTGAAGGGCCACACTGTCAACAGAGAGAAACATATTTAGAAAAAAATTGACTTGATAGTGGACTTTAATGAAATTGCAACATATGGAAACCCCTAGCTGCAACATATGTGGCAAATCGAGCTTGCTTTTGCTTTTTCTGAAACCTGATTCTCGAGAAACACTTACCATTGTATATGTTTTGCCAGATCCAGTCTGACCATAAGCAAAAATGCACACATTGTAACCGTCCATCACCGACCTAATAAGAGGTTGAGTCTCTCTGAAGACCTCATCTAAGAATAACATAGTATTAGCCAATAAGCAAAGCCAAATCACATATTCATAATATCACTGGGGTCGAGCTAATTACCTTGAGTAGCAGCTGGGCCAAAAATGCGATTGAATTGGAAAACTTTTCTATTAAGGGGTTTCAATGGGTCTACAACCACTACAGAGCCATCTTCCCCAATAAAATCAATCACGTCTTTTGCTTGAGAACTGAAAGCTGGTCGTACTCTGCAGTAAACTCGAATATTTCCTAAAATGAATTCCAATCATAAAAGAGTGAAATTACAGCTTTGCATTTCTTGTTACTTCTAATTTAAAGTTTAGAAAAAGGTGCTTCAATGGGAACCACTGAGAGGGGCTAAGATCCAGAATTTAGGAAATTATCTATATGTATCTGCATGCAACTTTGCTAGGTTCAATTTCTCACTTCAACATTTTGTTGCCATTGTATGTTTGTTATAAAATGTAAAGACTAATACATCACCAACAATGTACTTCCAACAATCGGTTGCAGCTCACCTTTCAGATCCTGAACCATATTGTATAGAGTCCTGTTTTCTTTCACAACCTTATGATATCCAAGGGCAGCGGTAGACATCTCATGAACCTGAGCTTCTGCACCATGCAACTTTAACTGTCAAAACTATGTAAATGATATTTTGCATTCATTAATATGGAAGATTATTTCTAAAATTATGGTCTCAAAAACAGATAGGCTGAAATAATTTTACCAATATTTTGTTTCCTCAGACTGCTTTCAGAAAGTTCATTAAAAGGCATCAATTTGATCACAAGAAAATATTTCATCTATTTGACTTCCAAACAGAACAGAGAATAAGAATATAGCTCATTTTCTCTTGAGAACTATGTGCCTTTACTAATTTGAGAACTATCAGTTTCAATGCAAAGTTTTGGAAATGGAAAGTTTCAGTGATGAATCGCATAGCGACCCATGCTGACCATTTACATCCAACTAATATGTAAAGTAATGTTTCTCTCAAAGCAGACTTACCAAGTTGTTTCAAATCACTTTGTATATGAGATTGCAGGTTTTCAAATTCTTTCCTCGTAGTTGATAACAATGTCTTGAGATTCTGTAAAAGCCAAAATGCTGATTAGTCAAGTGAAGCCAGAGAATATATCCTTGCTTAGAGTTTCACATAGACATATTAAACAATAAGACATGCATGCATGCTTGCATGCACAAACAATTGCATGAAGAAGCAAAGTCTCTTACATCAAAAGAAGAAAGGTAGACATGACTAAAATGAAACCAGCTATCATCTTTTCAGCAACTATATAAGAATATGCTGCTTAAAAGTGTGGTGCTACTATCTGCATGCACTAATCTGTGCAGTTAACTGAATCAAAATGGCCTCCCACCCCCAAGCACAATCAAGCTAGTACTTCTCAACATATGCTAGTATTATTGCTAAATACTATTTCTCCTTATCAATCCATAACTTTCACAACTCATCTAGACTATCTTGACCAGCTCATTATTGACCACCCCCAGAATACCAATTATTCAAGCGGCTGAATTCAGTCCTTTGCTGTGATTATTATTATCTCTGGAGCTCCTTTACATTCTGCATGATTTATTGTTGGTTTTGATCTTACTGCCCATGTAATTTTGAATACCCATCCAAAGATACATTAGTTGATTTTGAAAAATGACATCGAGGATGGTGTCAGGTTATTTTAAACACTGATGATCAGAAGTCTACTTTACATCTGCCTTTACCCCTCACGGAATGTCCACAAGGGTCTTCAACTTATAATCTTCATAAAAGTTCTAAGAAGGAAAAGGAGAGTGAATATGGAGAGATTCATGAACCTTTTCTCTCACAGAGATTCAGTGTCCAACTCTGATAGAAGTTCTTGGTTTTGTGACTTTGCTATGCACTACTTTCAACCCAAATCTATTCTCTAGATTGACATCTCAAGGCTTTCCGAAAGCAATTTTCAGTATCAAATTCTTTGTGTCTTGGGTTCCTTTGAATCATTACATACATGAAATGTACTACCATTTGGAAAAAAGTAATTTTGGAAAAATTGAAAGCAAGTATACAAAAAATGTTACTTGATATTAAGAGAGTAAGACATTGACAAAATTTAGGTAATGCAACATTTCAAACCCATGATTAGAAGTCCAAAATCAGAACTGAAAGATATGCTTAATTAAAGCTCACCAAAAGTTCCCTTTCTTGCATGTCAACAAGATCCCAGTGGTGGCACCTATCCATTGTCAAGCAAAATCTGCAATACTGCCGACAAAATAAGAATTGTTATATATTAACAAGAGAATATCTGAGTCACCTTATGTATTTATTTTGTCCCTCTTTCCTCTAACAGAAACTATAAGTTGAGAGTAAGGGAAGAATATAGATGATGTGTGTGTGTGCGTGTGCATATCTATTTGGGGCTCAGAGCGCATGAACTCATCACAAAGATCCACAGCATCAAAGGACTAAGCAACTTGTTGACATGAGAAAAGATGATCTAACTTCTATCAGCATTTCAAATTTAGAATGTAGCTTAAACTTTTTCTCCATATTACTTTCTTCGTCGACCTCAGAACACTTGATTTCCCTCCATTAGGTTGTCTTTCCTTCTGAATATGGATGCCAGGAATTTGACAAGCACACAGATGGAAGTACATAATGGAAGAAAACAATATTAACCCTCAACTATATTTTAGAAAATACATTTAATTCATTATATTTGTTCTTGATCTCATAGTTTCCTTTCCTTCCTGAGTTTGCTAAAACAAGATCAGACTCTTCCTGTCTTACACAATATCCAGAATTAAATGTATATATGACTCTTCACATCTACAACATAGCATTCTTTCACAAAAGTCTTCTTTTTTGAAAAATAATATATCAATAGGCATGCATGTGTATGTTGACATATGTTGTTAGTACACATTGAATGTTGAAAGGCAAACTAAGACTTTGCTAAGTCCAATACTAGAGAAACTATCAGTACTAGGATGAGTAATAAGAGTCTAGAACTTCTATTAAGCAAAAGTTTATGTAGCAGAATCTGCAAGGCATAGACAATCATAATGTACTCGACAAACTGGCAGTTAATCTTATCTATCTTTTCTTTCTAGTATATATTCAGCAAAAATTAGAGTAATCTGATTAATCCTCGCACATAATGTACACTAGTTCATACATGCAAAGCCTGATTATTTGATTTTACAAGCATGGAAAGATATTTACAGAGGACTACTACTGACACTAGATTTTGGGAAAGAAATATAATTACAATTCAAAGATGTATGTGGAGATTAACCAGATTATCTAAGTGTAAGTAAAAATGTAGTATACCTTGCTGTTTCCCCACGTACATGAATCTCCAGGAGGTGTAGAAACTGAAAGAGGTGAGCTGTTTCTATCTCCCAAAGGATCTACAGAACCTGATTTCAACTGGTTTTGCAGTTAATTGTGTTAGTCTCATAAGTACATGGAAAAGAATACCACAACCTCGCAAAAAAATTATCAAAACAGAATCTTCCACATTCAAATTATCCTTCATTTTGACATAAAATGAGCGGAACAAATAAATCATCAACTGATCCCATATGGCATCATCTACAGGCTCGAGGGGATATGAACCAGAATTTATGGTGGAAAATCTGATGAGCACGAGAAAGACATGTGCTCACCATACGTAACCAACTCACCTCAGGGAACTTGTTTTGAAGCTTTACCTCCAAGCAACTGGAAAGGATCCTACTGAATAGGTTGACTGGATCCTATTGTTTGAAAGAGATCAAGACACAAATTAAAAAAAGTTCTCTTTTTGGAGTAATCAATTCTGAAATTTAAGCGAAAAACTAAGAGTTATGAATCACTGTACATTATGCGTACCATATTTCCACTGTGAAAGGAAGCAAGAAGGTTACTGTCCATGTTTTCCTTTGTATAAGTCATGCGTTCAGCTAAAGTCTTGACAATCAAATCTATAACATTCAGACAAATGATACGAGTAAGAAAATTAAAACACTTGGCTAATTCAAGGGCAAGTAAAAATCTTAATGATGTAAGAAACAATGTATAAGAGAACTGACATATTTAATAATTTTCCTGAAAATCAATTATATCAGCCATAGATGAAAGGGGCAAAGATTTTGCTAGTAGATATATCTGGATATTATACGCTACTTCTACTCCATCACAAACAAACTAATCAATAGTCATTCTCTCAATTATCATCCCTTCATTTTCAGTTTCATCTGCAGCTAAAATGTCAAGTATGTAGATTGTAGCCCCAACACAAACACTACATATGAACACGTAATTCTAAGAAGGTGCTGACTGGTTTAATTTACCAATTTGAAAACAGTGTGATGGTGAGCTAGTTAATATTAGGACTCAATGTCCCGACTCACCGTCAATACAATATGAGGGATGTAATAGGTAAACAGCACATTTAATGAAATTGATCGCTCCATTTTAAATCTACGTAATATGCGAACGTTTTGCATGAAAAATGCCTTTCATTTGCATGTAGACATTAAGTACATGGGGAAAATAATCCAGCAAACCTTCTAATTTCTTGGTTTCACCATCTGTTGGTTGTTGTGCATTGCAGGCTGCTGACATGTCCAACCGCCTGCAACTATCAGAAAAGACTCCTACGCAAGTGCGTGGATTAATCCTTCGTGCAGAATCAATAAACAAGGGTGATCTAGGAGGCTTGTACAATCCATTGCCTCCTGTCATTTGCTTCCACTCATGGTATGCTTTAAGTGCCAAAATGCAGTCAACAACCTTCACCAATGATCCTGTCTCGATATTATCCTAAGAAGACATAAATATCCATTTAAATTGCTTCTAGTCCAGTGCATATCTCTCAGTATTTTGCTCTGAGTATCGAAAATTTACCCTTTCAAAAACAGATGCTTCAAAAGCAGGTAGCTTCAGTTCTTCCACAGCTGCCAAAAAGTTCCTAAGATTCTCGAAATACTGATATGCTGGCAATGGCTGAGAATCCCAAGTTAGTGCTTGTGAAGGTGAGTGATTCTCCACCACCTATTACAAAAATCAAATATACCAGAAATGAAAATTGTAATAGAAATTCTGTTAAATGATAAGAGACACATTAAACATGCAAATCAAAACAAGAAAGTAAGAATGTTAATGTACCTTTGGAACAGAACCAGGTTGAATCTTGTTAATTAAATTGCAAAGTAGTAAACCATTTCTCAAGCAAGAAATAAACTCCTTTTCTGTAGGTTGGCTTGATATCCCCAATGGTCCAACTAAACAATCTAGCCAATGTGTTGCTTGATATCTCCTCAAGCCTGCAAATTCACCCGTATATGTATTTACTCATTCTCTACTAAAAGATTATAATTTATTTACATAAAAAAATTAATAATAAAAATTATATTATTTCTTAGTCTTACATAACAAAAAAGAAATAAACATCAACCCATCTGACATTATACTTAAATTAGGCTGCAAATAATTCCAACCCCTGAATCGAAATCCACAGTCTGTTAAATTATCAGCACAATTATAAACCCTTTAACGTGCAACTATACGAAACTCTCCCTATGTACGGGTTTGGAAGAGGTTGTACCTATTATGGGGTGATCTTACGTCATCCTACCTTGCATTTTTACCTGTTTCCACGAATCAGACCTGACCTATTATACTTGAATGTATTTTAGTGACAATGAAAAGAACCCAGAAAATTTTTCATGCAACAAAATCAAGATTCTTTACTTTCAGCATTTTTTTTCTTTGTTTCTCAGCAACTAAATAATGGCTAAAAAAAATTAGAAAATGAAAAAATTGAAGTCTTATTAGAGTAGTGAGTAAAGTAAAGACCTGCTTCTTCAGCTTTCCTTGAAGCCAAGTTGAATTCATGCCTTTCTCTTCTTGTTAAATCCTCCATTAAAGAAAAAAAAATCCAATCTTTTTTCTCTTTTAGCTCTACAAGAAAATCAAATCATTAATTTCAATACCGAAAAAGCATAAAACAAAATATTTTCATCATTAATACAAATCATACACATATATACATACATTTTCAAGATTGGTTGTTGATTGAAAAATTAAAGAAAAAAATTTAAAGAAATATTTTTTTTTTCCACCCTAAGTTCTAGAGATAGTTTTAGAGAGTTTTTTTTTTTTTGTTTTTTTTGGGGGGGGGTGTAATTAAAGTTGCAATCTTTATGTATATTTTCAGTTCAGAGTGTGTGTTGCTTTGGTTAATGGGTTTTTTTAGGTTCGGATCCGAAGCTGAGGCTCCGGAATTGTAACGTTACTTTTGGTGATTTTGAATTCAAATTGGTGGGGACTTTTGGAGGAGGTTGATCTCAACCGTTTATTATGCCACGTGGGAGGATTATTGATTTACGCGTGTATTCATGGTTCTGTTTAGTCATGTATTTATGGGATTTACTTTAGACTTTTGTTTGGGATCATTTGGAAGGTCAAAGTGAATATTGTAATTTCCAATTATGGAAAATATTGATTGAATTTTTATGGAAAGTGGTTTCTTATATGAATCTATTTTAAGAAAGTCATTTTGTATTCTAAAAGTCAAAAGGTTTATATTGAATTATTAATATTTCGTTTGAACTTATTATGAGTGGAGTATGTTTTTAAATTTTTTTTTTTTTGAAAACATTATTTATTAATTCAAATAGATAGTGAATATTATTTTCAACACATAGTAACGCAACACTGAAAATATTATCTTGTACTTCTACACTTTATTTTTTTAGTGTCATGCCCCCATATGTGGTTGTGTACCAGTTAAATTTTATTAGATATTCAAGTTGCATTTGGTCTATTTTTTTCCGTCAGAAAATTGTGTTTTATCTAACTAAACCAACATCCAATTATAGAATTAGAAATCGGAATATAATCCGATTGAATATAGTTTACGTATATTTGATTAATAAAGATCCCAACCCGATTAATTTTATCGATGTACTGTTATCCAAATATCTACATATACATGTGTACATACAAACATTAATAACTATTATGTGATTTATTTATTTTTTAAAAGTATGAATTAAGATTTAGCCTTGCGAAACTCATTCAAATCATAACTAATTATATGTTCTATGATGTTCTTGTATATTAAAGGGCGTCATCGAAATTATTATGTACTAAAATTTAAACTTTATAACCTCAACCACCATTAGAACTATACGTGGTAATTCTCTTTTCAATTAACTAAACTAACTTATTAGTATTACTAATTACATTTATTTTACGTTTCCTAAAATAAGCAGTAATTCACACAACAACCTATATTAGGGAAAATGCATACAAATTATTAAGTACACCACCACTAGTAAGTACATTTTCTTTTTACATTAAACGAATATAATTTAGTATAAAATTGGGTAAATTATCACCATTGTTAATGAGAAGAGTTGAATCAAACATCTTATACTGACAACCTCATATATCTTTAAAATTGTTAGTTTGAACTTAAGAAGATAATAGAATACTCATTCTCATATGTATTATTGAATTTATATATTTTTGTTCGTGTGATATAAGATAAAATTTATACTATATCTCAGTATGAAGCCAAATCAATTATTGTTCTTTAAAAAGGATGCTTTTAGTGGAAAGTTCTTATAAATTAGTATCAATTTATAAATTAAAATGGAAGTTGATTTTTATTTGTTCATAATACAGCTATTTCTTTCATCTGCTTAGTAGTATTTTATCATTAAGAGAATTTATATAGAGATTTAAGAAATTTCTTAGATTGACTGAACCATTAAAAATCTATTTATTGAGAGGCAGAACTTTGAAAACTTTGAAAATAAAACATCACTTACTGATTTTAATTTTCAATTTCAAATCAATAGCATAGATGAAACAAAAAATAAATCCTCTCTTATATATTATTTTTATCTCCATTGCATGTGAGAAACTTGACCTTGGATAGGTTTCTATTGAAATAATTTGTAATCTTATTTTATCACTTTTTTATTACAGATTTGAATAGCATATTCAAGGGATCATATTTAAATTGGACCCAGAAAAATCAAGTAACATTATTCCTCAAACCCACAATCTAACATAGGTACAAGGCATTGTTTGAATCCACCATCAATTTTGACAAGATCCTTTGGGTCAGTAGCATTTTCAGAAGTTGGACTGTATCAATTGCACTAACAAAACAAAGTTAGATAAGATCAGTCTCAGTTTTGGGCTAGTCCATATTTTTTGTATTTACCGATAGTTGAAACTTTGTTAATCCATTAATATTATATTCCTCGCTCTTGCTAAGTGCATAATTTGCAGAATTAGAAACCTTTGCAAAATTTACTTTTAATCTCGATAAAGCTATCCAAAATCAATTGGCAAAAGGTCAACGATTACATTATGAGCAACAAATCATTAGCTTTGTCCTGCAAAAGGTTTATAAGATGTTCTATATCATGTGTTATAGAATTTTTTTTTTCTTTTTTCTTTCAAGTTTATTTATTCAGTGGTTTATTATTAAAATAATCAAGTTGGATGATACTCTAATATCCAATTTTTTTAGTAAGTTGGTCGATTCACTCTTAAAAAAATCCGGATAAAGATGAAAATATCATTAAGTAAATAGAGCAATTTCAACTCTTTTATTTTACAAAAAGAAAAGGGAAAAGGAATTAAATAGAAATCGAAAATAATTGTTATAACTTCAAAAGGAATATATTAGCATCACATCACATAAGTTAGTTAGGTATTGCATCTAGCATTGCTTATGAATAAGGCAGGCAAAGTTTCCTTTTTTTTTTTTGAAGGAAAGCTTAAACCATAAAGTGCATATTAATAGATATCGTCTATGAGAATTGATCTCATAATTTCTGCACTTAGCGAGAGCATACCATTAGACCAAAGTACTATTGGTAAGGCAAACAAAGTTAGAAATCAATCTACTTCTTTGACTACAACGTAGAGGAATAGGATGTGAACCAAATCTCAAAAAATAACATCATTTCCACGGAAAATTTGATCAGTCATTAGCAATGGCATCTCAGTAGCTTCTATTTTCCTGTTACACCACGTTATTATGCAGCAATGCACTAAATACTTTATTTATTTTTTGGTCAGGGCAAATACTTTATTCACTCATCTAAAAAAAAACTTTTTAAAATAAGAGATAACGTTCTCCTAACATAAGTGAAAAAAACATATAAATAGTGTAACAACAATATATTATAAGTTTCTCTTCCCTCCTCACATATTCACCATCTAAAATGCCTGTCTTATAATCTTGTTTACCTCATAATATTGGCTAGTGCAACAATTTCCTTTTTCCTTTTATGACGAGGAAAGTCATTCAGTCTTACAATAAGCGTGCTAATTTCTAGAATATATGACCCACCCAAAAAATGTATAATTTATATTAGGATAAATGATCAAAATGGTCTTTTATCTTTGGGTTTTGTGACATTTTTGTCCATTATTTACTAATTGTGATAAATTAGTCAATTATCTTTAAATATGTGACGTCGTTAGTTATTTTAATAAATTTTGTCAATTTTTTTAACACGGATTATATGTGCTCAGCACTTGACCAACTTAGGATAGATTTTGGAAGGACTAATTGGTCACGTGTCGGGTGCATGTAATCTACGTTAAAAATAAACAAAATTTGTTAAAAAGACTAACGACGTCACAAATTTAAAGATAATAGACTAATTTGTCACATTTAATAAATAAGGGACAAAAATATAAAAAACTTAAAAAATAAAAGACCATTTCAAACATTTACTATTTATATTAATTAAACACAACGGCTAACGAGATTGACCTGAAAAAATTAGCTTCAAATTAATTCAAACTAAGATATAAATAAATTTTTCATTCACATTCCGAACATTTCAACATTAAACTAACCCCTTACGATTATTGTAACAAATGTTTGTTGCACTTACAATGGCCATGGAAAATTAATCCGACGTGCATATAGTCCACCACACTCTATATCTCTCTACCTGTCTGTAGTTGGCCAAAGTGATTTAACTTTGCCATTTGCAAAAGTATAGTATAACATTTTGGTATTCATTCAAAGCCGCAAAACATTCCTCATATTGATAAACATTCCAAATGTGGCAAAACCCCCCCACCAAAAGGTATTTAACGTTACCATATTTAGGCATATACTACATATAGTAAACACATTATTTCCTTTCTATATTTTCTTCCACAATTGGTTACACTTTCTTTCATTAGACCTTTTGAATTCAACCTTACCAAGAAAGGTGAATATATAGATTGAACATAGAGAGGTTTTGATCATCATCAGAGAGCTAAAGAGAAATATGGGTAGAGGAAAGATTGAGATCAAGAAGATTGAAAACATCAATAGCAGGCAGGTCACGTTCTCAAAGCGACGTGCTGGGTTGCTGAAGAAGGCTAAGGAGTTGTCCATTTTATGTGATGCTGAGGTTGGAGTCATAATTTTTTCCAGCACTGGAAAGCTTTATGATTTTGCAAGTTCACGGTATGTTCGTGTGGTTTTGCTCGGTTGGACATATGTGTTCTTCTTATGATTTAACTGTTCGTTTATTACACGTGCAAGTATTTTGTTTTAGCAAGGATTGATATAGTCTGTGTTTGACAAGGTGCACTATTGCTAGTTTTACAATTAGTTGTAATCGCAACGGGTTTTGCTAAATTTGGATTATCTCAACCTCTTGATTTGTATATTGTGGAGGATATTCCACGTCAACTTTTAGTCTTATTAGAAAAAAAATAATAAGTCTAAAAAACATTAGTTGGATTCGTCCGGCCGTGGGTGTGGAGGTGGGGTCCACCCCATATGTTAGCTTGATGATTCGAGGGTGAAATATTTTTTAGAATGATGTTATTGTAATGCCTTAGTCATCCCAAAAAAAAAAAAAATAAAGACAGTAACTTGTTGGGCTTCGACTAACTGGGCTTATTCTTCATATCTGACATTTTTTTATCATGTTAGACTATATTTTTTCCTTTAATGTTAAGTGGACAAGCTTAATTGAATTCTTAGAATACAGTCAGATGCTATATGATAACGTAGTGTAGAAACCAAATTCAGAGAGAGTGTACTACTAACATAGAGGTTGGTGTGCAATTAATTGATATATTATTGGATTTTGAATTTGTAAGCCATTACAATAGACTTGTTCTATTACGTCATCGTGAAACGGATGTATGAAGTAATTTTTTAGAGGTCAATGGTGAACTACTACTTCTTTTCTTGTTTATCATCCAATGTAGTCACAAAAAAAAAAAAAAAAGAGGAAAAAAAAGGAACATAATGTTGTTTAACATGCATAATGACGTTTATCTAAATAAAAAACAAGTTGCATTTTGATTAGCATATTTAAAAAATTTGTTTAGCTTGCTGAAAAATTCTATATATATTCACTCAAATTTTCTTATTTCTGATATGCCTATTTTCTCTTTGGAAGCATGGAACAAATTCTTGCAAGGTACAAGGGACAAGAATGTTCAGACCTCACTTCAATCGAAAATGTGGCAGAGGTAAAATATGTCACCATTTTGCTAGTCATCTGCACATCAACACTGAAACATGTTTATGTAAATCACCACACAGGCGGCAACTTTCATGCTTAGTGAGCATCACGTTAATTCCATATTTTCTTACACATTTCGCACCATTTGGCTAATTGTTTGTCAAAGAAACAAACCCGGAAATGCTTATGCTTTCAATTTTATGTCCTTTTGAGTTTGTAATTTGTACTGTTCTTTGTGATATTTAAGCATGATTCACAGCCTGAAGTGAATGCTCTAAAAGCTGAAGTTGCAAGGCTTCGGCAGATGCACTGGTAAGTCATCCATAAGACTGTTCATCTGCAACAAACAACAATTTTAGTACTTTGCTGTTTTTCTCGTAATTCTTATGGGTTAATGTATCAAATTAGAAATTTCTAGCATTGGTTTCAAGAATACATTTTATATTGTTTTGACATGGAAAGATTTAAGCGCCATAGCAGTTCAGATCATTGTTTCCAATCTTACAATATCTATTTGTCCTTATTTCTCCTGAATTCTTAAGCCGGATGATGGGTAAGCAGCTCGAAGGCTTGAGCTTCAAGGAGCTGCAGCACTTGGAGCATCAACTGGATGAAGGAATCCTCTCTGTCAAGGATAAGAAGGCAAGTGAAGTCACTACATGCCTGCTTTACGTGTAAAAAACAACAATATTCATTTTACACTGTCGTTTTGGTGAAATTGTGACTCTTCTTGGTTTTGCTTAAGGTTCTGTTAAGAGCTTGTAGGCCTAGCCTAAGATTTTGCTGTGGTCAAACTATTGCAGGAGCAAATACTTTTGGAGCAGCTAGAGAAATCAAGTTTGCAGGTGCGATTTTGCAAGAGAACCGTTACTGAATATCTTTGCTGAAATTTAGGAGAAGCATCAATATTGAAAATGTTGCTCCCTCTTAAGAAAGGCTAGAAGAGTGAGACCACCATAACTAAATTCTCAAGTTATTGAGTTCTGCTCCATTTTAATGACTTCAGACTCTGCCCCAACTGCTATGAACTCGAAGCTCCAGTGATCAAAGCCTTATTGCCATACATGTAGCTGAAAATTTTGACTCTTTTTAGACCATTTGAGAAAAACTGAATGTAGAAGACTAATTAGCTTTTGTAATTCAATTCAAATTCTGCTAAGAGCTCGCCCATTAGATATGGAGAAGACTTGTAGGAAAATGAAGTAAATGAGAAGCAATAGCTTCTAACTAAAAGGAAGCATATACAGATCGATTGGTTAATTTGAGAATGCTATTGACAATAGTTTTCCATGAAAGGAAATGTTAACTGAAGAGAGAATACACGTGAGTCACAAAATAACCTTGATTTTCTCAACATAATTTCCTTCTCTTTCGTGTTAGGAGCAAAAGACTGTGCTGGAAAACGAAGCTCTGCGCGAACAAGTAAGATTAATCTAAAAAACTTGATGATAAAAGTTGTTATGTTGTATTGTGAAGATTATCATCAATAAATTGTCTACCAAATGTGGTTTGATTCTCAATTTTTAACTACATATAGATTGAGGAGCTTCGTAGTAGCTCAAGAACAAATCAAGAGAATCATCTAATTGAAAGGAGAAGTTCTGGAATAAGGTCTGGCACAGTCTGCTGTTGCAGATCAGAGAAAGAAGGAAATTCAGACACCTCTCTGCGTTTGGGGTAAGGATGGTCCAAAATTTTCTTGGTTCTTTTACATTATACTGAAATAACTGGGCAGATATTTGTTTAGATCGAGTCTTGCTTGTTGCATTTTGATCTGCTTTTTCTTAACATTCCTCCCCTTCCTTTTTCTTTTAGCAATTCTACAAGTTTATTGTAAAGCTAAATGTTGAATGGAACATGATAATAAGCATATAAATATGGTTAAATAAATTTCGCATATAAATATGGTTAAATAAATTTGTTCTTCCTATTTTATTTGTTCTTACTATTTCTCGTTCTCTTTAACCGCACCTTGTTGTCTTGCAAAAGTCTTTGTTACTGTAATCACTGACGTTAATTTTTTTGCAGGCTATCAGTTGATATTTGCCAGAAGACGAAAGTACCAAAGATCGAATCCGCATCAATAGACACCAAAAGTCTAATGGTCTTGGAATAATGCTTTCGCAATATATGTTTCCACAGAATGGAAAACTTCCTTCATGTCCTGCTTTTAAGAATTGTTTTGATGTATTAAGGGATATATTTTTCTCAGACAAGTGCTTGTGCTAAGTTAAGGACGTATAGAACTTTTTTCCTTAAAGCCAAATTGTTATTTCATTACTTGTTCCAAAGATATTGCATAATTTAAATAACAACTTTTATCATCAAAGCCAATCAGTTTTTTGGAGAACCCTTTATAGTATGGCATTAATGGTTGCAGCAGAACTCTGCAATGGAAAAGAGAACAAACAACCAAAGGAAAGATATGAACACGAGAGAAAGTAGAACCCTTTCCCGTATTGGTTTTCGATTTCAGGGACAGGAAAAGAGATAGAAGTATGAACTCAACGGATGTAACATCCCGTACTACATTGGTTGTATACATGATTGTTTTCAGATAATAATGATTCGGGTTCTCTATTTCTGTCACTACGGACGCCCTTAGCTGTTATGATGTATTTGTATTTCATGAAGATCATACGATTAGAAGGCGTGCGTGGAGGTGGGTGGCACCCGAAGCAATGCAGTTACAAAGATATGCCATGTGATGAACAAAACCAGAATGAGAAAGAACTCAAGAACATCATCAATGGACAAAGAGCACAAGGAAAAAAGAGAAACAAAGAATGAAAAGCTGGAGACCTGAATCGGATCAGGAATTATATATACCTTGAAGAAGAGCATAGGAAAGAGACAGAAATCACACAGCTCATTCATGCCTTGGATCAAAGTCTGATAGTGTCTTAGCTGCTCTGCTTCTGATCATGCCAAGCATCTGTTCGAAGGAAGAAATTTCAATAGAAAAATCAAGATTTTTGCAGTGATGTAGCGTGATTAACGACCCATGAAGCATATCCTTGATTTAAACTAAGAAAAAGAATATCCTCTCAATGTCCTCCTGTCAATTTCTTGTTCTGATACTAGAGAACCTAGTTTTAAACGTCAAATTGAGTTGATGTTACATTGTTTAGTTTATTGTCCTCAGCCACCAATCATCTGTGTATATAATGTGCTCGATAACAGTTGAAATTCACAAGCAAACAGAAAAACAAAAGCAAAAAGCAAAGGCAAGAGAGAACCATTTCCAGAAAATGGCTGCAAATAGTCTTGCAGTGCTCAATGCTCTCGACAGTGCCCGGACGCAATGGTACCACATCACAGCCATTGTCATTGCTGGAATGGGGTTTTTCACAGATGCTTATGATCTCTTCTGCATTTCCGCTGTCTCAAAGCTTTTAGGCCGCCTTTACTACTACGATCCGACGTCAAGTAAGCCTGGAAAGCTCCCTCCTAATGTTAACAACTTTGTTACTGGTGTTGCCTTGGTTGGCACTTTGACAGGGCAGCTTGTTTTCGGGTGGCTTGGCGACAAGTTAGGCCGAAAGAAAGTGTATGGAATTACTCTGATTATAATGGTTGCTTGTGCCATTTGCTCTGGCTTGTCTTTCGGATACAGCCGAGAAGCTGTGATAACAACACTCTGCTTCTTCAGATTCTGGCTTGGCTTTGGCATTGGTGGAGACTACCCTCTCTCAGCCACAATCATGTCTGAATACGCAAACAAGAAAACTCGTGGGGCGTTCATTGCTGCAGTGTTTGCTATGCAAGGTGTTGGGATCGTGTTTGCAGGGCTTGTGTCGATGATCGTATCAAGCATTTTCCTGTCAAAATATCAAGGCCCCAAGTTCACTGAAGAGCGAATCCTTTCCACAGAACCTGAGGCAGATTACGCGTGGCGAATCGTGTTAATGGTGGGTGCTCTTCCGGCACTTGTGACTTACTACTGGAGGATGAAGATGCCCGAAACAGGGCGGTACACTGCCCTGATTGAAGGCAATGCAAAACAAGCTGCTGCAGACATGACTAAGGTTCTTGATATTGAAATTCAAGCTGAGGAAGACAAGCTGACCAAGTTCAAGGCCGCAAATGAATACCCATTGCTGTCACACGAATTCTTCAGAAGACATGGGCTTCACTTAATTGGAACCATGAGCACATGGTTCTTGTTAGACATAGCCTTCTACAGCCAAAACCTGACACAGAAAGACATATTCCCTACCATGGGACTCACCAACAAAGATATTCATGTCAGTGCCTTGAAGGAAATGTTCGAGACTTCGCGTGCCATGTTCGTCGTTGCCTTGCTAGGTACAATAACTAATATTAAATTAATTAGCACATCATCATCTAATTGACGTGACGTTTGTTTAATTAATTTTTTTTTAAGTCTTGCACGTGAATAGTGAATAGTTTAGTTTTGATTAATGGGTTTTTAAAAATACCAACGTAACAAACAGGTACCTTCCCCGGATACTGGTTCACGGTCTTGTTGATCGATCGAATCGGGCGATTCTACATCCAGCTTGTGGGATTCTTCATGATGTCTGTGTTCATGCTGATTATGGGAATCAAATACGATTACTTGAAGCAAAAAGAACACAAATGGACATTTGCAGCGCTGTATGGTCTAACATTTTTCTTCGCAAACTTTGGTCCAAACAGCACAACATTTGTGCTTCCAGCTGAGCTATTCCCAACAAGGCTGAGATCAACCTGCCATGCAATAAGTGCAGCCTCAGGAAAAGCAGGCGCCATGGTTGGTGCTTTTGGGATTCAAAGCTACACCCTTGGTGAAGATATTAACAAGATCAAGAAAGCCATGATCATTTTAGCTTTCACCAACATGCTCGGCTTTTGCTGCACCTTCTTGGTCACAGAAACCAAGGGTCGATCTCTCGAGGAGATTTCAGGCGAGGATGGTGGTCATGATCTTCAGGCGGCGGCTAGCGAGATGGTGAGCACCAACAACAAACATGCTGTGATCAGTCGACCCGAAGCTGCATGGGACTGATCAGCTTTTATTCTTGTTATGCAAACACGCATGGTCACTCGGCAAATCTATGATCACTATAAGCTATATATATATAATATATATATATATATATAGCATGAAACTATGGTTTCAATAAAGGGCAAAAGCTTATATATATATATGGTTCTTGCTCGGAGGGGTTTGATATATAGTTGTGTTTTACTTTTTGCATGTTGAATAAGAGCTTCATAAGGCATGATCATTGAGATGAAAGATTTCTCTTTTTCTTTTGCTTTTTAGAATTGAATTAACCTATGTGGCTATATGTTTGTAATTAGGGTAAGATCCAATATTATGTAATATCTCTTTTTAAATGAGAAATTTGTCAATTTTGAGTATTATTGTATAATATTATTATGGAACAAGGTCCTTTTCCCTTTGAACACATCTATTATCGTCGCTGACAACACCATAGCATCTTTGTTGGGACTGCAATATTCCAAAACCTGACATAGAGAAATAGAGTTATAGATATCATCACCAGCATAATTGGGTTAAAAAGAAAATAGAATATTGTTATATATTGTTCATTTACGTTTTGTATAATTTTTATGTAGTTAGAATTATTCATGTTATTTCTATATTATTTTGTTTATAATTTCTTATTTTTTTTAGATTTTTTTTTTTAATATATTGCTTTGTTAATTTAATTCAAGTTTAAATTAATCAAGATTTTTGATCATTTAATTTCTGTTAAATTAATTTGTGTATATAATTTTTTTTTTATGTAAATCAATGTTTTGGATTAGTTAAAATTAATTAGATTAGTTAAATTAATTTTTTAATTAGTTATTTTAGTTAAAATTAATTAGATTAGTTAATTTATTTATTCTAGCTAAATTAAAGTACATTAGTTTAGTTAATATTGTATATATGTTTAGTTAAATTTAAATCAACTGTGTACTGATTAGATTATGTAGTTTAATATTTATGTTAATTTTATTTAGTCTAATATTTTATGATAATTTTAAATCAATTAGCTTAATAATTATTGTAAATTTAGAATTAAAATTTAAATGTGTCAAGTACTTTAATTCAGCCAAAAAAATTAATTGGGCACAATGTTCTTATCGGGCCCAATATTTGTTATCCGACCATGTTATTTACTTGGGCCACAAATTAATTGGGCCGATCTAAGTTTTTGGGCCAAGTAATTTAATTGACTCCATTAACAGTATTAGTTGGGCCCAATAGTATTAAATGGACCAGTAATTTAATTGGGCCCAGCTATCCTTGAAGTTCCACGCAACATGAAGTAAAATAACCCTAATTCTAAAAACACCAAGTAATTAAAACGCCCTTATAGTTCCAATCAAACTTATTCTCTAACAGCAACACATGGTTGAGGTTAGCATATTAAATTTAGCGTCACTGTCTGGATCATTGAATATATTTATTAAGTTTAATCTCTGCTTCTGATCAAGTTTTTCCTGCGTTTTTACTTGATGATCGATGTATGGAACTTCAATGATTGTTTTAGTTGTTGTTTGGAACTTCAAAGGTTGTTCTAAATTACTTGGCCTATTAATAATGTTGTTAATTGGGAACATCAATACATATTGTTAGGGAGAAAAGTTAATTTAATTCATGAGGTTTAGTATAAAGATCAAACAGGTCTTTATAAAGTCATATTTTTTTCTAAAGCACAAGGATCTGTTTTGTTTGGTTTTTATGCTAAATCTCAGGGAGTAAATTGAGTTTTTTCCATATTATTAGTAAGAATAATTGAATCTAAGATCTTATAATCTCAAAATCTCAATCATTGACGTAAACCCTTGTTGACAAGTATCGTATGTAATTTTCAGCTGTAATTTTAGTATTTGTTCCAATAAAAATTGATCGGTATTTTCAAGTTCGTCTGAATAAATGCATTAAAAAGACTAATAATCATTTTAAACAAATTTTACAAATACAAGATTACGACTGAAGGTACTAAAGGAACGTACGTAAAAAAAACTACTATACTAATTCATTAGCTTAAAAAGCCGAAAATTATAAGCAATAAAGGCTTTGTGAATTTTTTTAAGATGTTCATTCTTTTATATATCTCCCAATTTTGACTTCTGCCTCTTTTCTTGTCCAATTTTTAAAAATTGATTTGATTAGTCGGAAGATATATATATCAAAAGAATTAGTCTTGGTAGTGGTCAACCTATTGAAAATGATCGATGAGTGGCATTAAGCCTCAAATTGCCTTTTTATATCTTATTTCATCAAGATAATAATGTTAATCATTTTATTTTTTCTAAAGTTCATCTCTTTATTACTACATAAATTAAGGGACATGCTGATGCAAAGCAAGACTACAAATCCCTTGAAACAAAAATCAATGTCTGCAAGTGGTGTTGAAAGTGTGTACGTGGCAGAGTATATGACATGTCAACTGATCTCAGCCGTTGAAATGGTTGATGATTTTCTGTTCGGCCACCAATCTGATTGGCCATAGTCTTCAAAGCCATACTTGGTTTGGAACCGTCCCAAAGTAAAATATTATACGATGAGTTATGATAAGTATTATTAATTAATTGTTTTTAAAAGCCTTTCAATGTGGGGGTGGGGACAAAGTAGCCTCTCATGCACCATATATCGCATTGACCTTCATAATCGTGCTGGTTCACCCCTATGTCACTTTCAACTATACGTTCCCATGCACTCGTGAGATATTAAAATGATTAGGTAACGATTTATTATGATTAAAAATTTTGAATTTATAATAAAATTCTGCTTACTTTTACCCTAAAAAAAAAAAAAATTTTAAATATATAATATTTTATTATAAATATTGTCTGACATTTAACTAACTTATAACATGTGTTAGAGCGTATTACTATACTACGGAAAGTATGGGTTTTCGTCATTAAGAAAAAAAGAAAACATGAGACCATTCCATTCACTATAGAAATTCCTATAGTTGCATGCTAGTTGTCTGGATTGAAATAAACTTGATTTGTGATTATAAACATGAGAAGCCCCAGTTGGAAGGTGCTGCTTAAGATTGACTATTACAAGTATTTGATATATTTTCACTCTAATTAAATACATTTGGGTCCAAAATCGAAGATCCAACTGTCAACTTATGTCCATCTTTTCCTCTTGTCAGAAGAGCATAAAATGCTTTCTTATCTGACGGTTAAAACTCACTATTGTTTTATGAAGTAAACAAAAGAGCAGGAAAAGACTCCATCATCAATCCTGATAGCACACTAGATAAATATTTTGCAGGCCAAACTATCATCATATATTAATAGAAATAAGAACTAGTAAAAATAAACCTCCAGAGGTTAATTTAATGATAGAGTGATTAGGGTAAAAGATTTTTTCACGTTTTGAGTTTAAATTAATTAAGAGATTATTTTTAGACTAATTTTGGTAGACCTAATTTATTTCTAAGTAATCCTAATTATACCTCTTTTAGACAGAATCGTGTGTTCAAAGTTAAAAACCTTGTGTAATTCTACAAAACTTAGGGGTGTTATTATCTATGGAGAGTCTTAAGGGTATGTTTAAAAGTGTTTTTGTTTTTTTGTTTTCTAGAATAGTTTTTAAAAACAGTTTTGAAAAACTATTTTTAAGAACAAAAAAAAAAAAATTTGTTTGATTAGAATTGTTTCTAAAACAAAAAAATAGAAAAGTTGTTTGACAAAAATGCTCTAGAAAACAGTTTTAAGAGCAAGAAAACAAAAAACCTGTTTGGATGTCAAAAATGAAAACACATCTTTTATTCAATTAATAAATTAAAGGTTAAATTATTTAAGGGATCATTAAATAATTACGCTAGTTTTATTTTAATCACCCAACTATTTTTTACTCTAAAAGAGCTATTAATTTTTCAAAATAATTCTATTTAAGTCATTTTGTTAATTTTCATCAAAAGAAATTAATGGAGAGAAGTTTAAATATAAATAATTAAAAAAATAAATTTCAAATAAATTTATTTTTCTTTTTCTTCTTAAAAAAAATGAAGAAGTTAACACAAAATAAAAATTATAAGAAGAAAAAGAAAAATAAATTTATTTGAAATTTATTTTTTTAATTATTTATATTTAAACTTCTCTCCATTAATTTCTTTTGATGAAAATTAACAAAATGACTTAAATAAAATCATTTTATTCTTCCGCTCCCGTTCTCACTCTCACCTCTTAACACCAGCATTTATTTTCTACCAAAAAAAAAAGAAAAGAAAAAAGCAACAGCATTTACCAACCCAACAGCCATCCACCACCACCATCACCATTTTTCACCTCATCCCACCACCGCTACTCCACCGCTAGCATCACCATTTCCCAGATCATCTACCAACACTGACCACCCAATTGTGCTACATGTTTGATTCGTGCAAAGTAGGATATTACTAGCATTTTGAAGAAAGAATGCAAAAGAGTACATCTAATGCACATGTATATATTCACATATGATATTACCACCACCCAATTCGTGCCACTCATTCTGCAAAGGCATAGATGCACATCAGATAGACAATGGTTTGGAAAAAGAAGAAAGAAAGTAGGAGAAAGATATTTGGTAAAGTCAGTTTTTGTATTTGGTATTGAAGTTGAGCTTATTTACAGCATTGCCATTAATGAGAAGTTGTTCTCCGTCTTTTTTAAAATTTTATGAACAAAAACTCTAAAAAACAAGTCTAAAGTGTTTTGTGTTTTTGGTTTTTGAGAAGAGATTTTTGGGAAGAGTTTTTTAACACAATTTTTCAAAATAATCCATCTAAACAAATTTTTGGTTTTTTTTTGTTTTTAAAAACCAAAAAACAGTTTTAAAAACTGTTTCAAATAGGCCCTTAGGGGACGTTTGGTTCACGGATAAATTTTTTATTCCCCAAAATGACATTCCTGAAAATATTTTGTCAAGTTCATAGGAATATTATTTTATTATGTTTGGTTTAACTCAATATTCCTAAGAATGTTAAGTAATTATTCAATAATGTCCCTAACTCAAAAAAATAAGAATATCAAACAAAGTGTACAAATAACGATACATTTTACATTTACTTAGCAAAAAAAAAAAGAAACATTTTGTATACTTTTGCTAATACGCGAGTAAAAAAATATTTAACGTATTAATACAACCAAAGTAAATTTATTTTTATAATTTATAAATTTTAACTTGACACTCCAAAATTAGAAATTTAAATTTATTATTTTGTGTAATTTTATTTTATTTTTTTCTTACTAATTTTATTTTATTTTAATTTCATTTTATCTTATTTTATTTTATTTATTTTATTTTTCTTATTCTATTTTATCATTTTCTTTTTTATTTTATTTTTTATTTTAATTTTTTTTTTTTTTTTATTTTATTTTTTTTTTTCTTATTTTTTTTTTTTATTTTATTTAATTTTATTATTTTTTTTTTTTTACATTATTTTATTTTATCTTTTTTATTTTTATTTATTATTTATTATTTTATTTTTTGAATTATTTTATTGTATTTATTTTAATTTTATATTTTCTAAGATGGGAATTTGAGAATGTGATATTTTCACCCCTCACATAAGAATAGAAATTAGCTAAATTATGAGAATATTACATTCTCAGAAATGTGATATTCTCAAAAATATTTTTTTATTCTGTAAACTAAATATGAGAATGTCATATTTTAAATTTTACATTCTCAAAAATCTTATAACATTCCGTGAACTAAACACCATCTAATTACTTGCCGGAGGTGAGCGTAAGACTTAAATATCTCCAACTTTGTGTATTACAAGTCTCTATCGAGCCTTAACTACTACAAACCCACAAAGAGTACAATAAATACAAAAGGGGTCAACATGCAAATATCATATTAAAATCGACCTACGTTACAAATTAATAAATAATTTTATACACTGTCAGTACACCGAATCCATCTTGTTCCTCTATCATCTCATCTTCAACGAGCAATCCTCACCGTTGGCTAATTGCTTTAGACCGTTAAAGTTAGGATCAGAATTATTTTTTAATTAATTAATGTTATATTCTAACATTCTAATTCTTATTTTAGCTATTTAATTCATCCACTAAAAATATTTTTTGATCCCTCAACTTTTGTAATTGGAAAAATTAAATAAATAATTAAAACGTAACGTTAAAATTTTAAAACAAAATATTAATTAGTAAAGGATCTTAATTCTAGAGCCAAATTTGGTTGGGTAATAAACAAATTTGAGAGTATAATGATCAAGGAAGTGCACGTGTAAGCTATTGTTAATGCTTTGCAGTAGCATGTAATAATCAAATGTATTTTTGTGTTAGTGTATAGATATATATATATGAGGCATGAGGGGTTTGAAATGATCAGCATCAACACCATAAACATCCATAGTTTGCCTTTTCATTGTCCACCGCCTAACACAATCATCATCTTGTCGGCCTCATATCTCTCTCTCCCTCCCCCTCTCTCTCTCTATCTCTCTCGATCTCGCTAGCTAGCAATCAAAAAGTCTCAAACACAACCCTCAAGTCTCTTTCTTTCTCTCCCAACAATTAATGCCAAAAGTCATATTTCTGTTTGTAACTAGCTGAATCTCTCTCTCTCTCTCTCTCTCTCTTTGAGGTGTGTGTGTGTGTTAGGTGTTGTATCCACCATGAAGCAAGAACAAGCTGCAATCACGACCCTTCCAAGATTGAGCAGTTGCAAGAGCACCAAAAAGATCATACCCTCAAACTACACAAGGTCATCATCATCTGTGATCCCTGACACCTCTGAAGAATATTCCGACAGATCCCTCGTCCGAAGAGGCGGCGGTAGCTCAGCAGTGGCGTTTCAACGACTTAACAAGACTCGTGGTGGCGCCATTTCAACTCTTCTTAGGTCACTCCTCAGCATCATATCCGTCCCCACCATAATCCCAACATGCAGATGGCTTAACATACCTACCCATCTCTCTATAACACCTTCCTTAGGCCGCAAAGTAACCGGCACGCTCTTCGGCCACCGGCGCGGCCATGTTAGCTTCGCAGTGCAAGATGATCCAAGATCAGAGCCAGTTTTGCTCATTGAGTTTGCAGTTTCAACGTCAGCTCTAGTGAAGGAGATGTCCTCAGGGTTAGTGAGAATTGCCCTAGAGTGTGAGAAAGGTCCACCACCTAGTACACGTGGCAGGCAAGTCAAACTGTTCAATGAGCCAATGTGGACTATGTATTGTAATGGTAGGAAGTGCGGGTACGCGCTCTCACGCGCGTGCAATGACTCGGATTGGCACGTGTTAAGCACCGTCCAGAGCGTATCGGTCGGGGCCGGGGTGATTCCCCTGGTGGAAGATGGCCGGAAAGGTAGCCCTTCCGAAGGTGAGTTATTATACATGAGGGCTAGGTTTGAGAGAGTGGTGGGGAGCCGTGACTCAGAAGCATTTTACATGTTGAACCCTGATGGCAATGGAGGGCCTGAACTCAGCATATTTTTGCTTAGGATATGATTCATGATCATTGTTGTTTGGTTTACTTTTTTCACACGCTTGTAGTGTTTGAATAGTGCAAGTTGGCAAAGGATTGCATTATTAGTGATTGCTTTGCACATGTATTTTATATATACTGTATAACCTGTGAGGCTTGGATATTAAATATATATATATATATATATATAGTACTAGTTGTTCTTGTTCTTGATGTGAGGAAAAAAAGTGTTGTAACATAGAGATCATGACATGCAGAAAAGGTTGAATTGTCGTGCTAAATCTTGTCTTGAATTTAGAGTATATCTATCCGCGTGCAAACTTATGGTGTAACACGATTTCTTGAGAAAACACTTACAAATGGTGATTGGTTTGAACGATATGTGTTAATATTATCACGTTTCATTAATTAGTTTGAAAGTTATGTATTAATATTATCATGTGTTATTGATTTATTATCTGTAATAATATTAATTTATTAATTTTTTTCTTTTTAAAAACGTGTCTTGATTATCCCTTGAGAGGTTTGGATTTTGTTGTAGTTATTTGGTAATTTTTTGTCTATATTTTCCACTTCCTCTTGGAGGTTATTACCAGGGAAATTAGTAGCTTTGTCGGTTGCATTCATGAACAGAACCGAGTAGTAATGTATTTCAGCTTGTCAGTGTACTAATTCAAAATGAATGGCCAATATTGTATGTTTACTTGTTTATGTAAGCCGTGCATATGGTAACTTGTAAGGACAATTGAATTAGAACGAATTCAATCAATTATTAAATTATATGAAATTTTCACTATTTAAAGGTCCGTAAAAAGAGTTAGACTCACTTTCAATTTAAGATTATTTATTGTATTTTTACATAGTTTTTTTGCTAATAGTCAATAACTTTGAAGTTCAACCTAAGAAAATCAAGACTGGAAGGCAGCTAATTTCCCGGAGTATACACAATGCGTAGAACTTAGATGCCATAGAGGGGGCAAGATAGGAGGTAATTGAGGCAATTCAATTCCCCAAGAAGGATGTAAATTAGGTTATGGTTGAATGCTTTGAACCAATTAAACTGTAACGACCTCATATTATGAGGGTCATATGGCTGATTTGTTGGGATTGCATGCCCACGTAATTTAGTTGCAAGATTTGTGGGATTAGTGCTTTTTGAAGGAGTTTTGCATGCATTGAACTCTATAACTGAAATGGAAAAAAAAAATATAAATATATAGAGGACTTTTCTTTTCTTTTTAAACAGATATGGATTATAGTAAACCCATGGTACTCTTTTCTCTTTATCAAGCAGTGGAAAAAAAATCCAATAATTATCAAAATATCTGTATCATAGTTGGTATAGTTACGATCTAAGATAAGAACATTTTTGGACGTCAACTAAGCCATGAATATTGCATACCTCTATTAAGAGATTTTCTTCCTCAGTATATGGGCTGATTTTACAACTTGGTAAGTTTTTTTTTAGGCTTCTTGAATTTCGGTATTAAAGTAGATGCAAATGAAATCTTTTTATGCGAGAATTGAACTCTATAGGTTTGCAAGATTATTCTATAGTAAATAGTATTTTGACAAGCTTTTTGAATTAGGGTCATCATTAACTTGTGGAAATCAGCTTGTTAACTTGAGAAAACTTGAGATTTTGAGTCATCAATTGGGATTGAGGTAAGTAAAATTTACTGTTTTTTTTGTCTATCCCGTTTTTGATCTGTAATATTCCCTTGCTTCATTGTTATTCCACTCTTTGTTTACGACTCTTTTTAAGTCATTGTATTATTTTTTTTGATAAGCTAAGTACGAGTCATTGATCAGGCCTTACGAACTCTATATACAAGCTGTGTATCAAATCCTAGACGGCTGGAAGTTAATGAGCCGCCATCCGTTTTGATTGTGAATTATATATTGTGTATTGTGCACGCTGCTAAGCAACCACAACTTGTCATACTATTCTATTAGTGCTTGATTTAATCGATCCATTTGTCCTATTGTTTATTGTTCTTCGAGCCTTAACTTTTCTTAGGGTAGATTTTACTTACTGAGCATTGTTTCGCTCAACCCTTTTTTCTTTCCTTATTTTGCAGATGACAGGTGCAATTCGGGGTTTAGTGGCCTAGAAGTTTGTGAAATGTTGAAAGAAATTAAAATAGTTAATAATATTTGTTGTATTTTAGTGTTTATTTATTTTGAAGTTTTGAGTATGTAATTAGAGCCTAATATTTTTGGTTATTTATTATGAGGATTTTATAGGTGATGTGGAATTTAGTGCCTTGCGGGTTTAGAAAAATTTATCCTTCTAGATTCGTGACAGTCTCGTCTATGAATTTTGTGCTTGTTAAATATGGGGGTGTGACATAAACCTTAATGTTAGTAAAATGATTTTCTTTTTTTTTTGTACACAAATTAAAAATGTTAAACACTAGAATTAATTTCATAATTTTTTATATTTTACAGCGAGAAACATACTATTAGATTAAAAGTATGTTGGCAGTAAAAGGTTTTTACATTAACATAGTGTTTGAAAGTAATTCGTGTGTGGAATTCATTTCATTTATAAATGAATTTCATGAGGAATTCATTTACAAATGAATTATCTTGTTTGGAAATGTAAAATAAAATTAAGTCAATTCTGTTATTTGTAAATCCAAATTGTGTTTGAAACACATGTGAAATTAAAATTAATAGATGCGTTTTACTTAAATATCCTTCTTTTATTCAATTGTAATTAGACTATCATATAACTGTTATCTTTTTAACCAATTATTGATTTCTGGTACTATTATAAAAATCCAAAAAAAAAGCAAAGAAATATTTTCAAAAAATATAAACATTACAAAATAATCATAATAATTTTAAGTTCACTCATAAATTTAACATGAATAAATAACTTCAAGTTCAACTATACACATATACACGACCACGACAAAGTCACGACAAACACAATACTAATCTTTTTAGCGTGGTTGTCATATATAAAAGCATTATCTAGTGTTTATTATGATTTACATATATTGATTATATTATTATATTAAGATTAGCATGTGATAACTATAAATTCTTTTACAAGAATACATATTGCCCAAAAGAAAAATCATGAATAAATTTACAAAGAAGATTAAACGAATAAAGAGGAGTGAATGAAATATATTGAGTTTTTTCTTTTTTTGCCGTGAAAGAGCGAAGAGTGGGGAAGACATTTGTTTTTTTTTCTTGAGTTTTTTACTATTCCTAGCAAAGTCAATAACTTAAACTTGAGGGTAGTTTTGTCCTCAAAGAATTAACAGCAGAATTAGAAAATGTGGATTTGCAAATTCTACATCTTGAGCTCGGATTTGAGTAAGGCTTGTGCAAATCCAAGAATTGCAAATCCTGAATTTGTAACTTTTTAAATGTGCAACCAAACAAAAAAATTAAATTTACAAATAAATTTCACAAAATTTTATAAAATTCATTTATTCCAAACAATCTGTAAATAAATGTATTCTTTTGGGTTCTCTAAAGATATCATACACACACATATATATGGAGTAGACAGATAGATAGATAGATAAATACACGTGTAAGAAAAGAGAGGATGATAATCATGTGAGATAATTATCAATTTGCTAGATCAGATGCATGAGGTTATGGCCCCATTTTGCAAAAGATTAACCCCTCTATGTGGTCATGTGAGATAATTATCAATTTACTAGTATGTAATTTCTTTTACAAGAATGGAGTCATGGGTCGGGAGGAGATTATTTTTTGTTTATTGCAAACTCTTTTTGTTTAGTTTCAGAAAAGAAAAAGAAATCTTATGACTTTGAATGGGGTAAAAGTAAAGATAGGGTAATAATTATGTAAGGTGCTTGTTAATATGTAATTATAAAGTAAAACGTTAGATTAATTAGATATATTAAAGTTTAAATAGCTAGAAATCTAGATGAGACCTAGCTATTTTATTAAAGCTTTCATTTTAATTTTCTAAAGTTATATTATATTCACGTTGATCCCAGAGATATTAATCCAAGGTCTGCAACTAAGTAGTGTTGTAGTAATTAGGTACACGACTGACTAAAATATCTGATGAAGACCCGGTTTTAATCTTCAAAGGCAAAAAGTAGATAGCTATGTAAAAGAAAAGAACAAGATTTATTTATTTTTTTATTTTTTTATTTTTTACAAAGTAAGCAAAATTGTGTATTTTTAAGAAAAAAACAATACAAAGAATTCATACAATCAAATGAAGTAAGGAATTAAGCTTGCCAAGCCACCCCAAGAAAAATGGAGCAACAAACGAGTATTAGCAAAGAACTAATACTTGCACCAAACAAAGGCAATCTATAAGTACAAATAACTAAACATACCCCGATGGGGTCAAGCAATCAAGAAACAAGACCTTTAATTCTTTCTCGTACCAATTTTTGGGCCTAATTGACACTTTTCATTATGCACTTTTGCTTCTACTCTTTTTCTTTTTCTTGGTGACAGGAAACTTAATTTTCTTTGAAAAGCTTATAAGTATGTTTTTCGGATTCACATTAAAAGTGTAAAACTTTTAAATATATAACCTCGTTGGAAGAAGATGTGTTTTATATTAATTACACATAAAACTTATCATAACTAGCCTTAAGAAAATAGCTTCATAAATAATTCAAACCCGAAATATAAATAAATCTTCAACTAACGTTCTAAATACTTTACTACTAAGTTAACCCCTGAAATTACTTTTCCTAGTAATCTGTTGTAAAAGATGGTGGTTTTTTTCCTCAAAGTATATATGACTCTTAAACGCCGGAAAAGGCTTAGCTTTATTTTCTAAGAGATGGTGTTTGCTAGTCAATCACGTTTAAAAGCAATAGTATTTGTTATTGGAACATTATTATGAAATGATGTCACTAACCAAAGTAGGAAAGAGTGCTTCAAAAATGGGAATCCACTCGATCACAGTATCACATGATTTCCAATTTCTCTATGTTAGAATAGTGTTAGAGTATCTCCAATGGCAGATACTATTTACAAAAATATATTATTTTTTGGGTCTTTAAATTTAGAGATTCAAAAATTGATTGAGTCTCTATTTTAATTAAAAAATTGATAAAAATGACGGACCCCATGTATTTTAACTCTAAATTTAGAGATCTGGTCTTTAAAAATTACTGAAAATAGTATGTTTTTGTAAATAGTGTCTCCCATTAGAGATGCTCTTATATGATATATATAGGACTCTAACAATTTCTTCTTATGTGAGTAATATTTTATGTCACTCGTGTTCTAAATTTTATAAGTTGCAAGATGAAGAAAGTATACATATATACAAAGTAATCTTTCATGTTAGTATGCAATAGTTAATAGTTATAAGATATCCTATATATATTAATTGAACCTGATCGTGAGGAGTTTGTCGATTTCTTGGCAAGATATTTTCTGAATCCAATCAATTTTTTACATTAACATAAAAGACACCATTTCATTTTATGTAACCAAGTTAGTGTCATGCAAAGAAATGCGCATACTAACATTAACATATAGGGTTTCAAGTAACGATGTAATTATTTCATTACCCCATAGTTGTATAAAAAGATTGAGTGAGAGTTTTTTCTGTTAAATTAACCTTCTACTACATTATGTGATCGCATGATATTCGTCTAATCAATTTAAAAAGATGAAAATGTACGATAATACATAAAAAAATATGGCATTAATTAACCTATGTTAATACAACACAATCACGATCCTCATCAAGGGTTACACTTAGTTACTTTATCCTAAATTTCTATTTGTATGAAATTAAAGTCGAGATATTTTAAGAATTTGACGAGATTTTGGCAGAAAGAGATGATGGGGCTCCTTTAAGTCAAAAACTAAATATTTTTCATGTATTTCAAAATTTGACACTTCAAATATAAATTTAAAGAACTTTTTAAGGAGTTTCCTATCATGAAAAAGAAAAAAAACACCAAATTGCTTTCATTGCCCTCATTGGATTTGACTGGGAATAGAATGACAAGAAGTGGAAAATGGTGGATAACAAGTCATAGCGCAAGTAAAGAATGCACATGGGAAGAGAAGATATTTGTCATACTGAGAATAATTAACCTTCCACATGCTATGGTTCACAATTCTTATGAAGGCCTAAAGCATATTACATGCTGTAGACGAACCAAATTGATTTAACAGAAAAACATTTAATTAGTAATAAGATCTGTACGGATTCTCATACTGGCCAGAGATATTTATACGGATATTTTTAGGTACTTATGCAAATACAAATCTCAGACAACTGTCTTGTTATCATAAAATAACGTTGCTGTTTGAGAATTGCGGAAAATTCATATAATATATGCTAATAATATCAATTACTCGCTTCGCCAAAAAAAAATAAAATAATATCAACTACTCAAGATATTTGTTACCTTTTCAGCAATTAGTAAGGCATTATGTGTCAGGTCTTTCAGATCATGCACGACGAACCCTTAGGTAGAGCTTTGCATAAACCATATCCTAGAACGAAGATAGAGCTAAAAAAGATATATCGAGAAGAGAGTGAATTAAAGAATCATATTCAATGAAAGAGTAATGTTTTATATAATTTAGAGTAATGCTTCATTCTTTCTTTTTATGGTAACAATTCTTATATTATTAATATAATGTAAGTGATATACAACAATACTCGTGATGAAAATTACAAACTAGATCGAGCAATAACAAAATTAAGTGGCAGACAAGTCATGAAGCATAACGGAGGCTGAAGGCAGGCACATGGAAATAATGGCAACTTTTCGATCTTGGTTATGTTGACTAACATCAAATCTGAAGAAGATATGTATATATATAACACAGCAGTGAAACCAAAAACTAAAAATATTAGCTCAATACAACATATACAAAACAAATCACACGTGTTTGTTAGCTGTATTATGTAACGAAGCAGAATTGTTTTGGTTAGATATTGTAATAATATATATATGTGATTTTGTGCATCAGAAGATGCACGTATTTTTCTATATATATTGATGCATACCTGTCCATTGCCAAAGAGAGATCAAACAAAGATCATATGCGTTTTGGATAAATGAAGGCGTGGCTCTACGCAGTTCATTAGGTTGTTGATATAAATAAATATAATATATAGCACTAAGTATATATCCTACATTCTATATCTCGTGATCATCTTCAGGTTTTTTAATGGTTAGCAATCTCAGACACAAAAGTAGGTGCAAATATGAACAAGAAGAGGCATTTCTATTGTTTCTAAATTGTTCGTGTTAGGATTATGAGGAGGAAAATACTGAAGAACGTCATATATTCAAAATAAGCGCTACATGATTTTTTGGCCGTTTGTAAAGTATATTCTTGAGGTCTAGTCTTTCATGGTTTAGGGATGATGATATTCAATTTCACATTTTGAACTTAAATGGAAAAAGAATAGAAAAATTTAAACCTAATTAATCCTTGCCTTGTTAGGGGTACAATCGTTTTTAATTCTACCTTCACATGGACTGTGACTCGAGTTCCGACAAACACACAAAACAAATGGTTTAGGGGTACAATCGTTTTTAATTCTATCTTCAAGCTAAACTGTGATGCTTTATTCATAATTTGTCTTATTATTTATAAATCATCTTGTAATCAAGAGAAATTTACTTTTGAGATTTATACGGGAGATGTCACGTAACGTGATATTATTAATGATAAAAAAATTTCACCAGAGGACATACCAACACAAATTTTTTTTCTATCTCTCTCACTTTTTTTTTTTATCATAAAGCCATCTCTTATTTTCCTATTCAATAATTCATTGTGACAAAAAAAAAAAATCAATAATTCATAGTCCAAAAATAAATGAATAAATAAATAGGTAAAAGAACATCAGTGGTCACATGGTGAATGAAAATTCGGCAATGCTGGGCAGGTTGGCTCTGTAATGGGTTTAATAAATGGACAAACACCATTTTAGACAATTACAGGCCCAGCCCAACCCAACCCAACCCAACCCATTTGATTATCTCCACCATCCTCCACTCTAGCAATTTAGCTGCCACAACTCACTCAGCAGAGGGTTTAACTCAACACCATTTTCAGGGTTAAACGCATCACACACACACTAGAAAGGGCATAACAAACACAGCACAATAGAAAAGATGGGAGGGTTGAAAAAGCTGATAAAAAGGAATATATTGAACTTAGGTGAAATGGGGTTGAACAAAGGAGGTGGAAACATCAACTGGTTCCCTGGCCACATGGCCGCCGCTACCCGGGCCATTCGTGACCGCCTCAAGCTGTCTGACCTTGTTATCGAGGTCCGTGATGCCCGGGTAAATATTAATAATGCTACCTCCATTCTAAATTGAATGTCTTTTTTTTTGGTTTTGCTATGAGACGAAACTCTAGGGTCAGGAAAGTGTGGGGACCCACCTTGGGTTTATGGTGCGCGGTATTTTGCAATACTGTTACTAGATTTTTCAAACTAAATGATAGTTTATTATTGTGAGAGTCGTACCCAGTGCACAATGCTCCCGTGGATGTAGAGGAATTTAGATGTAATAAGTAGTTTATTAGTTTCATAGTAAATTCTTTAGGATTTAAGTTAATTAGCACGAAATATTGCTTTGAAAAGCCACTCTTTTGACTCGAAAAGTTACTATTTTGACTCGGAAAAACAAAGACATTCCATTCGATTTAGGATGGACGGGAGTATTAATATTGGATGTTTGGTGAAGGCTTAGGGGGAAAGAGTTTTCTTATTTTTGAACCATTCTTGAAATGCTTTTGTTTGATAATAGATACCATTGTCATCGGCGAATCAAGATTTGCAGCCTTTGCTTGCTGGGAAAAGAAGGGTCATTGCTTTAAATAAGAAAGACTTAGCGAACCCCAACATTATGCACGTAAGTGAAGCAGTGTGGAGTATGATTGAATTGCTGCCTCTTGATGGTGTAGTTATTAACATAGTGTTGACTTGTAGAGAAGTTTATTTGTTTGGTTATTGTATGCAGAAATGGAAGCGTTATTTCGATTCTTGTAAACAAGATTGCCTTTCGATAAATGCACATAGCAGAAGTTCTGTACAGAAGGTTAGTCATTATCTTTTCTTTGCTTGATTTTGCTTATGATGGTGTAATGTTGGCGCTTGAAGTTATGTTGTTCACATGCTTTGAAATGCATTTCATTTCAAAGCCTTTATTTTGAGAATCCTATAAGGGGCTATAGCAGGAAAACTTTTTAAAGGGGTGAGTAGAACAGAGGTTGATAGGAACATGTGAAATATTCCACTTAATTATCTTTTATATTTAAAGCCAATTATATTTTTTTAGACTTTGGCACTACTGTCGAGTATACGTTGTTTTGTCAAAGTGTGGCAAAAGAATTTAACACTGGCCTATCAAAAAGAAAATGGAAAAAAGAGAATTAGCACAAATCCTGTACTCCTCCTGGGACTAATAACCTAGTGTTACAAGCTATACATAATTTGTGAAGGTTAGGTAATTGTATTTGCTTTGCATATCTTTTAAATTTTGTTATTGCAAGCCATTTTACTTTATCTTTTTGAGCTTGTATTTCACATAAGCACTTACTTACTCGTGACTTATGTGACAAAGCTTCTTGATCTCGTGGAGTACAAGCTGAAAGAGGTAATTTCTAGGGAGCCTACTCTCCTTGTCATGGTAGTTGGTGTTCCCAATGTTGGCAAATCAGCTTTGATCAATTCAATTCATCAGATTGCATCATCTCGCTTCCCAGGTAAGATGCTAATTGTGTTCTTTTTCTTTTTGTGATTTGCATTTTACACAAAGTTATCAGCATGGCTTTCCACTAGCATGATGTTGCAAACAATGATGGTTTTCATATTTGTCTTAGTGCAGGAGAAGACAAAGCGAGCTACAGTGGGGCCACTGCCTGGTGTTACTCAAGATATTGCTGGATACAAGGTCAAACTTTTCAACAAAGTCACTGGCCATTGTCTATTTTCATCGAGCTGAATCAATTTGCATGATGTACAAATTGATAAAATGCCTCTTAGGTTTCAACTTATAGTTCCTTTTTTCTTTTCTGTAAGTGGCTGGATTATATTTACTCAAGTCATAACCATTGAATGAAGTTTCATAACCATATTCCATACACTCGGTGTGTCAACAAGAGGATGTCTCCGAAACTATAGAGTCCTGCTTCCAACTAACATGAGATGCTAAACACCAGGGTCGCATGGTTTTGTTTTACTTCTTTGTCAGAACTATGTTTTTTATGTGATTAGAATTTTCCGTGATCATATATCTAAGTTCTAACAGCATGCTGCTTCATTTATTTTCTTACAAATTTGATTTTATGATTGCCTGCAGATTGCCCATCAACCTAGCATTTATGTTTTGGACACTCCGGGAGTATTGGTCCCAACTATCGCAGACATAGAGACTGGGTTAAAGCTAGCTTTAGCAGGTTAGAGCTTTCTTTGACGTTATATGTTTCTGCAGTGACCATTGATCTCTTCTTTGTCTCTTCATATCGACAGACTTGGTGGTTGAGAATAGAAGATTTTATCAACAGATAGATCTAGTACTATGGATTATTCAAATGTCCATCGACCACTCATTTGTTTATGTTTGTTCCATAACTAAATTAACCAAACAATAATAAATATAATTTCATATTGATTCCACAAATTAGCACAAAATTGATCAGTATTTGGTTTGTTATCCGCAAGATGTAGCCTTGTAAGTAAAAAGGAAAGAACACCATCTTAGCTCAGGATTCCAATATCTAAAGGTTCTTCACCTTTCTAAATATTAGTGTAATTGTGATTAGTTCTGACTTTTACGAATACGAGCTACTTTAGCCTTCTTTCAAACGTCTAATATGGTCACAAAACAGTTCTACCAATTTTTTAGTTTGTCAGAAGCACAGACAAATATGTTGATCCTCTTAAAATAGATTAATGGACATGAAAAACCTCCGTTTCTTTTATCTTGGAAGTTCGCTGGACCAAGATTTCATTCAGCGAATCATATTTTGTAGTTCAGACCAAAATACCAAAATGTCTTAGAAGCCAAAACTGACCGACATAAGAAGGTCATGTATTCCGTATTTTTTGTTCATTTCATTTCTAAATCATACTAGATCTTGGTGGTCTATCCCCACTAAAAAAGAAAACAACCAACTCTAGAGATATTCTTTTGGATGAATTAATAGCTATAAATCTTCGTGCAGGTTCTGTGAAAGATTCTGTAGTTGGTGAAGAACGTATAGCTCAATACTTACTAGCAGTTTTGAACACTCGGGGAACTCCTTTTCATTGGAAGCACTTGATAAGCAGAGCAACTGAGGGCCATCTTCCTGAATATGATGACATACCTGAATATAATATTAAGGAACTTCTACCAAAGAGGAGGAAGCCCCCGAGCAGATCTGACATACATTACATTGAGGTAACTGATAATTGTTAGTATTACTGTACTGAAAATCTAAAGCAATTTGAACATCGGAAACTAGCGAATAGAATTCTTCCCTTATGAATCTCATCTGTCCTTGTCATCCTGCATCTTGGCACTTTCATTAGCATCATAGTCGTTATAGTAGCTTTTAAACGACTCCAGTAGTTTCATGATAGTATTGTTAATCTTAATCAATTTATGTGCGTAAATCATTTAGTTGTTACTTTGTGGGATAACTATAGTACGTCATCTCAAGCTGTCGTCCTACTTTGGGACTCGCATTACTCTCCACTGCATGAGCCATGGAATAACTGCAACTGGAATGTATATCTATTATTTTTCATTGATGCGTGAGATCTGAATGTTCTATACTTATAACAAGAAATAAGATGTTGGAATGTAATGCAAATAAGATGTTGGAATGTAATGAATTAGCTCAAGTAGATGAAGATCTTTGACTCAGCTCATTGATGGGTTTTTCTATTATCAGAATTTTGAGTAGAAAGGAATTTATGTACATTAAACTTCTTATTTCTCACATTAGTGCGTTACACCTCTGCAGGATATGGTTACTGAAGTCCAACGTGCACTTTGCTCGACTCTCATAGCATTCAATGGTAGTTTAACAAATGAAGACGACTTGGAGTGTCTCATAGATCAACAGTTTGAAGCACTTCAACGGGCATTAAAGATCCCTCACAAGGCATCAGAGGCTCGAATTATGGTATCAAAGAAATTCCTCACTCTGTTTAGGACAGGCAAACTTGGTCCTTTCATCCTTGATGATGTTCCTGACACTTGCAATTCTGCATCTTGAAGCACGATGACAGAAATTCCAATTTCCTGAAAATGCATGCATATATAGTTTCTTTTTTCATGATGAATTTCGGATCCACCCCAAGCGGCTAAACCCCGGGTACAGTGTCACAGCATTACATGCACCAAGCCAATCAAGACTGTCAAGAGTCTGATCTCAAATACTTCAAGGCATGCACCAAGTCGGTCAAAACTGTCATGGTCTCGAATGCTTTCAACTCAATCAAGAGTCTGATCTCAAATACATTCAGAAGGGCATGAATCTGCGTGTTCACATATGTAGTTACTCAAATAAATGTGTCCTTGAGCAAATTGGTCTGTTTCCATTTTATGTGTTGAAACTCTGGTAAATCAGTAGTTGATGGTTAACGAAAGGAAGTTTTAGAATTGCAATGTATTGCAAACTCAGTCATGTACAATTTGTGAGGATACTTCAAGAATATGTGAGATTGCTACAAAAATACATGGCTTTATTCGACTTGCCAATCTCAAATATCAAAATTGCGTAGCAAAATGATGCATCAGCTATGGAGAAGTTTATTTATTTGCTTCAATGAATTCTCTGTACTCTTTCTTCATTTTGACACCTGAGACAATCCTGCAAAATTCACATTGAGATATCAGCACCCAGAACAAGGTAGATTTTTCATGTTGATGATACCAATACTTAACAGTGCATAGTGTCAGTAAAGGATGTTGTTAACAGACAACGAGAGAGCATATTCCCTATGAACTCATTTACAAGGCTAATCGCGTATTTTTGGGTGTATGGTGCACCTAAGAGGACACGATGAGATGGAATTAGCTTCTGCCTGTACAAAATAATGATTTGAAAGAGGTTTCCAATACTTGAGCATGTTCCCTAACCAATCAAACTAAATTAAATTAAGTCTTTTCCCTCTAGGTGGGCTAACAGTACTCAAAGTATCATTTGACAAAAGATACCGTCTTGATGACAAGCTTTCCAATTTATCGTATGTAATTTTCAGTACATAAGATGGACATTCAAGTTTAACTAACCAGAGCATTTCCTTGTTCTTGAAAAACTGTACACAAGGTGTGCCCATGATTCCTGCTGCCTCAGCAATCTCAGGATCTTCCTCGATATCAATTTCAACAAAATGCACATTCTGGTCAAATTCATCTATCACCTGCCATGCAAAATCATAGCAGGTCAGCTCATAGCAAGTTTACCAACAAAACAGTAACCAGAATAGAAAATTCCCTTTTTTTTTTTTTAAATCTATGGGTATCCAAGCTTTGTCCATCTAACTCCACAGGGGCCTGAAATTAACGGCCGGGTACTTTTAGAAAATTAAGTTTCCTAAGTAGAGATCATCTTCGCGCACATACTATAAATCTCTTCTTTTTTTTTTTGGGTCATAGCACATACTATAAATCATGCACATACTTTTAGCAAGAGAAGCTTTTAGACAAGGTGGCAACAGTTTGGAAAGTCAAAATTTCCCGACAAATGGATCATCATAATTTTGTTCTCGTAATTCTAGAAATCTCGCGAGTTGCTGGCAATGACATATGAAGGAATATATACCTTGCTAAGAATTGGTTTCAAGGTCCTGCATGGACCACATGTTGGTGCTGTATATAGTACACACACAAGCCTTGGACTCTCATGATACAATTTTCGCAGTGCATACTGAAATAGGAAAATATCGAACTCAGAGGCAGGAGGAAATTATAGACATGAAGGAGAAAAGACGAGCACGCAACTGTATAAGATATGAATCTAAGCTTCTTCAGGAAAACCATATACCTGGCCCCTGTGCTTTGTACGAGTGATGTCGAAACCTTCTTGTACATCTCTGTCTGTAAGCTCCTTTTTAACCTCTTCAGTTTTAGGCTGTTGTTGGCAGCCCATGGAGAAGACGAGAATCATCAAAATTATTGCTTGCAAATAGTATGTAAATTAGCTAAATTCTTATGCCAGCTTGTTCCTCCATATCAAATAGAATTTCTTGATTTGACTTGGTATAATTTTTTAGGTAAGGTGCGAAAACATTTAAAATCTGGAGCCTAAGATTCGTACAAAAGCTACTTCTGTACTCTAAAGTTCAAATGACTAAATTCTGATAAGTGGGTCTTAAAACCATAGGCATTCTACCAGTTTATACCAAAATGAAACTAATCCATGTTCAGAAAATACATTCTACTCTGATTCCAGGACATCAGAAAAATGAAAAGGCATTCCGTTCGAGACTTGTGAAGTGGATATAACTTTCAAGTTTCCAGGAATTAACTCATTGTTATGATGACTTGATAGTGTTATCCGATATACCAATGATCGAATATTATTGAACTGCCTACTACCATAGACTTCATGAATTCAACCAAGAAAAACATACCATGAAATGATAAGATATTTTCAGAAAGCATATACAAACAGTAATAAGTTTATCTTGTAAAACTACGCAAGCTTATCATAAGACATACGATGTATATATACCTAACTATATTAATATTTATTACCACGTATTTGCATATATGTACATGTATATATGTCTGTATGTGTATTCATAAACACGTTAGCTATGATAATTTAAGCAAAAATTGCAAGAGAAAAGGATAAGCAAGGGAGACTGGTTACAGCTAAGTTACAGCACTAAAAAAGCAGGAGGTGGAATCAGATGCTATGAGAATATTCAAATACCTGGTGAAATTCAATCAGGAGATTTTTGCTAGTAAGATATCTCTCAACAGATAAAGCAGCAACACATCCTGATCCAGCTGCAGTTATGGCTTGCCTCCACTCATGATCCTGCTCAGGAATAACAGAAAGAGATACTTATAAGAATTCTACCATAAACATAATAAATAAATTCAAAGAAATAGACAGCAAAACGTAGAAGGAAAAGAAGATACTCGGAATTTGCTGAGTTATATTGTCAATTAATCAATGGCCTTGCATGATTGTTATTATGGAATTTTAAAATAATGGGAATATCTTCATGTTTCTTGAGTTGGACATTAAAAAATGTTGATCCTCCTCAAGCACACATTTATATTCTGCAGATAATGCATCGATGTTCTCTTTTTCTATGGAGAAATGACATTTAATCTGATTCTTGCTGGATTCTATGGGATTCTTGGTCCAATTAAACTCTGATTGAGTGGTAGCAACATGGAAATTATAAGATACCACAAAAATTATTGCATAACTTCTACATCCAACTTGTATACAGCATCAGATCTTGTCTGCCAAGGGGGCATTAGTGTGGCTTTGACAGAATACCTAGTAAACAGATACTTGGCATTTTGACCACAACCAGACTTCAGATGCATCTCAAAACCAAAGAAAACTTGTTATCTTTTGCAAATTTTGCACTGTTTGCGTCTTAGATGCATGATGATAACTTAGAACCTGAAACAGAAACAGAAACAGGAGGAGGAAATTGAACAATATACCTGTACATCTCCAGCTGCAAATACCCCTTCAACAGAAGTATTTGCAGTACCCTCTTCAACCAATATATAACCTGTGCTATCTAGATCAACTTGGCCCTCCAACAATTGGCTATTTGGTGAATGACCTATCCCGTAAAATAATCCTTTTGCCTCTAGCACAGATTCCTCATTGGTATCAACTTTTCTGACCAAAATGCCTGACATTTGTCCTTTTGTATTGCTGACCACATCCACAGTCTCTGTATTGAAGTGCACAGTGATGTTTGGACTGTTGAAAACTCTGAAACATTCGCCATAATCAACCTGTTAAACAAACACTAAGGGAGTTGAAACTTAAAATACATCACACCTTACTAATTCAATTCACCTGAGAAAGGACAGTCATTACATAGGTAAACCATTAGCTAAAAAGATAAAAACAGCAACAACGCATCAAGACAGAACCATCATAAAAGATAAATCAATGCAAAACAGAACCTATTCCGTATCTATAATTCAGCAAGAACACTCTAGACAAGTAAACATTGAGAGTATCAGCAAAATATGGCTTTTCCATGTTGAACATAATACATACTGATCACAGAATATTTAGCAAATCTGTACACCATATAGCAGCTAACCCACAGTAAAGCAAACAGGTGTGTGTTTCCTCTTTATGTTGCTGCAGACAAGTGGACAATCTTGCCTGGATGTTGTGGTCTTAACTCTTGATCCAATAAGTTTGTTTCTTTCTTTTTCCTTTTCAAGGTTGGGGGGGTTGGTGGGGGCTATTTGTGCATAAGACAATAACTTGTTGATCTGAAAGCAATGGTTGTCATCTTAAATCGAAAGTAAAAGAGATACTCAGCATAAGCCTTAGAACCCATTGATAGCAAGGTTAGGAGCAACAGAATGATGCTTGTCAATCAACATTTTCAATTTACTCAAATTCATATTGTAGGAAACCATGTTAAGAATGGTAATTTTTGTTACAGTATAACAGCGCTCTTTATTTCATAGTCCATCATCCAAGATTAGAAAAATTGGGGAAAAAAGTGAAGCCTATTGGAGAATTATCAAATGACAAAAATAACATACAACCATTATGTATGGAGAGTGCACTAGATGTCAGAAATATTCCAAGATTGTTAGATTAATTTCAAGTATGTTTCAAAAGTTGACACGGTCAGTCCTATGTCGGATTTCAATCTTCAAATGATATTAATCATTTTACTCCTGATTGAATAAAACCAATACTTCGTTTGCAATTTCCGTGGATCACTTTTTAAGGTCAACCTTTCGGACACTGAGAACAATACGACGAGCAACTGGATCAAGCTTTCATCTTCTGTGCAAGTTATCTTTAACTAAGATGAACATATTTCAACTTCATCTATTTATAATGCATCGTTGTCTTCTCTTTTATAAGACACTGACATGGCACCTATCCACCTCCTATTTCATTTTCTGAGACAGAAACCGTAAATAGGGCATCATAGTATTCACTGCTTCTACTTCATTTCTTCCTTTTCTTTTTCCCCACCCATTTACCTCCTTTGCATCTCTCTCTACAGTTTACATATACAGTAAATGGATAAGGATCGATCTGTCATCAACATTATTTTGTGATACATGCTCACATACCCAGATAGGAAAAAGAGAAAAGAAAGAAAGAAAGTGCATCATGGAAAGGTCCTAAGTACCCTAACTAGGAGGAAAATAGAAACACCAGCAGTTCAAACCAATACATCATCCACATATGGTCTTCCAACGAAATTTTCTAGAACCAGATTAACATTAAGGCTATTGCATAGACTGCACATTCAAGTATTTGACAATCTCAAACACAAGAATTTGCACCTAGTAAAAGAAAACATGAAGGAAATCACAACTAAGAATTATTTTATATAGCTGCTTGAAAGCTTAACTGAAAAATGTGAAGAGAATTTATCTTCACCTGTCTTGCATTGCTTTTGATGCCCTTAATTGGTCCCTGCGGACAAGTAAATGAACATGACGAGCATATTTAGTCAAGTATAATGCTTCCTCTGTAGCTGTATCACCTCCTCCAACCACAGCAAGGACCTGACCCTTGAAGAGTGGTGATGCTCCATCGCAGATTGCGCAGGCACTAATTCCTCTACTCCAGAATTCATCCTCACGAGGTAACCTCAGCCTTTTAGCAGTGGCTCCTGTTGCCACAATAAGGCTGTGACACTTTACCTAAAAATAGAAGGAAAGTACAGATCAGAAGCAATGCGTTTTAGGCTTCAAAATTATACCATGCTCCACATAGATATATTAAACAGTTGCAAAAGGATATGAATTGAATGACCTATCACCGAGAGGAAGCATCACCTTATGTTCACTACTTTGCACAGTGAAAGGCCTGTTCTTCACATCTATAAATTCTACATCTTCTTGATGCAGTTCAGCACCCCAGCGTTCAGCTTGCCTTCTCATCCTAATAAATGAGAGAATGTCAAGATTCTGATACTCTTTCAGTCATAATTAGAGAGATTATATGCCAAGGATTGTTTCAGAGAGAGAAAGACAAAGCAAAGAAGATTTAAGAAATTTTCAATTACCTGTCCATTAGGTCAGGACCAGTAATCCCGTCTGGAAACCCAGGGAAGTTCTCTACTTCTGTAGTGGTCATCAATTGCCCTCCTGGAACACCACCTACTTGATATCCCTCAAATACAACAGGCTTCAAGTTGGCTCGAGCTGCATAAATTGCTGCCGTGTATCCAGCAGGACCTGACCCAATTATTACCAAATTCTCAATGTCCTGAGCTGCAAAGATTAGGAAAGCAAATGCATTAGAATGATGACAATTCTCACATGCAGGAAAACAAGTTAGATGATTAAACCTTATTGAAGCTATGAATTGCACAAAGAAAAATTATGTGACAAGTAGACAGAGAAAAAGACTTAGAAATAGATGTCTAATATTTAAACTAAAAGATGATTTGCGGGAATAAGCATTCAATTTTCACTAATAATTCTCGATAAAATTCATAAGCATGAAAAGAGTATGAACACAGAATGGTAAGCTAGCCTGCAGATACTCTGGCATGCAATTTCTCTCCCACAAGACACCCTAACTACAATGATTTTCCTTGAGCAGAAGAAAGGTCCAATCCAAACCTTTTCTTTTTTACAATGCAATGCATTTAAAATTAATTACTGTTGAAAGGAATGATCATCCATCGTTAACAGTTACTCCATACACGGGCTGCATGTCAAACTTCGAACATACATGGGCTGCATGTCACAGGTGCTGCAGTAATATAGATATGATACGAAGCATCTAGTCCACTTCCCTTGTTTTAAAACTATTACGAACACATATACGTATAGACTTGGAGTCCAAGAGATTAAAAGCCCAACAAAATGCTCTCTTGGAGTCCAAGAGATTGAAAGCCCAACAAAATGCCCTTTAAAAACAAGGTAAATCAGTTTCTAAGTTCAAAGAAACTTCGCTAGATTCCTAGAAACACGTAAAACTTCACTCATAATGACTCAAATACCAACCTGACCCGACTTTATCCGAACATTACAGCTATGGGTAAGTTACATAACTACCCTTGACACATAATTGTAAATATGACCAAAACAAGAAACTACAATAGAACACTGACGAGACACAAACAGACTACCATGGAGACACTTCCCTTTACCAAAAGCCTTCTCTACTTCCATGTGACCCAGTCTCAAGTTTAGGCTCCCAAACCATTTGTGCCTTATCAAACCATGTCATAGCAATTGCATCACAAGAGCATTATCCTGCTTGCACAGGCAGTGAAATGAACACAAATCTTCTTCCTCTTTCTCAATTTGTCCCCCGACCCTCCAAAGGAAAACTAAAAGAAAAAAAGCCACTTGCTTAGAGCTGGTGACATCTCAACTTCCTTACTTAAAAGGAAACCACGGCAAGTATTTTCAGTCAGCAGAAGACCGAATATTGCGCAGCTTGATTTTCGCCAAAATGTCTGTCCTTATTACATTTTCTCATATCAGCTTTAAGCAGCTGTAATTTATGCCACTCGACAATGTAGCCATTCCACCAGTCTCCAATCATTTTCCAAAAACGAGGATCTCAAAGCCACATTTCTTGAATTTTATACTGCCACACTATACAGCACAAATTTGAAATCGGAAATTGACCAGAGACTCTTCTTTCTAGACAAGATTGCAAGAACACACTAAATTCCCCTTCCCATTATAAGGCTGAGGCAACTAATCAATCAAGTCGAAATCTTTATCCATTCCCATCACAAGGTTGAACACATTTTAATGTTGCTGCTAGAATTGAACTATTCACGTTAGAAACTCAACTTTTAGACATAAATTGAACCAAAAGTATAGATGGGAGCTGAGCGCGAGCTAAGGTTACGGGTTTCAGCCATGAAAACAGCCTATTGCAAAAATGAAAGGCAAGAGTCGATACAGATTCAAGTCGCAAGCATAACCTTGAGCGAAAATGCAACTTAAGACTGCGTACACTAAATCGAAGTGGGTCGGGCATCTCTCCGGACCCACTAAATGCGCGAGCTTCATGCACCCGACAATTTATATCTGACGAAACGAGTATATATTTATAATGCTTGCGTATTTGCCTATATATGTAGAGAGAGAAAGAGGAGAGAGACCTGAAGAGCTAGGAAGCTCCTCCGTGGAAGCGGCGGCGGGGGAGGCTGAGCAACGGAATCTCGAAGGCGAGAAGCGTTGGTGGTGAGTCTGAGTGAAGCGCAAATAATCGGAAACAGAGTCAACTCGAGTGGGTCGTCGCCGAGTCGAGACGGCTTTGACGAAGATGAGGCAATTTGGAGTAGGGAGAAGAGTAGAAGGAGAGGCCATCGATGTAACTCGGTGAGTCACACCACTGCTGAGTCCGACTCGGAACTCGAGGCCACTGGTTATCTTAGCCATTTTGGTTTCGGACCATACAATAATAATAATAATAATAATAATAAATGCTTTACGATGATGTTGTGATGTGTGTGTATGGACAACTAGAAGTATTCAGTTTGGTTTTGGCCTTTTGGGGCTGTGTGTGTGTGTGTGTGTGTGTGTTGGCGTAAGGCTCAGTTCTCCAGGTCTATCCACACCCTCAAAAGGTGTGGACAACCACTCGACAACTTTTTAATTATTTTATTGATATGTATTTTATCAAAGGATTACTAATTTGGACAAGGTCTCGTGCTCGTAATCAAGCAAAAATTAAGAGAGGATATAATTTTAATTAGAATTAAAAATATTATTAAATTTATATAATTGATATTACTTAGTATGATTTTCTAGTTTTTTCTGTTTTGTCAACATTTGGTTTACTAGTTTAGATTATGAATTTTTTTATAATGTTAATATTGGATTATGATGTAAGTGATCGTAAATTAAATGTCTTGAACAACTTGGGACATTTTTCAATCCATCACAAATTGTGGTGTTTTGGTAGCCTTGAATATCATCTCTACACCATTTTCTACAATGATACCAAATGAGTAGTGGTTCTTTGCCAATAAGCAAGCATTACCTAAGGCAATTGCTTCAATCATAGGTGCTAAGCAATTACTAAAATGCTACGCATTGTTATCCTTCAAAACCTTTCATGGTCTTTAGAGATGACAACTACAAAAGTCTATTTTTTTCAATCAAAAAAATAGCATCACAATTAATGTTAACGAAATTAGGAGAAATAGATTCACTGCTTATGATCTCAGTTTCATATCTCTATTGAGCATTTCAGAGTTCTGCTAGATTTGCATGTAGGATTAATAGCAGTGTCATCAAAAGAATAATATAAATGATACATGTCTACCGTGAAAATTAATCGATGTGTGAATTGGTTCGTCAACTATGCATTATAATTTTCTCTTAAATGCCATATAGTAGAACGTCTTCCTCACGCTCTTTTGCTTCTTTTGAAGAGGGATAGAATTTGCGAATTGTCCCCTAGATTATTATATAATTGGCTTTGCTTCCTTTAGAGAAAAAAAAAAACAAACAAACAATAACATTATTTTGTAAAAGTATAGAAGGCTAGATAAAAATGACTAATGATAATAAAGAGTAAAATTTACTGCACAATTCTTAGAAGAAATACAATTCAGGATTTGCAAGAGAGTAGATTTTATCCTTTAATGAAAAAAAAAAAAATAATGGTGTAATATATAATCATTTAACATTGTAATTAACGTATTGTATAACATATTCACTTAGACCTTTCCTATAATTATAAAATAAAAAAAGTTACATCTTCGCAGGCCGAGCCCAGACCGGATTGGACTGCAAATTTAGCGGACTGGTCCATGCTGAGACCCACGATTTATTGGGCGCTTGCACACTTAGCATGCCAACGTTTTAATTTATGTACAACAATACCAACGTGATTCATGACTCTGTTGATTGTCTATTGATGATTCAAATAATGGACCTGATAACTAGTGTCAGCAGCAGATTCAAGAGTTTTTTTTTTTAGTGGAGGCTACAATTTATAATTTTTAAATTATATAAATATAATTTTTAAATTATATAAATATAATTTTTTTTCAATTACGAGCTAATTTATCTTTCTAACTAAAAATGTATACACTTGACAAAAAAAAAAACTAACAATATATACATATTTAACTTATTTTCGAAAAAAATACGTAAAATTTTTAATGTTTTCTTTTTGCCAGTGGGGGCTCCAACACACACATCCGCCACTAACTTGTGTGTCGGTTGAATAGGGAATGTTGTTAGAACAAAATTAAAATAGAAAGTTTGCGCTGTCAAAGTAAAACTGAAATAGGGACCACCTGTCTAGCTCCCAATGAGGAGGCCATCGGCATTAGCCTAAAGCTAAAAAATGAGGACAAGCTTGGAATAGATTCAAGCGTTTTTTTTTTCACAAAAATGATAAGGTTGAAAAAAGGCCTTTGATTATTGACTTTAAAAAAAAGAGAAAGAAAAAGACTTTTGATTGTGGGGGTTTTCTTCAAAATAGCAGACCTCGCAAAATAATTGCATGCAGTGCATGCTGTTGTGGAGTGAAATATACTAATGGTTGGCACTGTGTTTATAATTTGGAGTGAAATCCACTAAAAATTACCATTTTTATACTTGACATGGCATGCATGAACAATGATTTTCATCACAGCTTTTTCAGTATAAGCATGAATATATATGAGGTGGTTGTTTCTTTCATGTTGCACATGGCTTCAATTTGATGGAATTATCTATTGGTTAGCATGGGGGCAATCATTTTGATATATATATTCAAAGGGAATATCTTTAGAACCTTGAAGATGTTGTTGCAGCTGATGGTCAAGGCTTTTCTTGACTTGCAATACCATTTTAGATTCCATCTTGATTATCTTATTGATTTCGCTTTAAACACCACCGGCGGAAGTTTGGTACAACTAGGGGCGAATTTAGAATTATCGTTCAATAAAAATTAAAAATACATAATTTAATTGGTACTCATATATGAATAATTTATTTTAGCCGGAGGTAAATAAATTTTTCACCGTACCCTAAAAAAACACCTCAACTCATTTCTTAATAATTTTATTCTTAGAATTAGTAAGGGTTACAATCCCATTAAATACATAAATGACTCCGCCAATACGTACAACAGACTACCCTAAAGTATGACATTCGCATTCCTATATATTTGACTCTATATGGGCATTTGAAGTTAATTAATTTAATTAGGAGTATACCTTAGTATCTGTCATACTAAATAGGAAAGGAGTGATGTGGACTGTGGGACAACCTTAGCTTCTCAGTTGTGATTTCATCAAGCTAAGATGTGAATGCTTTTACGATCACTCATCAGTATGTGGAATTTTTTGTAATACAACCATTCTTCTTCATGACTTCTGCTGCATGCCACGACTTGTTCTTTTCAACGAGTTGGACAATGCCTATCTTAATTAAGCTTGTTTTTGTAACTAAAATAAACGCATGCAAAGTTTTGAAAATCTTGGACACTCCTTCGAATCCAAGTATGAGAATGATCAAAGCACTTTGTTATGTGTCTCCCATAGGTTGAATAAGTGATCGGCAAGTGATTTATAATTAAATGGGTGTTGGGAGCAAGTTTAAATAATAACTCGATCGAGTTAACTATTTTGAATTATGAATTTGAGATTTAAATAATTTTTTTTTAAAAAAAAAATGTATAATACCAATCTTGTTGCGATCTTAAAATTCTGGACTTAAAGCATAACACACATAATTTTAGTTGGTGTAACAATTAGACAAAATGATAGATAAATGACCACAAAAGATATGGAAGGATTTAGAACGATGGTCAAGAAAGCTCAGCTGCCCAACCAAATTCAATAACCATCCAATACGGCTAAGTATATATTATATTCTACCACAGCTTTGGATGAACACATTGATGGACAACACGTCACATATATTCATGTCAGGTTTCAAATTCAAAATCCGAATTTACAAAGATCATTAATGTTATAGGTTTAAAAAATTAACTATATATTTTAACCTCAAAAATATTTACTTACCTAAAATAATTAATTTAAATTATTAATAAACTCATAATACTAACATATAAATCACTATTATATTATGTCTTACACGAAATCACGATCCCGCCATTAGAATTCTTATTTTTATTTCGGGACGAAGAAATCATTTGTGGGCTTATAAATTTCTTTGACTTCACTCGGCCAATACTCTCAGCTGCTATTTGCTTAGTCATGATCCCACTTCTTTAATTCATGGCGACTTGATTCATGCAGAGAGGACATATATAGGAGCCATCAACTTGTTTATTATTTCGCGTATTTGACCATAACCGGTTTAACAAGGAAAATATCGGGCATGCACACAGGTAAAGTTATCGCCATCAAATTATAAAAATGACCTCTTATTAAAATATAAATAAAATTATACGTAATACATTCAAAGCGAGTTCTATTCCTTACATTACCGCGCTACATCCCTAAAGTTGAAAAATACATAGACAGCAATTAATAATTATTCTTGTTCACAGATTGTGAAAACTAAGAGGTTCATATGGTCATCTTCCATTAGCCGGTGACCTTTCAAGCCCACAAGATAAGACTAAATTTTTAATGGCTAAAGCTTGAACTATAAGCAACTTGAGGGAGGGCAGCAAGGTTGCCATTCATGGAAAATGCTACACTTGCACACTTTTTGTGTATGATTTTTATGCATACTGATTTGACATGTGACATTTATATAATTGGAACCTCAATTACAATAGTCAATTTGGATGTGCAATGTCAAAAGTAAAATATTCTTATATGAGGTTAAAGGATGATTCGACCATAAAACAAAATAGTAAATCGTACATAATATGAGGTTCACTTATATGTAAGAGAATCGGATGACCTTTGATCTAATAGAATATCAATTTATGTGTACAAGAAGTGTGCTTATAGCACATGCATTACCCCTAAATAAATAAACGATGTTTATTATTGCTTTTGCAGTTTTAATAATTGAAATTATTAGATTTACTCTTAAAATTTTAAATTTTATGATACAATGATACGTTGTAATACACGTGTTGAGATAGTTAAAAGAAAAGTTAAAACCTTTTTATGAAATAATATTTAACTATTTGTTCTCACACTTGACGACTAAACCTAGCTATCCGCCCTAAAATTATATAGGATCGACGTGGATTTTTGTAAACAAAGAAGCTCAAAAAGTCAATGAACCAGTCCCTAGCAAGAAAGCTCCAAAGAATTAGACAAAATACATAGAAGGTAAAGTCAAATTCAATACTAAGAGGGAAGATTTGAAATTGGAGGAATTCACACGTCACTAATTAAGAATATAAAAGTGGAATGCAGCACACCTCTACATGAAAAATCTGGTAGAAGACAATTCTACGCATTTTGCTTATCATAATCCACACGTGGGGCTGATCATACAGATACATTTCTATTCAACAATCACGGCCATTGAATTGAAGATGGGGAAAATTTTACATTTAATTCCTATTGTTTATAAAATATTTTAAGTTAGTCTTTATTATTTAAAATATTTTAATTTAGTCTTTATTATTTTACCAAAAATTTTAATTTCGATCTTATTATTTAAAATATCTCAATTTAGTCCTTATTGTTTTTCAAAAAATTTCAATTTTGTCTTTATTATTTTTAAAAGATTTTAATTTCGTCCCTATTATTTTTTTAAAGTTTCAAATTCATCCCTATTATTTAAGAACTAAATTAAATTTTTTTGAGAAATAATAGGGACTAATTTGAAACTTTTTGAAAATAATAGGGATAAAATTGAAACTTTTTGAAAATAATAAGGATAAAATTGAGAAATTTTAAACAATAGGGATGAAATTAAAACTTTTAAGGAAATAATAGGGACTAAATTGAGACATTTTAAATAATAAAGACTAAACTGAATTTTTTTACAAACAATAGAGACTAAATGTGAGATTTTTCCATTGAAGATGGCTAAATTCTTTAGTATCACATTCCTTTCTATATAAAAATAGAAATACCTACGCCGTAACTGTTCTCTTTTTTATTACGGAAAATATTTTGAGAAGTTTTTTAAGTTTAAAATAAGATCAAAACCTTGAAATACATTGATTTCTTTTAAAAGAGATATGTTATGAGTTAATCAAGTACAAGTTTACCAGTACTAATCACATCGAGAATAACTCTTTAATTGATTCAAACTCGAGAAATGAAAAAGTCTTATATCCTGTCTTACCGGGCTAGATTCAAGAGATCTTGAGTAGGAACTAAAATCATTTACACAATTCAATACTTATATATGAATTTTTTTTTAATTGGGACTAAATCGATTTTTCAATCTAAAAATACTATATATATTTTCAAAAAAATACCATCTTAATTAATTACTCTTTAATTATTCTACTCTCCGAATTAATAAAGACTGGAGTCCCGTTTACTTATATATAGTCCGACTATGCTGTCCTAAACGGTTTATCATTAGGCTAACCCTTGGTGTGACTAGATTTAAAGCAAGTAAAGGTCTCAATCTTTTCCAGGTGGATCATTTTGGAATAAGTAAATCCTATAAAAATTATAATATTTGGACTATGTTGAGAACCATTGAGCTAATAGGAAATTTCATCCGACTTAGAACTTGGACTGGTGTGAAGACTAAAGGAACTTACCTACCCACACGTGTAGGTATATGTTCATGTATCGACATGTAGGGTTTTCTTAATTGATATATACGAGCAGCCAGCAGGTTTGTAACATTAAAAAACTAATACCTACATTTCCAACTGGAAAGCAAAGAATATATAGCTTAGATATCTGGTTTAGGAATTCTTTTGTTTTATAATTTTTTTTCACTTTAAGTCTCCCATATTTGACTGCTTGATTAACGTAGGGTATGTGAAAATGAATTTAAGTTTTTTTACGACGCTATGACATTTTTATAAGATCTAATTAAATTCGTACAATTTATTATTTGATATAACATATAGTGATGAAGTGTAGTGATAAAATAATTTCATCATTTTATAAAGAGTAATTATCACTTTATCATCGTCGTAAAGGTTAATAGATCGAGTTGGATGTAAATTTTAAATATAAAAAATCGAGTCTTGATCAACCTAGTGCACCAATTGCATGGTTCAAATGGTATACTAGTCTAAATTTCTTAAATTGTTCGTAATATTATTACGTAATATTATAACATTATGAAAAAATGAGCTTAAAAGATTATTGACAAACTTAATAGGTTTGGTCATTGAGTCTACGTGAATATTGTAAAAGAGAGATTATGTGAACTCAAAATCTATGTGTTGGACACATCACACAAGTAGGTATGTTGGATAGCTATCTAATCCAATCTATCCAATGGAGGAGGGCTTTACACTCCATATAAGAAAGAGTCATATATATATGGAGCATACGTTTCAACCATTTCTTTCTTTCTTCCATATATAAAGGGAGACGAGAGAGAGAAGCAAAATTAATAAAGGTGTTGCATTTCTCATGAACTGTGGAGTCGTATTGGGTTTCTATTGCTGGGGTTGGGAGTTCTTAATCTCCCTTCTTCTCTTCTCCACCCAATCATCATCATCATCAACACCACCCTCCTCCTTTTGCCTCTGATCTCTCTTAGTCTAGATAACTAGATTTCTGTATATATAGATATATATCACACACACACACACTAAAAATATAAGAAGAAGTATATATGGCGATGATCATGGAGGTTGAAAGTGAAAAGGGTTTGTTAGAATATATGAAAAAGGCTTCACCACCACCATTCTTGATGAAAACGTACGTGCTAGTAGAAGATCCAGCGACAGATGAAGTGATTTCATGGAACGATGAGGGTACCGGTTTTGTAGTATGGCAGCCAGCGGAGTTTGCCAGAGATTTGCTGCCAACACTCTTCAAGCATAGCAATTTCTCTAGCTTTGTCAGGCAGCTCAACACTTATGTATGTAATCCAACTTTATCTCCCTTCCCTTTTTCTTTTCATACGATAAAGGCTATTTATCGATAACGTTGTAAAGAAATAATGTGCACAGTTCATTATTATTGAATTCTACTAATAATATTATAAGGGGATTCTGAGTTTTATGTATCTAACATGCTGCATGGTATCATCTAAGGCACTAGATTAGCATAGATTTCGCAGGGCTAAATATGTTTTGTGTCATCAAACATTTTCTATAAATATAAAAAAAAATTATCAATTAGTGTGAGATCAGTTTTAAATAGCATCATATTGGATATAAACCTTGTGATACAATAATACACCTCAATTTATGTACCTCTTAAATTAAGAGAAGGTTCAAACTTGAACTTTAAGTTCATGAGTCATAATACATTTGTCGTTTATTCCTATCCTTAGAGTTTAAAGACCCAATTAAAAGATCAATTTGCGTACCGATATTTGTAACTTTTATTACTCAATAGTTTTTTTTCTTCTTTCTTTTGGGTTTCCGGGGTCAGTAAACGCTTCAATAACCCTAACCCTTATGGCTTGGCTATAACTTCAAGGTTAGAGATTGACTGCTAAGAGTTGAAATATTCTTTTCAAACGTAAAGATAATTTTTTCTTAATAAATAATTGGTGGTGGTTAAAAACCCACTTTTATATTCAAATTTCGTGTATGTACTACATGATATTAGTTAATTCATGACGATTTGTGAGTAAAGATTAATGGAGAATTGATAAATATATAGATTCATTAGTTGTCAAGACTTGGAAGAAAAACTTATAAGCAGCATCAAGGCGGCCATGCAAAGTCACGTCCTGGAAATACTTTGTCTCATGTTTTTTTTTTTTTGTGGATACATTATAGGTCATACCCGTGGTGTGAACCTAAAACATGTGATTACAACAAATGACTAACTGATAATTTCATCCAACTTTTGGGTGTGGCACATGTTGTTTCCACTGCTGTATGCTATTGCTCTGTGATGCTTATAATGTGTATTACCATCAATTTCTCTTAATTTACACTATGTATTAATTAAGCAAATTGTTTTGGTAAATAATCCAAGCAAAATAAACAAATGGTAAATGCTTTAACAAGACCAAGAAAAATATTAACTAATGGTAAAGACACCAGTAATATAGTAACAAACTCGTATTATCTACTGCATTTAGTTTTTAATAATTTAATGGATATTTAGGAAGTTAATATAATTCTGTACAATATTATAACAATTAATAATCTTGGAATCCATAATTGTGAGTAAGAAAATATTTCACTTTTTTCTCGATTCTCAATGTCCTTCAAAGGTAAGAAATTAATTGCACAATTCATTGTTTTAATAACCCAAAAATTGTTTTTTTCTTCTTTTTTTATAATTCAATCTTCAACTATAATTTATAGGGATTTCGTAAAGTTGCAACAAGCCGATGGGAGTTTAGCAATGACATGTTTCGCAGAGGTGGAAAAGATTTACTATTCAAAATACGTCGAAAAAAAGCATGGTCCAACAAGCTACAACTTCATCATCATCATCATCAAGCAGCTGCATTACCAAAAGAATATTGCGATGAAGATCTAAGATCATCATCAACTTCATCATCATCAGAGTACAGTTGCCTTATGGACGAGAATAAACGTCTCAAGAAAGAAAATGGTGTCTTGAGCTGCGAGCTTTCGATCATGAAGAAGAAATGTAAAGAATTGCTTGATTTGGTCAGCGTTTACAGCAATGTTGCAGAGAAAGAAAATGATGAGGACGACGACCATGTGGAGAGGAGGCCCAAGCTGTTTGGAGTGAGGCTTGAAGTTCAAGAAGAGATGGAGAGGAAGAGAAAGAGAGCTGAGATTAGTGAAATTGCTAGTGTTTTTTGGTCTCAATCATGTAAATAAATTAGTGTTTATAAAATAAGAAAATATATAGGCCACTTAAAAATTGTGTTGCGAGTTTGTGTCTTGTTGATTACGATGTACGACATTAGAGTTATCTAGAAAAAAAAAAAAATATTATGTTGTATTGGTCGATGTTTAGGTTATACATATTTCATGCATGCAGTGTAATATTAGCGAACGTTGAAGATATTCAAGCTTGAAATATTGTATACTCCATAAGCATTTGGAAGGCCGAATGTTGCTATAAAAGTGGGATAAAGGTATTGACTTATGTTCCGAAGGTTTTCAATTTGGATTTTTTTGATCTCTAATTGAACTGATACATGTATTATAACATATCGCTACAACATATGGTGGTTGTTTTTACATGAACTAATGTAATCACGTTTAGATTAGATTTGAATTGTTCGTATTAATTTTCTTGTATTCAAACTTGGCTGAGTCAAATATTCAAATTATAGAAGTGACGTTAAAGATAATCAAGAGCATTTACATGGAAATGATGTTGCTATCGTGAGTCATTTTCTGAATAGGTGTTTTACTTGCAAATGCAGAAAAGGAAACGGACATGCATTTCTTAGCATTGAAACACGATGATGACTTCTCTGGACACCAAATGCGACTACGAGCAGTCAATATTTAGAAAATGTTGTATGAAAATTGAAGTACAAGACCCAGTTTTCTTTTTTTTTTCTTTTTTTTTTAATATTGAGACTGAAACTTTACAAAGCAAATTAAGTCTTGTCAAGGAAGATTAATTGTCGGGTCTAAAGATCATGATTGCCTTTTCTATAATAATAAAATAATCGACGAAAGTGTTGGAATCGTGACATGTAGAAAAAGTAACGGAAACACGCAAGATTTATTATGGTTCGGTCTTCCGAACACACAAATGACTGCAAAGAAAATCCTCATTGCACGCACAACCATCCCTTTACTCGCTTAAACCTTCTCTAGATAATTTTAAATACTAAGGCTCCGTTTGTTTGTTGTAAAAAAATTTATTGAGGGAAAATATTTTTTTTAAAAGTAGAATACTGAATAATATTTTATGGTATTTAAATATATAGTAAAAAATATTTTTTGACATTAAATTTTATAAAAAAAAATATACACATAATATATATATTAACCGTGAGGGTAGGGGGTGAGCGGGGGTGGGGGTAGAGGGTGAGGGTTAAGGGGTAGGGGAGGATGAGTTACGAAAAATATTTTCTTTTTCTAAAGGATATGAAAATATATTTTCTCAAATTTTCTACTAATCGTATTATTTGACTAGAAAATATTTTTTACTTGACCAATTTTCTGGTGTCACCAAACACCGAAAAATTGAAAAAATATTTTTCTAAAAAATATTTTATGGCAAACAAACAGAGCCTAAGCTAAAGTTGTTGCAGCTTTCTCTTCTCCTTCATGAGGGTTTAGTTCTTGAATACACCAGATAAAAGGTCATGGCTCTTTCGTTTTGCAATTGTATCTTGTGTTTTGCATGTTAGATCAATTGAGGTTTCATCTTAGAATCAATTGGTATTAATTGAAATAGCTCAAAATCTTATACATGGGTTTTAAATATCCTGATTTAATCCATATGAGATAATTAAATTCTCTAACATTGCAATCCTCTTCCATGGAAAATTGTTAATCAAAAACTTCTTGAACTTCATTAATTCCCTACAAACATGAGAAGATCTAGCAGCAACGGAAGTGAAAGAATCCCATCCCCTAGCAAGCGAAGTGCTTACACTCCTTTAAAGATAGAGGCGCACTTGCACTCAACTAATATAATAAAAAAATAAAATAACTCTATTATGATTGTTACGAATTTCTCCGTTTTATAGTTCCAAAAGCACAACTAAACAATGAAAATAACATCAATTTGCCCCTTCCATTAATTTTCCCAATACTATTATGTAAAAAGACAAATCATTCTCAACTAAACCAAATTAATTACAGAACGATGAAAAATCATTCTGCTAGTAGACGGCTACGGAGCTGTCAGAGTCGATGTTCCTTTTGAAAGGACGGAATCAAAGTGTTGAACAAATGAGTAGAAAAAGAAGAGTGGTAGTCTAGCATTCAATGAAAAAAACGTGTTCATATATGATGTGACGTGATGTGATTCAATCACGCCACAGGGAAGTAAAAGAAGCGAATTACATGTACAAACCTATCGCGCAATAGGAAAGTAGAGATTACAGTTTCGATATATACAAATTGAACCTGCAATGATAATACAGTTGAACCAGTATCTACCACATTTCATCTTTCGACTAGAAAGCCTACCTCAGATTCTAAAGATAATCAGAGATTAGTGCCACTAAACTGCTTTTAATCAGAGTCCAGTTAGGTAGGAAGTGGCTACACGTGGTGTCCGTGTCTTCATAGTTTCTGCCAAATTGGAAGGACAGGGAAGAAGAGCACCGAGCCAGCTTATCAAAATTGGGGTGCATGCAGTAGAAGGCAGCTATTGTTGATTGTAACTTCAAATTTTTCTGCCACTTATCAATGCACTGGCAGGGAGCGGAGAATCAAATGCTGAACACTGATTTGCATACTTTCTTTTCAAGGATTCTGATTGAGTAAACAAAAAACTTTAAGATTTCTTATCCAGCAGTATATATTACTGATGTAAAACGTACTAAGAAATTGCATTATGAGGTTAACAAGAAGTACAAAGGATTTTTTTCAACCTTTTCATTGGAAAACATACATAAACATGATAAGAGGTCCTTTGTCATGTAACCTTACCTACACGTTCCTTTATGACAGTAGACTGTTCTGTTCCACTACTTCTTTGAGCAAAGGAGAGTATCTTGTAATACATTTCCATTGAAGGTGGGATTCCTCCATCGTCCATCCATTCCAATACCTGCATCAGAATCTTGATTGTTCTTCCATCATCGTTGTATGAAGAAGAGGAATGTCCTCCTCATAAAGTAGCATTTTTACAAGAACAGTATCTCAAGTGGAAAGAAAATAGTACTTAAAAAGTCTGGTCTTTTTCACCAAAAAAAAATATATATATATATATACATACAGCAGACCAATCTAGTCACTAAAGGTCATTTCCCTTTCTAACAGGCGTTTGATATTTGTAATTATTGAAACAACTAAGGAAACTTCAGGTTACAGCAAGTTTGAATTCTTAATGTCAAAACAAATCCTGAGTTTACCTCCATATATTTCCTCCAATTTCCAGCATCCAAAAGATTCTTCAGTACAATTGAATATGTAGGAAGGTTAATTTCTCTGCCCGATGCCACAATCTTGTAAAATAGCTGCATACATCATGAAAGACGATTTTATATATCTCATGTTGCCTCAAATCAAAAAGGATCCTGTGTTCCTGAAAGTTACCAAGTAATAACACCCGATACATATTTCCAGAAAAAGGTAACAATAGAAATATAGAAGACAAGACACTACTGCTTGGCTTGGCCATTACAGGGTAAACTACTAATTACGTGGAGAAACAAGATCCAACTTACCTTCATCATGATCTCAATTTTACCAGATTTTCCTATAACATGCAGAAGCTGATTCAGAATTCCAACTGACATGCGAGGGAAAGAGGTCTCCATCATTTTGATTATCTCAGTTGTTATCCTCCAATCTCGTAATCTGCAAACAGAAATACATTTCAGTTTCTCACAGCAAAGACTGCATAGAGTTTGTATTGAAAGCTAAAAACTTAATAATGTCAAAGCCATAGAAGATATGCAACTAAGAAATATAACCCTCATGAAGGACAACCTTTCTTACTCAGACATAATCAACAAGGTAAGGAAGAAAATTCTGGAGTAAATCAAAAGCAAAGTAGGGAGAGATGATGAAGGAGAAAGAAGAAAAGGAAAAAGTAAATAGTGAAAAGCATTTGGTTGCTATAGTCCTTCAACTGTCAGTGAGCTTCATTGAACAGAAAACGGGTATTATAAAATGTGCACGAGCATAAAGGTGGTACATGTACTCGAGCAGAATTCCACTGTGATTCATAGCAGTAGCGAAAGGAGAAGCAGGGCTTCCATTTTAGTGCAGTAAGCTTAATTGAACAAAAACTACTCTAAAATCACAAAGACATACATGCTACATGCAGAAACCATTTCAAACAAAATGGTGTCAGTAGATTGGATTTTCTTGTCCCTCATAAACTCAGCTACGAGCAACACTTTTCCCGGTTGGCATCCTTTATTGAAAGCTCTCATAAGAGCTGAACAAGCTACAGCATCAGGCTGGACATTGTTCAACTCCATTTCTTGGAATACTGCAAAAGCTTTCTCTAAATTACCTGCAAAATGAAATATCTTAAAACATATTCATTCTACTATTATCCATTTTCTGGACAGCAGTAGTCAATAGGCAGTCTAGAATATGATATTACCACCAACGCTATATGCATGAAGCATCGTTGTATAAGCAATAACGTCAGGATGAAAACCTGCAATCTTCATTGCAGCAAACATGGATTCTGCTTCTGAAAGTTGACCCTGGAATAGATGAAGAGTAATAGGTAGATAAATAGATAGACACTGAAAGAGATATGAGATCTCATTCAGGATATAGAAGAGTTAATTTATGGACAGACTTGGATCAAGAGCTTGCCTGATTGCTGTATGCACAAATTGCAGACGAGTAAACCTCTTTCGACAAAGGAATTTTTAAATCCATCATCTCATGAAGAAAATCAAGTGCTTCACAGTACTTTGACATCTTACAGCAACCACTTATCAACACATTAAAAGTGACAGAATCAGGTCTAACTTTCTGTTTCTTCATAGACCTGTATAAAGCTAAAGCTCCCTCATATTCCCCCACGTTCATATAACTACCAATAGCAGAGTTGTAAGCAACTGTATTAAGTTCGATGCGTCGCATTTCTGCAGCTGAAAGTATGGAATCAATCTTGACCTTCTGACCACAGCGGCCACATGCAGCCAACAGGGTGCTGATTGAGACAATATTTGGTTGCAACCCACTTTGCTCCATTTCACGCAGCACTTCAACAGCTTCAGCTAAAAGCCCATTAGATCCATAGGCATCAATCAGGGCATTATAACTCACTAAATTTGGTTTTACATTATTTTGTTTCATCATGTTAAAAGTTTTTCTGGCCTTCTCAGGTTGCTGTGATCTTCCATAAGCATTAAGTAAGGATGTATAAGATACAACATCCGGACGGAATCTATTACGTTTCATCTCCTTGAAAATGGAAAACGCCTCTTCACTCATTCCATGGGAAGCATATGCACCAAGCAAGGCATTATATGAAACAATGTTAGGTTTCAGACCTTCTGCAAGCATTGTATTAAAGAGAGCCTTACAGTTCTCTATCTGCCCACACACGGAATACATATGAATCATGCTAGTGAAAGTCACAATATCAGGGTGACATTCTGCTCTTTTTTCCCTCATCGAACTAAATATGTTGCTGGCTTGCTGGTACTGCCCAAGCTTAACAAGGCAATGTATCACAATGTTAAGGGTGGTAGTGTCGGGACGAATATGTGTTCCTCTCATTAGTTCAAAGTAAGATAGTGCTTTTGAATACTGACCCCCACTTTTCAAGGCAGATAGCACAATATTGTGAGTCACCAGATCGGGTCCAACTCCATTTTCTGTCATCTGCTTGCAAACTTTCAGAGCCTCTCTCCAATTTCCGCTGGATCCACATGCATTGATCAAGTTGTTATATGTTGACCTACTTGGAGGAATCTGTACCAAAGTATGGTTACAAGCAAGTCAATCAAAAACAACAAGAAGCTAAATGTGAAAGGATGTCATGCATCATATGTTCATAATTCCCAAAAAGAATGATTAACAATCAATATGAAGCAGCTAACGTGAAATTATTCTAGGCATGCATCTCTCTGATGAATTTCACGGTTCAATCTACTAAAAAGAAGGAAGCTCACATCAGACCCACATAGTTTGATTAGAGAGGATAAAAATGAATACACACAGCTGCACGAAGCATGTCTTCTAAGATATTCATCGCCCAGCGCCATTGACCAACTCGACCATGTCCATTGATGAGAGCATTGTAGGTTTCAACATCAGGCTTGCACCTATCAAAGAAAATGATGCTCATTAAAGTGGTGTGCCCTGTGCAAAAGAAAAGAAGAAGAAAACAGAGGAGAGAATGAAGACATTTATTGGATGAAATGCCTCTCTCACTTCCGCAATATTGAATTCTTAACACTACAATGAACACAAGAGTGACCAAGTATGATATATTACAGAATTCATATAGCCTTTCATTTCCCCTCATCATATAATTCTTTTGAGCAAAAGAGACATAAAAAATGCATAATCAGAGAATTCTATAATGGATACGGGTGTGGAGTTAACATAGATTTCCCTCCTTAACACTAGAATGAATGCAAGTATAATATAGTACAGCATACGCAAAGCCTTCATTTTCCCTTATTATGTAACTTTTATGACAAAAGAGAGATCGAAAATGTGAGGACAGACAATCCTTTGATGAGATAAGGGTGCAAAATTTGCATACATTGCAGTTAATATAATCAGATGATGAGTGCCCAGTCTGACATAGAACAGAATATTAAGCACACCGAGCATACCTCCACTTCTGCATCTCAAAAAACAACCCACGAGCCTGGTCTGTTCGATTATGTCTAGCGTGTAACCTGATCATCATATTGTAGATATCCGTTCGTGCACAATAGTTCTTCTGATTCTTCATCCAACTGAATACTTGAATGCTATGTTCCATCGAACCTCTCTGTGTAATTTCCTACACCACCACAATTCACCCAAAAATTTCATATCATCCTTACAAACATTTACTAAAATTAAAAAGATTATAGTACAAGGCTCCCACAAATAGTAGGGTCTGGGGAATTAGACGCACGCAATCTTAAAATTCAATTAAATCATTTAGTAAGTGAGCATTTGAGCTCCTGCAACTGGGACAGTAGACGCACGCAGTCTTAAACTTCGACCCGAGAATTAGCAAGTGTCCACTTCCGCTACTACAAATAGTAAGGTCCGGGAAAATAGATGCATGCAGTCTTAAATGTTGACCAGAGCATTTAGTAAGTGAGCACCTGAGCTCGTGCGAATGGAAAGCTTCAGGAAAATAGATACACGCAGTTAAACATTGAGCCGAGTATTTAATAAGTGAGCACTTGAGCTCCACCAACTAGCAAGGTCCGGGAAAATAGATGCAGGCATTCTTTAACATAGTGTTTGGATTGCTCAAAGGAATGGAAATGAAAGTAAAGTGGAGGAAAAAACATAAAGAAAAGGAAAGGAAATGAATTACTTTGATTGGATTGCAAAAAAATAATAATAGAAAGGAAAGTAAATGATTTTATGATTTTTTGTTTGAATTGGGATAAGCAACGAAAGGAAAAAGATAATTTTAAATGTAAAATGACTTAAGTACCTTTTTTATTTGTTACAATCATGAGATATATAAACATAAAAAAAAAAACTTTTTATAACAAAACATTTCATTTCCTTCTTATTAAAAAAAATGAAGGAATGTTAGAACTTCTTCATAACCTTTTCCTCTTTTAAAATTTTAATCCAAACAAGAGGACGAATTCCTTATTCCTTCCCCATCCATTCTTTTCTTTTAAAAAGTCCAATCCAAACAAGTTGTAAAACTTTGGCCAGGAACATCTTAAAAAGTGAGCACTTAATCATCGCACCAAACACGAACCCAATAAGTAAATATTCAATAAAAGTTGGTAATTGAGACAAAAAAAAAAAAAAGGAGTAGTTACTTTGATGAGAACCGGGAAGTTCTTTCGGGCGAACCGGCCGGCCCAGCGGTTGAGAACACCTTCAACATCGTCCCAGTGGTTGAGCTTTAGTATGGTTTCAACTACTTGCGAAACGGTCCAGTCTTTCTGGAAGCGGTCGGTTTGGACTCTCAAACGGTGCCGTCTAGGAAGGTCAGCTTTACGGAGGCCGTCGATGTTGAGTTGGACCATGTGGGTCCCCTTGTCGTAGTCCACGTGTGCTTGCTTCTTCTCCTTGAACGCTTCCTCGTTGCTTTTCTTCTGCTTTTTGCAATGGATTAACAGTGGAGGTTTTGTGCATTGTGAATTTGTGGTGTGGGTGGAGGTGAAGATGAAATGGGAGTGCTGTGAGGTCCCCATAGAAGGGGGTGGGGGGTCACACCCCTGAATCCGAAAAACAGAAATTCAGGTACGTAACTGTTGAGAGCTAAAATAACCCTGATGGGGTGGGTGATGAAGTGGAGATTCTTGAGGAAGAGGGGTTTGGGTTTTGGATAGACAACAGTCACATTGAGAAGATTAAAAAAAGTCTCTCAAGTGGAGGCCAAAGAAAATTACTTTAATTATGTTGATAAATGTAGTGTAACAATAAAGTTGTCTTACCTTAATTTAAAAGTCACTATTTTGAATTTTAAATTTTTTTTTACAAATTTATAAAGTAAAATTATGTACAATATATTTTAAATAGATATGTATTAATGAGATGTACATCAGCTCGAAATCTTTAAGAGATGACTGTTAATAGTATATAAGAATATATAAATTGTAGAATGTTGTTAATTTCCTAATGTATTTGGGTTGCACCCCATTGTTGCTCTTTAATAAAGTCTTCTCTTAACTTTTTTGTTTTTAGAGAAAATTAGATTCAAAATGAAATCAATGATGACTCATACTTATATAGTACAATTGTTACAAGACGACATGGTAAAATAGATAAAATAAAACAGATACTGAAAAAGAAAAAGAAAAAGAAAAATCACTTTATGAAAATAAATTTCAGATTGATGCATATACCTGTAATATATTTACAAGATAACATCATGACTTTCAGATAATGTTACAATAAAATTAGAGTAGCAAAATTTATCAGCTACAAGGCATTTCCAATGCAGCCTGAACAAAAAGCTGACGAGAGAAGATATATATATGTCTATATAGAAATGGCAATCCGTGCACAAAGCACCTACTATGTGCAGGATCGAACCTACTTAGGATCTATTGTGTGCCGCCTTACCCGTGCACTATATCATAATAAGATTTCTGAGCACCGTAGGACGACTACTTTTAACAGCAGTTCCCAACAGATAAACCTCTCACATATCAGTTATGTCGATTCAGTAACTGTTAGTAGAATGGGTTTAACTGCGCAATTCTGAATGTTGTGTCATCACTTCTACTAGATCCTCATCAAAAGTCCATACTGCAAAATTGTGACAAACCACCCGTGCATCGCCTTCGGTCAGTCTTCCTCAACCTATCTCATGTTAAAGGGATAATCTCCACATGCAGCAGCAAGACGGGAAACATTTTGACGTCCTCATTCTTTTGAAACGTCAATACTTTTACTGCCTATTTTTTTCCCATCATTTCTTCCAAAATCTATATAATGCTGCTTTTCATACCAAGAGAGCATTCACAACAAGAATTCCTACGGATTGGATCAAAAACAATTCTTGAATGAGGTATTCAACTCCAGGGATGAATCGGAAAAGAAATCTTTGTGCCTCTCTGACACAGTCCATCCTCAAAAGTATAAAGCCTCAATTCATCATATCTTCCTCATTTATTAATTTTCTGACGCTTGTTCCCAAACTTATTCTGCTTTTTCAATTTGGAGGAAGCAGGAGATTTTTGGGTATGACCTTTGTTTTTCTTGACAGATGTTGATCTCTCCTTTCTCTTGCCATCTGAGGCCCATCCGTAAGAATTACTCCTCTTATCTCTTCCGTGTTGTTGTGGACGACCCCTTTCCAAATTATGACGACCAGATTGTTCAGCTCTGTTCGCCGGTTTCCCAAATCTGCCACTATTACGAGGCGCGTAGCTACCAGTTATGTTGCCCTGTTTATTCTCCCTCTTCCTTTTCCTAAAACCCTCAGAACCTTCTTTGGGTGACACTGAAGATTCTGTATGCTTAGTCTTCTGCTGCCTGAGAGAAATGCCAGGTCAAGAGTAAGTCAATTAAAAGGTAAAACTAGCCAGTCTTACGGACAAAATAAAGGCACAAGGGAGGAATAAGAAAACAAATAGCAAAAATGGAAAAGTTTGGCACAAAAGACTGACCTCCGGAAAGATAAATCTGAATGCTTTGTCTCACTGTCCATTGTGCTAGCTTCCATAGAACTTGTCTTACCATGACGATTCTGCGACAACATACCATGATGACATAAGATAAACACCACACCAGGAATTAGGGAGGAGGAATGAGCAAGAAAATCTTGGGAGTTTATTAGCCAAAATGTGTTCACATGATCTTTGGCAAATAATAAATCCTCAAGTTCCATCCGCTGATTACCATAAGCCCCTTGGAATTGAGGGCATTCTTGATATTGCTCCTTGAAAATTTACCCATCCTCCCAACTGACCCTTTGTATTTTGTCTCAAGTACTAATACTGCTCTAATTACCAAACTTACAATTGCCACCATCTCCAATCACGAGACAAACCAAAGAACCATAAATATTAAAAGATAATTAAAAAAGAAAAGAGAATGACAAAAATCTTAGTTCAAAAGAAATTAGAAAACCAAAATTGAAAAACATTATGAAGTGAAATAGTTTTCAAGATAAGACAGGTCCAAAAAATGCCTTCCACTGTGTACAAGTGTGTATAATGCTTGGTTTATCTATCTTTAAGACAACACTCATCTATTTTCTATACTTCAAAATAGAGCTTTGGAAAATACCTCTAGAGAGATAGGTAAGAGTTATTTATTACTGTGAAGTAGAACAACTTCTTTGTCTCTTGACCCTTAGTCTGACACTGACATCATCCACTTCCAAGGGAGAGTTTGGGCAGTTTCCCGAATTCAGAGCTCATTTTCAGAAACACCAGAAACTCCAGGCATAATATTAAAGATATTAACAAAATTGCTAGATTTGTGATCAAATTACTTATGGACCCAATTTTATGAACTCTTACATCTAACGTGAATAACCTCGTGCATGACACTGGCTTCAACTACTCGCTTCAAAATATGAAAGTGCAAAAATGTCAACCATCTATAAGAAAGGATGGTCGAAGAATACCTCTGAAACACTATTGACAAAATATTTGTATTTCTCAGGTACAAGTTCTTTAACTGCAGCAGAACCACACTTTCTCATCATGATTTCCAGGATTACAGTGACCTGTTGGCATAAGGGCACATTAATTGCAATGCTCAAGCTAAAGAAGGTAAACCAAAAAAAAAAAAAAATAGAAGCCTCATTTTTGGGGGGTTGTCCTTTTTTTAAGTGGTGGTGGAGCTGTGGGGTGGGTGGGGGGGGGGCGGGGGAGTGTTTAGGGGAGGAAGGTAAAAGAAGATCCAAAAAATTCCACACGACTTATGAACAAATCAGTGACCCAAAACGTTCCTTATTTATCGAATATAAGCATATAAGGGGTAAATGTGAATAGTAGACATATATACGTGGTAGAGAGATACAAATAGCCATGCAGAGCAAGCAGATTTGTTGGACTAATTAGACTCAAAAGAACAGCCACTTTGGATTCCCAGAAAAAAAATATTCAGTGAGAAAGAGCAAAAGAAAGAGAAAAATGGATAAGTTAAAATCAAGTACATGAAAAAAGATGAAGTCAAGCATATTCACTTCTTTTGCTGGTGGAAGGGAAATCTTAGCCAAAAAGAGGCATCTTTAAATGTCTTCATAATCAGAGCACGACAGATATCTTGCAAAAATCTGAATAAACAATTAATAGTATAAAAGGAAAAACCCACAAGCAAAGCTCCTGCCACTTTTGAGGTCAGGAAAAGCCATACTATATAGTGGAGCAAACATATGTTCACTCTTGCCTTAAAATATTATGCTATAAGTTAATTCCCTTCTGGTGTGGGTAAAAGAGCATTGAGAGGACCTTTCCCTAGTACGAGAGGACCGGGAAGGACGCACCTCCAGTGTAACAAAAGGGAGAAGACAAGCATGTGTAAATATAAAGAAATACAAGCATGTGTATATCGTTTTCTATATACGTTATCAATCACGTATGTAGAGCATGTACATATCCTGTAATATAATTATCACAGACCTTCGATCTGAAGTGATTTCGGGACACGGATGACCAGGGAAGAATTCCATTGACAATTTCAGTAGCAATACTCTGCAGGTCTTTTGCCTGAAGGCTTGAGACTAATACTTTCACAAAGCCCAAAACAGCCTGCTCAAATTAATAAATCAACAGCAAAAAGCATTAGAAAGAGTAAAAGGAATCACTTAATTTTTAAGGACAGAAGAAAACTTACTTTTATTACTTCAACAGCTTTAAGTTGCAGCAGTCCCAAAACTGAAGGAATCAGATCGGGTATTGAAAGGCAAATATCTAAGTCATTGTAAGCTAATACTGATAGTGCAGACACTGCTCCACTTTTTACATGAGGGGAAGAACCAGAGAGATAACCCATAATCTGCATTGTACAACATCATTGACAATGAAAAGAAAACAACTGAGAAACGCACAACTAAAGTTGGCAAAGTAGTAACAACAAATGGACTGGCAGGTTGAGTCACATATAATCAAGGAAAAAAGAACACACTTGTCACAATTCTTCACAGAATTTCATTCTTCTGTTTTTATTTTGAGCTTATAAGCTTTTGGCAAAGAACTAGGTTGACCAAGACAGTTACTAAAGTAGCCTATATATCTATACATACATATACACAAACAGCTTATATGCTAATAGAGCTTGCATGCTGTTTAAAAGTTGTTCCGCTAAACACGCTCTATTAAGCGTGGTAGTAGGAAAGCATAGGCAAATGTGAGAAAAAAGAACACATTCATCTTAACATGCCAAAGAGCTTCTTTTTTAGATCATTTTTACATGAACTGGGAAAATACAATCACCATCGTAACATTGTGTTGACTTTTCCAGAGATATAAATATATTAGCAAAATATTCAAACAGTTACTCCATGTGCTCATCAACAAAACTACCATATCTACATCAAGTGTTATATCATATTAGCAAAAAGATGTTTTGTCACATATTTTTGTCTCCTGAACAAGAAGTGTCTTAATAGCCTCTTTTGTCAAAGAGAAAGCTTGTACACAGCATCTCCCGCATCATTCTTACAACAAATGAATCAATGAATCATTGAAACCCAGGATATACACACTTCAAAGTCTTTAAATAAATGAAAATAGTAAATAAGATTTCCATCGAGTTGAAAGTGCTTACCATGGTGATGAGTTTGTGCTGTGGTCCATCAGGAGTAGCACAGGATGAGTCCCGCAAGCTTGTACTTATCCCAATAAGGGCATCATAAGCTGCTTTTCTGCCTTCATCCTTCGACTAGAATTGAAACAACAAGCACATGTTATTATCACTTATATGATTATACAAATATCCAAATGCTGACATCACAGTAAGGGCCCTCCATTTCAAATTGAATGTCTTAATCTATAGATACCGAAAGGGAAGAGGTTGCCTTTCACAAGAATAGCTCAATAAAATTGATTATACTTCTTCAATAAAAGAAAGCTCTGCTTCAACTTTAATACTTCTGCCCAAACGGGTTATAAAACAGTTTTAATTCAGGAAAATACTGTTAATCCTATTTATAATTGTTCATGAATCAGAAACTATGGTAGTTGCAATGCCAGAGAGTCCTAATTCGTTTTACCTTACTTTTGACGACAAAATCAATTTAATGATCATGCTGTGCTAATATAAGACTAATGCAGAACTCATGAAGAACAATTTGTGAGAAATTTATGTGGTTCGTGCTTTAGTGTTTTTTTGCAGCCAGTTTCATTGGGATTGTAGATTGAAGGATAAGACATTGTCTTAGATAAAATATATTCTGCACTAACTATTTAATTAGATCATTGTAGCTAAAGTTCGATACTGATCTCCAAATTTTAATTGCTACCCCTGAAGTTTTGGCTCGTAAAAGGTATCATGATGAAATAGCTAGAGTAAAGAATACATTTTCTCTGATTTCCAAAGCAACAACATATTAGACTTGACACAAAGCATTAAGTTTCAATTAATTAAACATGAAGAGGTGTACTACTTGTAGGAGGGCAAGAGAGGATGCACAACGACTAAGGAAATTCATGGTGCAGAGAAAAGCAAAGGAAATCAACAGCAGTAAAACATAGCATCACTGGGAGATTCTTACATCTTTCAACATCAGAATAATCTGATTAAGAATGAGAAAAGCCTTTGTGTTTTCCTCTTCCAAATTTCCCTGTATTAGGAACATGAAACGTTTACTTTATATCGAGGTAACAAAATGGATGACTCAAAGTGACAGCTGCATGAAAAAAATATGAGGTACAGTTGTCCCCCATGCCCTATCTGTGACATTAAATGAGAAATGCCTAACATACTATTGATATTATTATTAACTAATAAATTTTGCTGCTGGAAGAACAAATTGTATCAGAATTTTCCAAGTACCAAGATCAACAGATGTACCTTAACAGCATGAATCAGTAATGGCTTGAAGCAGGCAAGACGACTTTCAATTGATGAAATGTCAGCCAGAGACTTCACATCAAGTAATAAATCCACAAGCCCAACAAATTGTGAGGAGCAAAACCAAGAATGTTTCTGCACCACGGCACAACACAAGCATGATAAATTGGACATATGTTGTATGACGATTTTAAAATCCAGAGATAATAAAGCGCCAGGTACAAACCTCTAATAGTTTGCTCAGTGCTTGATATGCTTCAATATGACCAATCCCATCAGTTGCCTAAAAATCCATGTACTTTGCTTATTAAGCCAAACAAAACAAATTCTAGTGAGCTAAAATAGATCTTGCAGATAAATTAGGTATTGATATACCTCCAAAACTTTCTTGCTAAAGCTAAATAGTAGATTGACAAGATCCTCATCAGCTCCTTCAACAAAAGATGATGCAAGCTCCAAAATCAGACGCCTTACATAGGAAGATTCAACAAAAATGAGTACATATAAGCAGATCATAAAACATTAAGGAGACAATATTAAATGTTTAACATATATTCTGAAATATCATCAATGCCAAGTCCAAATGTCCATACATAATCACATAAAAAATATTTCAGATGCCTATCGCCTAGTTCTCATGATAAGAGATGCCAGCAACATTGAGGTAAGAGACGTTCAAATGAGCTAGATCTATATCAGAGGACTGAAGAAACATAAACCAATTCGAGATTGAAGTTTGTCTGGATGACAAAGTGAGTTAAAAAAGAAGAAAAGCTTCCACAAAATCCTAAAGATTAAATTGAGAACCAGAACCCTGCAAGTCAAAATTTGACAAAAGGAAAGATGAAGAATGAAAGGCTTGAGAAATGGCAACACTAACTATATGGCTAACGATCCAGCAGATCTCCAGTTACCAAATCCAATAACAAAAAAGTTGTTATGGTCAAGTAATATAATGATTATTGTACACCATGGAGCCTCTTATTTTAAAAAGATGAGAGGAATGTCGTAGTAATAAGTACTCTTCAGGTTTCTCTCAATCAGCAGGTACAATATAGGAACTGCATGATTATTGGGAAACCAAAAGCACATGGCAAGAATAACCAAGCGCAAATGCAAATATTTATATAGATAATGATCTTTTCACTAAAGGTAAAGATTACCTCTTTGCGTCTTTTGAGATTGAAGTTTCACTGTTTTCTTCTTTGCCAGATGTAACATTGATATTAAATTCCAGCTCTTCACTTTCAGAAGAATCACTTACAAGATGAAATCTCTCAAGTGAAGAAACAAATATCTTCCTGGTCACTGAAGACTCAGTGATGGAGGCCAAGCACTGAATAGTGTCCTGCAAGTTTGAAAAATTGGAAATCTTACTGGTTGTCAACTATCCTTGAGAGACTACCCTAACAAGTCATGGCAAGAAAAAGTAACAGGCTTTTGGCCAAAAGAAAATGCATAGGTCCCCCACACGGTTATGTCTAAATGGTGTACCGGGTAAAAACATCAATCAAACTTGGAAGCAGCAGCAGCACAGGCGTTACTCTCAGTTGATAGCACTTAGAACTAATCAGAATATCTGTACTTTTACATATAGTTGACAAATTCACATATATTTGGCATGCCCACTTCATTAATGGTGTTGATAACGATATCTGCCCAATCAGCTAGATTGGGGTTTATTGTATTGATTTTTTGTCTTCAACATGTATTATGTTCAAATGCAAATATTAACTTCTGATGCATACAGAAACAAAGTCAAAGAAGCAGACAGGTGAGAAAAATCATAAGTATCTCCTCACATGAGCAGAGGCAAGAAATGAACTTGACCCACACTCCACAAAGATAGCATTTGAGTCATCCATGTGCCTTCACACACACACATCTATGTATATATAGTGAAAATGTTACAGAAAAGGATAGCAAATAATTTCAGGGTAAAATAAATGATTATATGATGAAAAACCTTCAAATTATTACGGCCCTTTGGTGGTGTCTCAAATAAGACATCAGTTAAAGCCTGTAGCAGCTCCTCTGAGCATGACTTCAAAGCCCCCAGGTTTTTGCTTGCGATCTTTTTTGAATAAGGAGGTTTGCTTTTCAGCTCTACTCCTGAATCTACTACCTCTCCAATCTCTGAGAGTTCCGTAAAAGATCGAGAATCCTGATTCGAGATAAGTACACTTCTGTTTTGATTAACCATTTCCTGGGTCATACAAAAGATAAATCAGGCAGGGACAGAATAGTGAACAAAGAGAATCAATACTTTGTTTTCTGTTTCTTCTTTTTCTTCCAAGGAGGGGAGACCTCAAATAGTACAGGTCATACCTGCAAAGCAATGGCAACATTTTCAAGCATGAAGGAATCCTTCTTGAGAAAAGGAATTAGAATCTTAATTAGAGCTCCTAAATTCTTGTAAACATCAGTTGGATAGCGACAAAAGGCAGGTAACAATCCCCACAAATCACGGGCATAAGCCTGCAGATCTTTTCCAATTGCTGACTTTTTAACTGGAAAAAGCACAAAAACCCCAATAAATCACAAATAGGAAAATGAATTAGAGGAAAAAATACATGGATAAAAAAGATCAAGAGTAATGCCAGGAAAAACAAAACGACTAAGGGAAAGAGATACAATCCCAAAATTGTATCTATAGAATATCAATGCACAAATTTGTAAGGAGATAATCATTCAAGGAGCTAATGATGAGAAAAAACACCTTATCGAAATCCTTTATTTTTATTAAAAAAAAAAATTAAACAGAAAATTTAGAGAGAAAATAATACTGGGAGCAGGAAATCGATATAAGCTTCAAAATACAAGCTCCTCAAACTATCTCAGTTCAATTACCCAACATGTACTGAAGTTCAGTGACTATTAAAAACACATATATCTAGAAAAATAGTAACCTTTCTTCAAATGTGTCCCTAACATAATTTGATTTCCCACTTTCAGGTGCAATTGCTTATCCATAGCATGTGGTAGATGGTACCTGTCTTTTAGATTCATGAAAACTGTAAAAGTCCTTTTCCTCAATGAAGAGAAGGGGGAGAAAGTCGGTTCTAAAAGAGATGGCGAAGGCTATTGGGTGCAATGGCTTACTCTTCCAAAGGTAATATTGGCCAAATTGTTCTTGCTCTGAATACGTTTAGGGGGGTTGCAAAGGTGGTCTGGTAACGATTCAATGACAAGCAACGAACCTAGTGTTTAGATGGTCGTGCCAAATTGAAGTTGCCTACTTTTTTGCTTTCTCTCTGCAGTAAACTACATGTTAAGAGAACATATGAACTAAAAGTTTTTCCAAGTAAAATGAACATACTGAAGAAAATAAGATTACCAAGAGTGATCAAGCAAGAATAAGACTGAAAGTGATTGAACAACATGAATAGATGCACCAAGTTCAAAAGAATACAACATGTATAAGATATCTACTACCTTTATGGGATGCCTGTTGAAAGGATTCTGCAAGAGGGATAACATGCTGCATAAAAAACCCAAGGGACGATCCAACAACATATCTCCTCAAAAGAGGTATAAGCCATGTGTTTGAACATGAAAGATCCTCTGCAAAGCAGATGGGTAGCAGTTCAAGTAATTTCTCAGGCCCCATAGCAACAATGGCAGATCCAATGCACTCTCGAAGCTACAAAGATCCCAAGAAAGAAAAATATTAAAAGGAGGATGTGCAAAAGGCTCAAAAGTTTCAAAAGAGCACGATAAAGCCCATGAAAATCTCATCCACATTGGTATCTGAGTGTAAAATCACAAGAGGCAATGAAATGAAAAATATAAACTTGCATTACAAAAGGAGCAGAACAACTAATTAAGTGCCAAGGATTTAATATGGCATTTAAGCCCTAGAAAAGTGATATCTCTTGCATAAGCTAATACAGAAACATCAATTACAGCTCGCAATAATGCAAGTTATATAAGCCAGAGACAATTTTGAGTAAACACTTCCGATCTGTCAGTCCCTGGGTTCTGCACAAGAAACATTAAAAACGGAAGTTTCCAAAATGCCTGACTTCTAAATCCAAGTAACTATCTAGCTATTGCGTATACATGAGAAGCAATGAACCTAAGGAAAAGTTATGCATATGTATGATATGTGCAAACAAAAAAGCGGCAGTTAGCTATGCCTTGTACAGTGGGAATGTCCATTTCAGCATGGCAAGGTAATGGGCTCAGAAAGTCGTGTCGAATACTGCCCTTCATACCTTTTGTGGAATTGAAAGTTTTAAAAAAATGTATAAATAGAAATCACTTACATTAGGTTTAGCGTGAAGAGGAATTAGATTATATTTTATATATCTCGAGCTCTTTCATTTGATTTACTGAGGACTCTAATCAATCTTAACAGCCCAAGATCTGAACTAAACAATCTAACTCCTCTTAGTGCTCTTCTTGGACTGTTAAAGAAGAAAAAGCCTAATGCAAGTGACTTCAATCTATCCAATTCAAAAACTTTCTATTTGGCCCCCTTTTGGGGTTAATCTTTTCACTGAATCTATAGTTAAATGTACATAGTTTAATTATGATAATATTGTTTAAGGACTCTGCAAAAAGGAATTTCACCTCTTGATGAGCATTTAATTTCTTTAGTGATAGGTTACAAGATATAGGAGTTCCACTATGAATCAAGTAAAGAGAAAGTCTGAACTGACATGTCATATGAGCAGAATTAGAGCAAAATCCCCTTTCCAACCCGGATGACAAAATGTAATCAACTAAAATGACTTCAAAATATTGTGCAACTGGAGAACATCTCCAACCCAGATGAAAAAATGTAATCAACGAAAATGACTTCAAAATATCGTGCAACTAGAGAAAATCTCCAACCCAGATGACAAAATGTAATCAACGAAAATGACTTTAAAATATCGTGCAACTACAAAATATTGTGCTACTAGAGAAAATCTCCAACCCAGATGACTAAATGTAATCAACGAAAATGACTTCAAAATATCGTGCAACTAGAGAGCACATCCAATAGAAAATCTAGAAGTTCCTCATAGAATGTATCTATGGTATATAGAATCAGTGGAGGTAGTAATACTTTCAAACTCACAGTATCATTTCAGACTGAAGTCCTTGACAATATAGTAAGAGATGCTTCTTTAAAGACTTACATGTTCTGTGTTAGAAGCAGTGTCAGAAGCAGCATTCAAGAAACCAGCAAGTTTAAGTACTATATCCTTCAAATAAATGTCTGAGATGCTGCCTATATTCAGATAAAACAGAGACAAGATTAAGGAGTGTCTATGCCAGCATTTCAAAAGGATGCACTAACAATGGCTTGCAAATAATAAATGCACAGCTCTGATTTAAAAAATATATTGCATTAAGTATAAAATTTGTAATCATCCGCATTAGTTTACCTTAATTTATATTTTATGCATCAAGAAAAAGGAGAAAATGCATTACAACAGGAATTATTAAGTGAACACCTCATCTAAAAGCTTAAATTGTTGGAAAGGGGTGTGTTGTATTTACTTAATGTGTTCAATACACCCCCACACATGTAGGATAGATAGTATTTGATCGAGCCTTACACGTGGACGTAATTCTACAAATGGCAGGCAGTGAGTTTTGAACCCTCTTGGTACCAAGGATCTGATACCATATTAAGTGACCGTCTGATCTAAAAGCTTAAACTGTTAGAGAGGAGTTTGTTGTATTTATTTATTGTGTTCAACATGAATGCTTATGTCCAAAATTATATGAGATTGATAATAGCCTGAGTAGTAATTTGATAAAGTAGTTTAAGAAAATGTGACACCACTTGTCATGCTAACTTTGAAGTATTAAGCTTTCAGGAGACAAAATTTAATCCAAAAGGCAGCCATCGTAATTCTATCTGTTCTCGAAATAATAGCACAACAAAAGCAAAGAGCCTTTGGTTTAGGATGTCAGAGATACACTACGATACTTACCAAGTTTGAGGAACAAAACAGATATAACCGCCAAAACATGCTCATTTGAAGCGTGACTTGTGGTGCTAAGCACATTCACGAAGATAGCACATGTAGATTTCACCAGTATCACTTTATTGTTGCAGATTGCCTCATCATCTCCTACCTGATTCTTGTCCATCATAATATCTGCTGTGTCTATATACTGAGTGATTAACTCTTTCAAAATATTTGAAGCCTGCAAGGCACTACTAGCCTCAAATGTAAGAAGACCTAAGGGGAAAAAAAAGTGTAAAACGTTAGAGAACCAATTTACAAGCTCAAGAGTAACCTTTTAATATTGATAGAAGAAGGCATAGAACTACTCAATTTATAAACTTCGAACTGCAAGCTTCCAATGGGGTTTAAAATTCACTGGAACCTCATAATCCGACAAATTGTGCACATTTTTCACGTCATTAGTTTTTGAAGCTTTTCAAGTTTATCCATATGGAGCCTGCCAATGGACAAAATAATTTTAACTCTTGCATTTGATGAATAAACCACCCTTCTTAGAAAGCCATGAATTAACATCACCACTCACATAGACCCCAGTCAGCAAACAATTAGCCTCCCTCAGTAATAAACTAGGCTTATACAATGCATGTGAAAAGTAGCACGACCATAAATACTGACCGGTCAGAAATATTTAGACCCTTAAATATGTGGAGGCGATATTTTTAAAACCTATGGCTTCTTTTTCTCCAAAATCACTCACTCTGAAAAGACTTCGTCACTCGATATTTTTCAATGTCAGAGGTTTCTATATGAAATCACCTAAACTTGTGTGGAAATCTACCCGTAGATAAAACTGCTTTAAAATTCAAAGCACCTTGACCATAATTGAAAGAATTTGATTTTAAGATTGTTGATATATTCCATCCTCTCCAAGTAAACTTCTAAAACCAACATTTATGTGCCAGTGAACCCCCTTTATCGTCAATAAATTACAACAGCACAGGAATTGTATTTAAAATATTCTTCAAAGAGAATAAGAGATGCACATTGTTGACACGTATATGAAAAGCTGATAGCAGTAATGATAAGGATAAAAACATACCAGCTATTGAACCAATAACCAAAGATAGGTCGTTGATCCATTCACTTGTTTCACTAGAATGAAGTTTGTCAATCGTCCTTTTCGCCAAAGTCGAAGCAAAGAGTACAGTGTCAACAGGGTTCTTCTCTCCCACAGATATGTATGATACAAGCAACTTTATAATATTTTCCGCAAATGGAACTACAACTTCAGCTCTTGATGCATCAAAAATCACTCCAATAATATCAAAAATATGTCTTGTCATTGCCGAGAACTGAGAAGTCATTAGCTCCAGAAGTTGGCAAAGGATTTTTGAACAAATTTTGGATGTAAGATATGGAACAACAGATTTCAGCACATTCAGCACATGGAGCACTTCTTGATGTTCAGGTTTTGACAATATATCATCTTTAGATCCCTCTGAAGTCTTTGAAGCATTCAGTTTAACCGCCAATGGCATGTGATCGTTGAGCAAAGAGTATACTGATTTACTGGCTTTCTTAGACAGAGAAGAAGACCCAAAAGACTTGAAAACCGTCAAAAGACAATCTTGCGCACATTTCCTCACCTGAAACATCAATAATATTAAGAGGAGAGACAAATTGCTTCAAATTCCGTAAACAACCAAGCAAGGGATGCCAATGCACCAATATCACAGATGGAAGATTAGGCATAACGCTAACTGTCAAAATATCAAAATACCACTATCAACTGTGTTTATCAACTATCAAGATTCAGTTACTACGCTTACAGCAATGCATTTGCTCAGTAGAAACATTGATCAAGCAAACTATTACATAAAATATGCTAGCTACGAATATTTCCAGTCACTAGATGCTAAATACAGACCCATACTATTATACCACTTTAGCGCATAATGTATCATCAGCTTGCTTTATTCCACTCAGCCATCAATTTGACCAAGTATGCATAAGTAGCATAAATTATTATCTTCAAAACAGCTTTTTTAGCAATTTAACACAAGCAACTACACAATTCAAGTATGCACATTACAATGTGTTTATCTTCATTATCAGTTCTTATTTGGCTCCGCAATTAATTTTGAGTGCGTAGTGATAAAGAAGCTATTTTAACTTCATAACAGCTCGTTAAGCAATTCATAACAAGCAAATACAAAACTCAAGTGTGCACTGTACAATGCCCCAATAATATACATAAAATATATATAAACAGACAAACAGATATACAATACAATACAATACAATACAAATATATACAGACACGCACGAGCACACACGTAGAGTGAAAGAGAGTTAAGAACCTTGGGACGCTTATCAGTGGAGTACTTGAGAAGCGTTTGGAACCCTAATTTAACCGAATCCCAATCCTCCGAATCACAAAATCCTAGCAAAAGCCCTAAGCACTTAACCAAAGCCCTAGCACTCGACGTCCCCAACGCCGCCTCCTTACCCTTCCCTCTCCACTCCAGAACATCCAACAAAGCACTAATCCCTTGAGCTGCTTTATCCGGCGCAATTGCCTTCTCAGGCACCAACGGAAGCACGATTGATAATAAGGAGGATAAAGCTGATAGGGCGTCAGTGTCTAGGGTTTTATCGGAGAGAGTGGAGATAGTGGCGGCGAAGTAGGAGAGGGGAGTGAGCGGGAGGGATTCGGAGAGGATAATTGAGCGAGTAGCGGCGGCGGTTGCGCAGAGGTGGCGGTGTTGGGAGGCGGAGGATTTGCCGTAACGGTGGAGGAGTTGTTCGGTTATGTCGGTTTTGTCGTTGAAGGTGGTTGTGTCCGGGGTGTCTAGGTGGTTGTCCATTCTGGTGGTGGCTGGTGGTGTAGTAGGTAGTAAGGGTTTAAGAAGGGTTTTAGGTATTATCAACAACGAAAGGAAAGGGAAGGAAAGGATGGGGAATTTAAAATACAATATAACCCATGATATAGTAAAATAAATTTTAGTCTATATTTTAACTTTTTTCATCTTTGATTTTTGTGCAAAAACACTTTTAAAAATAAGTTAAATATGTTATTTTTAATTTTTAAATTTATAAAAAATATTTTTAAAAATCTAAAATCTAGGTCAAACAGACCCTTAGTTCATAAAACTCACTTCTACAACTTGAGATCATTGAAAAGTGATTTCAAAAAGGATTTTTTGTGATATTCGAAAATTAAATACCGCAATGAAAATTTTGTTTTAGTGAAGATAAATGTACAAACAAAAGCTAGAAGAATGTTTTTCTTATTATGGTCTTCCTTTATTTTTCTTTCTTCTTTCCCCAAAATATTTTGGTAAATTTTGTCGTGTGCAAATCATTACTCTTGGTATTCCTGTTTGGCCCAATAGTTCTAAACTATGCAGCCTGTTTTTTCGTGACTAATTGTAACACCAAAAATAGCCCATTGCCGCAATAAATTAGTAATCCAACTTTTTAGAATACTATTGCTTTTATGTGATTGTGTTTGAAAGAGAGCAGAAAATTTGAAATTAATTGACAAAGCATCTGTTCACGGAATAAAAATATATATATATATATAAAAGGAAAAACCTCGGTTTCATTATATTTTTTTAAATTATTAAATCAAGTGAAAATAGAAAAGACTTTTGAATAATGTTGAGAACTAATAACATTGAAGTGCAAATAAATTGCAAAATAACACTTAAGAGTTGGGTGAAATAGTCGAATAATAATTTATTGTTATCAAAGAGTTAAAGTTCGAAACACAGTTTCAACTTGCTTTTTACGATAAATTGAAAAATTGATAAGAAACCTTCTTATTCATTTTTTTAAAAATATATATATGATTATGAGGAACTCACTTTAGACAAAACTACATTAAATTCACCTCAAGGCTATGCTCTAATTCTTAAATGTCATATAATATTTATGATGAAAGAGAATAAATTCGAACTCATAATTTATAGTTCGAGTTGCTACCCAATGAATTCATACAACTCTTGAGAGTTGCCTTCAAAATTCACTCATCACAATATTTTCTTTACATTTTCCCTAGCAAGAGGAAAAGTAGAAGGCTTTTCCTAGACCTTATGATGATGATATTGCATATCCCTAGTAAATTTGAACGAATTTGGTCTGGAAAATGTTCTTCCTTCGTTGTGATTATTTAAAAATTACTTCATATAAGAAAAGTTATGCAAAATTATATTGCCAAACAAAAATTTGCTTTAGTCTATTTTCAAAAATAAAGTTAAAAACATTTTATTTAGGGTCAAATGTCATAGGTTCTAGGTTCTGTGTCTATTTTATGCTATGACTTTTTCAAATAAAGTTATACATTCGAGATTTGAACTTTAATGTAAACTCAAATGTCTTTTTAATATGCTTCGCTCATAAAAAATAAAAACAAAATACATTTTAGACAGGAAAATTGACTGTCGGTGGCAACATTGAGAAATATCACATGAGATTTATTGATTGAGATCCAAGAATGAGACCAAATATAATGTGTGCCGACGAAGGTAGTACCAGGTTCTGCTTCTACGAAGACAAGTCCCTGTTTCATGGAAAGTTCTGTAACACCAGTGTCCCATGCTATTCAGGAGTCAGCCATTAATGGCTGGACCCATCTCACCCCACAAGAAACCTCCATAGATGAGTCTAGCGACGGACCTAGGTATCTAAATTTAAGGTATGTAATCATACAATAAAAGAAGTTAGAGCATGTACTTATATAGTAAAAATATTCGTATAATAATTTTTTTTTAAAACAAAAAATATTTTTTTTTTCAAGTTGAGAGTGTACTTCCGGCATTATAAATGACGATCATTCAAGATCTCACCGATTTTACATCCTTTGTCTAGGTTATGTTGGTTAGGCAAGCAACAATTAACACAATTATATTACTCAACAAATAACTAGATGGATACAATGTATTTCATCAAAGTTATCACTATTTGACCGATCACGTGTTCAAGTCATAAAAATAGTTTCTTACAAAATATAAAATAAGACTATGTATAATATACTCCAGTGTAAGTCCAACTTTCTTCAGACTCGGTGCATAATAAGAGTTTCATGCAAGTGACGATCCCCTCATAACATCATAATGTACATTTTTCAATTTTTCATCAAAGGGAAGGAATTGACCTTTCTAATGAATATTAGTCGTACTGGTATGACCTCATGTTAACTATGCATATTATTTTATCATAATTGTATTAACAGTTTATAGTAATTGAATTTTACTCATAATGTAATAACATTACGAAGAGATCGTATCCCTTTTCGTGGATCTAGCTATCTATTAAAATAATAACACTATATATTGTTTTTAAAGTAAAAAAATTTGTTATGGCAAAGGTTGGTTACCTCATCACCAATGTATAAAATTCTGTGTGATTTAGTTAAAGGAACAGGACATGACCCTGGCACCCTCTATTCCAACAAAAAGCAGGAAGTGGTCGGAAATACAAAGTCTTTTTCTTCTTCCATACAACCGCCAAGCCAAACTTCCAAAGTGTTGCACGCTGTCCTTCCCAGTTTAGGTAGGTTCCCACTCTACTATTGCCGATGAAGTTCCATTCTTTTACCACCACCGACGCTCCATAATCACCTGTCAATTGCAACTTGAATCCTTTCAATTTACAAGCTCCATTCTTATTTCGCTAAGAGTAGTCGTTTTAAAGTCGTACATAAGACTTCTGTAAATAATCGACTCTTCTTAATATATTATATAATATTATTTTTATATTGAAAAAAATAAATGCTGCAATACTTTATTAAATTCATTACAAAATTATAAATTTTGTTATTCATCACCAAGCTCCAATCCATAGTATTGTATTGTTAATACAATTACGTGTAACGCCGGAGACTAAAAATAATATTTTTCATAGTCGAAGGACCTGGTTGAGAATTAGATTAAAACTCATACACTAAAAAAATTTCTCCCTATATTATTCCTTGTTGGATATGGCCTGAATCCCAAGTATAATCACATATTGAAGATATTAGAAGTTCAATTAGAGTCAAAGTACCATAGAATATAGAAATTATATTCTTAGTAGAATTCGCAATTATAATCTATAAATACGGCTAGCTAGATTGAGTTTATAATCGTTACACACCACACCATAAGATGAGTGTACCACATTAGATTAGACTAGAATTATATGTTATACACCAATAGATAAATGTATAAGAGTTATTGTTATAGTTATTCCTATTAATAATAAACAATAAATTATGTGGACGTAAACTTTATCATATCATGTTAAATATTATTATATTCTTTAACGTATTCATATGCACAATTCTTTCAATATTCCTTTCCTCTCTTTTACTTCGTTACATTTTTTTCTCTTTCTATTTTTTGGGACAAACAATAATCCTCACCTCAAAAGTACTACACCAATAATTTAGAGAATTTTATTCACTTACACTACTTTCGTCTTTAAACTTTTTCAAAAGTTGTGTTCTTTTTTAGCATTAAAAAAACACAACATTCTCCTCTTTCGAGAAAGTCTATTATTTTAATCATAAAACTTAGCATAAACCTACACACTAATCTTCATTCACTATTACAGATGAAAGTGACATAGAAAGCTACAGAGAGAGAGAGAGAGAGAGATAGAGATAGAGAGAGACAAAGAAGTCCAAATGGTGCTCACAGCAAAGGCCAAGAGCAGCAGCAGTGAAGGCTGGGGAATGGGTTTCCTCTTCGTTTTCTTCCCTGAAGACGACGACGACAACAACAATAGCAACAGCAGCGTCAACGGTAACGGCAGCACCAAGAAAAAAACGAACAACAACGTATTTTCTTCATCATCTTCATCGTCGTCGTCACCATTATCTTCACCTTCTTTTAAGCAGCCAATTACAGCTCTCTTAAAGCGCACAAACTCATCTCACCTCGTCACCACTGCTCAATCCACCATATCCATTTGTGCTCTACTATTCTTCATCACACTTCTTCTCTTCACACTCTCCACCTTCGAACCTTCCAGTACACATCATCATCACTTCACGGTACCAAGAAGACAACTGTCTTCAACCTATGCAACAAAGAAAACATCATCGTTATCACCTTATGTCATGCATGAAAGGTTACGTGCATTGCAAGGCATGGGAACTTTATATAGAAGAGGCACAAGAGCTATGAATGAACTCATGGTAGCACATGTTACTGAAACTCTCACTTTGCATGAACTCAGACTCTTTCTCAGGCTCTTGCATAGGTCTGGTCTCACTTCAACATCAGACCTTTTGTTTATATCTTCATCATCGTCAAAGTCTTCTTCATTTGATCAAACAATTCATGAAGAGAACCACTCGTTCTTGAAACTCATTGAGTCATACTTAAAAGAAACGGGAAACGAAACTGAGTTGACTCGGCCGACGAGTTTTGACGTGACCCAGTTCGTGAAGTTAAGGAAGAAGGAGAAGGAAAGTGGAGAGCCAATCTGGGGAAGGAAAATTAGGAGAAATTCTAGTGTGGAAAACGGGACTGAGTTGACTCCGCCGAGTTATGGCTCAGTGGTCGGGTTCGATGTCGACGAGCTTGATCCCGAGAACTCGTTGGCCGGGTTTTTAGACCATGTGCCAATGAGTTTGAGAAGATGGGCTTGTTATCCGATGCTTTTAGGCCGCGTAAGAAAAAATTTTAAGCATATAACACTAGTCGATGTAAAAGAAATCCTGCTACTAGGTGATGCACCAGGCCGAGTCAGGAATCGGAGTCCTGAAACGGTGTACTTATCAACCGTTAATCAGTCCAGTTCGGGTCGACACGGTAAGAAAACTCAGCCAAAACATGTTGACCCGGCAATTATAACGGGCGGAGCTAGAGGTGTTCGGAGACTATCAAGTGCGATGTTGACTGAAATTGCTAGAGCAGCAATGCAGCACAAGAAGAAGAACTCGGTCACCGAGTTGGGACTCTTCAATCAACTCGTTGGCAATGAGAACTTGTTAAAGAATGTAAATTTGATAAAGGTGACTGAGTCGATACCGGAGCTGAGTTCACTCACTGGGTTGAACTCGAAACCAGGTTCATCGCCCTTGTCCATGTCAAACTTTACCATGGTTAGACGTGGAAATGATAATACAGGTGTAGTAGATTCTATTATTGTCAAACATATCTGTTCATATCCATTAGATTCTAATGTTTATAGTGATTGTTAGTAATTAATAGCGAATTTTACAGAAATGAATTCTATATGGTGTTCTTCTACAGTGTCTTGTTTATAACACAATTGTGTTTTAATATATAAAGATGAATTTTCTTTTGTGTAACATGATTTCTTGTTCTTTTTCGTTTCCGTAATTCATAAACTCTATTTATATGTCAGGAGTTTCAACTGTAGACTATTTTAGACACATGTTCATTTTCTTATTGTAAGTAGTGAAACACGCTGTTTATATTGTCTGTTTCGAGTTCACTAAAGAAAAAAGATTATGCTTCCTAACCTATTAATACTTTTCAATTTCGTTAAATTATTTTTATAATTTGAGTTAGTACGACACAAGAATACGGCAGCAGCGTTCACATTCTGAACAATTTAGGGCTCCAGCTGAGGGACAATTCCATTTTATGCCCTGTTAAGTCTTCGCTTATAAGTCACTTCTAAAGCGTGTAATGTCCACTTGATCTTCGAGAAAAACACATCTTCAAAGCTCTAGTCAACCTTTACATATTTTTGACCAAAAAAAAACCTTTACATATTACTGTTTATTATAAATCTTACTTTATTAGAGAAGAGTTGAAAGATCCAGCATTAAAGTGATAATGGTGCTTCTTCCTAAAGAGAAAACACGGAGGGAATTGAATTAGCTAAAAGTAATGTAGCATGACTTAGACTAGAAGATTCTTGTTTAGTGGTTAAAAGGTTAATAGTAAATTCAATGTTTTGTGATGGAGTAGTGACTTATAATTAAAAGTTTTTTAAATTTAATTACGAATTTGGTCTCTATTTGTAAAAAAAAAAAATTATTTTGTTCAGGGAATAGATTTTGTTGGAATATACATTCCTCCTACATCAGAAAAATCATAAATTTTAAAACCATTTTATAAGATTATGGACAACTATACTTGACACCAATTAGTTTTAAGATGGAACCCCATAATTTTTAATATGGTATCAGAGCTGGGTCTTGGTCCTATGTTATCTATCCACGTGCGACCCTGCATTGACTTTGGTACGCAGTTTTCTAATCTTATACCACGTCATTCATTAATTGCGCATTCATCCATTGACTTTGTGTAGTTCTTCTAAATTCGCTGCTTTGTTGATCACGTCAATTAGTTGGTGATGGTGGGTCACACCTGATGGAGGGTGTTGGAATATACATTTCTCCCACGTCGGCTCTTATACCACATTCCTCCCACATCGACTCTTGCACCACGTCATTCATTAATTGCGCTTTCAGCCATTGACTTTGTGCAACTCTTCCAAATTCGTTGTTTCGTTTATCACGTCAATTAGTTGATCATGTTAGGTCACACCTGAGGGAGGGTGTAAGAATATACATTCCTCTCACATCAGAAAAATCGGTGCTTCGTCGATCACGTCAATTAGTTGATCATGGTGGGTCACACGTGAGAGAGGGTGTTAGAATATACATTCCTCTCATATCAAAAAAATAAAAGCTTAGGCAACTCCACTTGACATCAATTGATTTTAAGATAGAATCTCATAATTTTTAACATAATTTCTTTTTTTCGCAATAGGTTCACTGTTGGGATTTGTTATATTATGAGAGACCAGGATTTTATAATATTGTAAAAAAATTAATAATAATCAAATAGTAATATAATTATGACATTATAACATTATAAATATATTTAAAATTGAAATATATAGTCAATTTATCTCGTCATATATTCGTGACTCTCGTGAAGAAGATACAACATTAATTGGTGAACCTGTATACTTTTAGAAGGGGTAAAATATTACTCGTGAATTTACAAAGAAAAAGAGAGGAAGGTTCAACTTCTGGCCCGTGGGGAGTTGGGGAGAGCATTGATTGAAACCATGTGCTTGGAGCCTTTCACCGCTTTATCATTTTTCTCCTTTTACATGGAGCAAAATGTGTTATAGTTTACGCGCTTTTGCTTTTTGGTCTTTACTTTGCCAGCTTAGTCCAGCCAAAGCAAGCCTATTAACTTAATGTCTAGGCAAACACGGTGGTGAAATCATTGAGAGATACGTTTTAATATATATTTTTGATTGATTAAAGACTATAAGAGAATAGAGATTTTGATATGAGACTTTTATTATTGTGAGTCGTTACCTTACTACTTTGCCAACCTTAAAATTTATAGTATTAGAATAAATTCAATATAATTTTACCTAAAAAACTATAGATAGTATAAAAGAAACCATTGGAGGGAAATATAGTTTATTTGACTTTTCAGGCAGGGTCCTTAATCTATGATTTGATTTGGTTTAAGGATTGAGTGTAAGAAGTGATTAGCCAGGTGGTTTTACTACTCTCGATGCTGATCTGTAACCATTTTACAGGCTGAGACATGCAGACCCCATTGGCTTTTTCTTCAATAGTCCAAGTACTTTAATCTTTTTTAAGGTGGACAAGATGGTTATTGAGATGAGCAAAGGAATAATCTTAATTCACTACCTCATTAATTACTCATGAACAATATCTGCCTTTATGCATCAAGACTTTATACTCTAGCTATTTTTATACCATAAATCTCAATTCTCTATGTTACTTACAGATCCTGAATATATATAATTATTTTACATGACGAGAACTCACATTGAAAAAACTCTTTTAGACGTACTAAGCAGGGTTAAATGAGAAAATGACTTTATATTCAAGCTATTTTTATCCCATAAATCTCAATTCTCTATGTTAATTATAGATCCTAAATATATACGATTATTTTATATGACAAGAACCCACCTTGAGAAGCTCTTTTGGACTAAATGGGGTTAAATGAGGAAACACATTACCTAGTTAAAAGAAATTTGGTTCAGGTTAGTCAAATACAAGATTTATGAGAACTGGTTCTATAAAAATTAGTTTTTTCTATTAATTTGAATTTGAGATGTGAATAAATTTATCGCCTATAAACACTTTACCACTAGAGTAATGACCTTTTAAAGTTAAACCCAATTATTCTTTGTGTAACAAAAAAAGGTTACATGAGTGTGTGCAAGCCACCTAAAAGAACTCATGAAATAATAAATGTGGTTGGTGTAACGTGCCATCTTAATCAAGAATTGAATTAGGCATGGTAATGGCAAGGTTTATTGAGCTTTGGTTCTTTTTCAATATTTTGCTTCTGGCCAATGCTTAAAATGTTCAGACATAAGACCTTAAAGAGTCTTATCTCATTAATATTGTTAGGCATGTTTTCACCGTTTATCTTAAATTACAAAATTCATAATATATATGATCAATTAAGAGTCATATAATATTTTCGAGTCTTACTTTTCTTGTTGCTATGCAACCAAAGGCAATAAAATTCTTGCTAGCATTGCATTCTGCCTATGGAAACTAATCCGTGGAGCATTTGAACACTTTCAGTTTCAGTGAGATCAAAATTGAAAAAATTATAAGTTAAAAAAACGATATAATAATGACGTAATTCTAATGTGGAAAAGGTTAGCCTAAGATGATCACCAACTTTTGGCCTTTGGATGCTCATCCTATTGAGTGCATCATCATACATATCCAACGATAGTGAAAGCTAGACCACCGACACCAATAATTGTGCCACGTTTGATCCCTCAAACTCATGTATATGAGACAATTACCATCATTTTCTTGATTCTGATTTGATATGCATGTGGATATATACTAGATAAGGAGGAATTTTTTTTAAAAATAAAATAATATTAAATTTACTTTAAAATTATAAATATAGTTAGTGCAAGAATATAGCAACAAGAACTACTATTGGAGGTCCGATATTGTTGGTAGGTTTTTATGCCTGTGCATTTTCTTGCAAAGATAGGGTACAAGTGGACTAAGAAAATTCTGATGAGAAGAGATCAAAGTATGGCTCCAACATAATTGTGTGACTAGTAACAACTTAACATGACATATTTTATGGAAAACTCTTCAAAAAATTAAGATTGATCGGTTAATTTGGACTTTTACTTACATGGGAGTGACCCCCCACATATGTGGGCTTTCCATATTTTGTAAGTTCAGACTGACCGATCAGTCTGAATTTTTTTAAAATTTTCCTGTTATTAAAAAGGTTTTTTTAGTGTGGGTGAGAGAAAGAGAGAAGAAAGAGAGAATATCAACCGTTAGATGAAAGTGAGAAAAGTAAGGTGAAATTTTGATAAAGGGATTCTCTCTTTTCATCCAATGGTGAAATGCCCTCCTTTGTTTTTGGATGACGTGAAAATTTAATTGGTGAATTTAAATCACTAAATTATTCAGCGAACTTCGATAATCAACTGATAAACCTTAGGTGCAACGGTGTATTCTCACACATGTATCAGGTGAATCAAAAGCGAAACTCCAGAACAATAGAGAGTGTCAAACCCGTAACCTCACATAAATAATTTCACTCTATTATTACTGAACTATGTCCTGAAAGCAATACCCTCCTTTTATTTAGATGGCCCAGATCTCCTATTTATCACCGAAGACATCGTGACTATAATAAAAGGATCCAGACTCGATTGTGAGAGAGAGTACTGTGTGGTAGTAGTAAACAAGAAGATTTCAAATTTTTTGTGTGACCACAAGCTTAGGCTCCACATTATATTAATTGATGGTGTCCAAATATGCATGCTAGGCCCCTACTCCCGCAACAACCCCCTTGTAGATTCTACTAAGTCAAAAATTGGCCAGCTTCAATGCCTAGAGATATCTATTGAGTTGTTGAAGACATAATCGTGTGCAAGTTTATAATGCTAATGTTTTTTTCTAGCTTCCATTTTTTTTTTTTTCTCTTTTGGGCAAAATATTATTGAGCTTCCGAACATGTTTGAGTTATGCACCTACTGATCATGGATCAGATGGATCCATTAAATGTGAATAAAAAACCAACTTCATTCTCAGCTAAATAACAAAGTCCAAATTGAAAATCATACTGGAATATCAATAAAAACAAATAATATAGTAATATCTTCACACACTCTTAATTTGCCTTCGTATATTTTTATATATACTGCCTTTTGAAGCGTAGTTCTTCCAACTAGCTTTAAAAGGTCATAGCCCTTCTAATGGCAGACAAATGAATTTGGCTTTCAGGGCAACATGTTTCATATCTTATTTGGGAGTGTAATGCAAATTTTGACAAAATTTAGGGGGTAAAAATCAAATTTTAAAGAAATTATTTTGAACATATTGGTAACTAAAAGGAGACTTGCAGAGATACTATAACATTTTAGGTCTTTTGATACACACTAATTGAGAAATTAAAAAAAAATAGTTGTCATAGATGTCTTATTATAGCGATTTTCAACCGCTGTATAAACAAATTTTTTTTGTAATTATTTTATTTAATTGTAATAGTTAAAAATGTTTTTAATCACGTTTTGTTAGTGATTACTCACGAGATTATATTTTTTGCAACGATTTTGAAATTACAGTTTAATTACAATAGTTTTTCAAACCGTTACTTTATATTTATAAAAGAAACTCGTTACAATAAAGAATTTGTAGCAGGTTTTAACCTATTTATAACCATTTCGAGTATTGCAATAGATAAAAATGTGATACTAAAGAATCACAGAAAAATAAATCAAAGAAGAAAAAAGAATAATACAAGTATCTTCTAGGCTATTCAGAATTAAAATATTCTTCAACGTATTAAAGTTGCAATCAAGCTAAGAATTGAAAGATAATGAAGCATGGTGTGTTGTCTCGAACACCATAGAATCTCATGATCAATCATATGAATACTACAAATTGTTTGACGTGTCCCACTTATGCACATATGATTGGTATCTTATATTAAAATACAGTCTGGGAATGTAGACTTATTTTCTCCATATCTAGGCTTACTGGAGAAGGAATAATGGAAGTGGAATAAAATTTTGTGAACATGCCCATTTATGGCTGTAATGTTGGACAATATTATACAAGATATATAACGTGCTTATCTTCAGAAGCTAGCAAACCACTAGTGTTTTGCCATGTTTGTATGATAAGTACTATAAGATTAATAACAACACATTTGATGATGTCGTGATTGATAAATGAATTGTTTTGAAAAAAATTTTAAATTCATTTTAGGAGTTTTGAATCTTGAGATACATAATTTTATTTAGAGAAGGCGTGATCTGGATTAGTAAGGTACAAATTTATATCGGGATTAGGCTAAATAAATTAACTTTTTAATTAATTTAAACTCGAGAAATGAACAAATATCTTATCTATGTCTTAAATGCTCTATTTGAGACTAAGCTTTTATGGTTTGATTAGAAACGTGCATATCTGCAGGGGCAAACCTGTAGTGTTTTGCCATGTTAGTATGATAACTGTGAAATTAATAACAACAATTCATTTGTTGGTGGCGTGATTGCTAAAAGGAATGTGAAGGCGATAATTCTGATTGGAGTTTGTTTTTTAATTAATGACATGGATTTGTCCTTGGAAAACCTTTGTTTTTGTCTAGAAGAAATACTGTCTAGGTTAATAAGATACAAAATTATTAAGATTGATACGAATAAAATTAACTTTCTGACTAATTCAATTCGAATTTAAAAAGTGAGTAACTTTTATTCTTATACCTAAATATTCTACTATTAGACTAACCTTTCGGGATTTGGTTAGAATTTTTAATTGTACCATTTGCATAAAAGTACAACCAAAGGGACAAGTTCAATGCATTCTTAAATAACTACAACATTAGAAGAAATCTTCTATGATTGGAAACTATTGACTAGAAAAAGGTGGTGGCATGTTATAGTCCAAGAATTACAACAAAATATACCTGTAAAAAACTGCATATACAAGCCACCTGGACGATGTTTCTTTTTTATACTCTCAAGTCTTCGTTATGTTTCTCTGTTAAGCTGTCAATTGTAATAATAATGTCATGAGTATCATCATTTGCTTCCAAGGGCATGTGACTGTAAACATATAAAAACAGGCATAAACTCATGTCTTTGCATGACTACCTCTTAGAACTGGCCAATATATTATCACTGCTGGCATAACTAGGCAATGGTTAAAACAAATATTCATTTGGATTTTGAAATTAAGCAGTGGTGAAGGGAGTAAACCTGTCGTATATTAATCTCGTAATAATATTATAAGAGAGATGAAATTGTGATGATATAGTTATAATAAATAATTTGGACAGTTCACTATTATTAAATCACTGTCATAATATTACAATGTAATAGGAGAATTTTTAGCTAGGGTGCGTTTGGTTAAATTGTGTGGGCTGTAGAGTTTTGATTAGAAGTACTATTGAACAAAAGTCGTTAACAGTTATTTTTGACATTGTCATGCCAAAAGTACTCCTTAAGGCCAAACGTGTGGATTTTTAGAATTTATTATTGTAAGAGCTTCCATAAATAGGAAGGGATACTTTTGAGAAGAAACAGAAAAGGAAAACAATTTCACGAAAACTTTTTTCAAAAAACTCCAATTTGAAACTTCTTATCTTTTTAAATTTTTTTAGCCTTTGTTTTTATCTAAAAGTTATTTCAAAAGTTAGTCAGACTAACTTTAGCTTATAAATTCACAAAAAGTACTTTTAATTAAGTGTTCAAAAATTAGGCTAAACCGATCCAAATCTTTTATAAAAAATTGATATTTTTTATACATACTTCAAGTACTTTATCACTAAATTAATCCCATAAAAAAATGAAGTTTTAAGCACGAAAGGAAACAACTTATGTGATTGCTTCCAATAATTTCCCCAAAGACTATTTTAAAAAAGACGTAAAGAACTTCACCCAAGTGAGAATGGCTTAAAGTGACTTTTTGACTAGTGGCACTTTCTAATTGCATAAAAGTTGATGGATTTTGACGCAGTTTAGGCTCCGTTTGTTTGCCGTAAAATAACTTACTTGTGTAAAATATTTTCCGTGGAAAGTATTTTCTTGGAAAATAAAATATTTTACATGGCGCTGTTTGTTTGCCGTAAAATAACTTATTGATGTAAAATATTTTACTGAAAAATAGAATACTGAAAAATATTTTCTGGTGTTTGGATGTATCGTAAATTCGGTAAAATGTTTTCTTATCCCAAAGGACATGAAAACATTTTACATAATTTTGTACTAGCCGCAATTGTTGACCGGAAAATATTTTACGGTTGACCAATTTTCCGGTGTTACCAAACACCGTAAAATTAAGAAAAAGCAGCCGTAATTTTTGACTGGAAAATATTTTACGGTTGACTAATTTTCCAGTGTTACCAAACACCGTAAAATCCGGAAAATATTTTCCGATAAAATATTTTACAGCAAACAAACGGAGCCTAGTTTGAAATATATTCCGCAACTTTTTAATGTATAACGTTGATATACATATCACTACGTGTAACCAAAAAAATAAAATAAAAATAGTGGATATGTTTTAGCAGCCTGATGGCATTTCCTCACGGGTGCCTAATGTTAACATGTAGGGTCCTATTTCGACCAAAATAAAAAATAAAAAATAAAATGTAGGGTCCGTGATCAAGATTGCTTTGTAATTTGTATTTGTATGTCATTCTCACGAATTCTTTGTTTCATAATTTTTTTATTTATTTATGTGATTTCATGTATTCATACACTGTGTCTGATTTACCGCCTTTTAAATTTATAACTATTCAATCAATTGTTTTGTTTCTAGTTCTACGAACTAAGATGAGAAACTTGAGGGACAGTTAGGTAAAAGTGCTTAATAATGTTATCATGTTGTATACTCATACAAAGTCTTATTGAAGCACCGATACTCGACAATATTATATCAGTAAATCTTAAATTTATTTCTCTCTAAAAAAAGAATTATAAATTTTGCAAAGTAAATGAGAAGTTTTCAAGGCTTTGCACAAATTAATATTGAAATAATAGAACGGGAATCAAGATTGAGGAAACTCGTATAATTTTTATGTTTTTTTTTTATTCATATGAAGTCTAAATTGTACAATATATATTAAAATATGTCACGTATAAAAATTGATCTTGTAATTTTTCGCACTCACAGCGAAAGACATACCACTAGACCAAAAGTGTGTTGGTATTTTTAATATATACAGAATAAAAAAATTCTAACCTCCAAATAAAGAACTGCTACAAATAATGAAGAAGCTAATAGATTCAAACCAAAAAGGAAACAACGAGACAAAAACAATAGCATCACTTCAATTAGTAGTTGTTGTGGATAAAGTAATTCGAAATATGAAAGTGAGATAGCTGGTACAGCTCCCACGAGAGGCTCAAAATTCGTGGTCGTCTTATTGATAGGTGCAAAATCATAACAAATCCAAATGGGCTCTAAGAAAAAGATTAATCTAAATGATGGGTTTGTTTTGTTCCAAAAACATATGCCAATAAAGAAGTACAAAATTATTGATAGGTAAAGGGTCATGCAAATAATGGGCCATGACACTGTTGTCACATAATGAATTGCTACTTTCTTTGTTAATAATAAAAGGTAAAGTTAGGCCTAAAATGCCCCAACACGTCTATATATATGTGTGTATATATTTACACATATAAATCCTTTGATGATAAGAAATTCACGTCGATAAAATTATTGAAATTTATCTGACTCTAAGCCAATCAAACAGATAAAAGTTTTTGAAACTCGAGACCTTATCCAAGATAGTCCGTGATTTACCACTCCACCCAACCCTTAAAGGTCTTAATGTAATATTCGTATATGAATTATGGTGATGCTCTCTTAGATGCTGCTATCTAGTAGCATTTTGATTGAAACAGTGACTTCTTAATACAACTTTGATCCTTTTAAAATATATTTTAAGTTTGTAATGAAGACTTAACGATATTATATTTACACTTTAAAGTGCAAAGTACCTATTTTTCTTAGATTTATTTTTAGAAGATAAAATACTAATATTTTAACATTAGTATGCTATCTCATACTTAAATAGGAGTTAAACTGATGTGATTATTTAATTGTTTTCTGGTTTTTATATATGAAAAAAGGAGAAAAATTAACACACAATAATATTAAATTCAAAAGCTCAAACATGGCATATCTATCTTTTACCTGATTAACTGCCCATAATGAATGTAAGTATACCATATTGATTATCATAATAAAGGATTTAGTGTTAACATTTTACACTTAATACTAAGAACATATTTTGCATAAGAAATGGACTAGTAAGCCTGTCACATAAAAACTTCTGACTTTTTTATAATATTTTTTATTTTATTTTTATCTCTATTGTCTTATGAGAGTATTTAAAATCGTGTATGCAATTCTAATTTCTTGGTAGACGATTTTTTTTTTTTTTTTAATGTTTCTCCCTTATCTTGAGGATAAGATTAGGTAGAACTATTTGAAATAATTTAGACATACTAAGAGACGGCTTATAGAGAACATGTGTTAGAAGATGCGAAAATACAACAATAATATACTGTAAAAAGAGTCGGGAAGAATTTAAGATTAAAGACTTCTAAACAAGATTTTCCATGTACCGAGCTAACAAAATAGATGACTCTTGATAGAAATGATTAGCGTCATCAAATCATATAATCAACACCACAGTAAAATAAAGCTTGGTTTAGTCTACACATTCACCATGCTGAAAGAAAAATATCTAAATCAATATATTGCTGATTCAAGAGTGTGCAAATACTTGACACAAACAACATTCATGGCAAACAACAAAGTCTACATTCCTTGCACTCTTGAGTTCGTACAATGGTAATTGGCAACACATATACACACCCCTTTCAGTTTTAACAAATCAATGATTGAAAAGAAGAAAAAAAGGACACTTCAATAATCACAAATATAAAAACCAAATAAAATCCAAGAATCGACCCGTCCGCTGTCTTTTAACTACGACCAGTGCAAGGAGGGGTGAAAAATCACTCTTAATACGAGCAGGACGCAATCAAAACCGATCCTAACATGTGCTAAGGTCACTGTAAAGAGACTGCAAAATGCTAAAAGATATGCAATCCAGGCATGATGTACCCTTTAAAACTAGGTTGCTCTGGAAAGATGATATGTCAACCAAACAAGTAATGGCAAGCAAAGAAGGATGATAATTCCACGCTTAAAACGTATCTTAATGCCTGAAAGTTGGATATGATGGCCCTTACGAAAGGATTATGGGGAGACATCACTTGGTTTGAGAACTTGGCTTCTAGAAGAGATCAACTTTCTTTTTGTGCATGTCTTGCTTCCATTTAGGCAACTTATAGAATGCTTCCTTTGTCATTCCGAATACAGTCTCAAACTCCTCGTCAGAGAGATATGCCTGAAATCAATCAAAATTAATCACAGAAGAAGAAAAATGCTTCGTGTAAAAGTAAGTAAAGTCGAGAAGCAACCAACCTCTCTCCGTCTAAAATCAATGCCAGTGACAGGATTCTCAGACTTGGCCTTCAGCTGCTCATAGGGAAATGTAGTTTGACCACTTTCACTACCATTCTCATCCTGTTCTTGCTCAGGCTCTGGCAGAGGCTTTGGTCCTGAATGCTCCCCATTAGTCTTCACCACAGGGTCGACTGTCTCGGTATCCTTTGCATCTTGACTTTCTTTAGAATCTTCAACCTCAGGAGGAGGATTTTCACTCTTTACTGTCGCTGCAATTGAAATCCCAACTTGTAATATATCAAATATCCAGAGTTAATCACAAAACAAAATTTGACTGTATCCCAAATTAACAACTGGTATACTAGAAAGTAACTTCTCTCCTCGAACAAAAAACTACCATCTGCTGGTAAGTTTGTTCTTTCCCGAATTTGAGGGTTGTTACATTTAATGGATTTTCTAATAACTTCCATCATTTGACTTTTCCTTTGTTTTCTTCAGGATTCATTCATTTATAACTTACAATTGATGAAGAGATACCTACAACAAACTAAATCTCGTCGACGACCAAGTATTTTGGCAAACATATTTAGTCAAAGAAGCAAATCGCATTATATATTAGCATTAGTATCAACTGAACAAGAAAAAGGGATACAGTTGCAGACTTGCAATAGGGAATGCCGATGATACAACGACCAAATGGTTTGAGACCTTATGAGAGATTCCAATTAAGAATGGCTTTCAACAATAAAAGATATCACGGATGTAAGATTTGAACCAGTGAAACATTCAGATCATATAATGCAAAGTAATTTGACTACCTGGAGATTTAGGTTCTACTGATGAACCTCTACTTGGTCGGGCGGGTGAGGAATCGGGAGAGCGCTTCTTTTCAGCAGTCAACACAGAAGATAAAGCAGCTACAGCAGCAGCTCTCTGTGATCCCTGACCCGGACTTGCCGACCTTGGGGCAGAAGTAGGTTTAGGAACAGGAACAGGAGACGAATTGAATGCAGAGTTTAGTGCAGCTAAAGCTGAAGCTCTTTGGGTAGGTCCTCCCTGATTTGTCCCATTGGACCTTTCCTGGTTGGGAATTAGAGCAGAAAATCAGAACGCAACACTTATTGCTGCAGCATAGGTAACTTTCAGCAGAATAAAATCAATTACCTCGGCTGCATGACCCATCCCAAATAGTTGCATAACCTTCTTCTGGAAAGAATTTCCATGTGCCTGATCATTTTTCCAAATTTTCCAAAATAATCAGAAGCAGGCTGACACGCATAATGTATTACTCATTGACTAGTGCTAATAATACAACGTATGGTGAACAAAGAACCTAAGATTCACCTCATGACTCACAATATTGTGAAACAATGCTCTTCAAAATCAATGCATGTGCAAGTCTCATCTTGAAAATACAAGCTTAAATTTACAAATAGGTAGATTTTCGAAAATTTCCATCCACTTGATACAGAAATCCCTCATGAAGCTACAGGAAAAGATGTGTTCATATGCACTCTTATGAAATCAAGTAAAACTTTACAAAAGAAACAAAATGTCATGTGCATGCACCTTCCAATCTTTCATAGGAAAATTGGGCTTGAATACTAAAATATACCATGAACAACATAAAACCAGGGAACCACATGGACAAAATTGGGATGAACATCCACCTGATATACAATGGGACAAATGTAAACCAGGGAATTCATTAGATCTTTAGAAAGGATAGATTTCCACGAGGATTTTATGTCAATATAGTAATTGGTGATTTTCAAGATATCATTACACTTAATTAGATGTCAATTGACATTGTGCCCTAGCACCCAGGCATGCATGCCTAATTAGCACATATGCTCATGGTACTAAAAAGAATTCAAAACTATCTTACAACAAAGAATATAATTATGATGCCAACCGAAAGAACACAATGGTAAAACCAAACAGCGAAAACATTTGGTCACATACGATAGCTTTTGCAGGATCCCATGAAAAATATGTTGTGAAGAAACAAGGCTCATTTCCTTCTGTGACTTTGTACAATGGAACATTTGGAGACAATCCCTCAAAAGCTGCAGCCATCTCTATATATTTCTGTGATGACATCCAGTAGTTAATATATCACATAAATTTGAAGAGTGCTATCACAAGGGATGAATGTCTATTGAAATATGAGCTTACCTGCCCGATTTCAAAAGCAGTTTGCTTTTCTTTAGGGTCTACAGACTGACCAACCCAAACAAATACTTCAGCATGCGTGTCAAGTATCAAGACATCCTCAGTCAATAGGTCATCTTGTGTGAAGTTGTAAACTTCTTCCACCTAGTGAAAATAAAATCTGTGTTAAGACATGCCACTGCTAATACAGAAATAACCAGAAAAGACACCCAAATGTGAGAGCTAAAACGCACCTCAAATTTTCCTGAGGATCCACATTCCACACAGCAGCAGATAATTCATTAAACAAATAGTTAGTAGTGTTAAGAACTGAAACATGAATACAATATCCATCGAATATTCTGTATGGTATAAGGAGTGAGAAAAAAATATTCAAAGTCATTCGTGCAATAGAAGTAAAAGATGAAAAACTAATGAATTGTATAAGAATGACACCTTTATTAACCGAGAATGTGAACAAGTGGGGATCTCTGACAGCCTCAGGGGTAATTTTCTTGCTGGTGTAGCTTTGTTTTCCTCCAAGAGCAAACCAGAAAGATGAGCTCTCAGTTCCTTCTTTTGTGTGCTTCACAGCAACTCCAGGCTATGAAATAAAACAGTTCATCAATTGCAAAGACAGGAAAAATTGACATACTTTGGCTCAATTAAATTAAATATTTCTCGCTAGCACATACTGATGAACACATCAATTTTTTTGTCTAGAATAACACGAAGTACAAAACAGTTCAAAATTGTAACACAAATTACAAAAATAAGTGCTCATACAAATCAATTGTACAAGAAATAAGACATATTTCATGATTTAAATGTCAGATTACGAAATTAAACAAGAAATTCTCAATCTCAGAGTTTCTTGTTACTACTACTAATGTAGCACATGCTGATAAACCATGCTCAAAATCAGCTTACCTTAAAAAATTCAGCAACTTTTGCGACTAACTGCTGCTGCTCAAACGTACTCTGATTTCCATGCCAACTAAATATTGAAGAGCCAGATTGCAGAAGGAAACACTCAAAAGAGTTCAATGAGGTTGCCATCTAAAGAAAACAACAAATGGCATGTACATCAGTCGTGGGTTCAAATATGAAAACCAATTATGATCACTGGTATGCTAATCTTTCACTATAAAGTATAAACTGCTACTAATATACTCTCTGGGACCAAAATTGATTATTTTTCTAGTTTGTTATGACCAAACCAACATTTTCGTTCACTCTAAGAAAGAAAGTCAGTGAGTCAAGACTAAAAGCACAACATCTGGGGCAAGACGGACTTCTCATAATAGCTATCCAATTACACCAGTGAGAATAGTGGTTTATATTGAATGTTTGGTGCTTCCAGGCAGAAAATTCAGGCTAGTTTATGCATCATGTGGAGCAACCAGTAATAGCATAGATTTTGCAATATGAAATTTAGTGACAGACATAAGAACTCCAGGAAATAACACAGACAAGAAATTTGGATTGGACAACCATCCAAAGAATTAAAATGAAAACATTACATGAGGGTAGAGACAACCAAAACTTAATAGTAGCACAAAGGGTACTGGACCAAATAAGCATACCGCATCAACTTGAACAGCTTTGTTATTATGCACAGAGGTTCCAGATATCCGAACAAGTGCAACACCATCAGCGGTGCAAGTCTCATCATTCAAACCTTTGTCCGCAATATAGTTTTTGTAACCGGAGCTCATTCCTCCCTAAACAAAAATTGGTAATAAAGAGCTAGATAGTTAAGCCAACCTCAAAAAGACGGAAAGACAATATGGACTGCAATAGTGTTAGAAAGTATTGCTTTCATGCAAGCAATGGTACCTTAAGTACCACCATGGGCTGAAACATGGCAATGAATTGTGGTGGCTCTTTCCCTTGAAATATACGACCCTGCATGACACAAATCATATCTCACTCCAGAAGTCTAAATATCTACTATTACCAAATACAAAAGCTCCCATTTTTATGCTAGAAAAATAACCAACTGAGAATGATACCTGCACAGGTCTGCCCTTCAGCGAATTGCACATTGTAGTAGCCAATCGAGCAGCCGTGTTTTGGTCCTCCTAAATTCAGAAAACATAAGTTTTGGTAATGTAAATGGTGGAAATAAGCATCCCATGGTTGAACAGGGACAGAAAGCAGCAAGTAAGCTAAAGAGCACAACTACAAATTCAAGCTCTTTTATCTCGCTTTTTGTATTTTATTTTTTTGGGGGGTAGGGGGTAGGAGGGGGTCTTCTCGAGGTGAATAACATAAAGCATCTGCATAATTTTATGACAGAACAAGGTTACATCATAACAAAGAACAGAAACGAAGAGAAAATTATTTGAATTATAATAAATCATCCACCCCTCACCAGTTTGTTTTTCCCCTTGATTTATGGCTTATTACTTCAACCTAAGAAACGAAGTATTACATCAGAAATAACAGATACAAGGCAGAGGTATGAAAATCCTCATTTCAACGAACTAGAAGTTTTCACGGTTTGAACTAACATAGATGTTATTGCCATATTAACTTTTAAGCACACAGTATAGTAGTTCTACAAGATTTATACATGTATGAACAAAATGTCAAACTAAACATGAACTACAGTAATGCAACTGAGAAAATGATCTAATACAAAGTTGCACAGTTTGACATGGACACGCACAACAACGTGTTTAATTGAATGGACATGGATACATATATGTAGAAGATGCATGTGCTGCTCTATTTGCACTACATAAATGAATAGATGACTGTGGGATTGCAATGGATCTTTGTCTCTATCCTATGAAGATGTGTAAGACATCCACTAAATATATTATAGAGAAGAAGATAATGTGTATAACATGTATCAATTCCACTTAAATGACAGATTAGTTACAAAGCTAATGAGGAGCATAAACTAGAGATCTTGGGTTCATTTTCAATACTCTACACCAGTAGAATTTTAGATTGAAACCACCAACATTTCTTCTGCCTTCTTATTCACTCCAGGACTAAGTGAACTTCTTACCTACTCAGGCATACACATCCATGCAATAATTTTTTTTTTAGGGGACGGCTTTCATTAGGTGCCATAATTTCATGGATGGAAATCGACCAAGACAAGTCATCTATGTCTCTTTATCTATTATCAAGAAACTACAGCTCCATATCCAGAAAAACAAAATGTATGACCGGGGATCTGGAGTAGAATTAGATTATAAGAAACTAGGAGCGTTGATCAGACTGTTACCTCAACACTATCCTTTCCAATCCAACAGCAGAGGTAATGATCTTCTCTCTTATCATGAGAATGGTAAGTGTAGAGGACAATGTAACAATCTCCACTGTAGAATTTACCAATGTCTTCTTTTGGTACTGGAGTTTTTGCATTGCCATTAATGCACCAAACCTGACAAATAGAACTTCCAATAGTCAAAATAATCTGATGAACCAGCCTATACAAACAGAAGAGACCACAAACAGTAATTTCATATAAATAACTGAACCTCTAACTTGCCACCTCCTTCGAGCAAAGGTGGAACTTCCTCATTCACCGGAGCACTTTTGCTTGCTGTCTTGACGCCACCACCTTGTTGTTTCAGCAAAGCTAATAGGACAAAATACAAACTTATCATTCTGAATAATGCCAAGAGAATTATTTTGCTCTGTGGCAAAGTCAAGAAAGAAATTACCTGCTACTTTTCCTCTTCCCTCCTCAGCACCAGAAGGTGACGAACCAGATGGCCATGAATCAAAGTTGGATTTGAATGCATGTGTTTCATAACCTTGAATAAGCCTAGTTATACGTGTTGACTTTGGCCTATTTTGGCTAGCAATGAATTCCTGGGCATAGTACTTGAATATCAGAACTGGAGTCCAATAATTAACATCAATATTTAAGGAGTAAGCTCTTTACCTCTGCAGCTTTAATTGCAGCTTTCCTCTCATCAACTTGTGTAACCCGGCCAACCCAAACAAAAACCTCAGCACCACAATCCAAAAGATAGCATTTGTTATTTTCCAAAAGAGATTTGGAAAGTTCAGCATCTACAGCATTCACCTGACCATCGATAATGCTGCAAAAAGGGAAGAAAAAAAGGACAGGGAGTGCATTATAGTTAGCACGTGAGGTCAAGTAGTAAGAACAGATTAAATGTAATTAGAAACACATACCAAAGAAATTGGTCATCCTAATGTTCAAGTGGGTACATATACCCAGAAATTAAGGGACGAAGAAGGACAAACAAGGAAAAAGGAGACAACTGGGCAACAAAGTCGTCATGCTATCCAAAATGGAAAAAAAAAAGATTGATAAAACAACTGTTCAGAAAGGAAAAGACTGACAGCCTGACCAAGCAAACTCCTACTTCTTCATGCAGATCCAGTTACCAAAAGTGAGATCTGTACTGCCGAGAATCGCCACTCTTTCATAATCGTATAGCTAAAATGGTGAACATTTAACAGAACGAAAAAAGGGTACCGTAAACAACATTCATTACTGACTGAATCATGAGAGAAAAGAAATCTGTACTACTCTCGCTTCTCTCCCATTGCCAAATATATTCAACTAATTTTACGTCAAACTAATGAGTCAAGAAGCAATGGTTTTGCATTAAGAACAGAATAGAGTCAAACAAAAAGCAATGCAAGGCTTCATCTTTTAATAGTTCATTCTCAATTGTCATTGTTCATATTTAATATACAAAGCGAAAATTCTCTTTGTTCTTTTACATAAGCAGAAGAAAACTAATAAATTAAAGCAGTTTAAACCAATCACTTTCAGGGTCAAATAAAGGAGAGTTGATATGTCCGTAACCCGGCATAACAAGTATAAATATATGAGTCCATAGTTTGTTATTGTCAATTCAACCATAACAGAGATACATTAGATATTCAGTAGTTTTTCTATAATTAAATCTAAGTTTCTTCAATTCTGAAACAGCTATCAAGTTATAATTTGATAATATAAATTTAAAACATTAGGGATTTCAACGTCAATACAAGTTTTTACCTGGTGAAAAGAATAAGAATTTAGAAAGGAAGATTACCTACCTATACAGGGTGGGTGGAGTCTTTTCTGGAACAATATCATCTTCACTGGGAATCTTTTTGCCAATGGGAGCAAAACCACCAAAAAGGACCCAAAACTCACCAGAATCTGACTCAGCTTGTAATTTACCATCATCTGTCACAAGAAACAATATCTATGCATTAAGGAAAGTGGATAAAAGTGCAAGGATAATCAGTAGATTTTACATGCACAATAAAAATAATCAAAAAAGGAATTAGTCTATCAACAAAGTTCTAAGATCCTTACCAACAATTGCAACATCACACTTGCCCTCGTGATACTTGTCCTTTAAAAACTGAATCACTTCTAATGCTTTGGCCCTTTCCTGGATATTGGAATTTGCACCATTGAACTGATATATCTTATCCTTTGTATCCAAAATAAACACATCATCGTGATTTAGTGAGGACCGAGAGAATGGAACCTGGAACATAAGGCAAATCAAGTTATGATACTATTTTGGTCAACAGCACAATTAGACCACCATAAGTTTTACCACAATACCATGCATCCACTATTTTGGATGCTTCTCTACCTGCTTCAACCTGACTACTCGTTTTCCTTTGCACACGTACAATCGTGTTTCAAATTCTTCTTCCTCGGGTTTTTTAAATCCAGATGCAACCCCTCCTTCCAATGGTATAATACACGGCTTGAAGTATGACAAGAATTTATCAGACTCATGACCTTGCAGTTCTCTGTGCTGTACAGCACGCCCACCAAGAATTGCATCAAGTTCAACAGTTTTAATAGCTGCTGTTCCAGCTTCATCCTGCATAACTTAATTTGGAATCAGAATGCAAATTTCATGGAATTGCTTCATAGAGAGAAAAGAGTGAAGTCTACAATACCTGGCTAGTATCCTTTCCAAGCCAGAAATGTATGTCATACAGATATGCACCTCCTTTTCCCGGAGTTGTCTGACAAGATTAACAAACAGAAACCAGTATCACAATTAGTACACATCCCCCCTCTTGAGAAATCTTGGTTTAATTTATCTTATGTTGTTGATAATTGGAATTTTAGTTTAATTTTTTTTTTTTTTTTAAAGGAATGGCTAAGATAAAGTTAATGTTTAATATAGTCTCAAAGCAAAGAAGGACATAGATAGAAAATATGCACCTGCAAGACAATGTATGAATCACCCGAGTAAAATTTACCATATTCAGATTTTGGCAACGGAACAGGTTGGAAGTCCTCAATTCTCCAGATCTCAGTCCCTCTAGGAAGAGTTAAGGTAAAACAGAGGAGCAGAATCTCAAGCAAGACATGTCTCACATATAACAAAAAGATTAGAGAAAAAACATTAACAGAACACAATATGCAATGTCTCTTAAGATATAATTATATATGTTCTTCATCATGTCAGCAATGCAATTAACATGTAATAGTCACCGCTGCAATTACTGCAGACAAGGATACACTCTCGAACCCGCTCCCTGAAATGCAGGTTCTAAAGCCTTCACGGAGGTAGACATCCTGTCACGTTCTTTCCTCTTGCTATTTCTTTCAAGGAAACTACAGAAAAAAGAGTTTTCAAACGACTAATTGCAAACGTCTTGAAGTTGGCAAGAATTTTCTGCAGTGAGAAAATTGGAGCCTAGAAAAGGTTAGCAAAGGGGTGATGAAAAATTCAACCTTACTGACAACAATCTCAATGAGTTAGGAATCACTTAGCAAGCAGCATGTCATCATGTGTAGGACAACCCACGCGCACATTAGAAAGTCAAAAAAGAAAAAAGAAAAGAGAAGAAGAAAAAGAACACGTATTCTCAAGTGTGTAATTGCAGAACACTGACGTCACTTTATTTAGCAGAGCAAGTTACCATTTTTCAAAGTTTCTATTAAGTTTTTAAACATTTCAATTTTTCAATTCTCCAAAACCTACCATGGAAAACCATGCTAGCAAATTTATCTCTCAACTGTAAGGAACTGCTAAAGATAGAGATTTAGAACACCAAAAGATGCAGCAAATTTCACTGTTAGCTCAGAAAAGTCAAAGATCTTAAGAGCCCCAGAAACACAGTGTTTCTTTGATAGAATAGTATCCAGAACGGCCAGCTCCTCAGAATATGATTTCCTAGAAACACTTGCAATTGTCTTTTTGGTGCTCTTTGACATATAAAGCATAAACTGTCTCTCTTTTTGTTCTGCATGGTATTCTAATGAATAGACCCCTGATAATGTTCACAATGCCATTGCTCGTATCAGCTGACTTCTGTAATAGATATATCTAGCCGCTTGTACATTCAAGTCAATAAAATCTTCTGAAAATCTCTCGCATTACAGATACAACACCATGGGAGCCATTTCACTGAACAGCAAAACCTATTGATTGCACATTTTTACATGATCTCACATTTGCAGTTTCTCTTAATCCAATTAAACGTATATAACAGAAGCTTGCCAGCCATCTTACGCTCTTCGAAAGGACACTGAAGCTGAAGTTATCGGCACTCTCGCTTGTATTTTCTTTTTTCTGGCCATCTGATAACTCCTAGCGTACTAAATGATCAAATGCTCAATCACATTAAACAAAAGATCAACTATAGCATTGCCAACTAACCGATCATCAGCTATCCACATTAACACTCTGAATCAACAACACGAGATCAAAAACCTCATGATCACTTGGTTTGCTCGAAGAAGCTTTAGCAGCTCATCATCAAGACCTTCACTTTTACTCATACTTATTCCAGCCCCACAGATCAAATAACACATTAAATATTCTAACAACTCAATCCAACTTCAAACAACCAAGCAAAACATACATATTTCCAATTATCATACAAAGATCAAAAACAATTATAGAAAAATGAAACAGATCATTTTTTAATTTAGCACAAAAAATCAACAATTAGCATCAAATAAAGCATACCCAGAAAGCAAATCAACAATCTGAGCTCAGATCAATAGAAAAGATTGCAACTTTAAGCAAAAATCAATTGACCCATAATATCAAAAATTCCAAAAACTCTAAAGAATTATCTCATCAAAGCAAAATAGATTAGAAGCAGCTGAACATACCTATGGAGATCTATGCAAGAATGGCTGGTTCAGAGATGATGATGAAGAAGAACCTCAGAAGATTTTAGAGAGAGAAAGAAGAAAAGGTTATAGAGAGAGAGGGTGTCATGCAGAGCTGGCAATTATATACAAAAGATAGACGAGAAAAATGGTGTTAATAATTGCTGTTGTATGGGATGGTTTGTTTTTTTGTTTCCTTTTCCCTTTTTTTTCTTGCTTTTATTTGGAAACAAATAATTTTCTATTTTTTCAAGAAAGTATATAAATATATATACGTATTTGTGTATAGGTATATTCTTGTGGAAAAAAGGTGATGAATTGAGATGAGTTGAAGGAGAGAGAGAGAGATTATTTGATAAAAAAGTTGAGTTTTAGACAAAGATCCGATAAGGCTGGGGGTGGCACCGGCCATGTTGGCTTAATTTTTGGTATTAAATACTAATTTTTTGAACTTTTTCAGTTTTACTCTTGTTTTATTCGTGTTTTGTTTAAGAGAATTTAAAATATTGCCGGATAACTGAATAATTATGTATTTGAGTAGTAAAAATGGTTTTTTATGTTATTAGGATTTTGGTCAAGTGGTTGCGAGTTCGAGTTTCGCTAATTATGTTATACAATCTTAAATATCTTTCTCTCTAATAAAAAAAAATAGTTTTTGATAAATTAAAATTACGTCCAATAAATTTTAAATATGGGCCTAATCCTTTCTCGTGATATATGTGTAGAAGTTACATTATAAGGTCAATTTATACCTTGAGTTTGTAGATTGACTCACTACTACATTACAAGTGATAATTTGTTACAAGCAACGAATTATAATCAAATCTTAGCATACATTAAGAATAAAATCATAGATAAGATTTTTTCTTTTTTATTATTTAATTAAGTCAACATTTATTAGCTTATTTTAAATATAATAAATATGTTCCTAGATAAGTAACTTTTTATTTTCTTTGATCATTAGCGAAGTTACTTGACTTGTAAAATTACTTTTGGAAAAACGACTTGTAATTAAAACATTATGTAAACTATATGTAATTAAATAATTCTTCTTAATTTTTATTTTTTTTACTTAGAGAATCTTCCTCTATTAAATGGGTGAAAAGTTTATGGCCATATGGGGAATGCATTAATTAATTTCCATTTTTGAGCACGTGCATAGCAAAGGTGAATGAAGAGAAGAAAGGAGAAACATTAAAGCTCAATTAGGTTTGCTTAAAGTCTTTTTCCATTCCAAATTAATGAGAACGGTTGATGCATCAAATGTTTGCTTATGCCTTTACTCCACTCCAAGTATTAATTGGTCTACCAGGCTCACTATGACATCCTAACTGTCACCATGCTACATATATTCATTTATCCATAAATATTACTAATTCATAGTTTATTCACGTGTAATCAAATCAATTTTCAAATAATATGTATTGTCCCTGGTTCACTCGATAAATATATTGTCCCTCAAATTTAGCTTGACGGTTAAAGTTAGTAGAAAATATTCAAATTGACTGAAAGCTTAAGTGATTTGGAATGAGTAAAACTTAGGCAGATTTTGTGTTTTTGTAATTTTTTCGAGTGACTTGAAATAAGTGATGCATTGTACACAAATCGAAAAATCCATTAAATATAATGCAAATTGAATCTTACTTTATCCCTAATCCAATATTTTTCTATGAGAAATATGAATCGGAGTATGAAGAATATAATACTAATCAGTTATGTGTCAATTTGTATAAATTTGTATTCTCTTATGTCAATAAAAATATTTTTTCAGTCTTGCGACACTTGCTGTTTTTTAAAATGTTATTCTCCCAGGCATATTTTTTAGAACGAATTTTATGATCTCTTTTGTGAAATAGATTTTCTGAAAGTTTTCTTACCTTTTTTTTTTTTTGTTTCGAGAAAATTAAAAAGCAAAAAGACTAACCGATTTGGAGTTTTTTCACTTGCAAAAGCAACCTCAATAAAACTCAAATAGTAATCTTGATCGCATAGAAAATTATTTTGCACGATAGCTAGGCAGCCTAGGCTTTTCAAACTTCTTAGAAATTGTAGTAGTCAAAATTTAATTTCTGCCGTTTTGACCTAGAAACAAACGCAAGATTTTAAAAGAAAATAATAAAATATCACCAGAATAAATATACAACCATATACTCAAATTGTTATTTACATATTTCTCATATATAGAAAAGCTAAATGAACATACCATGTGGTGCAAGATATTAAAAGTATGTTTTTCTTTCCCTTTTTGGGAATGGTGGCCCTTATCATTTCTCCCACATGGGAGGTTGCCTGTGAGGACCATGACTAAAAAGATGTTCACTAATGTACGTAGTGCCCTGCCCCTACTGCTCTTTTCATGAAAAGTAGAGATCTTTGAATACAATGCATGCGCTGGAGAACGAACGTAGATGTGCAAGGAATGTTGTTCACCGTCACTGTTGTCTTCGAATAAGGTAAGAATACTTATAGTAAATGTTAAATTTTATATTTATAGAATAAGCATTCTATTAAATAAAAAAGGATATAATATCATCCAAATAAATACAAAACAATAGTTGTCTTAATATTAGCACCAATTGATATCAAGCAAAAATCGACGGATTGAAATTCACTTTCATATATCAATATTTCGCTAAAAATAAAATAAATTTACGAAGTGATACAACTTTTCCAAAACTAAATATGGGTAACGATAACTTATAAAGCGTAAGGGTATCTCTAATGGGGCTCTAAAAATGCAATAATTGTCCTTTTTAGAGACTTTGTCAATAAAAGTTTAACACCAATGGAAAAATCCAAACCCAAAAAATGATTTTTCATCTAAATTTAGAGATTTTGACTAAATATAGAGCTCCATCTAAATTTTTTTCAACAAAACTTGAGACCCAAAATAGAGACTCAACAAGAAGACAAATGGGTCTTCATTTTGGGTTGGACCCGAGGTGTCAGATCGTCAGATCCGTCACTGTGTCGGATCTGACGATCTGACAACATTTGAAAGAAAAAAAATTATGTTGCAATGGATCTGATAATCGTTGCAACCAAAAACAAAAAACGAACTGTTGTAACGGATCTGAAAATCTCAATACATATACAACACAAACATTGCAAAACTAAAATTCTCAAAGTGTGAAAAATACAAAAATAACTTCGCTATCTAAAAAAAAAAAAAGGTAAGTTAGACACAGATCTAACTTCTGCAATTGGCGGTAGAGGGGTGGGGGAGGGGTGGCGCGGTGAGGTGGTGACGCTGTGGGAAGGGGGGGGGAGGGTGAGGTGGTGACACGGTGGGGGGGTGAGGTAGTGACGCGGTAAGGGGGGGTGATGTCGCAACTGCTTGGGGGAGAGGTGGTGACACGGTGGTAAGGGGGAGGTAGTGATGCGGTGGTTGGGGGGAGGTGGTGATGCGGTGGGGGGGTAGGTGGTGACGCTGTGTGGGGGGGGGAGGGGTGGTGATGCGGTGGGAGGGAGAGGTGGTGACGTAACCGTGGGAGGGAGAGGTGGTGACGCGGTGGTAGGGGGAGGTGGTGACGCGGTGGGGGAAGGGGAGTGGTAACGCGGTATGGGGGGGAGGGGGAGGGGTGACGGGGTCACAGAAAGGAAAATGATAGCTTTGTGAGGGGTGGGGGGTGGGAGGGGGGGGTTATATAGGTAGTAATTTTTTTTTTCATTAATTATTTTTGTTATATTTAACATTTTTTTTTATTAATCATATATTGAACTTTTTTTATATTCTACGTCACCTTTTTTTTTATTCATTAATTATTTTTGTTATATTCATTACATTTTTTTTTATTCATCATATATTGTACTTTTTTGTATGATATGTCACCTTTTTTTTCATTGTACTTTTTTTATATTCTATGTCACCTTTTTTCTATTCATTAATTATTTTTGTTATATTCATAATATGTCACATTCAATATATATTCTTTAAATATATATTTATTCTTAATGTATTGTAGTTTTCATATATTCATAATATATTAACAAAAAATTAATTAATTTACTTCCATAATATTTAAGTTTATATATATAGATAATACTTAATTTAATACTAATCTATACAAAAAAAATTAGTTTATTTAACTATCTTTTTTTTCCTTTTCAGCTATGGAGAATGCAGACGGAGGTTTGAGGGGTCGCAATTTCACAAATGAATAAGATATTGATTTATGTCGCGCTTATATTGCAATCAGTGAAGATCCCCTTGTCGGGATAAATCAAACATCGGCAACAATGTGGAATCGAATTCTGCAAAAATTCCATGAAATCTACCCCTCAGTTACTCCAATGGAAGCACGCACATCGAAAAGTCTAAAATGCCGATGGACGCCAATCAACCAAAAGTGCACCAAATTTGCCGAGTGTATTGCTCAAGTTAATTTAAGACCAAGGAGTGGAACAAACGCCATTGATAGCGTGCATTTTTTCGGGATAATATTATTTTTCTTACATTCATCTGCCACGATTACTTATAATATTAATTTTGTTTTATAGATTGTTGATGCAAGACGACTATACTATTATGCGAAAAACCAAAATTTTAACCTCGATCATTGTTGGGCGATATTACAACACGGTCAAAAATGGAGGAAAATTATCGATGTCCATTTATCTGAAAGGGCATCGATGGCTGACACAGGTACAAGTATGCTGCAACTTGAGTCTCCAGTTGATCTCAAGAACAACACTTCATTTTCTGTACAAAATGACACTGTGGATGAGTCGGTGCCTGAGACCCCAAGCGAGCCCTCATTTGCGAGGCCTATTGGAAACCAAAAAGCTAAAAGACCCAAAAAAGGCAAGGACATTGCAAGTGAAATCCTCCAACAAGGGAAAAATATGGAGAAAATGATGATGGAGTACAAAGAACATTTTGAAGAACAAAAAAGATTTCAATATTATGTTGATGAAGACTTCTACCATCGATACTCCAGAAAGAAGGGTGTGGATGATCGAACGACAAAAAACAATTATGGCAAAAAAAGCCTCCCATTCGATAAACTTTGACGATGATGTCTATCGTCCCGATATGCCTTAATTATTTGTATTTGTATTTGTAGTAGATAATTATTTTTCAATTCAATGTCATGTTTAACATTAACCATTTTCCCAATGCGAAGTCATGTTTGACATTAATTCTACAGGATAATTATTTTTAAAAAGATCTACATACAAAAGATAGTTAATTAAACGTCTTCCTAATACAGATTGTAATTACATATTGATATTTCCTGCACGATATTCATTCCAAATGTGTTCAACGAGATCATTTCGGAGAAGATAGTAAGCAACTTCATCTCTTATTTGAGCTCGATTGATTAAATATTCATTAATAGTTATGGGGTCTCGATTTGCTTCGACAGGGGTCTCTTCTACATAGTAACGTGCATGATCATCGTCGAAATCATCACCTTCTGTCTCCCGGTTATCTTCCACTATCATATTATGAAGAATTATACAAGTATTCATAATATCCCCAATATCACTCTCATGCCAAAAATGACATGGCCCTTTAATGATTTCAAATCGATTTTGAAGGACACCGAAGGCTCTTTCGACATCCTTCCAGTATGCCTGTTGCTTCTAATTAAATAACATTTTATCCTTATCTTGTATATTGGGATATGCCTGAACAATTGTGGACCAACGCGGATATATTCCATCAGCGAGATAATATCCTTGTATGTATTGTCTACCGTTTAGGGTATATTGTATGCGTAGAGATCTACCTTCAAGAATATCATAAAAAACCGGTGAACTATATAATACATTGAGATCGTTACGCGCACCTGGTGCTCCGAAGAATTAATGTCATATCCATGTGTCATATGACGTAACTGCTTCAAGTATTATGGTTAGATGACCATGGTGTCCAGCATATGTTCCAGCCCACGCAGTTGGACAATTTTTCCATTCCCAATGCATACAGTCCAAACTACCTAGCATTCCCGGAAAACCACGTTGGTCAACTTTCCTAAGAAGCCTAAACAGGTCTGCATTGTTGGGACGACGTAGATACTCATTGCCGTATACTGTGTTGACGGCGCGACAAAATTTATTCATCGCTTCCGCATATGTACTCTCTGCAATTTTCAAATAATCATCGTTGGCTTCTGCAGGTTTTCTGTACGCAAGCATACGGAGCGCGACCGTCATCTTGACGTGAGGAGTGAACCCTTGCTTTCCAGCTGCATCTGGTTTTTGCTTGAAGTAATTGTCATAATGCATGATATATCCCATAATTTTGAGAAACAATTCGCGCCTCATGCGAAAACGTTTTGTAAATTCAGAAGCAGGATACAAAGGACGATCAACAAAATAATAATTCATAAGCCTGACATGGGCACCTACCCGATCTCTTATTTTGAATTGTCAACGTGAGGATGTGCCTCTATGTTTGCCCATACTATACTGATGTGCAACATGCATCATAGATTGATGTTGTCCGTACATAGTCATCATCATCGCGTGTCCATAGATGTCATTATCATGATGGCCAATGGAATCGCGAACATTGGATGGAGGGGAATCAGCTCCTTCTTGGGACATTGTAGACAGAGCAATATAGATTTGAGAATGAGTTATATAAATTGTAGTTTTTGATTGTAGTACAAAGAAAGGTTTGAGGTTGTGATATATATAGATTTACGAGTGGATAAGAGATAACAAACAAACGGATGGGATTCATGAAGGAAAATCCAATCCAATGGCCCTTATTTGGATAAGAGATTTTAGATGATGATAAAGAACAGACGGATGAGATTGTCAAAGGAAAATCCAATCCAATGGCCCTTATTTGGATAAGAGATTTTAGATTATGATAACGAACAGACGAATGAAATTGTCAAAGGAAAATCCAATCAAATGACCCTTATTTGGATAAGAGATTTTAGTATATTCATAACAAACGGACAAATGAGATTGACAATTTGAATATAAGATTTTAGTTTATGATAACGAACGTACAGATGAGATTGAAAATAATAAATTCCAATGTAATCGGATGTAATTAAACGTTATCCATGTCAAAAAATTATATCGTTGTCGGAATTAATTCATTTTTTGGTTGAAATATTCGTTAAAAAAATATATTTTTTAAAATCATAATTTAAAAAAAAAAAGTTAACCGGTGCGAAAAATAATGAGTAATCAATTTAGTATACAAAATTAAATTAAACATAATATAAAGACTCAACTCAGTTAAGACCCTCATTTAAGTTAACTTTTTTTTAAAGACTTAAAAAAATACATAAAGCTTAAGTAGGGACTCTAAATTACTCAGGGTCTCTATATTTAGAGATAGAGACTCTGAATTTAGAGTCCCTACTAAAAATACCCTAACCATGAGAAAATGTACATATTATTATCCAAGCTTTTTAAATTAAGACTTAAACTTCATGGTTCACAAATTTCTAAACCATTTATATTTTTCTATACAAGGATAAATTTCCAAAGTGTTTGTCATGCATGCATAATCAGCGCACGTAATATTGTTAATACAAAAGCGCCGTTTTTTCATTTTTGATTTGAAGAGAGGTTTAACTAGTATTATCAAATTGTGATAGCGTTATATAAAACTACACTTTATAGGAGTCATTTTCTATTTCATTGATGAAGAAGTTCTCCTGAAACAACATATCTATCTTGTTGAAAATAAAAAGGTTATACGGTTGTGGATGCAAGAGGTCTCAAAATTAATTATTGTGAGTAATATTTTTTAATGTATTATACAATTTATATCTTACTTGAATAAAAAAGAATAAAAATAGAAAATGTTATGATGTCCTAAATCGCCAATATAAACACTGTCCAAGGACGGTTTGGCCGGTTGCGGGTCATAGCCTCATGGACACGAAATTAGAACTTGAAAATGACATTTGCAATAAAAGAACCATAGAAAACCTCGACTTTTGAAGAAAAAAGAAAAAGACTATAGAAAAAGAAGAAGAACAATCCAGGAGAAAAATTCACGAAATAATTTATTTTGTTATAATTTTACATGATCCAACGTAAAAGAATAACACATTTAGAATTTATAAGAACAAGATACCTACATAAATTGGTACCATGGTTTGATACCATTTGAACAACATTTCGTAGAAATTTGTAGAAAATTTTCAACAATGTTTTATGGTAGTTATCGATATGGCGAGTTGCTCTATAAAATATACAGATTATAGTATTTTTAATGAAAATAAGGAATTAAAGATTAAAATTCTTTATTGAATTTCCAGCTACAAATAACTATTATCTCTAAAATAGCCCCAAGGGTTGCATACTATGTTCAACATAATTACAATGTGATGGACAAGACTAAAAATTGAAAGAAATTGCTATAAATTATGTCATTAACTTTAGCAATGAAGATCAATTATTCTTTTAAAGTAGTAATTTATCTCAATCAATAATAGTCCATAATTGAAAAAAAATAATAATTACCTTCCACTTGACAAAACCAATTAGTTCACGACAAAAAAAAAAAAAAAAACTTAAAAAGTGTACAAGATAGCACGATCTACAATGATGCTCATTGACTACTATATATACATTAATTAGTTCAAATATAAATAAATTCTTAAATTGTAAATTACCAAGATTAGTACTTTTACCGCTATTTACATTGGTCATCATCGTACCATATACTTGGCAGCACGAACTCTTTTGTACGTTGACCAAAAAAACAAAAAAAAAAAAAATCTTTTGTACGGACCCCTCTTTTCTTTTAAATCAAGTCGTGATTCGAAGTTAAAATCTCGTTACATCATTCTTCCACCGAATTTCTATCAACTGTAGTTGGTGCTCTCTGCAAGACTCGAACAGTTTAACAAAGTACATATATGGTACAGAGTATATAACATACCAGAGAGATTGCGTGCCAACAAACAGTTACACAAAACAAGAAAAGAAAACACCAGGCAAAGATGACGTCGTCTTCGAATTTAACAGTGGTACCCTCAACATCATCATCCAATGCATCTGTAGAATCTTCTCATTTTCGTCACACACCCTTTTACTGGTACTTTTTTCTCTCTCTCTTACACACACACATATTCACATATAGATATGTCAGCTTGTTAATATGAATTTATGTTCACCTCTTAAATCTTTACGCTCATTTGCAGATACCCTTTTCCTTGAAATGGCTAACTCAAGTTAGTTTATTGTAAAATTATAATTGCTAAAAAGAAAGAAGAAAACTATTTTTTGTTCTTCGTTTTTGGTGAAAGTGGTGTCATCTTTTATTGATGGTTATAGATGGTTAGATTGGTTGGTGTATCTTTTTTCGATAATTTGAAACACTTGCTTTTAGGTTTAGGGGATATATTTGAGCAGTCAAATGTTTAATTTATTTAGCCATTTCCCTGAGTTTACGGGAATCGTGTAAACAGTCTCTTGTAGTTTTTACATGTAAAATGCATGGTAAGGTTGCATAAAATGGACCTAAAAATAGGTTTGACCCTTGCCTATATTCCAAGATAATAGGAAGTCTTATGCATTGGGCCACCATTTTATTATTAATCATTTCTTGAAATGTTGGCAGCTGTATAAATGAAAATTCAATGAAGAAGTAAAAATAGTAGCACAAAAACTATTTAATGTTTCGAAGAACTTTATTTTAAATGGATTAATGAACATTGCCCGTGAAAGAATATTTACGAACAGGAACTTTATCATGTTCCCCCCCAAACCCCCAATCAGAGAAGAAAAAGAAAAAAAGGAATTGACATTGTTAAGCAAATGAAGATAATTTTTTTTTAATTTTTTTTTTGGGTCAATTCTTTTTAAATGTGAATGCCTGGTTAAATTCTAATTAAAGGCATGCTTACAGAATTTTCTTTTAATCAGTTTTCCTTTTTAAAGTTATATAACTTCCTAGTGGTTTACCTCTGAGGAAAATTGGAGATTTCTAGTGAATCTGGAGGTCAGGTCTTGATTCGCAGATTGATATGAAGATTTTCTTTATACTGTTTTGATTTACATATGAAATTGTTATCTGTATATATTTACCTTGAGAATTTGAGATTGTAACTAGGGATAATTCTTTTGTCGTTTCTTTATGCCGCTCTTATTTTGCAGTGAGGAGAATGTATACAGTCTCTGCAAGAAGCTGAGTGCTGATGGGATAGCAAATTCAGATGGCTCTGATCTCTTTGTTGTTCTCATTTCCAATGAAAAGAAGCAGGTATCTACTCCTTAGTTGATGCAAAAAACCATTTTCCCTTGATGTTTTTTCGAAGTTGATGCAGGTTTAGTGAATTTAACGTCACGCTCGACAAACTGGTAGTTATATCCAACTGTCAATTTCAATCACCCATCCTCTGCCTAACGAAAATAATATGTTTGACTAATTAGGTTTCATTCTTATTCGTAAAATGAGTTTGAGATAATATTTCAGCAGCAAAATTTATGAAAGTTCAAGAATTATTAGGGAATATTGAGTTATTCAATCATTCGCGAGAATCCTGCAGAACCCAGTTTAGCTCGTTCTTCCTACTATATATATTAATGGTTCCATGGATTATTTGTCTTGTATGAGAGCATAATGTGGGAGCTCTGCATGTCCTTTTTCCCCATGGAGTCCATATTGTTTGCATTTAGCTGTTACACTGATTATTGGACAAGGATTAACCTGTATGGAGGATAATTAGGCGTTAAATCAAATAGCTACATATATGAGAAGCTTGACTCATTTTTGAACTTCTTTTGTTCTGCACTGTCTTCTCTGAGCATATGGTATATTTATGATTGTTATCTTCTCTTTACCTTTTCAACAAATCATAAGTAATCCAATCATGAATAGACATTTATGCATCATTAAATTTTCTGATATGTCCACGAATAACATCTAATCATTGGATAACTGTCTTTTAGGTTCCACTTTGGCATCAAAAGGCAAGTCAGCGTGCTGACGGGGTTGTCCTCTGGGACTACCATGTTATCTGTATACAGGTGACATTTTAATCACCTTTATCTTGGAATTTCTTGGGGAATTCTAATCAGCAAAGTTTATTTTCGGTATGCAGATTTTTTATATTCACGATTAATATGCTATCGAGAAACTTTTTTCGTGTCATAACAACTTGTCAACTTCTACAGAAAAGAAAAGATAGTAACTCCTCACCTCTGGTTTGGGATTTAGATTCCAGCCTAACATTCCCATCTCCTCTGGCATCCTACATGGCTGAAACTATTCGTCCATCTTTCCAACTTTTCTCTGAGTTCCAGAGGTAATGCCTATATCCAAGCTCAATTGACTTCGCGTAAAAAATATACCGGAAAAGATGAATGTGTTAACACTTGTAAAAACTATACAGATGTTACCCAATTAAGCAATTTGGCATCACTTGCATGATGCATGTATGATTTAGCATACTTATATTATGAAATACCTGTACTCTTTTGTTTCCTTTGTCAGTAGATGGTGCCACTTACCTATGTTGTTTGGTTTCTTCTGCAAGCCAATATATGGTTTGTGAAAGATGAAAGAGGCTATTGTTTGGGATGACTATGTCTAGATAGCAGTATCTATCTTAAAGAAAATTCATCTGCTTACTTGTGCTCGCATGAAGTCATCTGGACTAAATTTACATACATGCTCTACACACCTTTTGGGCGTCTGCATCCTTTTCATTGTAATGTCAAGATGTCATAAGTTTTTCACTTGTTTTTATGCCTGTTTTTACCCTTTATTGGGATATCTAACCTTACTAGACTAGCAAAGAGCACCTTTTCTTTTCTTCTGTTCTGGGGCGGATCTCGAATGTTGCTTTAGTGGGGGCTGTAACGCTAATATTTTTGTCATTGGGGGCTAATTTGATTTTTTTTATACTAAAAGTACATATATCTTAATTTCTTTTTGGAGTAAATACACATATTTAAGAAAAATTAGCCTCAACTGGCTCCCATATAACTCTGCCCTTGTCCTTATTCCATCTTCATTCCCTCCAGGGAAAAGAGAAAAGAAAAAAAAAAATTTCTTCTTTGAAAATTATAACATAGGTATCAAATTACGTACTTTCAGGTTTTTCCGAATCGTGCATGCTCCATTATTCCTCCGATTCTTTGCATCTGATAGAAGGCACATGAAAGATGCTGCTGGAAACTGGATTGCCCAACCACCTTCGTATGACGCTATTGTTGCCGAAGGTAAACATGTATAATCTTGCATTAGAAGTCTCTGCATTAAAGCGGATGTTCTTACATGCCTCATGTTTCATTCCTAATCTTGTGGGTTAAGTAATATAGACTTCAGAATTGTCTTTTCCTCTTTAAAACCCAAAAATCTTCCACAGCTAAACCTCCTTGGTTTACTGTTTTTCTATCTTACAGAGGTCTTTCCCTTCGCTTTGCTCCATGTATTTTTCTATACAGCTTTTGGATTTCGGGACCCATTTTTGTTTCGGTAGTCTCTTTTTCGTTGTTCATGCATTTTAATCACTATGATTCTCAACTATCATTGTGGTTGGATTGTTGTATGAATTAATAAAATATAACCCTTGACAGAAAAATCTTTGCCGATGATAGTGTGATTACTATGGGATGTCATGAAATTTATAAAAATTGGTGTCATAACTGCTATTTGTGAGAGAAGCAACAAATTTTGCTTTAATATCGCAAGAGATGATGTAGACTAGATATACTAGTATTTGTTCAGCGTGAATATCATCATCTCCTTGTCCCGTATTTTAACACTTATTTACCCCCCCCCTTGTCTGTACAAAAACTTTGAATTTTGATACTCCTGACATCACATGTTTCACATTTTGTAATCACTGAAGTGCTTCAGCGCTGTTTTTTGTTGTTTGTTGCTTCTGCAGATGGAACTGTGCATAACCTGAATGAATACATGGAAATCTCTTCAGCAGATGTGAAAAATGTTGAAGCTGATTCTGTAGATACTATCAACACCCAAAAACTTGGTGTAGTAGTGAGTGAGAGCCAGTTGGAAGAATTTTTCTCTCTGATTTCCTAAAAAGTACGAGATTTTCTTACCATAATGTTACTAGAATTTGCATTTACAGTCACCTTTTTATGTAAAAACACGAGCCTCATGCACTGTTTTGATGATGCATGCGAAATCCGATCTACGTCTTTATTGAGTCATTTGTTATATCGATCCTTTATCCACAGATATCATCTAGTGAATGGTTGGATATGGAGGACAGCGAATTATACAGCACACAATTTGCTTTGTAATGACCTGGTGATGCTATGAGAAGAAAATGTGAAACTTTCTTTTGTTTATGTGTCACCATCGATTGTTAGTATTTAATGGGAAAAAACCACCTTAGCGTGTACCCAAGAGTTGAGTGGAATGGTCGGTTAGCAACCTGTTGTGCTACTAGCTTTTTCACATTACCTCATTTTCATGTCTAATTTCACTTTTGAACTTTCAGCAGGCACTGGAAGAGAAAAAATTGCTACAGACTGAAGCAAAGATAGCTGAATAAGAAACCATTATGATGAGAAGCGATTGCATGCTTCATATAGTTTGTAGACTGATTCAGTCTTTTGACCGATCATTATATTAGAGACATATGGACTTTACGCGCTTATAGGGTCATGTTCAATCATGTGTGTTAGACAATATACAATTTTGTATTTGCTCCCTGTGCATAAGATATTAAGAAACTATGATGAGAAGTGATTGCATACTAAATACATTTCATAGACTGATCGGTCATTATATTAAAATATGTGGAACTTATGATGCGCTTATATGGTTCATACGTTCCTCTCACGTGAATAATCAGGACATTTTTAGGTATTTTCCTTTGTAGACTTTCTATGATACTTTGGCAATGCAAGAAAATTGAAAAAGGCATCTTCCATCCCAAGGGCAAAACCACACTTAGTTCCTTGAGCAAGCATGTTTAGTGTTTAAGAGTTCTTCAAACGTGCAAAGGCATGTAAGCAGGGAAAAGAAAAAAGGTGAACTGATGCAAGAAAAAGCACAACCTAAAATTTTGTTCAACATCGGTTCGTGAAAATATAAAATTAATGAACATGTTTCTATGTTTCTTAATTTGAACTTGATAACTTATTATTTCAATAAACATGTAAAAAGATTTCCACATTATTTGAGCTCAATTCGTGATCAACTCAATTAAATCTCGTTTAAAATTGGTTCGTTAAGTTAATAAAAGCATGAACGAGGTTGGTGAAACTCAATAAGAAATCAAAATATGAACGAGGTTAGTGAAGCTCAATAAGAAATCAAAATAATCTTGAACACCTTAGTGTTCGACTAATCTCAACTTATTTACAACTTTAACTGTAATGTTGGGTATCATACGCCAATGTATGAAGTAGGCACATATTTTTGACAAAATTTGATATTTTTAACAACTCTTAATGAGCAAGCGTAATACCATATGTAGATGCATGAGCCAAACATTCTCCGCAACTCAACCACCCCTACCCCCACCCCCTACTCCCTACCACCCCCGGATTATAAACCTGGTACCCGAAAGTCGCACCAAAACACGGCCCGGATTATAAACCTGGTGCCACGTCCGGATGCACGAGACAGACACGTGCTGCATATTTGTCCATCCGGCAATTATGAATATTAGTGTCAGCCGTATTCTTGAACACGACTAGTATTCTCAGTCTCTGCGTCCATTGTGTTTCAGAAAGGCTTCCAAGTTCCAACTTCTCCATTACTCGGGCCCTCTAAGGTCTTTCTCCGTCTCTCTCTCACACACTCTCTCTCACACGCACATAAAAGCAGAAGCATTGAACCAAGACAGCTATTTCTTTTTTCTGCTTTTGGATTATTGGATATTTTTTCTGCAGATTCTATGTGGGTTTGTTAAAGAAAATTAAATTCATAGAATTACAAAAACTAATAAGCAAAGAAATCTAATGCCCTTCATTGGTTTGTTGAGTTTATCTACAAAAAACAAGAAAAAGAGAGAATTTTCAGACGGTAAAGCTGAAATTAGCGCACATTGCTTTCGTGGAGGCATAAATTTTTCATCTTTGTGAAGTTTTTTTTCTTATTACTCTTTATGTGAATCTTTAATCTTGAGTGATTGCAGAAAAAGATATATATATATATATATATCTCTCTCTCTCTGTGTATATTTATGTATATCTTTTGCTTGTTTACAGCTTTATCAACACGTTGCTTGTGTGTGTGTGTTTGTGTGTATAGGGGTGGATGTAAAGGGTAAAAAGCCTCGTGGTTTGCCGAAGTTAAACGAGAAATTGCACGTTAGACTCTGGTTGTGCACCCCACATTCTTATAAATCAAAGTAGGTTATAGATTAAAATAGTACCACAAGGTCTAATGTGCAATTTTGGTAAAACACAAGCGGGATTTTTGGTGCTTACCCCTCTTGTATTCGTCCTTCTACGTAGTTGTCATGACTGGTATATATATTTACTCGTATATGAAGAAGCTGCATTTGCTTTGGAGATTAATGTCTTGATAATTATCGTGCCCGATCACCTAGCTTCGTTGGTCTATGATTTTCATATTGGCTATTCGTTACAAAAAACTCGACTTTTTTGTTCTGCCTGTCATCACATTAGCTTATGTTTCCCCTTATGTTGATGCATAAAATTAATGTTCAAAAAAATGTTGAGGCATAAAATGGGAAGTAATGGGGTTAGTTACTACTCACATATCAGCTGATGTTATATTTTGAAATCGGTCATTAATGGCATTACATGTTTGTTAACTTCTTTTTGTACTCCATCCCGAAAGAATAATGCATTCTAAGATGAATGCTAAACTTCTTTCCATACCCCCATCCTGTTTTGCTATTGTCAGATGATTGTTTAACTTCTTTCCATACCTGGTCCGCTCATATTAAATAATGGCATATGAAGCGTCGCTGAAATTCCTATGAATTAGCAAGTGGAAACTCAAAGGGGAGAAGAATTTTCATCATATTGCTTTTTATGTTTTAGGATGTGCTTATAATCAGGTATCTAATAGCCACCATCTTCTATGCATGTCGTACAATTATTTGTATGATTTTCTATCAGCCTATGTAACCCTCATATTGAACATCTGATATAAATCGTGTATTAACAAGTCTTCATGATCAGCATTGTCACAGTTGTGTCTGACATGAGTAACTTGGAATCTTTTGATGCCCAACATTTGTCCAAATCTATGTGCACCTTCAGTAATGCCTCATTCTGACACTTATTTTGGCACTCTGTTCATTAAACTTGAGTGTTTGATTGTTTGGTGTTGTCTTATTTATTTATTCTGCATATTTAGAACTGTCTGCCTCTAAGTCATATATTGTAGCTGTTCACGGCATATGCTCTTCATTGAAGCACGTGTTCATGGAAAGTTATATATGTCACTTCCTTATCCATAAGCAAGGTATTTGTGTTTCATATTTATCTCTGTCAATGTGCAATGTGTATTCTATAGAGTTTGCCCGTTCCTTTTCTTTTTGTACCTTCAACTTCAAAGCTGAAATTAGTCTTCATGTATAGAGCTCACCTATGAAACTGGGATGTGATACATTCTGTAAGGGCTTCATGCTGTAGGGCCTAAGAAAGCATGACTCGGTGTGTTTCCACGTCTAAACTATGTTAAATCTAGTAGGGAAAGATCTTAAAATTTCTTCTTCAGGCCACTCAAGAACAATGGTGAGAGTCCATGCCTATGTAAAGAAAGTCTTTTAGTTTTATGCCATCAGTTTGATCAATGAACTAATTAGGGAGAGAAAAATTCTTAATTATTCTATATAATGGACAATTTGTATTGACTTGTTATCTCTTTAAAGGAAATGTTCTATCGAATCAGATTTTTTCGGTGATGTAAAATATATGTCTAGATAATTTTGTGTGTATGAGCTGGCAAATTTTGCTGATAAATTAAAACCTTTTTGGGATATCATCTTCAAATTTAAAACATAAATGTTGATAAAGGAGAAGCAAATTCTATATCTGTGTGAAGTATTAAATGCATCATATCAAGTCATTCCTTATGTGATAACTCATCATTTCATTTATCTTTTATGCTCATCATTTTAGTTTAGAACTCTTGAAAGCCGCTTTAATTATCTGATAGCTCATCATTTCTTTTTCTCACTCTTCCTTTACTTTCCTACTTTCTCTTGTAACGGAGGGTTCGCAGTTCACCTAAATAACAGAATTAGCAATCTTGGGGATTTCAACCCCCACCACAAGAACATTAGATGTCTATACTATGATAATGTGTCCACAAAAAGTAATTTTTGGACGTCTTTTTCTTTCTCTATTTTTCCTATTGATTTCTTGCCCTCTTTGTGGGTTTGACCACAATTCTGGATTCTAATCATGTTGATTGGGCAAGTTTGAAATTTCCTTATTCTTCAAAATTGTAATATTTAGATTCTGTCCACCCGTTTTGTTTTCCAAATCTTATTAAACTTATTAGTTGGGGTAATTAGTTAAATTGGTATTTGGATAACTATATTTTTCTCCCCTCTTGACCTACTTCTCTTTTCAGGGTTGGAGCTACTGTTAGCTGACAACTAAGGTTAAAGAAAATGGCCGCAGCCAATGGTACCGATCTGTCTTCAGAAATGGAGGTTGATGCTTTTAGACGACTCTTTCCACTACGGTTTCATGAACGCCATTTACTTGAGTCGATACGCTCTGATGGTCGGCCGCTTGGAAAAGCTAGGGATACAACTCTTGCGTTTGGTTAGTTAATCTGTATCTCAGTGCAAAATTCCTGACAATTTTACGTCTCTTTCTTTTATTTAAATTCTTATCCATTATCAATTCCTATGCTTATTGCAGGGGCTGTCTCATCTGCTGATGGATCCGCACTAGCAAAAATTGGTTGCACGGTAAATGCTTTTATTTCCTGATTGGTGATGCTCATCTCTTTCTTGTGGATGAGATGAGTTCTTAAATCCATGCTTTGGTGCATTGCTAATTGAAAACATTGATATAGCTAACCCTAGATCTTTGTGTCACACATAGACCATGTTGGCTGCTATTAAAATGGAAGTCATGACACCAACAGCAGAGTCACCTGAAGAAGGCAGCATAGGTTTGCTGTCATCTGTTGACTACTGTTCTTAGTCTTATTCAGTTGATTTTATCCTGAGCATGATGAGAATAATTTTATGTGATCCAGCTATCGATTTCCATATGCCTCCAATCTGCTCTCCCATTGTTCGCCCAGGCAGGCCTGCAGAGGCTGCAACAGTTGTGGCAAAGCAGTTATCTGACACTATATTGAGGCATGTGTAAATTACAACACTTTCTTTTACACCTGCGGTCTAATTGGTCATCATGCATTATCAAGTTTACATGCTCACCTCATCATGTTCAATGTAGTTCTCCCTAACATAACTGTCATGTTTTCATACGGAATTTTCTTAAGCCAGTCAATACAACTGAGGTGCTTATAGTTTGGAATCCTGCTCTATTGGTGGACAATTAAAGTTCAAAGTAGTTGCATAAGTGGTAGCTAAACGAAGGATTAAAACTTTGGTGTACTATTTCTCTTGCTTGTAGTTCTTTTTTCTAATAATCTGAATGTGAAAATGGTGATAATATTACAATTGTCCTTATAGAAGAAGAAAATTTGTTTTACTCTATCTTGCGCGAATGTGATAGAGTACATTTGTGTGTGAAACAGTATGAGGGAGACTTACAAAGGTTATTTATGTCTTTAGTTTATGTTCTTCTTGTCATTTCATTAATATATTAGTTCATTCTTTACTATGACTCGAATATGTCATGTCGTTGAGGGAAGCTATACAGTATTGTGGTATGTTAATGTATGTTACAGTTTCACATATTTAATTTTAATTTGGATGGGACTTTGACGTAGGTTCCTTTCCTTTGCCTGTTGTTTTTCTTTCTTCTTGCCCTATTTGAATCAGTGAGTATTCTCTATTGACTTGTCTTAAAAAATCTTGTAGTTCTCGAATGATTGATTTGAAGGAGTTATCCTTGGTCAGTGGGAAAGCTGCTTGGATGGCCTACTTGGTAAAACATATTTACTCAAAGTTATGCCTCAGATATACTTGTCATCGTGCACCATTACCTGCGTGTGTTAATGATATGCTTGAACTAAAATTTTACCGATCTTAAACTAATTTTAGCATATGAATCACTTGAAGGGAAGAACGTCATTGAACTTTTTACCATCTCACAGGACATTTACTGCTTGGATGCTGATGGTTCTCTTTTTGATGCTGCATTACTTTCTGCAATTGGTGCCTTTGCTCATTGTAAGTTAAATTTTTATTACAGTACAATGTCAATCCCCTCCTGCCCATCCTTTTGCTCCTTTTCCTCTGTGGAATCTGAAATCTTGAAAGAAAAAATAATTTGTTTTCACGTGTTTTAAAATATTCGTACTCTTTAGAATATGAAAAAGGTTCAATTTCCTACAATGCTGATTAAATATGTGGTGGATATTCTATCATCTTGTCCTCCATACAGGCATTGGCAAATTATGGAGGTATTTTCTTTTGCGAGTCATGTGATCCGATACAGAAAAAATTTGCAATATTCTTCATTGTTTCTAATTATGTCCGTATCAGATTGTTTGAAGCTATAAGGCTTGCAGTTTGCTACAGTGGCCCCATTTTGTTTCTCACTCCTGAATATAGTGATGGTTGATTTGCAAGCTTTATGAGCTGTGTCATGAAACTCATCTAAAGATGTTACTTGGAATTTTATATTACTGACAAGTTTGTTCCTGGCAATAAACTTTAAAATGCACTTCTGCTTTGCAAATTTCCAATAGTCTCCTTGACTTATCATTGCTATCATGAAGTTATTATATACAGACTGCAAAATTGATATTTAATGTGTGTGTTGCAAAGTTATATAGAGCTTCTATTTCTTGCAGTACAAATACCGGTAGTCTCTTTGAGTGATGAGGGAAGAGTGGTACTTGTTACCGAGGGTGGAAAGTTGGAAAAGGAGCCTGTCAATAAAGAAAAGAGAAAGCTCAAGTTGAATAGCATACCATTCTCCTTGACGTGCATACTGCACAAGAACTACATCTTGGCTGACCCCACAGCAGAGGAAGAGTCAGTAATGGATACAATGGTAACAGCAGTGCTGGATTCATCTGGTCAGCTCGTGTCTCTTTATAAACCAGGAGGTCCAGTTCTAGCATGTACATCAGTCCTTCAGGTTAGCTTCAATTCTCTTATCGAGTAGCTGAAGGTTCTCGTATTTATTGCAATTAAAATTGAGAATAAAAGACATGGATTCATTATCTTCTAACAGATCTGCTCATAATTCTGTACCTCTTCTGCCAAGGAAATTCATGAAGCATGCAAATCGAACTTGCACTCTTAAAAGGTTTGATGTGAGGATGTGAACCGATAATTTCATTTTTGCTCTGTGATACCAATAAACTGGAAAACTCTACTGAAATACTTCCTTAAATGCATTCCGAACAAGATAAATGCAGTCTCTCTTTATGGAAAGATTGATGTTGCTAAAAACTTTTCTTGCATCATCATTTGATTTTTATGTTCTTAGAAACTGGAAAGATTTAGTAAGGAGTACGAATTTTTGTTACCTTTCGAGAACTGATCACTGTTTGCTCCCCACAACACATAAAATTAAGATGGATATTATTACTGAAGCATGAAAGTTCTTGGTGCTTGTGTCATGCCCCAGCTAGAACCCCAAGTCTGGAAGCTAGAATAATGTCATAGGCTTAAGAATAATTACTTGGCCCTTAAATCCACTGGCTGAAAATGGTTAACCTGAGTTATTACTTAAATCCACAATACTCACTTTATAAACCATTCACTTAATATATGTCTCCTACCAATGTGGACATTACAACTTTGGCAATTAATAGCAAATTGAACATGACAGAAGGTGTTGTCTGATTGCTGCTAATGAGGAAAGTTTGTCATTATTGCAGGATTGCATCGCGTTAACGAGACAGAGAGTAAAGGAACTACAGAAGATATTGAATGAAGCAATATCTGATATGGAGGTCGATTAAACCCAGAGAAATCTTCTATAATACAACAGTCAACAGCTGGAGTCTTCAGGATTATGCATCTTTTGGAGGTGAAACTTAAAATTTCTGGAAAAACAGAGGAACCAAGTTTTTGGTTGCATGTGGGAAGAACCCTCGATGCAAGAGGTGGCAATTTTGCTGCTAAGATGTATAAATTCTTGGTGCAAGGAAGTTTTTAAATCTATTTTTTCTGCTTTTACAAGAAATTTGGATTTCGAACGTAAAGGTTTTTCATTTGTTACTTAGTTGATTGTACAGAGAGTTTTATGCTCATGATCTTTTTCATTTGCACTTGAATGTGATTAGCAGAAAATGGATTTACCCAGTAGAGTTGGCATATAAGGTTGCATACAGTAGACTCGAAGTGAATTTGACTTTTTTCTGGATCCTATGCATAGAGGGAATTTCGTGCATAATGTGTCTCTTTTATTGCCTCTTGCGTTTACTAGAGGAAGCTGGCAGTAAACATTTGTTTAGCGGTAAAAAGAAAAAAATAATTGTAAAATTTGCTCTTGTTGATTTAATTTTTGTCAAAATTCAGATTGGAATACGAAAGTCTTTCTAAACAAATGATCATAAAATCATATGAGTAGAGATTTTCTATTCACCAAAAAAAAAAAAAATTAGAGATCTTCTGAGAGTTAAAGTAAATGGGCACATAGTAACCTATCAATGCGTTGTGGTCATCCTTAACCTCTCTATAATGACCTACACCTTGGACAGTGAAAATAAGAAGCTCTTCCATATCAATCCCCCTCAAAATTGAAATTGTTGCCTTTATAAATCACCAGCAGCACAACTTTCTCATTACATAGATAATCACAATTGACAACTCGGGTCAGTATTCAATTAGTTTGAATTTACATTAGTCCTCTCACAAGGCAATGACTTCCACACACATGTAGAGTTCACTTCTTCTCTCAAGGATTGATGAAATTTTTTTCCGTAAGCTACTTATGCATTATATAGTTGTCAAACCATAACATACTATAATCTATATTGACGAGGGGGATCCCGAGCTGAGATAAGAGACCCACACCGAGTTGAGGCGGGCTAATCCGAGCCAAGCTTAGCATATACAGCTAATGCCCAACCTGGATGCTGATCCGACCTCACCCCGACCTAGGAAAACCCCGACCTCAGTGCCAGCTGCCCTGATGGGACATAAAGTCTTGATGGGACATAAAGTTACACCGTATTAAATGCTGTCAGGTCCGAATTTAGTATAAATAGAGCTCCACCCTTTCATTTCAAAGGTAACTGCTCATTAAATGCTCTCAGCTACTTCGCCAGCTCGGACATACTAATCATTCGCACGCCCGAGGGGAAAATCCGAGTCGTCACCCTGCATTTTCCTTCCTTTTCTTTGTGTAGGTCAGGTAGCCGATCCGAAAATCTAGGTCAAGGAGCCGACCCAGAAATTCAGCTCGGCAGGAGTAGCTTTCCAACCTCAACGTCGAGGTTCCGACCTCGACAGTTTGGCGCCATCTATGGGAGAGAGTTCTTTCTATCACTCTTCTCACCACTCATTGAGAAACCATCATGGTGCAAACTAGAAGCCACAGCGCACCGGTAGAGGACTCACCCAACCCGGACGAGGACCTTGAAACCACGCAAGTGCCTAGCCAAGACCAACCCAAACTGGCGTTAGAGCGAGCCAACGTATACACTTAGCCTCAGAAACTAACCCTTCTATAGATGGAGACCCCAACTCCAGCCTATCACCAGAGATGAGGATGATGCTCAGAATGTTTGAGGAATTAAAGGAGCAGGTAGTCTAGCTAGCTGCGAAATACCTAGTTCTGCAAGCAGCTACGCCGCGGCCCCCACGTCCACAATTCCGCATTCCAGCCCCGGGACGAACCCGAGCTCAAAACGAAGAAGGCTTCCTGGAGCCAATGGCGAGACCCGTGGAGGTGAGAGGCAAAATGGCGGCCCATGCCGACCTCGAGCAGGCCAAGACCGTAGCTGCCATAGCCAAGGTCATTAACCAGCTCGGCGTTAGCCCACTCTCACCTGAGGTACTGGCGACGCCGTTGCCCACCGGCAACCGGATGCCCAACCTGACCGTCTACAACGGGGACGAAGACCCAGCCAGTTACCTGCTCAACTTTGATCACCATATGACTCTGCATGATATGTCCGACCTGATGAAGACGAAGACATTCCCGACCACCCTAGTTGGCAATGCCTTGGACTGGTTCCAAAAACTCTATCCCGGCTCAATTGCAAGTTTTTACCAACTGGCTGAGACTTTCTTGTCCTGCTTCGCGGGAAGCCGACATGCAACCCGCTACACTTTATCATTGCTGTCGGTGAAGCAGCATAGAGGAAAAATTCTAAGGGCTTACACGGCCCGATTCAATGAAGAGTCCCTCAGAATACTTAACCTGGAGGACTCCATGACGCTAATGGCCTATCAAAGTGGACTCAGGTCAGGCCCCCTTATATCTTCCTTGGTCATCGACCCCATGGATATCGTAACTGAGCTGATGGTACGAGCAGAAGGGTATATACACTCGGAAGAAATCCATCAGGCGAAGAGGGATGATAACAAGGAGAAAGAAGTCGACAAGAAGAGAGAGACCTCCTGAGCCCAACCTGGGGGTAAAATCCAAAACAACCGAGGTAAGCAGCCTCATCAGCCAAAGCAGAACCCCTGGTTCACTATGTTCACTCCCCTTAACACCAAAAGGGAGCAGATCCTGATGGAGATCCAGTACCAGAACCACCTGCCTCTAGCTCCAAGGATGAAAGGCTGACCTGAGAAGGGCAATAGAACCAAGTATTATCGCTACCATATGGACTACGGCCATACCACCAAGGAGTACAAAGACTTGAAACAGGAGATCGAAGCCCTGATAGCCCGAGGTCATCTCCGGAGGTATGTAGATCAACAGCCGACCCAGAATCACGATCAGAGAGATATGGAGAGAAGTCCACCCAGGCACCAGGCTGGGGGCGGACGTTTGGTTGTGATTGATACCATCGCAGAAGAATTGGCGTCGGGTGGGGAGACCTCGGCTGGTAGGAAGGGTTATGTTCGGGCTGGGAGAGAGTATGGACCAGCTCGGGGTCCGATCCCGGAGATGGAGGAACTCACATTCTCCTCAGAAGACTTGGAGGGGGTGATATTGCCCCATGATGAACCACTGGTGATCAGCGCTGAAATAGCCAACTTCACTGTGAAGAGGCTGATGGTAGACACTGGGAGCTCGGCAGAAGTCCTATTCTTGAAAGCATTTGAGCAAATGGGGTTGGACAGGAGCCGACTCAGGCCATTAAGGGGTACTTTAGCTGGTTTTACCGGACAAGCCCACCGAGCCGAGGGGGTCATCAACCTCCCGTTGAAGCTAGAAGATGGAGACAAGCGGGTTTCGATGCAAGCCAACTTCATTGTGATGGATTGCAACTCCACTTACAATGGGATCTTAGGTTGGGTGGCGCTAAACCATTTCAGGGCCGTCCCTTCAACTTACCACCAGGCCCTGAAATTCCCGACCCCGGCCGGCACGACCACCATTCACGGAGCCCAGCTCTCAGCTCGGGAATGTTATGAAAATTCCCTCCAACCCAAATATCAGGTTGGCTGGGGACCAGATTTGCCCAAGGAGAAGAGGGATGCCAAGAGAGGGAGCCCAACTGAAGATCTTCAAGAGGTGGAGCTCTCCGACGAGACAAATAGAGCAAAAATAGGGAGTGAACTCTCTGGCGACCTCAAGAAAGGTATAAGCCAATTTTTCCTAAAAAATAAACACATATTTGCATGGTCTGTCTCTGACATAACAGGTATTAACCCGGGAGTGATTGAGCATCACCTGAATGCCGACCCAAATCACTATCCGGTAAAGCAGAAGCGTAGACACTTCCATTATGATAAGCAACAAATCATAGCAGAAGAGGTGGACAAATTGGTAGACGCTGGCCACATAAAGGAAATCCAGTACCCAACCTAGTTATCCAACGTGGTGCTGGTGACCAAGTCCTCAGGTGGATGGAGATTGTGTATTGATTTTACCGACCTCAATAAAGCCTGCCCTAATGACTGTTTTCCCATACCTTGGATTGATCTGATGGTGGATGCCACCTCCGGGTTCGAGCTACTCTCTTTCATGGATGCCTTCAAATGCTATAACCAGATCAAGATGGCTCCCGAAGACAAAAAGAAGACTGCCTTCACCACCGATAAAGGTCTCTACTATTATGAGGTCATGCCTTTTGGCCTCAAGAATGTTGGAGCTACCTACACTCGGATGGTGAACAAGGTTTTCAAAAATCAGATTGGCCGAAATATAGAGATCTATATAGATGACATGTTGGTCAAGAGCAGAAGGGCGGAAGACCATGTAGCCGACCTGGCTGAAGCCTTTGCCATAATTGAGAACTTTGGGATAAAGCTGAACTCGGAAAAATACGCATTCGGCGTCAAGGCAGGAAAATTTCTAGGCTTCATGGTCACAGCCCGTGAAATAGAAGTCAACCCGGAGAAGGTTCAGGCGATACTTGACCTGGTGCCGCCGACCTGCATGAAGGACATCCAGGTGCTCGCGGGCTAGGTTGCGGTGCTAAACAAATTCATGTTCCTCTATTCAAAATATTGAGCAATCCTAAGAATTTCGAATGGACTACGGAATGTCAAGATGCCTTCCAAGAGCTGAAAATGTATCTAGTTTCGCCACCCCTGCTATCCCGACCTGAGGTGGGGGAAGAGCTGGTACTATACTTGGCATGTTCAGGGACAGCAGTGGCGGCAGCACTACTCCGTGAAGAAGGGAAGGAGCAGAAGCCGGTCTATTATATCAGCAAAACCTTGCAAGGGGCAGGGGTGAGGTATTCCTCCTTGGAAAAACTCGCCCTCGCGCTCATCACGGCGGCAAGAAAGCTGAAGCCATACTTTGATGCTCATCCCACTCAAGTCCATCATGCACAAGCCAGAGGCGTCGGGTAGGCTGCTGAAGTGGGCAGTTGAACTGAGTCAATTTGACATCACCTACTAGCCCAGAACAACCATCAAATCCCAAGCCATTGCGGACTTCGTGGTGGAATATATTGGCCGAGCCAAACATGACCCGGAGGATGTGTGGAAGGTCCGTGTGGATGGGGTATCAGGGAAGTCTGGAAGCGGAGCCGGAGTAGTCATTCTCGACCCGACTCGGCATGAGTACCAATATTCCCTCAAATTCGCCTTTCCGGCGTCCAACAATGAAGCTGAGTACGAAGCAGTGATCGCGGGACTGAAAATTACAGCTCAGCTCGGGGCGCAAGCAGTCGACCTAAACACCGACTCTCAATTGGTTTCTAGTCAGATATCGGGGGAGTTCAAAGCCAAAGACAATGTTATGCTGGCCTACCTCAACAGAGTTGAGGATTTGACCTCAGGGCTCAAAAGGTTCACGATACTGCAAATTCCGAGGAAGGAGAATATGAAGGTTGACGCCCTGTCCAGGTTGGCCTTGGGCGAGAGCCGACCTACACTGGTCCATGTGGAAGAAGTGTCCGAACCAAATATCCTGTTAGGGATGCAAGTCGTAGCCGAACTCAATTTAAGCCCAGATTGGACCAAACCAATTGTGGACTACTTAGAGGGGGTATAACCCCGGAGGATGAAAAAGCAGCTCGAAAACTCATGAAACAGGCCTCAAGGTTTGTCATAATTGCCGGAAAACTCTACAAGAGAGCCTACACTTGGCCTGTATTAAAATGTGTTGGGCTCGAGGAGGGATGAAGGGGTATGTGGAAACCACTTGGGAGGCAAGGCTCTGGCTCGGAAGGCATTGAGGCAAGGCTATTTTTGGCCAACCTTAGAACAAGATGCTAAAGAGTATGTAAAAAAATGTGACACCTGCCAAAGGTTCGCCAATATACAGAGGAAGCCAGCGGTAGACCTCACAGTGATGATAAGCCCGTGGCCATTCTATCAGTGGGGTCTGAATATTATCGGTCTATTGCCAACCAGTGTTGGCCAAAAGAAGCACGCCTTCGTAGCTGTAGACTACTTCACCAAATGGCCTGAGGCTGAAGGTGTTGCTAGAATAACAGAAAAGGCAGCTTGGGATTTCGTATGGAAAAACATCATTTGCTGATTTGGGGTACCAAAGGTTATCATTACTGACCACGGCAAGCAATTCGACAGTGCATACTTTCGAGACAAATGTGCTGAGATTGGGATCAACCTCAGATTCTCATCTATTACTCACCCTCAAAGTAATGACCAAGTTGAAAGGACTAACCAAATCATTTTGCAGGGCCTGAAAACCAAGCTGGAGGAAGCAGAGGGCCAGTGGGCGTCGATTCTTCCCGAGGTACTGTGGGCTCAGCGGACCACCACCAGCTCGGCAACGGGAGAATCGCCCTTCGAGCTGACCTTCGGTACTCAAGCAGTGCTGCCAGTGGAGATCGGGTCTCCGACCAGTAGAACCCTCCACCATGATCTAGAAGTAAACGGAGCACTGATTCGTGAAGAGCTCGATCTCGCCAAATAGCTCCGAGTTAAAGCTCAAATCAGAATGCTGGCCAGCAAAGCTGCCATGCAAAAAGCCTTCGCCAAGCAGGTCAAACCCAAGCCTATTAAGGTTGGCGACCTCATACTTAGAAAGGCCATCTTTTTGCCACGCTCAGGTAACAAGCTCTCCTCGACCTGGGAGGGATCGTACGAAGTCGTTAAAGAAGTCCGACCCGAAACCTTCTACCTCCGCAACAAGTACGAAAAACTATTGAAGAATGCATGGCACTTAGAACACCTGAAGCGGTATTTTGTCTCAAGCCAAAATTTCTTGTAATGGCCCCGAGCCGAAATACAATGTGACGGCCCCCGAGCCAAAATCTCTTGTTAAGGCCCCTGAGCTGAAATTTCTTGTAACGGCCCCCGAGCCGAAATACAATGTAACGGCCCCGAGCCAAAATCTCTTGTAAAGGCCCCGCGCTGGATATTTAGTAACAACCACTAAGCTGAAATCTTTTGTAAGGCCCCGAGCCAAAACTTTATTTGCGATCGTCTCCCGATCCCAAGTATATATACAAATTCAATACAATGCATTTTGTAAACCAGTGCAAAGCCCGACCCGGGCCCAAGCGCCTCAGCTACTAAGCTACTGCCAACTCGGATTAACGCGGTGGCCACGTTTAATTACGAGCTAATGATTAAGTAAACCAGCTCGGACAATGTTCCAGCTCGGGTATAATCAATAATAATTTGATTTAAGTTCACCAGTTTGAATTAAGGTCCAACTCGGTATAGTCCAGCTTCAGGTCGGCATGTTAGTTTGGGTCTAAACTCGAGCTCAACATTTGTCAACATTAGTTTGACCTACTTTAAATCGGACTGACAAGTCCGGGTCGGCAACGATAATAGTTGTCTAATTAACCAGCTCGAATTAGAATGAAAATTCATTAATCGCGTCCAGCTTGGTTCCTTACATTTAAATTAAGTTTGAAAGGTCCATTATCTTGGTCCGACCCCACTTACTTAAGTAAATTTGTGGAGGGAAAGGTACACATGTACGAACTCGAATGAAACGCAAATAAAACAGAAACATCCAATTCATTGAAAGTGAAAAAATACAATTACAAAGAGCCCGACATGGGTGAATCTATTAAAACCCGACCCGAGCTAGTACAAAATTTACTTAGGAGTGGCGGAGGTGGTAGCATCGGCTTCATCGCCGACCCGATCCATGCCCTTCTGGACAAATTCAATCACCTCCTTAGCTTGGGACGTCAGGTCAGCCGGAAGCTTAGGAATCTCTCAGAACTCCTGTGGCGGAGCCTCCAAGATTTTGATGTAATCATTCTTGGTAGCGGGGAAGAAGGTCTTCGTTCTCTCCCGAGCTGTGACTTGGCCCCGGAAGTAGAACTCCAGCTCGGCGTACTTGGCCATCGCCCCACCTTCCGTGGCCAACCAGTCCACGACCTCTTGGCTGGACTTAAAGGCTTCTACTGCCTTCTCCCCATGGGGGCTAACCCGATCTACCAGATCCTTAAGCTTTGCCTCGGCCTCGCGCTTATCCTTCTTGAATCGCTCGACGTACTTGGCCGCGGCCTCGCACTGGGAATTCTCTGCCTCAAGCTCCTTCTTCAGCCTGTCGATCTCTGTCGCGTCTACTTTGTGCCTTTGGGCTGCATCCTCCCTCAGGGCCTCAAGCTCGGCTCGGGAATTGGTGTATCGCTGCTCGAGCTCGACGCAGTGAGCTTGGGCCTGAGCGAGTAAGTCGGGTGCCGAAAGGATATGGGACTCGGCCTGCACAAAAGACGACAAAACAATCAGCCAAGCCAAAAAACTTAACCATATCAACACGGTCAAATATGCCTTACCGTGACTATGGCCGTCCTCAGGTCGAGCGAAAGCTGCTCCGCCGGGACCGTTGCCAGCTTGGGGTTGCGGGCGACCTTAGCTGCCTCCACGAAATCCTTGTTGGGAGGACTCACCTCCGTGGCCTTGCCTTTCCTAGAATACTCTGTCTGAGGTCGCTTCTTATTGTCAGGGCGGGATGCTGAGCGCTCAGGGATCGCCACACCAGAGCTCGGTCTTTTGGGCAGGGGAGACGCCGACGTCCCCTTGGAAGAGACCTCGAACCGCTGCCTCTGCTCTTGAGGGAAGGAGGAGCCCAAGCCAGACCGAGCCGAGACTTCGCTACTGGCCTCGGTCTTTCTCCTCCTTTGGGCATACGCAAGCTTTACTGTATCCGCCATGCCTACAAAAACAAAGGAAAGAGAGATGAAGAATGACCAAATGCAAACTGAAAGTAACAACGGCAGACAAGGAGACGGGGAAGTCGGGCATTGATCCTGCGAACTGACCATCTTCTGAGCCGGACTCGGCATTCTCTTCGGGCTCGGGAAGTAAGTGAGGGTGCTCCATCCTCAGGTCGGGCTCTTTCCCGAATAACTTGGATTTCTAGATTCTGTCCCACCTGAGGACGCTGTCAATATCAATCAGCATTCCCGGCTCGGGCCTCAGTACCCTGACCTCGGTAAGTTCCGCTTCTGAGAGCTTGGGGTCATCATTCACAGTATTTTTCAAGGAAGAATTCCAATCCACTCTACACCCCGGGTTCACAGCCGACTCGACCCAATAGTAGTCGTTGTGCCAGCCCTTGTTGGAGGAGTGCCACTTGGTGAATATGACATTGCTGACCCGAGCTGCGAAGTGAAACCACCCTGGCTGCTTCGGGTTGGGCTTGCAAACAAAGAACTGCCTGAAGCGACGCAGGGTCGACTCTCTTTTCTTCTCAAGCCAGAATACATAAAATGCCACCATTACTGTCCAACCATTTGGTGACATCTGACCTGGACTAAGCTCAAAGTAGTTCAAAATGCCGGCGATAAAGTCGGGAAGTGGAAGCCCGACGACATCGAAGGCGAGGTCATAAATGGTGAAATGATCGGGTGGAGGATAGCAGGCAGGCTCGTTCCGACCTGGAACCTTCAGCTTGTGGTGTTGGTCCACCGACCAATCCCTTAGCCTGGCGTTAGCCATCTGGACGGTAGAATGGCACTCGCGCCTACAGCAGGCAAACAGCTGCTCTATCCTCTTTTCCCGAGCCGACGAACCACTGGCTGTAGCTGAGTTCCGAGGTCAGACCGCCCTAACCGGGACCGTATCAATCGGTTCCGACGTAGAGGCTCCAGCTAAGTACTCATGCGGTATCTCAACTCCCTCCAACCGGTTCAATGGCTCCGCATCTTCCCTATCTCCCAAGTCTCCCAGGTCGGCTAAAGGATCTGCCTCAGCTTCTTCTTGCACCCGCCTGACCTCGATCACTTGGCAATCATCGTCACTCTCCCTGGGCCCGGATTGCCGAGCTGATCCTTGAGATACGCCGGTACTGTCATCACTATGACCTCCATCTGAGGTAGACTCTGAGCTCGACGGATTCTCGTCCCCTCTATAGGATCTCACCTCTATCACTTGGGAATATTTCGACTCCGACCTCCCCATCCTGTTTGCAAATAAAAATATATGTACAGGAATATCTAAAGGGAGTCGGGACGTACCTACCGCTCTAGTTGTCGAAGATGATCTGATCTAGTTGGCTTCGACTTAATGGATTCCGAACCGAATACCCCGAGAAGATATTTGCCGAGCTAAAAGTGTTTGACCACTTTGATTGCCGACCTGAAAGCTCCAAATTTCATAAGCAAAGTGTGAAATGAATCTCGGATGTCAAGACCCTATTTATAGGCACCTCTTGTAACTGCCTCGGGAATCCCAAATGTCGCATCTTGTCATAATTGCCAGGTGACGTATCAGCCATCTGAAGGGCATACACCGCTGACGTGGCCATCCCTACTCTGCTGGGGTCGGGCACCTCCAGCTCGGGAACAACTCCCAAATCTAGATCTCACCCTCTCAATCTCGACTTGGGGGAAGGATTGACGAGGGGATCCCGAGTTGAGGTAAGAGACCCACACCGAGATGATGAGGGCTAATCCGAGCCAAGCCTAGCATATACAGCTAATGCCCAACCTGAATGTTGATCCGACCTCACCCCGACCCAGGAAAAACCCGACCTCAGTGCCAGTTGCCCTGATGGGACATAAAGTCTTGATGCGACATAAAGTTGTATCGCATTAAATGCTGTCAAGTCCGAATTTAGTATAAATAGAGTTTCACCCCTTCATTTCAAAGGCAACTGCTCATTAAATGCTCTCAGCTACTTCGCCAGCTCGGACATACTAATCATTCGCACGCCCGAAGGAAAAATCTGGGTCGTCACCCCGCCTTTTCTTTCCTTTTTCTTGTGCAGGTCAGGTAGCCGATCCGAAAATCTAGATCGAAGAACCGACCCGAAAATTTAACTCGGTAAGAGTAACTTTCCAACCTCAACGTCGAAGTTCTGACCTCGACATATATAAATAACTCAGCACACGAATTATATACAAGATTTAAAAATAAGTCCAATTCCTTGCAAAATAACGTGAATGCGACAAATGATGATTTTTTTTGTTATTTTCTATTTTTTTGGGAGGGTGTGCAAGTGAGAACATTATGATGATTTTTTTGTTATTTTTTTTTGGGAGGGTGTGCAAGTAAGAACATTATTTTTATAACGATGAGAAACTCTTCTTAGATAATATCATAATAGTTCACCTCAAAATTATAAAATTCGTCATGTTGCGATGTATTTTAACATATGTTTTAAATAAATTAAGAGTTAAATAATATTTATAATAAAAATATATAAATTCGTATTTAAAATTTTAAATTATAAATTATTATTTAATCATTTCATCTTATATTTAGTGGTGACAAGTAAAATCGCTTGGTAGGAAACTGGGATACCTGGACCCATTACAGCACACAGAAAAAATTTATCATTTCCTTTTCACTGAGAAACACAAACTCAAAACCAGAATCTCAAGAAACAAAAAAGAGCATGCCACATTGGCATAAAAATCTTGTAGACTCTCTCTCCTCTCTCATCATCCACCCTCACCTCTCACTTGCCTATGACTGTTCCTGGGAAATCCAAACCAACCAATTGGAAGCCAAGAATCTTCATCAAAACTCACCCTCAACAGATAGAACAAAGTACACACTCATGACACAAAACTCAACCTCAAAAAAACACACTTTCACACAGCAGCCTACACTTGTTGCCACGTGTCCCCTTGTCTCTCCACTAACTAAAAAAAACCAACTGTTTCATTTTCTCAACAGTTAACTTCCCTCGACACAAAATATAAACTCAGAACTTTCAACTTCTCTTGAAGAAAAAGAAGGTAAAAACTATCAGCTGAAGCAAAAAACCATCACTGAAACACTCTGTATATAGGCAAAGTGCATTGTTGATCTCACTTTCTCTTTGCAGAGAGAGTGTTTTCTTGAGATATTTATATAGAATTCAGATGATGGCATCTTTGGTTCCTTCACCATTTACATTACCAAACTCAAAGGTAGACCATCTATCATCATTTTCTCAAAAGCATTATTTTTTACACACTTTTCTTCCCAAGAAAACCAACCAAGCCAACTTGAGATCACAACAGAGATTCAAATGTGCTGCAATTGGCAATGGTTTGTTCACTCAAACCACACCTGAGGTGCGCAGAATTGTGCCTGACAAAAACCAAGGCCTCCCCACTGTTAAGGTTGTCTATGTAGTGTTGGAAGCTCAGTATCAATCATCCCTTACTGCTGCAGTTCAAAGTCTGAACAAGAATGGCAAGTATGCTTCATTTGAGGTTGTGGGGTACTTAGTTGAGGAGCTTAGAGATGAAAACACATACAAAACTTTCTGTAAAGACCTTGAGGATGCTAATATCTTCATTGGGTCATTGATTTTTGTGGAAGAGTTGGCTTTGAAGGTTAAAGCTGCAGTGGAGAAAGAGAGGGATAGGCTAGATGCTGTGTTGGTTTTCCCATCAATGCCTGAAGTTATGAGACTTAACAAGTTGGGATCGTTTAGTATGTCGCAGCTTGGACAGTCGAAAAGTCCATTTTTTCAGCTGTTCAAGAAGAAGAAATCATCTGCAGGCTTTGCTGATAGTATGTTGAAGCTTGTGAGGACATTGCCGAAAGTTTTGAAGTACTTGCCCAGTGATAAGGCTCAAGATGCTAGATTGTACATTCTTAGTTTGCAGTTCTGGCTTGGTGGTTCCCCTGATAATCTGGTGAATTTCTTGAAGATGATCTCTGGATCCTATGTTCCTGCTCTGAAAGGGACAAAGATTGAATATTCGGATCCGGTTCTGTTCTTGGACAGTGGAATCTGGCACCCTTTGGCTCCTTGTATGTATGATGATGTGAAGGAGTACTTGAATTGGTATGGTACCAGGAGGGATACTAATGAGCAGCTTAAAAGTCCGAATGCGCCAGTTATTGGGTTGATCTTGCAGAGGAGTCACATTGTTACTGGTGATGAAAGTCACTATGTGGCTGTAATTATGGAATTAGAAGCAAGAGGGGCTAAAGTGATACCAATTTTTGCTGGAGGACTTGACTTTTCGGGGCCAGTTGAGAAGTTCTTCATTGATCCAATTACTAAGAAGCCATTTGTGAATTCAGTGGTTTCACTTACTGGTTTTGCTCTTGTTGGTGGTCCAGCAAGGCAGGATCATCCTAGAGCCGTTGAGGCATTGACAAAGCTTGATGTGCCTTACATTGTCGCGTTGCCATTAGTGTTCCAGACAACAGAGGAATGGTTGAACAGTACACTGGGGCTGCACCCAATTCAGGTGGCCTTGCAAGTTGCTCTTCCTGAGCTGGATGGAGGAATGGAGCCAATTGTTTTTGCAGGACGCGATCCTAGAACTGGTTAGTATTTGTTTTCATCATACCTTCTTGATTTATAAACTTTCTGGTTATCTACTCATTTTTATTTGCATTTTTTGTTACGCTTGATTCGTCAGAAAGATATAGATTTTTGCTCATCCTTTTCGTTTCTATGTTGTAATGGCGCGCTCACCAGTTTATGACCATATTTTTATCTGGAATCTGCAATGTGATCGCAGGTAAATCACATGCTCTTCACAAGAGGGTGGAGCAGCTTTGTACCAGGGCAATCAAATGGGCTGAACTGAAGAGAAAAACAAAAGTATGTGATCTACAGCCTTATCATCGAAAAGTTTAGCAATCTTCCCCTATTTAGTTAAGATCTGTTTTGAGTCTTTTAGCTTAAAACTCCAATTAAAACCAACACGCCCTGCTTTTTGCCCGGCTGACACCACAGAGCTTCTGTATGTGAGAATTGCTTAAATATTTTGATAGAAAATTGACATGATTTCCACTCCACCAGGCCAAACAAACAGAGACTTTAAGTGATTCTCATCGCCTGACCCTTTTCTGATTTGGGTGGATGAAGATAAGATTAGTTCTAAAAGATTCACGTTGTCAATTTTCTTGGATACTAATCAGTATATTCCGGAATGGAACAGGCATTATTCTAGAAAATTATGATTCTTTTGTTGATTACTGTCATTATTGAATCGTAATGGTTAATGGCGCTAATTAAAATATGATTAGTTACTACAGATAACTGGATCCATTTGTTACTACCACTTTGTAATCAACCAATTAAAATATGATTTGATGTTGACAAAAGCAATTCCATCTTCTTTTCTGCTTTCATCTCAACATCTATGTTGAAACTTTTTCCTAATTATGCCGTGTGCTTTCCCTTTCTTTCTCAAACTGTAGAATACGATAAGTTCTCTAGGGGATTAATTTACTGCCTCTATACTAATTATTGGTTATGCATACGAATTATGAATACTGAGAGATATAGATAGTAGATACGTCAACATCAGCAAACAGAATAAATATGGCGCTAATAAATTCTTAGCATATATACATCGGATTTGGGTTTTGAGGAACTATTTATTGACTTAATACATTGCAAATGGTTTTATTAAAATGAGATTTATAGTGTTGACTAAACACGAGATGATAAAATGTGCAGACAGAGAAGAAGCTGGCAATTACCGTCTTCAGCTTCCCACCTGACAAGGGCAATGTTGGAACTGCTGCATACCTGAATGTTTTTGCTTCTATCTTTTCTGTTCTTCAAGACCTTAAGAAAGATGGCTACAATGTTGAAGGTCTTCCAGAGACTTCGGAAGCATTGATCGAAGATATAATTCATGACAAAGAGGCTCAATTTAACAGCCCAAATCTTAATATCGCTTACAAGATGAGCGTGAGGGAGTACCAAAATTTAACTCCTTATGCCACTGCTTTGGAAGAAAACTGGGGAAAACCTCCTGGTAACTTGAACTCTGATGGAGAAAACCTCCTGGTTTATGGGAAACAGTATGGAAATGTCTTCATTGGAGTGCAGCCCACATTCGGTTATGAGGGTGATCCAATGCGGCTTCTCTTCTCGAAATCTGCCAGTCCACACCACGGATTTGCTGCTTACTATTCCTTTGTTGAAAAGATTTTCCAAGCTGATGCTGTTCTTCACTTTGGCACTCATGGCTCCCTTGAATTTATGCCTGGGAAGCAGGTGGGAATGAGCGATGTTTGTTATCCAGACAGTCTAATTGGAAACATTCCAAATGTCTACTACTATGCAGCTAACAACCCCTCCGAAGCCACCATTGCGAAGCGTAGGAGTTATGCAAATACAATCAGCTACTTGACTCCTCCAGCTGAGAATGCTGGTCTCTACAAGGGTCTCAAGCAGCTAAGTGAGCTCATCTCCTCCTACCAATCTCTTAAAGATACAGGCCGTGGCCCACAGATCGTGAACTCTATTATCAGCACTGCTAGGCAGTGCAATCTTGATAAGGATGTGGATCTTCCAGAAGAAGGGGAGGAAATCTCTGCGAAAGAGCGTGACCTTGTGGTTGGAAAAGTGTACTCAAAAATCATGGAGATCGAGTCCCGGCTTTTGCCTTGTGGACTTCATGTAATTGGTGAGCCTCCATCTGCAATGGAGGCAGTTGCAACTCTAGTCAACATTGCTGCACTGGACCGACCTGAAGATGGTATTTCATCACTTCCATCAATATTGGCCGAGACTGTTGGAAGAGATATAGAGGATGTCTATAGGGGAAGTGATAAGGGTATCTTAAGGGATGTGGAACTGCTCCGGCAAATAACTGAGACATCACGTGGAGCTATAACCGCATTTGTGGAACGAACAACCAACAAGAAGGGCCAGGTTGTTGATGTTGCTGACAAGCTGAGCTCAATCCTTGGTTTTGGTATCAATGAACCATGGATACAGTACTTGTCTAACACCAAATTTTACAGAGCTGACAGAGAAAACCTCAGGGTTTTGTTCCAATTCTTAGGGGAGTGCTTGAAGCTAGTCGTGGCTGATAACGAGCTTGGAGGTTTGAAACAAGCTCTTGAAGGGAAATATGTGGAACCAGGTCCGGGTGGAGATCCTATTAGAAACCCCAAAGTCTTGCCAACTGGAAAGAACATTCATGCTTTGGATCCACAAGCTATTCCAACAACTGCAGCAATGCAGAGTGCGAAGATTGTTGTTGATAGGCTGATTGAGAGGCAGAAGGCTGATAATGGAGGAAAGTATCCTGAGACTGTTGCACTTGTGCTGTGGGGAACAGACAACATTAAAACATATGGGGAGTCCTTGGCTCAGGTCTTGTGGATGATTGGAGTCAGGCCCGTGGCGGACACATTTGGGCGGGTAAACAGGGTGGAACCCGTCAGTCTTGAGGAGCTTGGAAGGCCAAGGATTGATGTTGTTGTGAACTGCTCTGGAGTTTTTAGGGACCTCTTCATCAATCAGGTATTGATTGTTGCTGGATTTTCGTAGTGTTGATTTTCTTTGCCCTTGCACACATCTTTTCCTTTTATTCCAAGTTCGTTATGCCAGTAAATTACCTTCTTTTGCACTTTTTTCGCAGATGAATCTCCTCGATCGGGCAGTAAAGATGGTAGCAGAGTTAGATGAGCCAGAAGACCAAAACTATATCAGGAAACATGCTTTAGAGCAAGCGAAGGCACTTGGCGTTGATGTTCGTGAAGCTGCAAGTAGAGTCTTTTCAAATGCCTCAGGCTCTTATTCCTCCAACATTAACCTTGCTGTTGAGAATTCCTCATGGAATGACGAGAAGCAACTTCAAGACATGTACTTGAGCCGAAAATCATTCGCCTTCGACTCTGATGCCCCTGGTGCAGGAATGACCGAGAAACGGAAAGTTTTCGAGATGGCTCTTAGTACAGCCGACGCCACATTCCAAAATCTTGATTCATCAGAGATCTCGCTGACAGATGTGAGTCACTACTTTGATTCAGACCCGACAAACCTTGTACAAGGCCTCAGGAAGGATGGAAAGAAGCCCAGTGCATACGTTGCTGACACGACCACTGCTAATGCACAGGTAAGAATCGTTAACTGTTGCATTCCTTACATTAAGGTCCAAAAAGCTCAATCTTTTTATACTGCTTTTGCCTGATAACTCCATGTTTCAACTACTCAGGTGCGTACGCTATCTGAGACTGTGCGGCTTGATGCAAGGACCAAGTTGTTGAACCCCAAGTGGTACGAAGGCATGTTGTCCAGCGGGTATGAGGGCGTTCGTGAAATTGAGAAGCGCCTGACTAACACAGTAGGGTGGAGTGCAACTTCGGGTCAAGTTGACAATTGGGTGTATGAAGAAGCCAACACAACTTTCATTCAAGATGAGCAAATGTTGAACAGGCTCATAAGCACAAACCCGAATTCGTTCAGGAAGTTGGTTCAGACTTTCCTGGAGGCCAACGGACGCGGATACTGGGAAACTTCGGCAGAGAACATTGAGAGATTGAGGCAATTGTACTCAGAAGTTGAGGACAAGATTGAAGGGATCGACCGGTGAATCATTACCGAGTCTTAAGTAAATATATTGACAGAAAATAAGATTGGCTGATCACTTCTCTCTCTGTGTTATCTATCTTTCTGGAGGATCAAGAGAAATGAACATTTGGAAAATTGTTTCAAGTGAATATTTCTCGAACAGTTCTTCACTGTAACTAAATTCTTTTCTTCACAAGATATGACATCCATGAACTAAAATTTTACCTACTTTTGATCACTTTTACACCCTGATCAATCTTTAGTGTAACCTTCAGACTGGCTTTGTGTTCACTTGGACAGCCATCATGCAACTTATTAGCAAATGATATTAAGCAAGGGATAAGCCTTCAAAACGTAACGACAACAACAACATTTATATGTACAGCAAACAACAACAACCGCCTGTAGTTTTGAATACTTTTCTATAATCCAGTTCATATTTTTCTGTAAACATTTTGTGTCAGATGTTTAATAGGCAACTGCTTCACGGTGCAAATTTTGGAGACAGAATACTCATTTTCTTACCAGCTCAATCAAAATTTGTGCAGAAATGAAGGTCCTGATATATCATTCATATGAATGAAAAGTACACAATGTACAAAATTCAAGTGTGAAGAAAACTTGTTAAAACAAAAAACTAAAAAGAGAAAAGAGGAGAGTATCTTTTTTCCACATTTGGCTTCTGTGTGGAGTAAATCTAATTAATATTACATGAAAATTCTACAAAAAGAATCCTCCCTCCTTTCAAAAGAATAGTACAAAAAAATGCACAATTTGGTGTTAACATGTCCAGTACATATCTTCTGTATCCCTCTTGAGAGGCTTTTATGAGTGTTCACAATTATTTAGCCATCACACTAACTCCATTAGAAGGGGGTCACCGGCAGCCATAAGTCTCGTTAGCTTAATAAACTCCTGTTCACTTGATACACTCCATGGGTGAACTGCCGGTACTTCAGCAGAATAAAATGTTGTGGAATTACTAGGTGGCTTGCGCTTGTAAATCATTGAATTTAACACAGGGTCAAAATTTTCCGGTGTGTCCATTGCCACAAAGAACATGGGTGTTGCAACCTTGTGATGGATATCTAGGTCGCCTACCAGGTTAACCAGATCAACGAAGTCAGCTACAAAGTGCCGAGGAACATAGAATACCTCTGAATTGCATATTGTTAGGCTCTGGTCATCCTTTATAGCTGCTTTATAATTGACTTGGAAGTGCACTGGCATTGTAGCGACTACTTTCTTTACCATGTCTGCTTGCTTCACAAACCAATCTGAGTTGCTAGCAACTGAAACTGTTGTCCAAGACTTGGTTACCTATATGCATCCAAGTTGTTAGAGATAGATGAAAGAAGAAAACTCACAATGATTTCTTCTTGACTAGCGTCAATTCACACTATTTCAAAACAAAACCATATAAAATATCCATAGAGACTAAAGCTTTTACCTTGAAGAAATATAATGAGCATAAATGGTTAGGATTTACCTTGTTACTGATCCAGAGCTTGGACTTGTCTGCTTGCATCAAATTCCAGTAATTAAGAATGGTATCGTCTTGCAGAAATAAGAAGCCTTCTGCACTGGAGTATCTATTAAATATTTCGGGCAAATTCCTGCAAAAAAAGAAAATAGTATGTCATAGATAGACTAGGAACAAGATACAAACACATCGAAGTGGTATCTTAATGCAAGGGGACACCATAATTGAAGAAATTCTTCATAGGTCATATTAAATCCACCATTCTATATTACCTGTTTCCTTTTAGTTGGGTTTAAATGTTCAGGAATCACAGTCAAAAAATACATTAAAGAAGTTACAATTAAATTTTCAACAATCAGAGATTGTTATTAAAAAGATTAAATCAAACAAAGGGACACACAGAATTCTGGAACTTACTTGTAAATATGGTCCAATTGACCTTCTTCAACTGCAAGATCTACATTCTTTTGCCCTGACAATATGATGACCGTCTTAAATATCCTGCCATACAGCAATCTCCACTCTAGTGCAGTTCGTTCAACGGGTCCACTGCAGAACATTATAAGCACCACATTTCCGAAATATTTCCTCCACCGAATCAAATTTCCAATCTCATAATTCACAGTCCCTATTTCCTCAACCCCAAGGTGCACAGATGGTAACTTCTGGGGAACAAATTCCTTCCTATCACCATGTCCAATGTTTGCCCTTGGCAGGTCTAATTCCAGAGACATTAATCGAGGCTGCTGGTAGCGAACAGAAAGCAAATCTTGAATCCAAGCAGCAGTGAACTTCACATCTTTCTCAGTCCAAAATCCTTCCTCAGCCATTGCATAGCTCAACTCCAATATCTTCTCAAATAACCTATGCTTACTCGATCTCCACCCCACCAAAAACTTAATCAAGCGTCCTACATTCACATGTAGATCTTTCTCTTCAGAAAACGGGTATGCTTCAACTCTATCATACCGATGAATCGTGGGAGGATACACCACAACATAACCGCCAACCTCCCACAAAAGCCTCTGTGCCCAGTACCCCCTCAACACATCAGAAGCCATCGAACTAACCGAAACCGGAAGCATCAAACCCCAAAACGCAGGTGAATGAAAAATCGTGTTAAATGAATTCACCGGCACCATGGTACCTTGTGGCAAGGCCACTTTTGGAGCACGCTCATCGAACCTAATATCAAACGCCTCCAACGCTGCTTTCCTAGTAAAATAAAAAACCGAATCCACATCGGGCAACCCATTTGATATCCCTTGCTGAATAAACTGCTTCCCACCAAAAACCTCGGTGTAATACATCTCATGCTCAATCTCCCCCACATTCTCCAATGGCAAACCCCTCGGCCAAACTGACCTCTGCCCAAAATGTATATACGGGTTCACAACCGTCCTGTTCGGATTCTCATGAGTGTACTGCAATATAACCTCTTGCCTAGCACTTTCCCCTACTAACTCAACATCAAAATGCTTCCCTACATCATTATCTATAACCTCGCCTCGATCATCAACATCAAGTATTTTCTTAGCACCATGTTGTATGGCAAATAAATAACCAACAGTTTTACGAACATATGAATCGTAAGGCAAGTAATCAACAACTCTATAATTCAACTGTGCTTGCATTTCAAGTGACAAGTAAATTGTACCTTTGAGGCTCCAATCTTTCGGGGTTTTCGAGTTCCCAATAGCAAGTAACTGCCACCCTTTAATCTTCGACATCTTCACTAAAGAATCCGAAGGGTAATCCGATACCGAGACAACAATCCATTGATCAGATCGGAATGTAGCATACGGCGATGTGGTATCAGGGTTAGAGGGTATGTTGTTCCAGTTGATTTCGGGGGGTTTAGCGGGGTGGAGGGTGTGGGATTGGGTGGATTGGAGGCAGAGGATCGCGGCGGTGTCGCCGGAGTTGCGGAGGAAGAAGAGGGTGGCAACGGTGCCGATAAGGAGGAGAATAGTGAGTATTTTGTAGAGATTTTCCGAGACCCATGTGGAGAAATCGAGGTTTTTGGCCTCCGCAAAGATTGGTGGCTTTCTTTGAGCTTGAGGTGGCTTTGGGGTCACACGATCTTGCACCAACATGGTGTGTGTGTGTGTGTTTTGCTGGTTTTGCAGCTCTGTGCGTGTGTGGGGAGTATTTGGACTGTGTTTCACTGAGACATTGACTGATGTCTCTGTGTGTGTGTGAGAGAGGGGGAGGGTAGGGGGTTGTACCGACAAGTGAGCTGGTGATGTGTGTGTCTGTGTGAATTTTTTTTTTTGTATGTGTAATTTGTGTGTGTGTGTGTGTTGGTGGTGGGTGATTTTCTTAAGCTTGAATCTAACTGCTGCTGCAGTGGTGTGGGTTAGTTTGGTGGAGTGGGGTGAGGTTAGAGGGTGGGGTCTATTTGCTTTTTTACTTTTGTATGTCAGATTTGTTCATTGATGTTGCTTATTTTATTTGTCCAAAAAAAAAATGTTGCCTATTTTAATTCTTGCTTAGATCTACGATGTATTATTAAAATCTTACTCTTTTCGTTTACGGGATTAATTATACGCAGAAACACACTAATTATTTCAATTTAGCGTTATCTCTTTTGTTAGTTTAATATACATAAAATTTTATCCGAGTATTTATATTTAATTTTTTTAAAACCTTCATATGTCTTTTTTAAAACATCTAATTTTATCTTTACCATTTATTACTTAATATATTCAAACCATTTCAATGTTACTTTATAGTCTTTTTCTCAATCAAGCTAATCCAATGGCTGATTTTAGGGGAAACAGTAAGGTGTCTAGTTTGTAAGAATAGATCTGATTGAACAAACTAGTGATATATGTGTGGAGGGAGCGTTATGGACTAAAAGTTGTTGGTATGGTATTGCTAGGGGAGGTCTACTAAGGAAAAAATTTAAAAATGTATCACTTGATCTAAGGATGGAAATTGTATGTGAGGGGGAGATTTACGTATTTGTAATGCAACGAGGCTGATCCAATCTACTACAAGTCCATAGCAGGGTTTGAGATTGAGAAATTAATTAAGTACAGGCACAAAGGAGATGAATGTACAAGATAATAAATTCAGTGTCGTTTCTGCTACAACCCAGAAATATTATCGATAATAATGTCCATCTGTCTTTGCTTAGAGAAGTTCAACGATAGGAGCAAGCTGAACTTGCAAGGCAGAGGAGCATTATTAAGACTTAAATAAGAGTTTCAAGTTAGCATACATAGATTAGTTCAAGGTACACATAAACCGTAATGTATCTGAACACATAACCTACATAGATTGGTGCATACTGCCGACATGATAACCAAGTTACAGTTTTGAATTTAGATATACTCGTAATATACAATAGTATGAGAGAGATCTAATTTAATTATTTAAATTATTTTATTATAACTATATTATCGGTTTGTAGTTTATTTTGAATACGGTATATTTTTAGGTTCGTTTCACACAATTTGTTCTAGGTAATTTTGACTGAATCGGTGCATGTATTTAGATGTACCGCTGCACCTGGAGATTTACCAGGAGGTAGTCAGGCTCTGTCGATCTTCAGTTATTGGGCTCCGTCAATTAGGTTCCCATGTCATAAAAAAAAAAATTGTATCATCAGTACACTCTTATTAAAAATCTCTTATACTATTATATCGTTATGAGAGAATTCAAATTCATTTTTTAACTTAGTATTTCTGAGAAAGGGGTAAATTGTACATTCCAAATCATTGAGCAGGAGGGTTGTTACTTTATTCGAACTCGATCTAAATGTGGTAGGTGTTCGTTTGTTGGGATGTCAGCAGCAATTGAAGGGTCCAAGGCAGCAATTAATGATAATTCTCTGGTGGAAAACAGTTTCTGGCTGGTGTTTTTTCTTCTTTTGGAACATATTTTTCAGAACTAAGCCAATTTAATTATGGACCCCTTAAAATGATTTGCTTTATTTCTTGGGAAGGTCAGTAGAAAAAAAAATATTTTTCTGGGTTAAATGTCTTCTAGCACGTTCTATTATCACATGGGGTTGGGAAAACATGTTCTTATTGGAAGAACTCAACGACTTTATTCCATAGTCGCTAAAATCTTGATTGTCTTAGCAATTAAATTTTTATGAGATTAAAGATCAGTGACAAAATGCCAGGTCATCATCACCGTTAAAGAATGGTGGATGGTAAATTATGAATTTTAATCTTTTCATAATATTATAACATTATAAAAGAGATTTAATTATGATGAATTGTCTATATAATTATGATGAAATGATTTGAACAATTAACAATTATTGAACCTCCTCATAACAATTTACATTGTGGGCTATTGGAGATGGAGAGCTTGTTAACATATGGAATCACAACTGGATTAATGGGATTCGCAATTTGGACTGTCCCAGCATTCCAGGTCTCTCGAAAGTTAGTGAGCTGATTGAGCTAGTTTCAAGAAAATGGCGCGAAGATTTGATCAAAAGCATGTTTCCCCAAAGCATTGTAGAGATCATCTTGCAACATATATGCCGAATGATGCTCAAAATGATTTTATTGTGTGGCCCCTTGTTAACAGCAGCATCTACAATGTGAAATCGGGCTACTATGCTACAAGGGAACTCATAAAATCCAGCAAGAAAAAGTCTAAAGATGGAGCAAGCTCGTCCTACCGGGAGCCAAAAACATTGTGGAATCTGTTATGGAACAACAACATCCCCCCCAAGATCAAGATCTTCATGTGGAAAATTGTCAAGAATGCTTTGCCAACCTAGGAAAACCGCTTCAAATGAAAATGTGTTGACAGTCCTCTATGTTCTATTAGCAACCAATGTGTGGAAACGGTTGAACATGTTTTCTTGAGCTGCCCAATGGGTCCATCACTTCTGGTTTGCTTCACCGTTGCAGTGTGCCATTACTGGGATTGAATGTAATTATTGAGGGATCTGACCTCACCTTTATGGTTTTGTTATTGGAGATTATTTGTTGATTGAGTAGTATATTGGTTTAGAGATTTATTAATTCGAGATTTTAGTAGCTCTGAATTATGTACTTAATGGTTGTGCACCTTGCGGGCTTGAAGGGTTTGCACCTTTTAGGCACGCGGCATGTCACGCATTTCGTTACTTTTGGGGCGTGACAGAAGTGGCATCAGAGCCTAGGTTATGATCTCTTGAGTTATGATGGTTTTGAATATTGTTGTTTTTGGGTGAGATTACATTGCTGATGTGAGAGTTCAATATTAATTTAGTAGAAGTCTTTTGATTATAGTGCAATTACCTTTTGACTTTGATCATGAGATCTAGAGTTATATGATGATGTGACTTTAAGAATTTTGTATAACCTTATTGCATGGTAAGGCATATGGTGCTAGCTTTGAAACTATTAGAAGAGCTCTGGTTATGATATCTGGGATATGGATGGTTTTGAGTGTGATGAATTTAATTTGAGATTGTATTCCTGGCGTAAGAGTTTAATTTAACATCTATTTATTGGTAGTCTCGTAGCCATAGGTTGATTGCTTTGTAAGTCTTATCATATGATTCTGGGTTAACAATTGATAATGACTTTAGGAATTTTGCGTGCAACTTCTCATTGTGGTAAGACATATGGTGTCTGGGACTATCAAAAGAACCTAAGGTTATAGGTACGTTGTATTGGCTTAGATTATTAGAGGTTGATGCCTTGTGAAATTGGGAGTAATAAAGACGTACATAATATTCTTAAGATGGAAATTAGAGTGGTGTGAGTTTGTACCAAAAGAAGTGAACAGGAAAAGTTTTGCATACGAGGAGTGCTTTAGAATCCTTTCTTCATCTCAATGTGTAATGATGGACTGTAAGTGAGAATGACTATAGCCACAAATATGCTTGCTAGCCTCTATCGTTGCTTATATTTTGATATTATTTTGTCATGATTTCAAAGATGTTGATCGAGTTAATAAGTTATTGGTCGTCGATGGTTGAATCAAGTAGAGCATTTACTTCGGTTATTATCATTACTAAACTTATAATTTAGATCCTACTATCCTGTGAATAGATTGACTTCTAGCAAATGGCTCTGCACATTAAGGAAAAAAAAACTATATTGATTTGACTTCACGGGAATAGTTGGTGTGGCCTATATTAGCTGATTGATAAATACGTAACCAAAAAAAAAAATGTCATCATTAATGAAATTTATTTGGTTGTGGAGTGAGCCTTAGATTTTTTTTTTAATTAAATAATATAACATGTAAAATCTCATATATGGGTACAACTGCATTTGTTTTTCGATTTTGATGTATTAGTTTGTCATTTTGTAAAAGAAAATTAAAAATATATAGTTTGGACATTTGCATCATTTCTTGCTTAAAGAGATGATTAAAACCACTAAAATCGTATGTCGTGTGAAAAAAAGAAGGATATGTATTTATCAAGCATGTGGTTGAGCCTTGTCAACAATGAATGCATTTTGTAATAATATCTTCTATGTCATTTTTACCTTTTAAATGAGCTTCTTCAGATAATGTCTTCTATGTCATTTTCACTTTTCAAACGAGTATGTTCAAAATAGTAATTCTAATTTGTTGTACTTTTTTTTCATAAATTAATATAATAATACTCTTCTTGACAATACAAATAAGTAAGAGATTGACTGTTTATGTCTGGTAGACCATGTGCCTTACAAGTGACTACAGTCAGACCTACTTCAAACGTTCAAAAGAAAATGAGTTTCACTAGCTTATAAACGGAAAAAAAAGGAAAATCTTGCATCCTTCATCATTTGAACCAGATTCTTTTGGTTAATTTATGAGAAATCTTAGATTGTAAATTATTCATATCTCATATGATTTCAAGTGTAAAAAAAAAAAAAAAAACTAATTGTCTTCGCATTTTCTTCATAGAAATTATGAATGTTTATTGCATAGTGAATGTTAAAATTTGTTTCAATTTATCAGTTTATATAGCATTAGGAGCTAGATTTCATCTCATAGTTTTAAGTTATTCGTAATCTCTAAATTGTGGAAAGTTTTTCACAGAGAGCACATGACATAGTATGATTAGAATATATTGCATTTCTCAAACGTTTTCCATATATATGTCACATGACCTTGAAAACTTAAAGTAAAACTTGGAAAAATGTATTTAGTAGGCTAGTATTTTCTTACTACTCTTAAGTGACCATTTGGCAATGACTTTGGAAAAAAAAAGAAAAAGAAAAAGAAAACAAATTCTGGCCATCTCATTAACCCCGAACATTAGATTTGACCCGATTGTATCTTGTATTGTCTACAATGCAAATAAAAATAGTACAAAGAAGTTATGTTAGGGCTAATGTACATGTTATTATGGGATTAAGTATTTGGGTATTTGAGATAAGTCTCGAAAGAGAGTTTCACATGGATTCTTATAGAAAATGATAGAAATGTACTATAGACTGCCAAATAGAAAAAAAAAATTATGATTGCGTAATTATGAGGACAGAGTAATCACATTATTATGGTATTCACATCCTTACCTATAGGGTTGAAGTATGAGGAGTTTGATGTGGCTTTGATTTGGCTTGCCAAATTTATTTTGAATTTTGCATAGTGAAAGAAATAAGTAGACCGAATTTTCTTGCTTTACTTTTAAAAAAAAAACGATACAATACTCCTTTTGTTTAAAAAAATGTAAAAGTTCTTATTATCCAAGAGTTACTCTTCAATTGTAAGTCAGATTTATTTATCCTCCATTATAATCTTATTATGGACTTTTGGTAGTGTATCAATTGTGCTTTTATAAATCTAATGTCAAGTCTATTATGCCTCTCGGATTGTCATGCCATTGTTAGAAATATGCCTTAATGCTACATATTTGGATGACATATATTGGAGTATTTTGACATTAGTCTTTATATGTTCGTTTACATATTGACATAATTAGGACATTCATATTCTTCTTCTTTACGTGTATGAATGAGTCCCTAGTATTTTTATTAGATGAATGTATTCTAAAACCGTTTAGAATATGTTGGCGTATTTATTTAATATGATAAATACTTAAAGTGTTCATAGTCCTTAGATTATTTGATCGGGACTTCAATAATCTATTACGGACTATCACATGTGTTGTTACCTTTAATTAACATAGGGATGTTAATGATAAATGATGGTGAGCCACGTGCCATAATAGCATAGGGATGCGACTAACAAACATGTGGGTGACTATTAGTTGAATAGTTCTCTGAATGTGACGTGAATAACAAATTATATGACTTTGGATTAATAATTTGTTATCCGTTGCGATTGTGCATGTAATCCTTATACTTAAGACATTACGGTTGTCATATGTATTGGGGTTTGATTCAAGCATTTGGATAATGTTTGTCTCGATAAATGAGATGAGATACGTCATCTCGCATTTTCATTCGTCTGGTATAGTGATTGACAGGTAGTGGTCAAGATAGGATTCATTAACCTCCGTCGTGAGGCGATGTCCTATGCGATCTAAGATTGGTTGTTTACTGAGGAAATCCTTGGCCAAGGTATGAATGATGGAGAAAGGGTTTTTCATGTGTCATCTCTCATTACACCAATTAGATCTATGCATAGTATCGAGTTTATGAACTTAATCAAATCATGGTTCTTGCTCGACGGGATAATTGATGGAAGGATTGAATTGCACGGTAATCGGCGACTATAAATAGGTTCATTACGTGATTACTTCATTGCCTCATAAATTGTCTTGATATGTTGCTAGACGTCACTCAAGACCTTAAGGGTGTTTCAAGAATTGAAGGAGAAATTCTTCGAACAAATCAAGAACCTGATTGACATTAAAGGTGTTTAATGTTTCCTTAGTGCTATTTGGCTATGAACCTAGAAAGTCATACCATATTAGCAAGGAGATTAAGTCTTGCTTGGACTTGAATCATCTTCTCTAATAAATTATTAAGAGTTAATAATTGTCGTCTCAACCATTAAAAGTTAATGGGGCAAATTTGTAGGATTGGCAAAGATTTGGGTGCTTAGTGTAGATTGGTAAAATATGATTTATTCCTATTGGTTGCCAACATATTGATGTGGCAAAGTATTAGCCAATAAACACAAAGCACCAAGATCAAAATCCTAGTCATCCATCTATTAATCCAAGGGTTGAAATTTGGTCAATAATTATAAGCTTTATTTACGAGTTAAATAATAGCAACTTGTCTTGTGATGACAACTTGCAAGACAAACGCATTTGTGTGTGTTGTGTTTCACGGCAAAACAAAAGCAAGAGAAGACAAAGACATTTTGCTCTTTTTGCATGAATCAAGGAAAAGAGAAAAACAAGAAAAAGCCTTGTCTCTTGGTCTTGTGTCTTCTTGGTCAAAGCAAGAGAAAGAAGACAAAGACTTCTTCAATGGTTGTGAGCAATATACACAGCTAATGAAGGAGAATAAAAAATGAGTGAGAAAATTATGCTCATTCTCATGTGTATACACGATCAAATGAAGAAGTAGAGAAAGCTTTTGAAGTCCTATTCTTTTCTGAAAAATCAGCCACATATACATACACTATAGATGAGTTGCAAGAACATGAGAATTAGTTCTTCACTTGCTTTGTCATCTTGGATTAAATTGAGACTATGGAAGATAACTAAACTAAGAGTAGTTTTAAGTAATCTTTCAAATGAGAGAAGTGTTCTTGTCCATGAATCTTCCAAGGAGTTTGCTAGCACTACAACTCAAGGAGGAGGAAAGGCTTCTTCAAAATGCTAGGTGGACAATCTAGGACTTCTACACTTGTGGAAGGTTCAAGGAGTTCTCAAAGCTTCACCAAATGATTCCAACCTTTGGTCTTCAAGATGTATTATTCTCTTCTTGTATTACCTTTGGTTTGAGATGTATATTGCATAAATATCAAGTATTGGGATTGACTACACATAAATGTTATATATGTTATGAAAAATTGTATTTCATGCTATCTTCCGCTGCAAAATTTTTATTCTATATGTGCAATCCCGGATATCGTTCCTTCAGCCATATCATTTATGCTTCTGAAATATTATTGTCAAAACTATTATCAGTAATTATTTTTGCAATATTGCTATTGGGTGAGTTATTACTTATGCTTCTAGAATATTGCTATCAGATCGCTTATCAATTGTACTTGTGGAATATTAGTGTCAAATCGTTTATGAATCAAACTTTGTAATTTAAATGTCATTTTAGCTATGCTGAGAATTTGCTTATCTATTTTCTCCTAATCATATTTGATGTGATTATTGAAGTTCACTTGTTTGACTCAGTTGACAATACTTACTTAATTGATGCTTACTAACATCTTTTTCCCCCATTGGCTAGTGAAAGCTTAATTCGCTGCAATAGAATTAATGATACTTCAAATAGTTAGTGTGTATGACTTCTAATGATGATGGTGGTGGTTGATTTGGTTGATGAACTTTTGATTCTTGATGAGCAGATAAAATTAACATGGTTAATTGGGTTTTGATACTTCTTTGAGGCTACATAAAATCTTCTTTGAATAATAGGCTAATAATACGTGGCGAACTTAGGCGTGAATGAGTTGGGAGACATGAAATGATCTTTATTTCACCTATGTAAGATAAAACGGAAGGGGTCAATGTGTCAATATGATGTTAAACAAACGATTAATTGTATGGGTACATATGTCTAGGCAAAGGTATATTTTTAAGATTGACACATTAGTTCTGAAGAGATAACAACAAATTGAGGACTTTAATAAGTGACAGTTTATGTGCTAAGGTTTCTAGGTTCCTTAGTGTATTGAAAAACATTATGTATCATTTTGGAGACGTCTAGAATTTGATAAGTCAAAGAAAAAGTCATGGTCTATCCATGTTAAGTTCATTAACCATTTGAGAAAATCTATCTACACTGAGCTTTGGCAAATGATGAAGTAAGAATCTTATTTGGTGACATGAATTTTATGGCGACCTCTTATTGAGTATTGATCGTCTACAAGTATCAAAATAAATTTCGAGGGATAAAATATTGACATATATATATATATATGATATTGAGGTTGTACATGTATTTTGGAAAAGAATAAGTTTCGAGGACGAAACTTTATATAAGGGAGGAAGGATGTAAATGTAATGACTCAGTCACTAGTGGGGCCAATTAGTGCCCACATAATTCTCACCCTTAATTTAGGGCTAAGTGGTTATTAGAGATTTTGAATAAAAAATAATGATGATGAGGATAATTGAATTATATTCCTACATAGCTTAGAACTCTTTCATCATAAATAGAAAAAAAAAGGATAAGAGATAGAACGTTCAAGACTTACGTTTACACGTCTCTATCATTCTACAAAAGCCTATAGATATATATTGAAAAAAATAATAATAATTCTTCTCTTGGAGGATACAAAATTAGAAAGGACGAAATCCCTACTAGCGTGGTGATTAAACAATCGGTAGTTATTGATTGGGGTTTTGTGTGGATGGGAAGAGTATGAATTGCAGATGTGCCTACTTGGTAGAATTCTCATTCCATAGATTAATGTAAGTGGAACTTTCCTATGTTTGTATATTCTTTGTACAAATTTTATCATAACGATTTTACTAAGATGGATTAGACATGTCCCTATCGTATTGCCCTATTAGAATAAATGACTGTGGGTGATGAATCCGAAATTTTTGCTCCTGAAAATTTCTGTATCCTGTTCTTTGCGAATGGTTCAATGACTATCAACTGAGAATTAGTTACCGTCACTTATTTTTGTTTTCCACTCTTGTTTTTCTAACAATGTCCATGCGTCTCAAATTCTATGTATGTGACAACACTGCTTGGCTGAAAATCTATTGGCTTTGTTTCCAAGCTTTCAAAAGTTTTGCAATGGCCTTTATGACGTGGGGTAGACTGACCCTATGTCTCCAAATCTTTTTGAATGATGCCCTGCAAGGTTTTGCACTTTGTTTTTGAAAAGAGTTAGAAACCAAAGAAACGAAATTTTATGACTGCAACGATCAAATTATCCAGCGCGGTCGCTGCAATCCAACCGAACCAATGGAGTATTTTATTTTATTTTTATTATTACTACCTCAAAAAGGAAACATTCTTTTATTCAGTTCCTTTATTTTCATGTTAAACTGAATACTTTGGAAATCAAGCTACGTTATTGGAGGATTTGAATATGCTCTCATTGACTTTTTAATTTTCTGTTTTATTTTCTTTCCCTCTCACATTGTCATTATTATATACCAAATAGCTTACCTTGTAAATATTCCATGACATCTTCGATCATTCTTGTGCACTATTTTCTTTCATCCCTATTTTATGTTCCCTCTCAAAATCATATAAATGATACATTTCAATACTTCCTTATGGCTGTGAGTTACTATTGGTACTGATACTGTTCCCGCTATTGAATTATTAGGGGCCCCATTTTCATTACTGAACTGTTGCTGTACGGGTTAAATGCAGCCACAGCTTTTGTCCTATGATATGCATTGAAATATTTTGATCGAAATGTTATGGTTTACTCTTGCATATGAGTTTTTAGTCAACTCACTCATATAATATTCTAGATGTGTCTTGCGTCAAATGTTTGATTAGGCAAATTGTTTAAATTATTGAAATTTCATCAATAGTGCTAGTCTGTGGATCTTGAACAGTATTTCCCCTTTGCTTCAGTCATTTGCTATCACTTTCTTTACGGGATGAATTTCCTTACTAAGCTTTTGTTCGCTCACTATATTTGCTTCTGCCTGCTTTCTTTGCAGTTAAATCAGACTAAGTGTTTAAGCATTTGGAGATATCTGGATGTGATGGTGTGCACTAGATGAGAGCTCTTTTGTTTAGTATTTTCCTTTAGTTATTTTGTATCGAATTGAATAAATATTCGCATTACTGGGATTGAATGTAATTATTGAGGGATCTGACTTCACATTTATGGTTTTGTTATTGGAGATTATTTGTTGATTGAGTAGTATATTGGTTTAGAGATTTATTAATTCGAGATTTTAGTAGCTCTGAATTATGTTCTTAATGGTTATGCGCCTTACAGGCTTGAAGGGTTTGCACCCTTTAGGCACGCGGCATGTCACGCATTTCGTTACTTTTGAGGCGTGACACACAAGGCTATTTTGCACGTTCAGAATTTATTAGCTGATTATGTCGACACAGGTGAGCTTATTTCAAGTCATTCAAGTCAGATGGATCATAGGCATTCCCTTTTCATTGCAGAAGTGTGGTATCCTCCAGCCACTGGTACGTTAAAGATTAATACAAATGCTTCTTTTATTGACAACAAAAAAACATATTTTGCTTTTATTGGCAGAGACTTCAACGGAGTTCTAAGATATGGGCAAGCAGATCTTATCAAATGTTGTTTAGCCTTTGAGGCCGAGGCGCTTGCTATTAAGAACGCATACTTGTTCGTGATGCACCTCGATTTCCTTTGCATCATCATAGAAAGTGATGTTGAGGCGATACTCAAGGCAATCAATTCTCTGACTCTTGCTGTTGGTTGGCAAGCCCGTCGCATTGTGGAGGATATTAAAAATATTATGAGTTCGGTCCCATGTTTGAGGATCCGAGGCATTAGGAGAACCGATAATGTTCCTTGTGATTGGATTGCAAAAACTAGATTAAGAAATGTCTTGCCTATTGATTGGGTCTCTAATGTTCCGACGGACCTCGTGCAATTGTTAGTGTCAGATTTTCATTCGTCTGGGATTGGATAACTTGTTGTATTGATCATTTATTTAATGAATGGTGTTTCTTTCGTCCAAAAAAAAAAAAAAACTCCTCATAACATGTTATAAGAAAATTCAAAATCAGTAAATTACAACAATTCATATTGGAGTCTAAGTGAATCGTGTGAAGGTAAATATGTGTGTAAATTGACTAACAAATCAAGCCCGGAGCCAACTTTTAGAAATCTTTACGATAGATTAGATTCCAACTACATTATTATTTTTATTAGTGAATGATAAAATGGTTGAACTATATCTTGATAGAATCATTAAATAACCTCGTTGGGCCTGCACCCTTCCCGTTCATTTGGACCCAATAAAACTAGATGGGCCAATAATTGGACTTTCACAACATAGACTTTTCATTATTGTATCCTGCTTGAGCCCAGCATGTTTTCCCCAAAAAACAACCCAGCCCATTTCTTCACGTGATCCATTCCCTTCTCAACCCAACCGTTTTTCTCAAAACAGTGAATTTAATCGAGAAAGAAAAAATAGACAAAAAAAAAAAGGAGAGAACAAATTTTCAAAAGCCTCCCGCCATTTTCAAATTTTCAGAGCTTTCACAAAAGCTAAACAGAAAAATGAAAAGAACAGTAACAGTAGCAGCAGAAGAAGCAGCATTTCCAAGTCCAACTGAACGCATCGTCGCCTCAGCTCTTATTCTTCTCTCCACCTCACCTCCAACGTAATATCTACGTACATATTTTATACACATACGTATGAATATAAATTTTATTTTTTAAGTTGCATATAGATTTATCTTGTATGTATATTAATTTTATATTTAAGTTGCATTTAGCTTTGAATATTTTTAATCTCTGTTTTGTTTGAAGTAATGTGAGGAAGATGACGAAGAGATCAGAGGGCAATTTGAGCCGTTCGAAGTCGAAGGCGGCGTTCTCATCGTCGTCGTCGAAAATATCAGAGAGCAATTTGAGCTGTTCTAAGTCGAAGGCGGCGTCCTCATCGACGTCGTCGTCGACGACGAGCGTGGTGTGTGATCGTAACCGCGATTGCGATCGCGATCGCAGCTCGTTAACGCCGTCGGAGGCGCCTTCACGTAAGCTGAAGGCGATTGCGGCGTTTGTTGCTCGCTTTCATGACTTGAAGAAGCTCAAGGTGTGTGATCGATCAATCACTCTTGAAATTCATTCGCATGCATATTCAAATGAAGTTTTGTTGTTGTTGTTGTTTCAGTTTGAATTGTTGTACAGCAAAATCTAACAATAATTTGAACTTATTCAAGTCATTAAAACTGTTTGTAACTATAATTTGAACTTCTTCAATCCATGAATGCTAAATGTAGCTATATTTTTTTGTTTCTATAAATTTTCAACCATATTCACATTGAAGCTTAATCTGAGATGATATTTTCACACTGTAAATTGAATAGTTCTACGATTTCGAGTTATTTTCGCTTGTGGACTTCGGAAAACGATTAAAGTTGAAGCTAAATAAATGCGTGTATTTTTTGAATGATTTTGTATTTCAATCGCTTTTGACTCTCTCTCACTCTGTTTTTTGCTGAAAATTTATTTTTCTTCACAGAATAATGAGAATTTTGTCTTTTTATTTTTATTTATAAATAGGTGAAAATGTTAATAAGTAATAAGCTCAAATTTGATATCGATTTACATTTACTATTTTGAATTAATTTATATAATCTTCATCTTTATTTCCGAATGCTACACGTATAGGTAGTGAGAAAGAAGCGATCAAAGAGCTTCTGGATCTCCGATGGCCGGAAAATCAGCTCCGGCAAGCCGGCTGAGGACTCTGTGTCAGTTTCATCTTCGGCTTCGGATTCAACTTCGTCGTGTCTGACGACCAGCACCAGTGGCGCGTCCAGCGCGCGAAGCTGGATAGGGAGACGTGAGATAGAGAGTTTGCTGAAAAGGAAGCCGGCTAAAGTCGATGAAAATGGATATGTTATAGGCACGGCTCACATGAGGCGCCGAGCCGAAGCCATAATGAAGGTGTTGGCTTCTCATGGATGTGCTTCTGAAGTAAGGATTCGCCAGCTGCTTGGTGATAGCCCTGACACCAGCAAAGCCTTGAGAATGTATTCACCTCTCTCTTTATCATCAACGGTTCCGTACAACTTTTCCTGCACAGAGTACAATCATAGATTCCGTTTGATTTGCTCTAAATGCCATTTGATCTTTGTGTAGGTTGCTGAGAAGGGAAGAGGTGAAGAGACGTGGAGCAGGAGGTCGAACTGATCCCTATATTTACATGGTATTGCACTACTCCTTATTAAAGATTCAAAATATCTTAGATTCTTGTTTTGTTCATTGTGTGACATGAAAATAATATTCCGTAATGAAAAATGATAATTAATATCATAGATTTCAGTATAAGTATCTTAAATTTCATATTTTCAAACTAAAATGATTAACCAAGTTATTATCTAAATTCACGATACTCACTTATAACCATACTCATATCGTGTGTCTCGTGCTACTAAAATGAAGCTGTTGATATCATTTGTTCATTAGAAGTAATACAGCTTTACTCGTACTAGTAAGATTTACATCTCTGCTAAAGATCTACTTTTGGTTTATCGCAGATAGCATGATGAATTATCAACCAAGGTAAAAGTAAAGTATGGATTTACAAAAAGGTACAGGTATCAATATATATATATATAATCACACAAATTATCACATATTATTAAATTTACAGTTTAGCAGTTGTAATAGGCATTTTTTGGTTAGTATATATGTCAATATAAGCCCCTTCTACGCTAGTCAAATACGATTACATTAGCAATGAAATGGAAACTGACTCTGCTCTGCTTATATCTTAATTCTAGTTCGAAAAATTGCTCTTATTACTAACTGGTGTTACGTTACAAGGCCAACGTCATGTTTAAATGAACTTACTGCATGCATAGCAAAATTCCTTGTCTGATAAGTTTTGATTAGATCTACATGGCTCTCCTGAGAACATCCATAAATGACTTGCTATGGAACTCGGGTATGAATCTTTTCATTGAAACGAAATGGTAGGGAAAAAAGAGAGAGAGAGAGTAGTCCCTCTGAAGTTTCATGGCTTGTACCTTCAAGCCCCTATGATGCCATGAGTGTGTGTGTGTGTGTGTGTGTGTGAGAGAGAGAGAGAAAGAGAGTGTCCGAGTGTGTAAAGTCACTATAAAACTTTTATTATGTGAAAATGGTAACAAATTATTGCATGGTACAGTAACTGATAGCATTAGTTTACATAAGACATCTGGTATTTTGAACAATGTTGGAATGGAGCATGAATTCTTAACTATATTCCAAGTGAATAACATAACAAATCATGTCATTTTGCGAATTCTTACTGCTGCTTTTACGAACTTCTCCATTTAAGCTCTCCCCATTACCATGCAGATATGGAAAATTCACATCTCATAGTTTCATTTGGCCAAAGCCTCCTTTAAATGAACCATAAAGCGGGCGAGATCTCCTAAAAGTGAAAATATCCTCTATCGGAACAAATTTTTCTTTAACCGGTTCATCTTTCTCAGCTTTGAACTCTGAAGAATGTGAGTTTCCATAGATTCGCACGCTTAAAGCTTTTTTACGAGGGGCCCCGACTTTTATATTTTCATTGAAGAAATCAATCAACTCCTTCTGAGTCAGTTGCTTCAAAGCGGCAATCTGTTCCATCAATTATAAAACATCAATGCCAGTATTACAATGCTTCATGTATTTATTATAACCAAAGATTTTATCCGGGAAAAAAAACCCAGAAACTGTGGTGTTACTATCACTAGTACAGCCTAGAAAGAGTGGTTTTCGTGCAGTTCAATCATTTTCAGACTCTAAACAGCAGGATGAATAAACAAGTCCAAACGAAAATGCTGTTTCGAGAAATGATAAGAAAGAGATTTGTAGAATTCTGTTACCATATTTTAACAGAAGGATATACCGCCTTTTGACACAAAATGTATAAATCTTCATACCTCACATTCTCTCCTGTCAAATTTCAGAGTCCCGTCTGCAATCTCCCGCAAGTAAAATCGAGATTCCTCCCGTAAATTCTTGTGTTTCTCAAGTTTCATATCGATAAGCGTATTGACATTGCTCTGAATCAGAAATAGACATGTTAGAGATGTTGCAACTCATTCAACAACACATATTATTGTGATGGTTTACATAAAAGGAGTAACTAGCGATGAAAGGGAGCTGCGGCTAAAAGTGAGAGAGCATCAAAGTCGAGCTAGCTTCACGGTCAGTGTAACCCTGACTTGAGCTCGAGTCTACAGCTTTTATAGCATCTTCGCATTCAGCTTGCAGGTCACAAAACAAGCTAAATGGGTTAAAATAAGTGAAGTTATTAAGCTTACCTTGAATTCATCTTCGGACATCCCATAGAGTTTACTTTGAAACATGTCGAGAAACGCCTCGACTCTTGCATCAATATGTCTAGGATCCTGGCAAGTGCAGCAGTGCCGAAGTGCGAGATAAATACCAGAAAAGCAAACTTAATCATAATTCCTATAAAAATAGAAGGGGTGGAAAAGGATCTTCGTATACCTTTAGTGTGGACTGAATGATAAATTGCACACCACGTACACCAGAATAATCCCTGAATTGACAAAATTTCAAACGTATATAGTTGTTCAAATCTTACATGCAACAGATTATGATAAATGAACCTCAGGTTGGCTTAGCGTCTACATAGTAAATGGAGAACTTTTTTTCTATTTTCTTTTTATTTCTTAAATTTGATTTTCTTTTTTCTTATGTGGTAGGCTGCTATTTCTCACTCGTTTCATAGGAGAAGTCACTTGGAAGAACCATATATGCACACACACCTCTGCATAAGCACAGTAATGTAACCAAGTTGTTCGACTGATCTAAGCTGGTGAAAAGCTGGTTGCTTTGCTATCAGAGCAAAGAGCTGGAGTTTAACATTCAACGTGAAATCATCTTGATGCACCTGGGAGTTTTTCAGTAAGAAGTCAGATAATATAATAAATATATAGATAAAAGAATGGGACCTCTCAATCCCATCATTTAATTAATTAAGGTTTCAATATGAACCTTCACTCGTTTGTAAATGAGATTGAAGACTACAATGTTGACGCTGAACCATTAATCTATTCAACAGAGTGATTCAAATTCTCTCCACGGAGACATGCATAGTACCATAGAAGCACCCATGAGTATGATGCAGGCTCAATCAGCTGATTATCATTTCTAGGAATAGCTTTAATGTAGTGAAACAGCTCTCTCTCCTCAGACACGCACATAGACACAGACACAGACACACAACCAACATTCCCAACCTCAGTTTCGTTTGACAAGGATAAAAAAGAGTGGCCTGACTGTTTATGTTCAAGTGGACTACATTTTTTATCGATATTTCTATTTGTGGCTTCCAGGCATTTCTCTTCCACAACCAGAGAATTACAGAGATGTTCTAAAAGATTTTCCTCATTAAATTGATCTTGGGCAGTAAACAAAGTGCTAAAATTCTATCAAACCATATGTATGTTAGTCTCATGACATAGATGTTGTATGTATACATTCAGATAAGTTCTTGACTGTCCGCCATGTCTCATCTTGATTTGGAAATTTGCTTTTTTTCTTTTTCCCTTTTAATAGCTAAAATCTACTGAATCATGTACACATATACACAAAGTAGAATATCAGTGGATGCATACCTGAATGTAATGGATGAGGGAAGAATTTTCATCACTCGGATTTAGGCCTTCTGCAGAGTAAACGTAATTTATGCCTCTTTGTAGCTTAATAATTCTATTTGTTAAATGCTGCGATGGGAACAGAGCCTGGGATAGAGGCTGGAGGCCCTTGTAAAATATATCTTCAATATGTTGCATCATTGATTCTGCTTCGTTCAATTCAATGTTTCCTGAAAATAAGTCACAGGCAAACCGTAAGTCAACTGGCATAAGCAACCACAGAGACAAAAATGATTAGACAGAAGCTTAATAAAATATAAAGGAAAACCTGCTACATAGCATTCTAAGAAGGACCGTGAGAGCATCAGAGGATAAAATCTAGAAAGATCATCAGCTCCAAGGTGAGGTATAACTTCAAGTTCATCAACCCATGGCCATGCTTGATCGTGCAGTATTAGTGAGCAATAATACATGCCTTGCTGGTACGGCTGTTGGAACTTGATATTTTGATATTCCTTTGTCACCAACTCCTGTAAGGAGGCAAAAAAGGAACGAAAGTAAAATCACTGAATCAGTTTGTAACTTAGTTTTCTGTCAGAATATAACATATGAAAGAACAAGAACATATGACAACTGGAAATAGGAACCACCACCACCACCATCATCGTCGTCATAGTAGGAAAACATGTTTCAGGATGGAACCTCAAAGTGCTGAAAAGTTTTTGATTGGAAACTTAAATATTTATTAATTGGAAAGGAAAAAATTTACTATAGGAAACCTTATTCTAGCATGAATTCGAACTTCAGATAAACAGGCCTTAAATTCTTATTATATAGATTGCGATGAAACTATCTTGTAATCTATGTACATCCTAGAAGACATAATGAACATTACCAAGCCTATGGAATAACTTAATAAAACACATCGTGTTGTTTTTTCATTTTAATATAATTACTATGTTTTTAAAGCAGCAGTAATAAGGCATACATTTACAATGATTTCGATCTTGTTTCTTGTTCAAAACTAAACATGATCCCAAAAAAATATGAACTTCAAGACTAAAGGGTTGAGCTGGAACCTCACCTTGATCACAGAGAACCTATCAGGTTTTACTTCAAACTTGGCAATTTTGTCAAAAACTGTTTCAAGAAGGACCCTCAATTTGTGATTATATCCAACGAGAGTGACCTATAGAAATTGGTAAGCATGTGTTGTTAAACCAACAAACACAGATTTAAAACGCAGTTGCACTTATCAAAGGCATCAATAGACACAATGACTATTAAAAGAAAAGCTGAAGCTTAGTTCCTGGAGAGCTAATATCAGTTCTACATATTAAGGCAAACCAAGAAAGCACAATTTTCAAGGTGCATGGAACTTATTGTAAGATAAAACACAAAGAAATGCTTAGGAAAAGGCTTGCAAAGTGAAACCTTAGATTCAACAAAGCAAAATTAAGCAGCAAAATAATATGTAGATAACAAAATTAAGCAGCAAAATACTATGTAGATAAACTAACTCAAAGATGGCGGAAGAGAAACTAGCATATTAGATATTACTTTGTCATTTTACTTTAAAAGACAATTTTATCAAAAAAAAAGAAAAAAAAGAAATAGAAACTCTTTGTCCAAACATTAGCAACAAGCTTCATCTGTAGCATTCTTAATGAATCCTTCGCGTATGACATGTATCTAGAGAGAATAATACTGCTTGGATACGCTTCTAAAGCACAATAACATTTACAAAATTAGAAGGATACAACAAATACTATAGACCTAAAATTTAAATGTTTTCTTTCTTGCATGATTATGCACAGGTCATTCCAGTGCTATTAGTAGGGAACTTGAGAAGGACTTGCATGTGTACAATTGGATTACAAGGAACACAGAAAGTTTTCTGCATAGCATGCTGATTGACCAGAAAATCATATAGGTTTCATTCTACAAAACGAGTAGGAAAGGAGGAGGTTAACTTATCTTTTAAAGGGAAAACGAAGGGTTAATTTGTTTTTTCCAAGTTAAAAAGAAGATCATGAAAAACTTCTTATAAGGGATTTCCAGAGAATTCAAAGTTTAAGTCCAATTACGGAAATCTCTCCCAAAACATCAGCATCTGCATATCCTTTCCTATTAGGCGCACGACGCGAGTGATTTCCTTTAGTGTTTTGGTTGACATCCACTAAATAATTTCTATGCCTAACAAGAGAAGTCTTAAAGGGGATCTCATTTTGTATCCTATTTGGTGGACCCTCAGAAGGAAAGATAGAGGTCACATTTTACAGACATATTTGAACATATCCATAGAATTACTTGGAAGAATTTTACAATAACACGGAAGAGTGTACCTGGAAACCATGATCAGTGCTATTTATTCCATAATGAAGACCAGCAACCTGTGCATAGTAAGCTGAAAGAGGAAAATTAAGTAAATCTCTGCAAAACATGTAGGTCTAAGGAGAGGCAAGAATTTAAAAATGAAGCCCAAATGAATCATACACCACGAACGTTAGATAATGTGACATAGTGTGCTACTGACAGCATTCAATATGAAAAGCCATCATAAAAAATGAAAGGTCGGTGTCCCACCATGAAGAAAGCAAAAATATTAATTTGAATTCTACACTCTCATAAGCATACCATAGTCATTCAAGTAGTCCATCAACAAACGTGTAAATATGTCAGTAAGAACTTCTGATTCAGGGGAACTTCCACAGTGAGGACAGTTGAAATCTATTGTAACATAAGCCTTGGGGATGGAAAATGCTGTATCAGGCTTGTACCATAATCTTGAATATTGTGACTTCCTCAATAGAACTGGAAAATTTTTCTGTACCAGGAGAAACATGTAAGAAATATAAAATTTTAAAAAAGACATTGAATGAAGTTTAAACGATAATACCTTCTCTAACACACTTTTCAGAGATAGATCAGTGGGAATGAACACATTTGGAGCAGGTAGATGTAAATGTTCGTTAGGAGCTCTTTCCATCCATTGCTGCAAACCAGTATAAACTCTTCAAACAATTATTCATATGAAACGTCTACTTCTGGACACATATCATTTTTTTTCATGGAAACCAGCATCAAACCTGAATCATGGAGAGTGTAATTTTCTCCACAGAATATGCAGTTCCATACCAAGGCTCCTTTGTGTCTGTATGTCCCTCAAACTTCGTTGATTCCCAAAATATTCTGTTAAGAGCATTTATCAAAATAGCATAAACTCTTAACATGAAGATAATTGAAATTGCCCCAAACAATAATGATGCCACAAATACAAAAGAAGAAAAAGAACTGCTGCACGTCTGAATATATACGTTAGAGAGGGGAGAAGAGGGAGAGAAAAAGTAGAAAATTCTGAGGACCGGATCTATGTCCCGTGCTGGATCTAATATGTATTGCTAATACAGAAGACTCACTTTTCAGCAAATAAAATAAACAAAAATCTAATTCCATATTGAGCGCTTTGATTAGAAAAATCGATATGAACCCTATAAGAGAGATCTAAAAATCACTCAAACTCATTCAAGAGATGTGAAAAATATGTTGAATTTAAACAAACAGATCAAAGTAGAGAGAACTAAAGGAATTAAAAGGAAACGAGTTCAATCATGTCTATGAACAATAATTCCAGAAAATGCATATCCACTCATGTTGGTAGCAATATTAATTCTTCCCACCTAGGGGTAGAGACGGACACAAATAAAGACATCCTTTACTAGGAAATTTTTTAAGGCTACTTAGGAATTAAAATCTATCCTAAATACTGCAATAATGCTTTGAACAGGGATGCGACGGTCAAAGAGTAATCTAAATCGCATAAGAAATTCACACACAAAGCTTTCCACTGGTATCAAAACTCACCTAACATTGGCTGGGGTGAGCTCTTTCAATGCTGATTCAATAATCTCCGGGGAAAAGTTGGAAGGCAAAGATGATCCCACCAGCCAATCTTTAGGTGGATACCACTGTAAGTATAATTGAAACAAAAATTATCAACACAATCATCCTCTAAAAGAAATTCAATCACAAGTTTTACAAAATTAATAGTGCCCAAAAGGGAAACATTTAAAAGTCAACACTTTGAAGAAAAGAAATATAAGACGAGAAAACAAATTCCAATGCTGCCACAGAATGGAGAAGAAAAGAACGAAAGAAGATAAGACTAGACAATATTCTCAAGAGTTCATAAGCTGAATGTGTATCGGTTATTTTAGCACCACATATAGCTTGAAGACGATGATGCACATGTTATGCTAAAAGGAGAATTAGAAAATCCATTACCCACTTGCGGATGATGCACCCGTTACCACTAAGAGAGGGGGTTAAATTTATTTATTTATTTACTCCTATCTCAACAGTCAATGTTTTAACTCTTTGAAATGAAATATTGTTATATAATCAATTAATAGGTAAAGGAGTACCATTTGGAGAGACACACAAAAGTCAAATAAATATGGAAAGATGTCAGGATCTAATAGTCAAAAGGACAGAATTGTTGAGATATAGGTGGCAATATTTTCCACAGTGCTGCGAAGAAAGGGGAACATCATTACAATTATCCAAGAAATAAAACAAAGATCAACCTAACTTTAAGGGGGAAAGAATTTTGCAACTTTTCCACCTATTAGGAAATGGGAGATCGAGTTGAACTTTCTTTTTGGGGCCTATCTGATTAACATCTTGATTAAAGAAGAGACTCCTCCAAGCTTGCTTGCTTGATTCAAATGCCTTAAGATAGCACAGTTCTCCATGAAGGGTGTGAGAGAAAAAATATCAGCAAACAAGAAACCAAGAAGTCAGATTGAATGAAGTAACCAATTCCGTTTTATTTTTTATACGGAATATAAATTCCACTAAAATTTTGATTGTATGTAAAAATATGAATAATAAAAACATTTAAACTAAAGCATTATCAGAAAATTCTTATTTTCCAAAGCATCCCCTAATTCTAGAAAGTTTCCAACATCTGGAACTCCCCCAACTGCCACTCAGACTAATAAGTGATCCAAACACATAGTTATTTCAAAAAATGTATAATGGTCCAAAAATTCATATGATACATACAAGTTAATCCATGTGGCAAAAATTGCAATAAATAGTCTTAAATACCTGCATATTTGTTGCAACATTGACCACATAATCGATGGGAGGAATTTTATCTTGATAATGAAAGCCAGTCTCACAAACAGCAGCGAGCTTTATGGAAAAGTTAAGGAGAAAAGGAACATAAAAAGGTTAGCATCTATGCTGAAACCAGAAATGAAGCATCCTTATAAAATATAATGCAGCCTAAGCAATTAAAATACAAGCAACTAAACAACTCCATGACCAAAACCACGAAAAAGAAAATGGAAAATAATGTTCCAAAATCTTGATAGGGATTAAACTGTGCCCCATTCACCGATTGCCAGAAACTGAGTTATATGAATGCATCACAAATTGTTGTGGACCACTCAAATACTATATATGTTCTCTGTTCACATCACTGAATGTCTACACCTTGGCTTAATCAACCATATAATTGGGGTTAGATAACAAAGAGTACAATTACTTTATCCTGGCATGTCATTCTTATATGCTTTTCTTTAAATTTTTATGGACACATAGAGTGGGGACTTTCCATTATGATCCTAGATAACTGAGCAGATTGACTTTTCCAGGTCCAATTATATCAATTGCTCATTTGCCAACTAAATTAGTTGTATGTTAGGAATTCTAAATAGACTCCACATTCTACCCACAAAGATAAAGATACCATTGAACTTTTAAACAATGTTAGCTTGTCAAAAATGTGTTGCCATAAAAGATTTTTTTTTTTAAAGAAAAAAACAAGGTATTGCCACATGGATGGTCCAACCTGGGATATATGACATATTTCTGATGTGATGCCCTAGAAGTATAACAGGAGGATACTGAACTTAGCACTATGTTCAATGGAAAACAATTTTTTTTAAAAACTTGAATGGCGACATTATACTATCAAAACTCATGTTAACAGCAAGCGTCTCTACCTCGTCAAATATCCATTTACGGGCACCAGATTCTTGCAGGAGCTTGACATATCTAAACAGCAGGGCCACAATATCCTCAAAGTGCTCTGCCATTAAGTTCAGGGAGAAAAATATCGGTGTTCCAAGTTGTATCACCATTTTCAGTAAAGGAAGAACAAATTTTAAGAATGAATTTATGAATCCAGGAGTGAGAAAGAGAGAGAGAGAGAGAGAGAGAGAGAGAGATTCCTGCGACGAGTTCCACTTTCATTCTAGCTGCAACCCAAAAGCCAAAAGAGAAGAGAAAGAACACTGACCATGGCCAGCATCAGTCAGTTCAATGACTACTTTAAAAAATGAGAATTCATAACTCCAATCTGATTCACCGGCAGATAAACTTGTTGCCCAACCTACAGGGGATGCACATACTAACTCAGTTCCAAAAAGAGAGTGATATATATATATATATATATATTGTTTTTTCGTTTTTCTTTTTCTTTTTTTTTTTTTTTTTGTGCAAGGAAATTGAGTAGAAAAGGTAGGGGAAGAGAGCCTAGGATTTGTAAAAGGTAGTCGAGAACCCACCCAACTTTTTTAAGACGTAAAACAAAGATCCTTCTGCTTCATGGCCAATCAAGTGGCCCAGATACCTGCTAGGCCCTTCTTTGTAATGAAGTATGCCCGGTGATATTGGCCATATAAATCTCAATTTATGACCTTGTTTTATTGGTATAGCTTTGACAAGAATCTGAAATATACAGAAAAACAAGAAATAAGAATCTTGAGGGCAATAAATTAATTACCACAACATTACTGAAGCAAATCATTTTGCAGAATTAGGTGCACAACAATTGTAGAGAACTTAAAAAGCTGATCGTATTTGGACTCACTGCATACAAGGAGTAATTTTGAAGCAGCCTTATTTAGAGTCAGGAGGGCAATCCATCAGATGATGTACACATTTCATAACCTAATATCTCAGATGTGGCATTTGGCATTCTCCGGCGTGTATGTTCTCTTTTTATGGATGTCCAGGACGGCTGGCTTAAAGAGGAGTTATCAACCACCATGTGTTTTGGAATATGCTCAGAAGTACATTCAGTATTTCTTATTTTGGTCAAAAAGATAATATACCATATAGGACTATATTAGCCGAACTACCTCCTAATATCCTATTTTATCTAAGACAACATTTAGGTCACCAACAAAGGACCTTCATAAAGTGTATAGACTTGGAAAAAGGAAATATATAATCAAATCACTGAGTCTATGTCATTGGTGGAAATTAGAGAATCACGTTCACCAGGTGAGAACAGGCTTTCTTTCAAATAGTTTTATCAATATACAAATTACATTCTGTTGAAATATGAAATATTATATTAGTTTATATTACTTTAGTTCTCTCAAATTGGGCCTATTGTAAGGAGTAATTTCCTCCATAAAATTAGGCTTATTGTCTTCCCTTTTTTGCTCCTTAATATTAGAAAAAGCTATCTTCCCTATTTTCCTCCTTAATATTAGGAAAGGTTGTCTACCCCTTTTAGGGCTATATAAACTACTATGTAGAATCAAATGTAATCAAGAGTTATAATCAAGTGTTTTAATCAAATGTGGTGATCAATGTTGCAATCTAAGAATTCTATTATTTCACCTTAGTTTTCTACTTGGTATCAGAGCCAAAATGTTTAAAAAAAAAAAAAAAAATACGCACCGTTCATCAGTTAAATTCTGATACTGTTCATCAGTTTAAAAAAAAAAAAAAAAAAAAAATAAGGGAAAGCTTCCTTAGGCTTCCTCAACCAAAAACAATGTCATCTCTTTATTGTCATCGTAGCCGAGTGTCTAGCTGCCTTTGCTCTTGCCATCTCTTTATCGACATCATAGCCGAGTTTGTTCGACTACCTTCATCTCCCTTGTTTGTTCATCTCTCCCAAATGATAGTTCTTTTGTTCAATTGTTGACGGTTGCTAGCATATTGTGTTTAGATATGGGTTGAAGTGCTCACCAACCATTTGTTGACCGGCATCTCTCATCGTTGGCCCACTTTTTGACTGTGGTTTCCATCATTGTTCGTGGAAATTTGTTTGGAGGTTTTCCGGTGGATATGTTCTCCACCTTTCTTGGCTTGAGACTCAATTTGTTCTCTCAGCTCTCGGGGTTGGTACGTCCTCTGTCACGTACTTGGGGTTGGTACGTCCTCTGTCACGTACTAGGGGTTGATACGTCGTTTGTCACGTATCTTTTGTTGTCCGCCTGTTGTTTTCAGGCGCCTTGCCATAGTTTCATAGTCTTTCCAATCACTGGTGGTGCGCTATCGATGTTGGGGTTTTGGTCCAATCATAGGTGGCCTTTGGCCTTGGGTCCGCACATGGCTTGCATGCAGTCACTTGTTCTTCTTGATGGGAGCTATCAGTTCATCGTAATATCAACCATCACTTCTCCAGTCAGCTCTTGTCAAGCTTGGGTTCGTCGATATATTCGCCCCAGCTTGAGGGGGAGTGTTGAAATATGAAATATTATATTAGTTTATATTACTTTAGTTCTCTCAAATTGGGCCTATTGTAAGGAGTAATTTCCTCCATAAAATTAGGCTTATTGTCTTCCCTTTTTTGCTCCTTAATATTAGGAAAAGTTGTATTCCCTATTTTCCTCCTTAATATTAGGAAAGGTTGTCTACCCCTTTTAGGGCTATATAAACTACTATGTAGAATCAAGAGTTATAATCAAATGTTGTAATCAAATGTGGTGATCAATGTTGCAATCTAAGAATTCTATTATTTCACCTTAGTTTTCTACTCATTCAATTCCAATCTCCACTCTTGAGGGAGGAGGTGAGGAGATGGACATTACATCACAAGGAAAGAAATTGGAATCAGGTGCAGCTCATCATCAACTCTTGCCCTAATAACCATGACTTGTGTATAACTACGGCACAGTTATTTATATACCTGAAAATGTTCTGAACTGCAAGGTTGACCGGTAAAACGTGGACGAGCCCGATCAGTATTTCGGATTTCCTGGAATTTGCTTTCTACTAGGCTTTGATATTTATCAAGGCTATCTGCGTATATTCAGATGACAACAAAAAACTCAACTTCGTGAAAATATTCAAGGGCAGCATACACTTGAGACTAACACCTTAGGTTACCTTTTCCATAAACAACCAAATGCATGAGATTGGCTGAATAATTTTCTTCATAGAATTTGAGAAGCTCCTGCCTTGTATCCAATCCTCGTTCTTTTGGCCGCACCTCCAAAGTATCCCAGTTCCCTGTGTATGTGATACTCAATAGTCAAACATAACATTATCATATCTGGCCATGTTGCAAAGCCAGTATTTGTAATTTACATAATTGATAGCAACAACTGCTCTGCAGAAACTTCAGCTTATTAGTGTGGTCAATAACAAAGCTAACAAGTGGAAGTTAAACTTGCTTAGATATGGATGTTACTAGTGCAAAATGCTTGGCTGCTGCAGGCTACCCAGCCTTACATCTGTATTCAGACAAGCATACAGACAAGAATATTGCATGTTCTGAACCCAGGATACTCAACTCATGCTGCCTCAAAGTTTGCCCTCTAGAAGCTTTGGTTTGGCTCCACCATAATGGGTTCAGAACAAGAAAACAAAATGGCCCCATAAGTAAGGTTAAAAGAAGAACCACAAAACTAGCATTTCGGGAATTACGTATCATATCTTAATCAACAAAGAAACAGAAAACAAAAGCAAATCACAGGAGCTCAGATGCATAATGTAATAAAATTGACAGGACGATGGATGAAATTGCACACCTGTGCTAAATTTATGATACGGATGATCTGGTGCACTCAGATGTTTCTGGAGCTGTAGAGAACAAGGTTAAAATTGGTTAAAAGATTAATCCCTTCCCCAGGAAACAGAAGTATTGATTTTACTAAGCTGAAAACTTAAAAGCAAATAATCAAGCTCATTTAAATATGTTAAGAAGTTCTAACTAACATTACAAGAGATCTCACTAACAGATTCTGTCAGAGCATTTTATTATAGATTTAATATTTTAGGCACTGAGGTTTAGTAATTCAATAAATCCTAATACTTGCAGGCTGCAGGAATCATGGTCTTGGAATCCTGTCCATGTCCTTGGCACCCTAATCAAATAGTAAATAAGAAAGTGTCACATGGAAAAGGATCCATTTGAATTGGTAGGCAAGAGAAGCCCCGTTAAAAGTCTGGCTGAAGAATGGTGGACAATCATACTCGTGATGGTTCCGTTAAGTTGAAGGAATCATGATCAGAGAAAAGGATATTGGCTAATAAAGCTCAGCAGACTTGTCTAACACTATACAAGTCAACCAACTCTAGGGAATGAGTGGTGCATGTAATAGATATAGGCGGATAACTTGTTAGCGCTGATAAGGCTGGGTATCCGATGAACTATTGTACACTTCAATATATTCAAGTGGAGAAGTTGCTTAACTGCAGGGGAGATCAATAAACATAGAAACTTCGGCATTACTGTAAATTTTTATATAAATTAAAAGTTTTTGTATGATGGAGAGACTAATAGATGAAAGCCATCAAACATGCATATCATGAAATGGAGTATAGGTTATTTACATGCTAAATCAATGTGAAGATATTCACCACTCTCTGAACACAATGTTCTTATTTTCCATTTCAATGTACAAGATAAAATATAAATTATTGATAATCATAGCATTACACAAGAAAATACTGTGAGAGAAATGTTGTAATTCTATTTATAGGATAATTAATTGTAATAGAAGTGTGGAGGTAAAACGTAGTGAATAATATCCTTGGTTACATTATGGAAATGAGGGACAAAGTTATACAACGGTACTGAGGAAAACTTGATAACCAACTCATTCACAAGTCCATAATAGGTGTTGCATTAAGAGAACCTCAAGCCTTCAACCATAATTCATTTGCAAGAATGAGATGAAAGTAACTGGATAAATTACCACATTCCAACATTTGAATCACAATATGAATTATGATATATATAAAGAAAAAGGGATCACAATATGCATTCTGTTGATACATGAAAAGAAGATTGAGGAAGAAAGAAAAAACTAACATAAAAAAGGAGATATTATTTTCTCAATATCACGCAGGAAAAGGATCACTAATCCTGGATAGTGGAAGAAAAAGGCATTTATCATGCAAAAGTTATTGGGAGGCATGGTAACACGGGGAACGAGTGCAGGAAAACTACCTGATACATTCTCCAAGCATCAGAAAGTAGATTCTTTTGGTTCTCTGAAATGGACATAGAGCGGGAAAGAGAGAAAGTAATCAGCAGTTATCACGGTATATTTCTGAAAAGATTGTATAAAGAAGACGGCAAAAATTTGCTAACCGGAATCTACAGCTTTTATCTCTCTGGTTGTAGCATCAGCTGACATCAATGGTTTGATAAAAAACTGCGCAAACCTGAATAATAAATTTTGTCAAGAGATCCAAGACACAGTAATTACAGAAAATAAGGGAACTGACTGTGGAGAAAGAAAAAGTCTGACCGGTCTAAGGCCTCTTCAAAGCCATCAACATTAACATCGAAGTAATAGTTTGTGTGCTCTGAAGACGTAAAAGCATTTGTACTACCTCCATGCTAAATCAAGAAGCAAAGTGACAGAGAAAATGCAAATTAGTTTCCAGCAAGTAGTACAAAAGAACACAACTGAACGATCACAGGAAACCCAGTTATAAACATGAACACAATGGAAAAGGCAGGGCACTGATACAGCAAAAGATCAATCCATGGGTAAATATTTCTTCAGGAAGAACACAACTGTATTATATGCTTGCAAAACTCTTTATTAGAAATAAATTCGCTGGGAAACTTTGACCCAGAAAGCAAGGGAGAAAGGTGATACTTTACAGTCTGCTGAAACAGGAAAAGAAGAAAGAAAGGAAGAAAAGGTAAAGAAAAAGAAGTATGACCACACATGTTGAAGCCCAAACTTTATTTTCTGTTGCCATAAGTCTCTCTCACACTAAGCCCCCCCAACAAGTCATTTCTGAGTGCATATCAGAAGCTCATTTATCCTTTTATAATTTACCTATAAAAACTGCATTAAATGATGTAAAGACTCCATTGTTTGTGAAGGTTACCCTCTGAATAATTCAGCCTTTTTATTCTCTGAAGCTTCTATCAAATAGTAAATAATCTTGAAAAAGACAACTGCTATCAGCATCAAGAGTGTAGAAGAGTAACTGCATCCTCTCCCAATACCATGAAGAGATTATAACGTCATTCTCCTGATAAGAAATTTCTACGACTCTGCCATCTTGAATGTAGGTCTCTTGATACATTCAGATAGCGTACTATCTTTGGCAAGAAAGGGACTTTAGAAAGTTTAGAGGCCTGCAAAGAGATGCTGATGAGCTCATGAGGATAATTATAAGCGCTGGCCAGGAAAGTTAGAGAGCTATTGAAGCTTCACAGCAGAACTGGGCTTTAGGCTCTAGAGTTTAGACACTGATTGGAACTTGTCCCAGCTTAACTTTACTACCTAGTTTCCACGAGTTAAGTAGAGTTATGCGTTTGATGTGCCATGTGTAAAAGGCAGTAGTATGACATGGTAGATAGTGTAAGTTTTGGTGATCATTAATAAAATTTCCCCTTAAAAGAAAAAGAAAAAAACGTTGACGCTTATGCATAAACTGCATCGAATATGTAGTTTTGGAATAGAATCACCAAGAAAAGAATAAGAAAAAAGATCACCCATATCTTGTCTTTATTACACATAGCAAAATCCACATACGTTATGAATATTAATATCATGTGTTTCTCTATTGCCTGATTTATGATAGATTTCTCACTTTTCTCTGTTCACTACAAACGACGTTACAGAAACCCATATCCTGTCATTGGCTAATTCACAAAATGCTCGAGCAAATTTCCATTTAAAGTATACTTTAAAAGCTTGATTAGCATTTGTTTAAAGTTCAATTTCAAAAGTTTGTAAACCTTATGCAAACCCCAGGTTATGTTACAACCAGCAAGGAAGACATCATGATCATTTGCTGGGCTGAATATAAAATCAGCGGAAAAAGTCAATATAGAGAAGTACCTCGGTTATGTATTTTGAGTAGCTATCCTCCAAGGGATACTTTTCGCTAGCATAAAACAACATATGCTCTGCAATACATCAAATTAAAAAATAAAATAAGCTGGAAAACTCGAATAAAAATAAAGTGTAGTAGAAGTTAAACAAGCAAAAAAGGTAATTCCGCTATCTCATACATCAAATAAAAGAAGCTAAAAAAAGCATTTAACTTTGCTCATTCTTTCACTAGGCACATACTACACAGCAAGATTCGGTCCAAGCAGTGGGAAAAATTCAAAAGTGCTTAATGAAATTCAACATTTGAAAAATCTGAGGATGCTGTCGCCACCAAGAAAGAACGCAAAACACTAAACCAATCTGAAATCGTCCCGACACCATAATTCATTAAGCTAAACATGAACGCAAAACACTAAACCAATCTGAAATCGTCCCTACACCATAATTCATTAAGCTAAACATTTTTAACTATATATATAAATATAGACACGCACGCTTACGGATACACGAACACACTAACTACAGCAATTAAACATGTTCAGAAACTAAATTCTGAGAAATGCAAGTGAAAAATTAATCAAATTTAATAAATTTAAGCAGCAAAAATAATAATTATTATTATTTCCTTAGCATCACACGCCTATATATGTATATAATATACACACAAATATGTAAAGATTGAATTTTTCTTACCAAGAAAATGTGCGAGCCCTTCGAGTCCTTTAGGATCACTAAAAGAACCAACACCAACATCCATGGAAGCAGCACACTAATTTTTATAACAAAAAAATAAAATAAAAATAAAGAATTGTAATTAAATTAGAATCAAATTCAATAATTCATGTTTAATTAAAGCTAAAAATAGAAAATTAAGGATAAATCCATAAATAATTTAGAATTAAACAACCTTATCTGTTTCAGGATCGCTAATAAGAAGAACTTGGAGAGAATTGTGAAGAACAATCTTTCTGTACTCTCTCTTGTCATTTCGCGGCTTCATTATCTCCACCTTCCCTTCCTCCATCGATTTCACAGCCATTTTCGATGAAAAAATTCTACAGATATGATTTTTAAAGGCTTCTTGACTTTTTAATTGACGAGTGGAAGCTCAAGGTACAACCTTTAAAAGGTATTGTACTTTGAAAAAATTCTACAGATATGATTTCTACAAGGCTTGACTTTTTAGTTGACGAGTGGAAGCTCAAGGTACAACCTTTGAAAGGTATTGAACAAGCTATGTAATGCTTTGAGAATAAGGGAGTGTTTGGCTAAGTTTATTGTTTGGTTAAACCAGTTTATAAGCACTTTTTGAGCTTTGACGCTCATCGTAATAGGTCCACTGTCCATGATGAACACTCGTAGCATTGGACTGAATAGTTGTTTGGCTTGTGGGCTGAGAAGGAAATTAGTCCATGGGCTTTTAAATCGTGGTGACTGATATTAGATCTTTAACCTTACGTTATGGTCATTTAAATGTTTAATCTTATTACACGATCAGCCAATAGAGTCTCTTATACTTGATGTTGTAATCATATTTGTCAAGACAAACTCTTTATCTGAGATGAGAGTTTTAAAAACTTTTTACCTGTTGAGTGAATCTCACGTAATCCTGTAACTATCTAACCCTTACTCTTAATTGACATTGAAGCTACTGGTATAGCCTAATCTACTAATACTAATCTTCTTTTAACAGCTAAAATTAAAAAGATAAAGACCATTTTGGGCCATGACAATTGCTAATTGATTTGGAATAGTTTTAGTTGGATCTAATGCGTGTACATTGAGCTTATAGATAAGCGAGTAAGGAGCGTGGTATGATTATCATATCGATTCTGCGCCTCGCCCGCTCAGTGACTCTTACAACCTTATGGATTGGAAGCATAACAAGGGCCTTGATCTGGTTGCCTTGTATCCAGCCCAAGTGGAAGTATGGCAAACTTGGGTTCCTGCACTGGGCTTCTTTCTGAAACTTGATATTGAATAGGGCCTTATATAGCCAATCCAGGACAATCATGGACCGGGGATCTCACTTGAATTGCTATGGTTTTTGGTCCAAGTTATAAAAGAAACGTGGGATTGATTACTAACACTGCAGCAGAACTTTTGTCCTTATGGGATGGCCCTCATATATATATATTTAAAATTTTTCACATTCTGGTTAGATTTACCGGGTTTTTTTTTTTAAAAAAAAAAAAAGATGTTATAAACTAACTGCAAAAGATAACAAATAGTATCAAGAGAAAATTGAAACTCTTATTCATTTCTAAATCCTTTACATTTCAATTATACATCTTTATTTATAGAGTTTCAGAAGCTAGCAGCTGATGACTGCAAGATGCTTATATTGATAGTGAATATCCACTAATCGATATTTCATAACACTCTCCCTTAGATATTCATTATAAAAATATGTCTTATTAAAACCTTGTCAATAAAATCCAGTGGGATAAAAACTTGACTAAGGAAAAAGAGTACATTATCTTTATGAATAATACTATTGTATTTGGCTTGCCTCGTTAAAACCTTACCAGGAAAAACCCAGTTGGGATAAAAATCTTAGTGAAGGAAAAAGAGTACAATGCACAAATAGCCTTCCCCCCTCATTATGACAAATCTTTCAGGCGGTGTATTCCATATCTTTGTACATGTGATTTGAAGATCGTTGGTGGTAATGCTTTAGTGAATAAATTTGCTAAATTTTCACTCGACCGTACTTGCTGAATATCAACTATTCCGCTTGTTTGGAGCTCATGTGTGTAGAAGAATTTCGGTGATATATGTTTTATTCTTATCATTTTTTATATAACCACCCTTGATTTGTATGATATATGTTGTGTTATCTTCATATAGTGTGATTGGTTGGTCTTTGTCAGAGGGTAATCCACATGATTCTTGAATATGTTGGATGACAGATTTCAACCAAACATATTTTCGGCTAGCTTCATGAATAGCTAAAATTTCAGCATGAATAGAGGAAGTGGCAGTCATTGTTTGCTTCATGGACCACCATGATATAGCAGTGTCACCAAAATGAAAGACGTATCCCATTTGTGACCTTGCTTTATGAGGGTCTGATAGATAACCAACATTAGCATGACCAATTAATGAATATCTGGATTGTCTTGAATAGAATAAACCCATATCTAGTGTTCCATGAAAATAGTGGAATATGTGTTTAATTCCGTTCCAGTGTCTGTGAGTTGGAGCCACACTATACCTGGCTAATAAGTTAACAAAAAAAGTAATATATGGCCTTGTATTATTAGCTAGGTACATTAATGCGCCAATGATACTCAGATATGGTGTTTCAGGACCAAGTAACTTTTCTCCATCTTCTCGAGGGCGAAAATGATCTTTTGTCACATCAAGTGGCCTAACAACCATAAGGGTTGTTAGTGGATGAGCTTTATCCATATAAAATCTTATTATAAACTCAACCACTGACTCATTAAAAACCTTTCTAGGAAAACCTAATGGGATAAAACCTAGGCGAAGGGAAAAAGAGTACAGTGCATATTTGTCTCCTCCTCATCTGAGCATAACAAGAGTATTCTTTGAGTTTGACTGAAATCAATCTTTGACGAACATCTATTTTACTTCCACTTGAAGTTCATCCATGAAAAATAATTTTAGCTCAACATATTTCTATCATATCAAACATATTTGCCTTGCCTTTTTAAAATCTTACCAGGAAAAACCCAGTGGGAGAAATACCTTGGTGAAGGAAAAAGAGTACAGTGTATCAATATTTTCTCCCCCTCATTGCAACATGCGTCATGGTGACAGATCTTTTAAACGATGCATTCTACACTTCTGAGTATGTCCTTTGTCATCTTTGTTGGTAAAGCTTTAGTGAACAAATCTGCTAGATTTTCACCTGAGTGAACTTGTTGAATATCAACAATACCATTCTTTTGAAACTCATGTGTGTAGAAATATTTTGACGAAATATATTTCATTATGTCGCCAGAGCCACCTCTAATGAGACTAGCTCTTTCAAAAGGTAAACCGTATGATTCCTGAATGTATTGTATAACAAATCTTAATCATATACATTCTCAACTAGTCTCATGAATTTTCACAATCTCATCATGATTTGAAAGAGCAGCACTCATGTTTTGTTTCATGGAGCCATATTACAAGTAAATACATGAAATGTCTGTGATCTTTCTTTGTAGGGGTCAGATAATTGGTCAACATCTGCAGGGCTGACTATGATAAGATCAACATTCTTGGATAATATAAGTCCATATTTGATGTTCCACATAGATAGCACGACAGGTGCTTATTTTCATTCAAATACCTTTAGCTTGGAACTGCCCTATATTTCGCTAACAAATTATGGAATACAATTTTTTGGCTTTCTATTATTAGCAAGATACATTAGTGGATCAATAAGACTGAGACATGGTATTTTAGGACCAATAGTTATCTCATTATCATCCCAAGCGTCCTTTTGAAGATTAGAACAGTAATCATATCATTCTAATGCTTTCCATATTATTTTGTTAATGAGTACTCGATCTTCAGGTCGATAAACTCTCACTTGTATAAGCTCTTCAGGAGCGTTTATGACATTCAAAAATTATCAGCATATATTTCAGCAATAATTGACAAATTTAAATTATAAAACAATAAACAATTGATAGCAAGTAGAGATCTACAAGGAGATTATACTTCTTAATAAGATATATGACCAACAAAATATCAACATATACTAAGAAGGTTATACAACATTATTCCAGAATGTTTTCATTTGTACAAAGATCTTTGTAATCGATTACATTTCCCGGGATTTCGAGTCATATGCTTCAGGCATAGTAAGTTATTCAAAACTTCAATATCATATGCTTCAGGCATAATAAGTTCTTCAGGAACTTCAATATCAATATCACGTGATTTATATTGGCAAGTTGTTGTCATTTCTATAAGAACAAGCTGTTGTCATTTCTATAAGAAGCATAGGAAATCATTAACAATGGTATTACAGTTACCATATGAGGATATAAGTCAAAGTGTACCCATATAGCATATTAACCCATTCCCTGCAAAGCTTTAAGTAGTTTAAGGGATATATACCTATATGGTACAGTACTTGCAAGTATCCAAGTATTGTGGGATTGAAAATGACACAGGGTTTGCTTCATAATACTTCCCCTCAATCCCATATACGAGAATGTCACATTTGTCATGTGAGTTGAGTTTCTACTATGTTGCCTCTTTTTCTTTGACCGATCTGGTATTTGTCGACATTCATCCACACTTTGTGGTTCAGGATCCTAATCGCTTTATTCCAAGCATTTGGTTTCTCCAAGGACCAACTATTCTTCAATCTTGGCAAAGATTGTGCATTCACCAACATCGGTTGGTTTTGCTAGTTCTATCGTGCTTCTTAAAGATATGGCATCTTGATTCATAATTCATATATTAGGTATAATATCCTTTGCACCGATAGATACATCACGCTTCTAGTGTGTCTCAGATGCATATGCTATGCGTTTACTATATGTCCTTCTGGGACAACAATTTGTGTTGACATATTTATAGCAAATATTTGTGATTTCAAAATATTCTTTGCATCTGGTAAATTATTTGTAATACTCTACAAATGAAGAATCACTTGAACTTCAAGTTCATTGAACTAATGTCTTAGATTCAAATGAGATAATAATATTGCCCTCCAACATATATTATATTGAGATATCAAAGATGTATCATAGCGAACTTCAGGTTCCTCTAAAATATCTCATGCTAACTTCAGGTAGCGATTTTCTTTCCCTTTAATGGAGGGAACAATAAGCACCAAAGCGTGCTTTAACGTGATCATCAACTAGGGGTTCAAGATATCACTACGCCCTTAGGTAGCCATGTTGATTATGCCAAACCATGAGAACAATTGGATTATGATATCTTTGCATTTGTATAAGAAGTGATTTAATTGCTCGTATGGTTGTATGATTCAACCCATAAGAAAGAGTAAGAATTTTGAAATACATGCTTCTAGCATAGATTCAAAATAAATTGCAAAGATAGTCTTTGTCACCATCATTTGTGGTCTCAATAAGATATTTATTTCGACAAATATCTTTAATCTTAGCAAAAATCTTTTGGACTTGCTAAAATATAATGAATCCACGATTCGAAATTATGGGCCACAAGGTTATGTTATTTAGCTCTGCTGGAGCAAGTTAGATTAGTAAAATCAAATAGCTAGTACATGTGCCTTGGACCAAGTGTACGACATGTACACACTTAATATGCATTCAGACCACAAATGTTCATAGTGGTTTTGACTTCTCATGCTTTTCCTCATTATTCCACAACTGGTGGTGAGGATTATCAATCTTAGCATTGTTTGTGGAACATATTATCTCAACCACGGTCATGACTATGACCAATTTAATATATAGATATTACAGTTAGTACAAGAAGTGTAATATCATTCACTTTGGAGAATACAATTCTATTCACTCTGGGGAATGTAGTTTCATTCGCTGCAGGGAATGTAATTTTATTTTTTTTAGGAAAATAAATATTATCCACTTCAGGGGATTTCAAATCCATTTGGTGCTTATTATGGGCCACAAGGTTATGTTATATTAGGTATGCTGGAGCAAGTTAGATTAGTAAAATCAAATAGTTAATACATGTGCCTTTGACCAAGTGTACGATAGGTACACACTTAATATGCATTCAAACCACAAATGTTCATAGAGGTTTTGACTTCTCATGCTTTTCCTCATTATTCCACTACTGGTGGTAAGGATTATCAATCTTAGCATTGTTTGTGGGACATATTATTTCAACCACAGTCATGACTATGACCAATTTAATATGTAGATATTACAGTTAGTACAAGAAGTGCAATATCATTCACTTTGGAGAACACAACTCTATTCACTCCGGGGAATATAGTTTCATTCGCTGCAGGGAATGTAATTTTATTTTCTTCAGGAAAATAAATATTATCCACTTCAGGAGATTTCAAATCCATTCGGTTCAGAGAATTTAATTCCACTCACTTTTGGGAATTTTCAATTATATTCCTTCAGAGAATTTATATTTCATCCACTTCAGAGATATAATTCTACCCACTTTAATTTCATTCACTCAGGGAATGCAATTTTTGATTCACTTCGGGGAATCTAATTTCAATTCACATCAGATAATTTTAATTTCATTCACTTCAAAGAATGGAATTAAGACAACTGAGCAATTTGGCTTTCTATAAATTCCAGTGGGGTTTTCACTATAACAATGTGAATTTCAATCCTATAAAGGATAAGATAATATAGGAAAAATACTTTTCTATAAATGATATACATAGGGTATAATATTTATACCTCTATTTGAAATAGCTTCAAAACTGTGGTAAGGTTTTTCTTTTCATATTCAAAGAGTAAGATTTGATTCACACCATAACTTTCTACCAAGTAACTCAATGGTAGAGACTCGTGCTGATAACGTGTTATAAACTAACTGCAAAAGACAACAAATAGTATCAAGAGAAAACTGAAACTCTTATTCATTTTTAAATTCTTTACATTTCAATTATACTTCTCTATTTATAGAGTTTCAGAAGCTAGCAGCTGATGACTGCAAGCTGCTTACGCTGCTGCTTGTAAGTTGCTTATATTGATAGTGAATATCCACCAATCGATATTTCATAACAAAAAGAGCTTTTTTTTGTTATTTATAAATCAAGTCATACACCAATTTAGTTTACACATACCTCGGACTAATTTACCTTCTTAACCCATAAAACCAACACAACAACAATAACAACAGTTTTGCCCTTAATTAACCTAGTATAAGGGTTTACCAGTTGGTGGTCGTACTTCGCTAGATAATTCGGTAGTTGGGCTCCGCTAACTTGGTTTTCATGCTATTAAAAAAAAAAAACACAAAACAACAAGAACAACAACAATAATAATGGTAATAATAATAGCTTAATTTGACTCTAGACCATTAGGTTTATCTTTCTTTATCATAACCAATCAAACTATCTAGTATTTATTAGATGGTCTCTTTTTGTATTTTTTTGTTTCAATTTCACTCTGACCGGGAAGATGATGTTATAGGCAATCAAAGTAGAAGGAATTATTTATGTCTCCCGAAGGGCAATTTTGTTGCAATTTAGAATATGCTTGGATTTTGATGTAATGAATTATGTCGTTCTATTATTATTATCTCAAATATAAGAATAAAATATGTGTCGACTCTTAAATTGAAATTTTAATTTTGCAATTTGTGATACGGTGAAAATTTTTAGGGAGAAAAATAAAGTGTTTGATATTACATGTTAAAAAACAGATACCACTGACTAATTTTTCGTAACAATCAAATTGAACTGCAAGAATTAAATAGTACCTTGAATAATAACAAGGAGATGATTAAAATTCTTAATTATTTGTTTGGCACTATCAAGGACTTGCCTTAATGATTCATTTAAGACGCCCTCCTACACATTTAATGGACGAGCTCGAACAAGGGCAAAGGAGTAGAGAGAGAGTCTCGTGGCATGTGCCTCTAAAGATTGGGTAATAATTTATTATAATTAAAAATTTTATATTTAAATTTATTTTTTTAAATTATAAATATTATTTTATTTTTAATTAACTTAAAACATGTGTTACAATTTATACTGTAGTATTACAAGATATATAATTTAATAATAAATTTTACATGATGATATTTCTCTATAATATTTTCAGTTTTCGGAGACCGGTACTATTGATTGAAATCTTGTAGTTGGTTGGGATCCTAGAACTATAACTTTTGATTCGTAAGAAATTAAACGTTGCACCTGGAAGAAGTTTGATTCGTAAGAAATTAAACGTTGCACCTGGAAGAAGTGCATCCGACAGCTTATTTCCCGCAGGCCGTACCGACGTACAGGGAGCAAACTATGTTTTCCCATATGGTCGATGCATGTGCTCTTTATTATTTTCCACGTTGAAGAACTTGATGAGTGGATCAGATTCTCATTTGACAATGTGCCATTCATGTTTCCAATTAAATGGTCATTGACTAAGACAGTCCACTTTTTTTTTTTTTTTAATTTAAGAAAGATTTAAAATTATGCAATATAATTAGTAAAATTTAAATTTGCAATCTCTTACATATAATAAATAACATATAGACCTTGCTTTAAGTATCAGAGAAGGTAGAACTTATTTTTTTGTCGAGCATTGCAGTACTAATTATATTTTGATTTAAAGAGAGATTTAATTTAACATTGCACATTACATATAAATGATGTTACAATTATCGAAATTTAATCTCATAAATTTCTACATGAAATGAGAATTATACCACTCTGGGGTAATTATATTAGTACTAATTATGACGTGTAAACATTTTCTGAGGAATCGAAGGCCACATTTTTTTTTTTTTGTGGTAAATAATGGAAAGCAACCTAGAACATACCATTTTGGAAAATTACTGTCTTTTGCACAACATCATAGTTGCCATATTGCATAGCAAGCAAAATCACGAGTTCATCATGGGTTTACGAGAAGATAAGTAGAAATCATTTTCACACCCTCGTATCACACGACTCTTAAAGACAATGAGGTTTAACTAAGTCAACGCATTTCTTTGATATGATTACCGGGAAACTATGCTTACCGTTACATATTATTCTACGCATTCGTACACATGCAATGCACGTAGCAAAGGACTGGAACATGTACGGATTTTAATTGGAGAAAGTTAATTAAATAGGATTTAATTTAGGATTAGTCTACATGAACAGACTTGTTCATGTCTCGATTTTAATCAATTAAAAAATTATTTTTTTAAAAACTAGTTACAATAAGTCTTGTAACTAATTAATTTAGACGATATCTTATTTGGACAAGATTATGCGTCTAAGGGTATCGAAGAACTTCATAGGAAGAATTCTCCATCATTTCATGAAAAAGAAAAAAAAAAAAAAAAAGGCAGGATCTTTCTCTGAAGTCAATAATTTGAACTGAAATGAGAGCAAATTACGGCAACCCACGACGAAAGTCCACTTGACAAAAGATTTCATTAACCAAAAAAACAAAAAAAAGGTTAGGCAACATGACACATTTGGCGGCTGATTTAGTGGCACGATAAATGGCCTCCTATATTCAATTCGATCCAACTTGACTCGTTATAAATATATAATTTAGGCATTGGCTCTTCAACCACTTGTCTCTTTATTGTGAGTTCTTTTTGTACATTTACTAGTAAAGATGGTTTCTTTTTTCTTTATCTGTTTTCTGTTCGTCTTGCTTTTACATCAAAGCTTAGCTTCGGCAGCCGGGTCGCCATATCTTGATCGTAAGCTCCAAACTCTATTATGTTATCTTGTTTTAATATGAATTTGAAATGACATCGTTGTCACATTGTTGGTAACTACAAAAAAGTATATCGTACTCGTGTACACTTCTTCGAATCTATATAACTAAGAGTTGTCAGACTGTAACTCTACTAACTCTTCAAAGTTTTTTAAAATTTTGTATTTTTTTTGATATTTTCAATTTGTAAAACTATTTAGTCTTGACTAGCGTTTTGTTACTAAAATCACTTGGTCTCCACTTAACACCCACTAATAAATATTCTATATGCACATTTGTGCGTAGGCATTAGTATTAAAAAAAAATGCTAAAATATACCACCTTTATGTAATTCACAAAACCCTACTCAAGCTTGTGATGTATAATAATATCGCCCTCACTACTTTGAGATTATAAGTTCAAGATTTCCTTCCATCTCGATGTACCAAAGAAAACAAAACAAGTAAAAAATAACCACAGTTAAATGCATTTTTTACATAAATTGTACCCTACTAACTACTATATTTGATTTGCTTCAGTACAGTATATATGTAATTTAGTAAAATTTTCAATTTGGCAGTATTGAATGGTGCAGGACATTCAATGAGTGCACCTCGCACAAGTGAGCCTATATGGCTCACTCACGACTAAATGGGAGTCTTACGCATGTAATTTTGATCTTTTTCCCTCATTTTATTGTTCATTTACTTATAATTTTATTTCTCTCTCCCTCCGCACAGGACTACTTGAAAATGGAAACTTTGAGTTAGGGCCAAAGGCTTCAAATCTCCACAAAACAAGGATCATAGGCAAATACTCCTTGCCCAAATGGGAAATAAGTGGTATAGTAGAGTATGTCTCAGGTGGGCCTCAACCAGGTGGTTTCTACTTTCCCATCCCACGAGGGGCACACGCAGTTAGGCTTGGTAATGAAGCTTCCATATCACAATATGTTAATGGACTCAAGCCAGGAGCAATTTACTCTCTCACGTTTGGAGCCACCAGGACTTGTGCACAAGATGAGGTGCTGAGGGTCTCATCAGTGCCTGGAACGTCGAGTGATCTTCCAATCCAGACATTGTATAGCACAGATGGAGGTGACACTTATGCTTGGGCTTTTAAGGCAACTTCTAATGTTGTTAAGGTCACATTTCACAATCCTGGTGTACAAGAGGACCCAACATGTGGACCTCTCTTGGATGCCATAGCCATCAAGGAAATACTTCCTCTCAAATATACCAAAGGTAATGTGTTATCGTATTTTCTTTTGTTTCTAGCTTGTATAATTTGCTCGAAAATCGAACTGGATATATAGTTAGTATACATATATACTTCAAACCTTTTAAAAAGTGTTACCCTTTTTTTATCATATAAGAAATGGATTATCTCATAATGTTTGAATCTGAAGAATTCAATGGTAATAGATTGGAGACGGAGTGAAAATGGTTTATTTAATTTGAACAATCACTGATTGACTTGTCATAATAGAGTTAGTGAAAGAATGTCTGAATTGTCTCTAAGATTTTGGAATAGCTTAATAATGGGTTATTCTTTTGACCCGTGGATAGCCAGGTTTCGGATCCTAGAGGTGGGGGTAGGGAGTTAAAAAAAGGAAAAAGTAGTAATCCATTAAACTCAAAATTTTGTACACATACTTACAAAAGTCCCTGTTTTAACACAAACGATACAAGACTTAAGATTTGTAGATGGCCTTTTTTTCCAGATCATTGCTACAATACACACTAGAGTAGGTTTGACCAAGGGCGGAGCTACGTTGATCTCAGTGTAGGCACAGGCCTACACTAAGATATATTTATTTTACTTTACACTCTTGTAGTAAAAACCTGTGTAGCTCAATTGGTTAGGTTCTTATTTAATAATGTGGTGAATGCGGGATCAAATCTTGGCAATGCATTTGTGACAGATTTTTTTTTCCTTTTCTTTACTTTTCTTTTGTGTGTGTGTGTTTGTGTTTGTTTTTCTTTTCCTTTTCTTTACTTTTCTTTTGTGTGTGTTTGTGTTTGTGTATGTATGAGTGTACTCTTTTCCTTTTCTTTTGTGTGTGTTTGTGTTCGTGTATGTATGAGTGTGTGTACGTTTATGTTTGTGTGTGTATATTGTATAATCACACTGATATATCTAAATGTATATTTTGGTTGTAAATATATTATATGTATGTCTTAGTGTATTGCTAATTAACCATTTTAGGTGTGTAATTACTTATATTTTAAGTTTGTGTTATAGATAGATAGTATCATAAATCTTTGATTACTAGCCAGGCACCGGGTGCCTACACTGACTCCCGGTGCCTGGCTCCGCCCCTGGGTTTGACCCCCTTTTTTAGATCTACATATAATAGGAGTTTCGTGCACCGAGTTACCATTTATATTTAGCTGTGAGTTAAAGTATAGTCCATTTTTCCTTTTATTTATGCAGGAAACTTGGTGAAAAATGGTGGATTTGAAATTGGCCCCCATTTGTTCAAGAACTTCTCAACAGGGGTCCTCATCCTTCCCAAAGGACAAGACTTATATTCACCATTACCAGGATGGATTGTTGAACATCTCAAACCAGTGAAGTACATTGACTCGAAGCATTTTTTGGTCCCCTCCGGTCGAGCAGCCATTGAGCTGGTCGGAGGGAGAGAAACTGCCATTGCACAAATTTTACGAACTGTAGCCAACAAATTTTACAACCTCACATTTACAATCGGTGATGCCAAGAATAGCTGCCATGGAACCATGACGGTTGAAGCATTCGCAGGAAGGGAAGTTTTCAAAGTTGCCTATACATCAAATGGAAAGGGTTGGTTCAAGAAAGCAAGCTTCAAATTCAAAGCAATTTCCAATAGGACAAGGCTAACATTCTATAGTCCATATTATCACACGAAGCTCTATGACTATGGTCATATATGTGGCCCTGTCGTGGATGATGTTAAAGTGTTCCCCATTGCTTAGTTTTTTAGTACGTAAATTGAACTTATTTGAAAGTGAGAAACTCAAAGAAGTCATTTTTCTCTTTTTAATTATTGGGTTTAATTTAAGTAAAAAGAATTGTATTTTATGTTTTCTGTTTCTCAAAGAATGTGAGTTTTATTTTGTGTTTTATATTTCTCAAAGAATGTGTAGGAACTTTGGCTAAATACAAAACTTTCTATTTTGACTAGACTAATAATTTTTATTTATTTATCTCTTTTAATTTGCTTATTATTTACGTTGAATCTTTCTCAAAGAATATGAGTTATATTGGTTTAGGCCTCTCTTTAAATCAAAAAAAAAAAAAAAAAAAACTTATTCTCAACAATATGTCTTAAGTCCTGATCTGGTAATTGGTTAGTCAAGTTGTTGGTTTCCACTATTTTTGAATTTGAATAATTTTGCATGAGAAAAAAAAAGTTGGTAATTTATAAAGAAAAAGGTTTTCATAGTTTTTGTTCTATGATGGCAATATTTTTTAACATTATTACATGTCCAAGTTTATTCACCATTTTTTTTTTTTGCTATGCAAGTAACACATTTCATTCCACTTCAAAAATAATTACAAAAAGGGTGAAATCAGCTCATACTGATACACTATTCTGTACACAGAATACTATTTTCAAGACTGTTACTATATTTACGTTGAGTATAAATTTTTCCTCTAACATCCAAAAATGTTTTCTGCATAATTTGTTCCTCAGTATTCGTGGTCGAATTGTATATTCTATTGTTGCGTTCAATCCACACATTGTAGACACAAGCGTAAAGAGAAACGTTGATAAGATCCGATTTCATGCCTTTCTTTTTGCACATTCTAGCCAGTTTATCCACAATAGATTCCCACTTGAAGCAAATATCACCACACCTCAATTTCCTTGCACAATGCTGCCAAATCCTCCAAGTTTATTCACCATTGATCACTTGGTACTTGAATGGTTCGCTAAATAGGATGTTGAATGGCAGGAAATTCTATAATAGATCGCTTAATAGGCTTATAAGTTCAGCGTGGAACAAAGATCTTTCGAAGAATCAAGTTTTTGTCCTTAAATCGAGACTTTAGTCTAGTCCATCTAATACTAATAATTGACTAAAGACTTTCACTAAAGAAAATACATTGACAATCTTAAATATAAAAAGAAATATAATCAACTCTATTAAAAAAATCAAAATCAGAATTTAAAAATATGAATGTTATAATTTATGTCTATTTCTTGGAGAACGTTTATAAACTTATCAAACGGCTCCAATATTACGTGTGCTGATCAGCAAACCTTATCCCACCGAAACTCTGCAAGCGAAAAATTATACTCCTAGAAGACTAAAACCAACCCTTTGGTTCAGCCGTGAAAGTCGAGCCATCAAAATTCCCCAAGATTATCTGTAATTAAAGGTATTAAAGGTTCTGAGTTAGACTCACAGTTTCGACATAGATCAAAATTAAATAAAAACTAGGCCCGAAAATTTAGAGATCAACTAATCTTCTACTATAGAAAAAATCGGTCGTCTGGAAATCGATATTCTAGGAGCTGAACACTAATTCTATTCCTGGAAGACTACGGATTTATAAATATATATTTTTAATTCTCTTGAACCCTAAAATCATACGAGTTTATTTCGGTATAAAATGGCGCAAACATTCCAGAGGTGAAAGATTGTAACCACTATCAAAACCAGCCTGATTTCCACCATCAGAGAGAAATTTCCAGGTCCCCAATCCATCCCATAGCATAAGGCAGCTGAGAGATAGAAATTGCAGCCATGAATAACAACAACAACAACAACAACAACAACATCAAAGACAACAACAACAACAACAACAACAACAAAGCTGGTCCTATGAATGAAGTTGGAGTTATCCGAACCACTCAACAGTTTTTAAGAAGTCTTCCTCCTGGTTATAGGTTTTTCCCTACTGACAAAGAGTTAGTGGTGCACTACTTGGCCAAGAAAGTCTGCAAGCAAACATTGCCTATTGACATAATTCCCCAGGTTTATCTCTACGATGAAGAACCTGAAAAAATTACTGGTTAGTTTCCTCAAACTTGCATGTTGCTGATATATCTAGCTAGATTGTTTCTTTCTTAGCTCAATTCTTCTTTTGGTTATAGAAAAATTATTGATATTTTCCTGGAAAATTATGTGTAACGTATAGTGCTTAAAGCAGAAAAATAACTGTTAACTACTTCAGAACTTCGTCTATATGTTGAAAGTTAAACATGGATATATTTATAGATGAAGCTAGTTTATGTATATGGAAAGTTGAATGGCATGCTTTTATTACCTTATTCTTGAGGGGAATAAAGTAGGAGTGACGGCGAATAAGATTTAAATCTAAAACTTTTGGTTATCTAAACCGATAACTAATCTAAAAATAAAATTAATATGGTATCTGCTAGGGTTTGATGTTTATGAAAAGTAACTGATGGACAATCCCATAAGTTTTCATATCAGACACTAAATAATCTACTAAATTAACACCTAAAATTAGTTTTCTAACACTATCTTCATTAACCAAATAGTATATTTTTCAAGAGTTATGTAATTTAGTTTAATTTTATCATCTTATTGTGTATGAATGTTTACTTAATTATTTTTTTTGCTTTTTCACATTTAAATTTGTTTTTTTTTTGTTTTTTGTTTTTTTTTGATTGGTTTCCAACGTAAACTAATTTTTTACTTTTTTACAAAGTAAAATGGTTACAAGTATGTGTATGTACGATTTTTTGGATATTTAACAATTATGGTTTTAGTTAATGATTGTCAAACCCGTTAAATTTTAATTACAATTTTGGTTATAAGTTATATTAAGCGATTATAGTTATAAGTACAGTTATTCTATTTTTTTGCAGTTAACCAAATCGCTTCCATCCAGGCCCTTCAGTGGCCAGTTGAGGAGTTCATAATATGTACTAATTAAGATGCATAGCGATTACTAAAGGGAAGTAATTATGTGTATCTGTTGAACAAGGCATAATTTAATAAGTTATTGTTTTGATGCATAGGCATGGTCATAATTTCTGGTACAATCTTTCCCTTATTATACCACAGGATTATGTAAAAACCATATTCAACATATACCTTCTAATTGCTAAGTCTATAAGTGGGAGATTTAAGAATAACCTACTAGTAAATTATTTCTCTTGACCGTTAAGAGGTCGGGGTTTGAATTTCATAAAGTGGGGTTAAAAAAAAGTCATAAGTGGATTTACATGTAGTATAAATTTTTTTTGTTTGTTGTCTTAACGATGATCTTGATTGTTAAGAACTCAAAGTCCGCTATAATCATGGTGTGCACCCTAGGGTGAAAAATCCGTCGCTGTAATAAACGATAAATCTTTTGGATTTTTTTTTTTTGTAGTAATTGGATCACCTATTAAAATAGGACTCTTAAATTCATATCTATAATTCTTGAAATCTCCTATCTATATTAGATGAATTTCGTCCGAATACTACATAGACTGAAACATGGTTAAGCTAATAATTAAAGAAGATAAAACGTTTATGCACGTATAAAAATCCTTTAGCCCTTGCAAATATGTGAGAAATTCATAATTTATACCTCTATAAAGTAATACTTTCTTGATCTCTAATCCCCATTATCATTGATTAATGACTTGATTTGTATTACATCTTGTTAAGTATTTAGCTCTTTTCCTTTTGGTTTTTTTATTAATGTTTTGGAAAAACTTGTTTTCGAAAAGTTGTGACAAAATCATCTAGTTAAACATTGAATTATTTGCAAGTTAGAAGTAATTAGGCATTTAGGGATTATCCCCATTTAATTCTTGTTATTAAAAAAAATGAAATTTTCTCGAAACAATAGAAACCCTATATCTGGATTCTAATAAAAGGTATATACCATCAACTTTAAAAATAATAACGAAGTTTATGTATCTAAGAATAGACTAACTTTTTTTTGTTAACCCCGAAATCTCAAGTCTTTAATCTTTTGAATAGGTCATTTAGGGGTAGTTATATCGAGTTCAGTTTTGAGTTTTAGGTATACTTTCCAACGTTGCATTTCTCTTTTTCTATACTAATTTATGATCCGTCTACGTTCATTGATGTATATTGTATTATGTGTCGTCTCTCAATTTAAATTTAGAGAGGGTTTTATATAAATTGATTCTAGACTCTGATATCAAATTGAATTATAGAGCCATTTGTCCACTCTCAAATTAAACAATAAGGATCGAAAAAACATAATCACTCGAACTATTGTCTTCAACACTCTCTTTTCTCTTTATTTTGCTTATTTCATTTTCCACTTCTTTACTTCAATGGTGTTATACTTGTTCAGGAAGGTACAATTCACACAATGGTGTGTGGTATTTCTTTACCCAGAGAGAAAGGAAGTATGCGAATGGACGTCGGCCATCAAGATCAGTAGATGGAGGATATTGGAAGCCTACTGGAAATGATAAAACCATCCTTCACAATGGACATATTGTTGGATACAAGAAGACACTTGATTATCTCATAGGGAAGCATCCACTTGGACTGAAAACAAATTGGAAAATGCATGAATATAGGATAGAAAGGAAATGTTCTCCTCCAAGCCCAAAAGATAGGAGTACTAACACAAATGACAAAATGAACAAGGTATGTATCAATCAATTCAATAATTTTGATCAAAATTTTCGTTTTTAGGCTGCAAATTCTCAAGAGATACTCGACTTAATTACTTTCTACGTCATTTACCAAATTTTTTTTTTCTAATTTTCAGTGGTTTCTAATTTACTTGAAAAAAAAATTGGTTTTTTTTTTTTTTTTAAATAATTATATTGGACATTATTGTTGTTTGAGTGCACACATTAACTTCTTTCACTACACGATCCACATCCTGAACTTGGGTGCTTTAAAAAAAAAATAATTATATTGGACATTATTGTTATTTGAGTGCACATATTAACCTCTTTCACTACACGATCTACATCCTGAACTTGGGTGCATGAGTCTGCCACTGCTGATCTACCCCTACTAATATTTTGTATGTTTTCATTTCTACAGATGATGATGGATGAGGTCGTTCTATGCAGACTATATAAAAATTTGAAAGCCAAGAAGTATGACAAAAGTGCTAATGCAATATTAATCTCCCGTGGTGTCCCAAATGAGGAAGCGGCATCGCAACCCATTACTGTTATGCCGGTAAGTTACAATGCGCTTGCAATTTCTAATGCTAACGAAACTGGTTCAGGCACTTCTCCAGATATGACCAAGGCACCCATTGCCAGCCCATTACCCGTAAGAATTGTCAGGTCATATACATCATACAACCCTTTTGATGCCTTCACGAATTGTTTTGGCTCAAACATGCCGTCAAGCACTGCGCCATTGCCCCCGGATGTTTATCATGTTGCATCGCCGAGTATTGTGCGACAACCAATGGATCATCTGGATGTTTATCACGTTGCATCGCCGAGTAGTGTGCCAAAACCAATAGATCGTCGGGATGTTTATCATGTTGCATCGCCGAGTATTGTGCGACAACCAATGGATCGTCCGGATCTTTATCATGTTGCATCGCCGAATAGTTTGCGACCACCAATGGATCATCCGGATGTTTATCATGTTGCATCACCGAGTATTAGTGTGCGACCACCAATGGATCGTCCCACAACACGGAGCGCACCATATTTCGCAAATGATCAGCAGCAGCTCTTGATCAATCAGGAATTGGATGCGCAGCCGAACTCCATAAATGACCCGCCATTGGTGCAACCAATTTCATCTGAGTCTTTTACTATTCCAGATGAGGATCAGAGAGATGATGACTGCAATTATGAAAATGTTGATTTATATGGTTTCCTAAATTTTGAAGGACTTGATGAGGGACATGATGGCGCTACTGATCCAGGAAACGGGCAGAACTGATGGGGATGTAATCGGAATCTAATAACTCAAGTTCCCAAGTCTCCGAGTCCGCCCATGCTTTTTCGAAAAATTCTGCATCATGGGCATACGACATGATTTTTTTATTTTGGATTTTTTTTTTCGTTTGCTTAATAAGGATACTTTTAGTTTAATATCATAAGAATTACTTTTGAATGGTCAAGATTTATATGTGATGTTTATCTCATTTGTTTGATAGGGTGCTTATCCGTCGAATTTTTAAAATACTAATCGAATGGTTTGACTTTATAGGGTTAATTTGCTTTTAAAATTAATTTATAGGGTTAATTTGTTTTATAGAATGCTTATCAGTCAATTTTTGAAAACATTAATTGATTAAATGGTTTGACTTTATAGGGTCAATTTTCTTTTAAAATTAACTTATACGGTTAATTTGTTTCAGAGTGCTTATCAGTTAATTTTTGAAAAAATGGAGGATTATTTTGCTTTGTAATTATAGGGTTAATTTATTTGATAGCATGCTTATTTGTCGATTTGTGAAAGCACTAATCGAATGCATGGTTCGACTTATAGGGTCATTTTTGCTTTATAATTGATTAATAGTTATAGGGTTAAGTTGTTAGTTTCCACTATTTTTGAATTTGAAGAGTTTTACACATTTTTTTTGGGAAAAAAAGGTAAGTAATAAAGAAAAAGGTTTTCATAGCTTTTGTTCTATCATGGCAATAATTTTTAACTTTATTACATGTATAAGTTTATTCACTATCGATCACTCACCACTCGAATGGTTCGTTATGATAGAATTCTAGAGAAAGAATTTAGAGAGAAATATTCTATCGTTTTGATTGAATAATATGATATTACACTGAGCAGTCTTTATATAGAAAGCACTGCATCAAGTCAGTTTGTTAACTGACTTGATTTACAAGATTCTGATCATATCTGGCTAACTATTGACAACTGGCTACAGTTGGCTAACTACCTAAGCTATATACACTTCAGTCAAGTACAGGTCAATGATTATAACTGAACTACATCTAGCCAATTATAAATATGCCTCTCCCCTCTATTCTAATCCTACTCTATATAGGAGCCTCACTGGTGCTTTGCAGTATTTAACCATGACAAGACCTGACTTGTAGTTTGCAGTCAATAATCTTTGTCAACACATGCATTCTCCCACTGAAGCACATTATGCAGCCCTTAGGAGGACTTTGAGATACATCAAAGGCACAGTTAATTTTGGCCTCAGTTTTCAGCCTAGCACTACACACCTTCATTCATTTACTAATTCTGATTGGGCCACTGATTTCAGTGATAGAAAATCAGTATTAGGCTATGCAATTTATCTAGGTTGCAATCTAATTTCATGGACTTCTAAGAAACAGTCTACAGCTTCTAGATCCTCAACTGAAACAGAGTATAGAGCTATGGCACATGCAGCTGCAGAACTTAGATGGCTGACTTATCTTCTCAAAGATCTACATATTAACTCAGTTCCACATGTCCTACATTGTGACAACACCTCTGCTATGGCCCTAGCTACTAATCCAGTCTTCCATGCAAGGACTAAACAGATAGAAATTGACTACCATTTTGTAAGGGAATATGTGGTGGCCAAAGCTCTACAACTATCATATATTCTTAGCTCAAAACAGGTGACTGACATCTTCACCAAGGCTTTACCTAAAGTCAAGTACTTCTATCTTCAAGCCAAGCTTCCCCTGCTACAACTACCAGGCTCAGCTTGAGGGGGCCTGATAAGCTAGATGTAATTCAGTTATAATCATTGACCTGTACTTGATTGAAGTGTATATAGCTTAGGTAGTTAGCCAACTGTAGCCAGCTGTCAATAGTTAGCTAGATATGATCAGAATCTTGTAAATCAAGTCAGTTACAAACTGACTTGATGCAATGCTTTCTATATAAAGACTGCTCAGTGTAATATCATATTATTCAATCAATACAATAGAATATTTTTCTCTAAATTCTCTCTCTAGAATTCAATCACGCTTAATAGGACCTTGAGTGGCAGGAAATTCTATAACATCTCACTTAATAGACTTATAAGTTCAGTATCGAACATTAATCTTTCAGTATTCGAATTAATTTTTTCTCTTGGAACTAAGACTTTTGTAATTATGTGTACAAAGTTTTTCAGTTTAATGAATCACTAACTCATTTTGAAAAAAAAAAACTTTATTCACCATGCAAGAATATTTCTACAATAGGATATGCAAAGTTTTACTCAAGTGTTCAACGGACGGTCAAGAATTGTATTTCACCCACCCCGTATTCTAGCAAGAATTGGCTTCTTTTAAGTATAATATAAGGTCCAGAGTTCTTTTTCATACAGCCCATTTAGGGAGTCGAATGGACATACACGTAATGGTATCGGGGAGCGCAACGCCACTTACACATTCCGGCTACGTTAATGCAAAAATCGTAATTCAGTAAGAATTATTATTATTATTATTAATGACTCCCATAGGTAGGTGAAATGTTCTAGCTCAAAACTAAACAACATTTATGTTTTGATTATAATCGCCTCCTTTTTTTTTCTCCTTTTTTCTAAATGGAGGTCTATGGCAGTAAGCTACATACTCAAATAAGTAATACAAGGAGCAAAATCAGGACCTCAAGTTAAAGGTGTGTACACATACAATAAGAGGGTCACATGAACGTACTCATACAATCAGAAGAGTACAATATCATTTTTTTTTATTTGAATCCAAAAAAAACAGGATTTAAGTTCATTTTTCCAACCCCCACTCCCATGCAATACAAAGGTTGATCAAACTACTCTTAAAGAAAAAAAATATTTTAAGTTGAGGGTGTGTGAAGTCAATGTAGCTCCCCCAATACTACTATACATTTTTTATCGTCCAAAAAAAAGAGTTGCATGATTTCTCTCAAAGTTTTAAAATACCGACTGAATTTTGTAACTAATTAAGCAAATATGAGAAAATATTACATTCCACCCTACTCGAAGATATTATCTCTTGCAACTCCTCAATAAAAAAATGGAATAGCTAAAAGTCAAAAAGAACTAGAGATAAAAACAAAGAGGAAAAGTCTAATAGCACCTGGAGATGCAAAGGGAAGGGGGGGGGGGGGTGGGGGCGGGGGTGTGGGTGGACCCTTGATGCCATATGCAGGTGAGACAATGCATGATACAATCGTCATGATGCATGTCTACTAAAGATGGTGCGCGATCTCAATCAATATAGATTCCACAGTGAAATCACACTTGCTTTTTTTCTTTCGAGTACTTCTTTTCTTGGTCATGTACCTAATAAAGTGGTTACCCACACACCATCACTCATGCACATGCTATTGATAGAGGAGGCAGTGAAGTCAAGTCTTTAAAAAGTATTGGTAAAAAGATGGTGGCATGAAAGGTGGGAATTTGAAAAAAATATTTTCATCTCCTTTGAGAGATGAAAACAATTTACATGCATTTTTTAAACACCAAAAAATATTTTATTTTTCTTTAAAAATATTTTTTACAAGCAAATTATTTTACGGCAAACAAAAGGAGCCCATACACCAAAAAATATCTTATTTTTCAAGAAAAATTTTTCTTTGAAAATATTTTTCGCAATGGACGTTTCTTGTATGTTAATATACAGCATTAATTCTCCCACATAAATAAACCGCAAATCTGTGGACCAAATTTATAACTTACCGTTTGTTTGACGTAAAATATTTTGTTGGAAAATATTTTACACATTTTTTGATGTTTGGTAGGATGTAAAATTTAATCAAACGTAAAATATTTTTCAGTTAACTATTAGGGTTGTTTTTATTTAATTTTAAGATGTTTGGTAAAATCGGAAAATTTGTCAACTGTAAAATGTTTTATAGTCAACAATTGCAGTTAGTACAAAATTTTGTAAAATATTTTCATGTCCTTTGAGAGAAGAAAATATTTTACAGAGAATAAAATATTTTATGAAACTCACTGTACATCCAAACACTAGAAAATATTTTTCAGTATTCTATTTTCTAGAAAAATATTTTTTCCCAACAAGTTATTTTATAGCAAACAATTAGAGCTAATGAAAATATTTTATTTTTCAAGAAAACATTTTCTACTTAAAATATTTTCTACAAGTAAGTTATTTTACGGCAAACAAACGGAGCCTATTAGTCGCACATTATTGCTCTAGCACAATATCCTTCCCCCTTTCCTGAAAGCTTATCAATAGTTTTTTTTTTTCTAGGGATAGTACTGAGGAAATGGGAAGGGGTTCGTATGACTTAAACCTAAGCAAATTCCTTAGGATGGGTAATTCTTGCTTTATTTTTTTTATATATCTTTTTATTTGTGAATCAGGTAATGTTTCAAACTAATTTATACACACCTCGAACTTAACTAATTTTTCAATCCATAAATACTACTTCAAAGATACAAATAACGATAACAACATGAGTTGAACTTGAAAATTGATGAAAACACTTCAGGGATCCTAACCAAAGAAGATATATACTTATTAAGGGCGCAATCTTGCCTTTGGGATCGGACAATGATGATGTATATTCATGAGGCCTTGTCCTAAAGATGATGTCTAATTGTAAATTCAAAAATCTTGAGACCATATCTCTTCTCGTAACTCCATGTGATAAACGTTCATCACATTATCCCCCTTCCAAGAAAATCACATAACTTTTCACTATTATTTTATCTACAAACTATATAGAACAAAACTTGAGAGGGTGAAAATCATTTATATCAGAATAATAGCTTATAACGAGAGACAAAAAAATATTATCTAGAAGTGTAAATAGATTGACCTTGAAATCACAACGATTAATTATTACTGCTATAAAACAAACCTGTATTTTATCTTTGTTACCTTACCTAAGGCCTTACCGCCCGAACCTGCAAGACTTAGGAATATTTTTATTTATTATTCATTGTTATATTTCTTCAGTTGCTCAAGAGCTATAACCAAATGATATTGTATGAGTGTCTAAGACAAAAATGTTTGTGGGACAAATTCCTTTATCATTAGCCTCTTACTGGCTGAAGAAAAGAAGATGATTAAGCAGTATCATAATAAGAGGTTTTGTATTTAAATTATGGTTTCAATTCTATTATATTTGCATCATATTTTCTTTTTGTGGAAGATGGCTAGCAGCAAAAGAAAAAAAAACAAAACAAAACAAAACAAAACAAAGACGATTCTGTATAGTAGGCATTTCCTTTTGGAGATGGGCTTAAGGGGTGAAGCTGTCCAAAAACAATGTGACAGAAAGCCTTTGTAACTTACTGACCATCGTACTTTGCCAAAATTTCGTATGCCAAAAACGAACCTTCGGAGATATGTACATTTGTCATTAATATACGTTTGGGTCTTCTTATTTTTCTTTTTTAGGACGACAAATTCTTAAAAAACGTAGACTAATTTTTTACTCACTTCTTAAGCGCTTCGCCAACTAAACTAATCCCTTAAGGGGTATTTGATTCGCAGATTCATACAACATTTTTAAAAATGTGAAGTCTGAAATAAGATATTCTCATGTTTGGTTCGCGAAATAAAAAAATATTCTCGAAATATCACATTCATGGGAATACATTATTCTCATAATTTGGTCAGATTTTATTCTCATGTGAGAGGGTAAGAATATAATATTTCTGAATTGTGAGAATATTTTAAAGAGAATAAAACGACAAAAATATTCCTAACTAAAAATAACATTCTTTTTTTCTCTCTGATACAGTCGTTATTTTATCTAAGACATCCTCCAACATTTGTCGTCTTCTCACCCCCATAATCTCAAACTCTCCACACTTCTACGAGTTCTTATCATTCAATTGTCTTTTTCATCTATGAATATAAATACATACATAGTTCTTTAATTGATGACTGCATGTACTACAATGCTTTTGAATCACGCTTGTATATATGTTCATGTATTACTGTGACTTTGAATACATGCTATTACATCACGCCTGCTAAGAAACTAAATAAAAGTTGAATGCTGCTTTCTTTGTAAACAGTTGTCGTACTTTTTTTTTTGCCTTGGTTCTTTGTTTATTATAATTGTGTATATCGCAGATCATATTGTTTTCAGTTTCAGTATGCTATTGTTATATTTGGGTTATGGAATTGATAGTTGAGATTTTATGCTGTGAGGCAGTTCTTGATAGTGAAGAATTGTTAATTACTTTATTTATTTATTTAATAGTGGTATAATTAATCATTTGTAGTAGTATTGGCAAATAAATATGAAGTATTTATTGACTTGTGGCATCATAATATTTAAGTTTGTATTTTTTTACACGATAGTTTTGTCTTTTTGAGTTATTGGTATTTGCACTTTATTTGAATTAATAAGAGATTACTCAAATTGATTAATTGGTACTAAGCTTTCTATTATTTAATTTACTGTTAGATTATATATATATATATATATATATATATATATATATATATATATATATATATATATATATATATTTTTTAATGATTTTATTGTCACATTGTATATTTTTTTACTGATAATTATTTTAGACAGCATAATAAATTGATTGAGTAGACATAATGAATGCCTTGATGTGATATTTTACTCTTTTTCAGTGATGGGCATTTTAAAAAAATTATTGAAGATTCTTGAGAATGTTAAGTGTAAATCAAACACAATAGTATAATATTCTGAGAAATTTGAGAAATATTCTTAGAAATATTTTTGATGTACCAAATAATTTTTTTTACATTTTTTGAATGCACATTATCAAAAATATGATTTTTAAAAATAAAAAATTAATCTGTAAACCAAACACTCCCTTAAATTTTAATTAGTCCCTTTTCTTCGGTCAAAATTACACACAGTCTAGTTAGTCAAAAGTTTGGTCTCTAATTAAAAGCTGACTTAATTGATACTGAAGATGATAACTATTAACTAGCTAGAACCTTAAAAGATCTGCACTCAATTCAATTTAAATAATCCTATATCCCTGAGGTTCTTCTCTTATTTATGGTGGTGGTGGTGGGGAAGGAGAGGGTGTGCTACCGGAGTACGATTTAATAAATTGATAATGGACTGAGTTATAATTTGACTCTATTTAATAGAATAAAATTTGGCTCGATTTAATTTTTCCTAATAATGGGTAGTGTATGCTTAAAGTATTCTTCTTTAAAGGTCCACTTTAGAGGAAAAGAGTGGCTTGTTGGACGTCTTTCCAGCAATAAGCTATCGAGGGGTTAAAAACAACTAACAAAGAATTGTACGGCAAAGAATTTGAGGATGCATACACATGCTATATTTTGCCAAGAAATATGACTACTCATCTTTTTAAATAACGTGAAAATTTAATTGATAGAATTCAATTACTAAGTTATTCAGTAAAACTCGACTATCAATTGATAAATCTCCAAGTGTAACAATACACTCTCACATATGCACCAAATTAATTAAGAACAAACTCCAAAATACTAAAAAATGTTAAACTTAAAATCTTATAAAAACGATTTTACCTTACTGTAATATTGGCCTTGAGAGCATATGACTACTCATCTTTGTTCATAATGAACCCATACATAAACTAATGCTTTGATTTAGGTTAATGAATTGTTTAAACACATTCAATTGTTTGAGCCGATTATAATATGCAACAACAGAAAAGAAACCAGCAAAAGCTTGAAGAATTAATGATCAAATCTTTTGATTGTGATAAAGTGGTGCAATCATGGCAATGCACATAACATTAATTTGTATGGCATAGTCTATGTCGCCAAGTCCTCGATCTCTGCAAAAATCTCGCCTCAATCAATGTCAATCCATATTGTTAGCCAAACCTCATGATCATGTTAAAAGGTTCTTCATAAAGCAGTTAGGAAGAAAAACAAGAATGAGTTCTGGAGAGGAAAGAAACGGTAAAAATGTTGGTTCCTTTTTTTTTTTTTTTTCACCAAGTGCATGTAGTGTACAGTGGTGGAAACAAAACGGGCACAGCCTCATCCGGTTTTTTTTTTAAAGTAAAAATTATTATATTGGATTATTTTATTGTATAATTGTACCTACTGACTCCTTTTACTAATTATATGAGTACACTTGCAAATCTTTGGACCCTGACTCTCCCTTGAACTACTACTTTTGTGACATTACTCAAGATGAACTTGTTATCATTAAAAAGTAAAAAATATATCCTTTTCTTTTATTTATTTATATTTATATTTAAAGGAAAATCAAAATTAATATTATATTATATAGAAAAGATATTATATCTATTAAAAATTAAAAATCCATTTTGAAACTTCTCACTTAGAGCAAGAATCTTACCATGAGAGTAAATGCCCGATGTTAGTTATATTCTTTTCTTTTGTTTACATTTATCATGCTTGGATATCCAAGTCTTCAATGCATTTTATATTTCCTGGAGCCAAAGGGCAAGTGGTGTATCAATTGATGTTGTCTTTGCTTTTAAGATTTTAAGACCTGGAGGGAAGTTTTTTGAAGTTGAGTGTGTGATTGCATTGGCCACTTTATCTATGCCTTTCTACCACATGAACATGCCTTGACCCTACTTGTCTCTTTGAGTATGAGATGCCACACCTTACCCATTACTGCAGGTCCCACACCCCTTCTCTATTCGTAGGCTCCACACACCATGTCCATATCAAATAATTCACTTTAGTTTTTTTTTTTTTTTTTTTTTTTTTTTTTTTTTTTTCTGCTGTTCCATTTGTTTGGTTTTGTTAGGTAAGTGTTCAAGGTGCAAATAACACGATCTTTTTTTTCCTTTTTTTTGGTATGAGTGTTTGGGCAAAGAAATTTGGTTACATATTACTATTTTCAATCTTCGTAGTATATCATCGCATCAATGCATATTATAAATTAATCAAAAATTTAATAATATTTATAATAAAAAGATATAAGTTTGATAAAATTATTACCCGACCACTTCAACATAATATGATCAGATAAAGTTCTTCAATGCATAAAGTAACAAAAGTGACAATCGAAAAGTGGTAACTCTTTTACAATAGTAGAAATTCTAACCGTATTTCTAGCAAGGTCATTTTTAGGGGAAGTCTATTTAACAGCATCTGTAAAATATTTTTTCGATTCAATTTACAAATTCTCAACTAAATAAATGAGTCACACTTTTTTTTTTTTTGCTTAAAACCCCCAGTTTCCGATACCATAATAGTCCGACTAATTCGGAGTTCGGTCTGAGTAGTGCCCGCAGAGTCTGACTCTTACTCAGAGAGAAATATATGACCCAGAGCTGTTGAACATAACGTCCTCACAGATAATCGAACTCTCAATCTTGTTTAACATTTGCAAGTCACTCGCAACTTACACCCAACTATTGAGTTAAATGAGTCACACTTAATGTGAAGGAAAACAAATCGCATACCAAATAGGACGTTTTCATTTGTTTATTATTAAAGAAATATACAACTAGAGTACATATATAGCAGCGTGGCAAAACTTCAAAACCTAAACTATATTGTAATTGTAAGATATTGTTGGAATATATGCTTGATTTCGTATCGTATTGTGGATACCTGCATATAAAAAGGGCGTGAGATGTTATTTCGCTTTTAATCAATACTTCAAGATATGGTAGACAAGGAATTTTTTTTTAAAAAAATGCAATTGTTTTGAGATGTTATTGTGACTTTTTAATTACGATATATGCTGATAGGAGTTTATATTTTTTGAGAGAAATATTTAAAAATGTTAGTCTGTTAATTTGGTTATAACTTAAGATATTTAATCTCACATGTACATAAGATTCACTTTAATTTCACGGTCGAGTTTTAAAAAGTTTTCCTATTTTTAAAGCACCAAACGAGGAGAATCATGGATAATGAAGCAGCAATTAAGGGACAAAATGTGCTTTCCAAAGTGCTATTTTGAAAATTAAGAATAAAGAATATGTTAAAGTCACTGGAACAGTGAAACCATGCAAGAATTTTCAAAAAATGCTTTGGACCACCCAACAAGACAGGTTTGGAACCATTTACATCACATGAAAACATGATGCTGCAAATGCCTATTAGCTGATAGCAGCACCCAAAGGGACAGCTCTGTCATATTGACATTCCCCTACAAAAAATTATTACTCCAAGGTCTCCTACAAATTTATGTACCAACATACAATTTTTTAAGAGCCTCCTCCTAATTTTATCTTGTGGAAATTTGAGATTTTGCATTTTCCAATGAGATATTTTGGAAATTGGGAACTATTTTGGTTGGATTTTGGTAATTAAATGATTAATCATATGGCATTTAGGTCAATTGATTTATGCTTTGCCATCTTTGATTGATAAACATTAAAGATCTTCTTTAGGTTTTGTTTTTAATTATATCATTAAAATGTTTGTTTAAATATATAACTCACGGTCTGATTAATTGTTAGCACGACCATATGAAAATTTGAGGTTTGGTTAACTAATTTCTTTATATACACTGTCATTTAAGGTTTTGGTTAACTCTCTTTGGTTTTTGAGATTTGAGAAGTCTCTTATTTTATGCGCATGTTTATTAATACATACCTACTTCTTGGGCGTTTATTTTAAAAAATAGGGTAAATAGCACCACAGCCCCTTATGGTTTGCTAAAAGTGCACATAACCCCCCTGTACTTTCAAAAGTGCACCATACCCCCCTATGGTTTTAAAAAGTTGCACACGTGCCCCTCCGTCTCTTTTTCGTCAATATTTTTAACGGCAAATTTGAAATGACGCAAATGCCCTTATGTTTTACGATAGGTATATTTTGTCACTTTACTTCATCGTTCTTTTACTAAGCCCTAATTGAACATCACACAGCAAATCACAAAACACATTCTCTGCCCCAAAAAAAAAAGCACAAAACATATTCATTTGTAATTCGATTTTTGTATAATACAAAACACACACTGAATACCAAAAGTGCTTTGAGCACCATTGAAATCTATCAACTGAAAAGCCCTAAAGTAGCGAAATCCATGGCGTTCAAAAGCAAAAGTGTTGGAATGACTTGAAAACCAGTTGCAGCTTGACGATTGAAGTCCACAACAGATAACTCGCCAAAGTGTTGAAGCTTTTTGTACCCAAAAGCACCAGGTAAGAATACACCTTTTTATAGTTGTCTCATATTTTGACGTTTTATGCTAATGTTCTACTTTTCCACTTTGTGACATGCATTTGTGGTCCCCTGTGTTGTGGTCGAAAGAGACAACTTGTATATTGTGTATATTTGCATTGTTTAATTAAATATGAATACTTTTTCTGGCCGAAAAAGACAACTTGCATGTGCTTGTGTGTCTTGTAAACAGAATTACATCTAGATTAGGGCTTCAATGTATTTCGCAATTCAGGGTTTTTCTGTAATAGCAATAAAATTAGGGTTATTAATTAGGGCATTTTTAGTTCTCATAAAAGTAGCGCTTGTTAGTAATAATAAATTAGTGCTTTTTATGTAATTGGGTCGTAATATTAAGGCATTAGTTAATAACTTCAAATCTGATGTAATTACAACTTTGATTAGTTGCACACAATTTAGGGCATCACTGTAATAGCAATAAAATTAGGGTTATTTAAAACATGTTTCTTTTGTTTGAAATTGGAGTTAACTTGGGATTTTTTTTGCTTTTGTCAGAATGGATGAAGATAATACAATGTTAGATATTAATATGTGGATAGGTGGTAGGTTTGTTACGGAACCTACATTGAGGTATGAAGGAGGGAAGAAAGTAACTTTTCCTGGTGTGGACTTAGATAAACTAAGTCAATTTGAATTCATAGAAATGTACAAGAATGCTGGTGGGGAAAAAAATTATTTTACTATGTACTACAGTCAGCCTACTAGACCATTACATGAAGGGGTTTGGGAGTTTTCAGAGGATCATGGTGTTATTCAATTTCAGTCAGTGTTTGCTGGTTGGCCAGTTGCTGACGTATATATAGAGGATGGTGATGATCCAAAAGAAGTTGTTTATGGTGAAGGTCAAGAACCAGCAGTGCAATCTAATGCAATTGTATTGTATGATAGAGGTAAGAGAGGGGCTGCAGAGATGGTTAATGAAGGAGCATGGTCTGAAATTATTGTTACAGATATGTGGGGTAATGATGGAGCTGCTGAATTTGCTGAAGAAGTTATTGGTGATCATAGTAGTGTGCCAGATGATGTTGTTGAAGATCCCATACAAACAGATGGTGGATCAGGTTTGAGGCATACAACTTGTGAAGAGAGTAATGTGCTAGAAGAAATTGCTGAAGATGTGATGCAAAAAGAAGCTGCAACTGATTTGGGGCATGAAGCTTGTGAAGAGAGTAATGTGGCAGAGGTGCTCGCTGAAGATGTGATGCAAAAAGAAGCTGCAACTGATTTGGGGCATGAAGCTTGTGAAGATAGTAATGTGCCAGAGGTGATTGCTGAAAATGTCATGCAAAAAGATGCAACAACTGATTTGAGGCATGGAACTTGTGAAGATGCAGGTGTACAATCAGAATCAGAATCGGATGATGAAGAGTACATGCCTTCTGAGGGTTCATTATCTGATACGGACTCGGATACACCTAGCTGGATTTTTGATGACATTGAAGGTCTATCTGATGACAATATTGTAGAAGATGGTGATGATGAAAGTACCGGGAGAGAAAGATACATTAAATTGAAAAAGAAACTTAAAAAGAGGCTACTGAAGAGAAAAAAAAGAAGTTCAGTGAATGAGAATTCTGCCACAGGTGAAGAAGGTTGGTTCAGTGATGAACCAGTTGAAGAATTGAACAAAAGAGGGTCTGATAATGATGATAAGACACCCAATTTTCCTGAGTTTAATGATAGGGTTTGTATGAAAAAATTTGAGATGGTGAAAGGGATGCAGTTTAGATCAGTCATAGAATTCAGAAAAGTTCTTAAAGATTGGTGTGTGAGGAAAGGGATAGATTATGTATTTGTGAAAAATGATAAAGATAGGGTTAGAGCTAAATGTAGGCATGCTAAGACTGATGGTTGTACATGGGTAATACTTGCATCTCCTGTGCAGGGTAGTAAAACATTTGTTGTTAAAACTCTTGAAGGAAGCCATAAATGTGGTCATAGGTTTGACAACCAGCGTGCTGATTACAAATATATAGGGAAAAGGATGGTGGAAAATATTATGGCTGAGAGAGAAAAGAGCACAGCTGAATTGCAAACCGATATACATGCGACAGTGAAAGTGACAGTAGGCAAATATAAAGCAATCAGAGCTAAGCAAATAGCAATAAAGGAGATTGAAGGGGATGCAATTGAACAATATGGTAGACTGAGAGATTAATGTGCAACAGTTATACATCATAATCCTGGAAGCACCCTATTACTTAGGGTGGATAGAAGTCTTGGTGAACCAAGGTTTGAAAGACTATTTTTTCAAATGGCTGCTATGCGAGATGGCTTTCTAGCAGGTTGTAGACCTTTGATAGGACTAGATGGTTGTTTCCTAAAGACATCATATGGGGGTCAACTATTAGCTGCTGTAGGTCGTGATGGGAATGATAATATGTACCTGATTGCTATTGCGGTGGTTCCAATAGAGAGGAGGGAGACATGGTCATGGTTCTTAAATGAGTTGCACAGGGTAATAGGTGATCCGAAAGATAAAGGGTGGTCATACATTTCTGATAGGCAGAAGGGGTTATGTGACGTATTCCGAGATGAATATCCTAATGTACACCACAGGTTTTGCCTTCGCCACATGTACCAAAACTTTAAAAAGAAATTTGGAGGGTTGGCACTGAAAGATCTATTCTGGAAGGCAGCATCAACAGGAAACAGGAATGAATTTAATAGATACATGAAGGAAATTGAGAAGGAAGACCCAAAAGTTAGTGATGCTGAGACTGCAAGTGAATGGTTGAGAAATATCCCTATTGAGCAATGGGCAAGATCTCACTTCCCAACCACTTCAAAATGTGATGTAGTGGTGAACAATCTGTGTGAGTCTTTTAATAACTATATTCTTGATGCTAGAGATAAGCCCATCATTACGATGTTAGAGATGATTCGAGTAAGATTGATGACTCAAATGCAAGTGAAGAGGCAAGGTATGGCGAGTTATGAAGGAAACATTTGTCCAAATGTTATAAAGAAGATTAAGAAAATGAACAATGCTTCAAGTGGTTGGTGTGCTAATTGGTCTGGGAATGAAGAATATGAAGTTGTGCAAACTTGGAACAAAAAAGTTGTTAATTTAGCTACTAAAACATGCACGTGTGGTATGTTTCAATTGACTGGCTATCCATGTTGCCATGCATTGTCCTGTATACAACGTTATGGGAAAAATGTGGAGGATTACATAGATCATTACTACTCAAAAGAAAAATATTTAAGTGTTTACCAACACATGATTCATCCGGTACCTGGACCACTTGATTATGTGGAGAGTGAGGGAGATGCATTGAAGCCACCGCAAATACACAAAATGACTGGGAGACCGCGAAAGGCTAGAAACAAGACTGTTGATGAACTCAAGAAAAAGAAGGCCATGCCGGAAGTACCTGTCTCGACAAGGAGGGGAATGACAATAACCTGCAATAAATGTTTACAAAAAGGCCATAATAAGGCATCTTGCAAAAACCAGTACCACCCTAACTCACCACTATTGAAGGTGACATGTTATCAATTTTCTTTTATGTTTATGAATTTTAAAGACCAAACTAACACTATTTCATGTTTGTTTGTAGGAAATGAATAATAGAGATGCAAATGTGGAACAGGTTCATTCAAATATGGAGCAGTCCCAACCCCAACCTTCAAACAATGTAAGTAAACTCTTATAAAGAATTGAATTCAAAACATATAATTGAAATCAATGTTAATGGTGCAAATGGTGACATGTAATAGGTTAATGAAACTCAAGAATCAGTTACCACTCAACTTCGACGGAGGTCAAGTTCTGGTGCAAATAATGATAGATCTAGTCTGAGGGGTAGAGGTAATAGATCTGGTATTGGGGGCAGAACTGGTGTTCACTCTGTTGTTGTTGGACAAAGTGGTGGCACATCTGGGAGAGGTGGAACCACCGTGAGAGGTGGAGCTGTTGGGATAAATGGTGGCAGATCTGGGATAGGTGGAACTGCTGTGAGAGGTAGAGCTGCTAGGAAAAATGGTGGCAGATCTGGTGCTGTTGGAGTTGATGGCACAGAAGTTGACAAATCTGGTGCAGTTGGAGTTGATGGAACAGAAGTTGACAAATCTGGTGCAGTTGGAGTTGATGGCACAGAAGTTGCAACTCATGGTAGAGTATACACAAGCTTTAGAAATGATGCCCTCACCAAAGGAGCTGTTGTTGCTGAACATGGCCAGACTTCAAATGTCACTTCAAAAAGAAATAGGGTGCCAAGCATTACTGAAGTGGTAGAGAATATCAGAAACAGAAAAAGAACATGGAGACCATGATGATTTCTGGGGAATATGAAGTTGTGTTCCATAAATTTGGATGAATTATTATATCTCTTTTGGTTTATTTTTGTACTTTGGTAGTTCCAACATTTATAAACACAAGCTGCCAAAGTTTTATTTTAGTTGGGTATTTAATATTGAACTTAGTAGCCTGACTGGTTGTCATTGAATTGAATACTTTTGTACTTTGACTATTTTGGCATACTGGCTGGTTTTTATATGAAGCTGTGTTGCTTCTTCTTGGGTATTTATTTGTTGGATATTTAATATTGAGCTTAGTTGTCTGACTGGTTGCTTTATCTTTACAACAGGGTGTTTATTTGTCGGTGAAATAGAATTAGACTGATAAAGTGTTGTATAATACACTGTTGTTCCTGTAACCTAAAAGCACAGGGGGCTATTACGCACCTTCATCAAACTATAAGGGGTTATTTTGCACCATAATTAAAATTATAGGGGGGTCCTACGCACCTTCATCGGACCACAGGGGGTTACTACACACCATATTAAAATCACAGGGGGTAATGCGCAGCTAGTTAGAAACAGAGGGGAATTAATTTGGCCAATATAAACGCGCATATAATGGAGTGCAATAAAAAAAAAAAACTAGAGAGTGAACCCAACTTCATTCATACTACCACATCGATTACAAAAACTTGGGCAAATTAAACAAAAAGAAAACACAACAAATACTACTACAACTACATCGCACCAACTACATAACAGAAACAACACCCAACATAACAAATGAACCAGTGCATCATTTTAAGATCAACACAAGGAGCAACATCACCACTAAAATAACACAAAGATGACCCAAAACAGTTGTCAACTTCATTGCATCATCCCCACGATTCACTTTCATATTCTTCATAGGGCACGTCACCTCATCACCACTATCCTCATCATCCCCACTACCATTTAGAGGCAGCTCCTTGCCTTTCCATTTCGCACTCTGAGGCTCACACCAACTGAAAAAGCCACAATGGTCACAAGTGTAAAACAACCGCCCTCTTGAAGGCTTCTTATACGATGTCACAACTTGGATATCAGCCTTCTTGCAACAGTGGCATTTGACATTCATATATCGCAAATCCAAGTCCAGATCCTTCATACTCCTACTGCTTGCACTTGACATTTCGACACTATAATGAAATGGGTTAACAATGTAGAAAGTACATATGAGAAACAGAGCTTCACAAGTGAAGGAAAAAAAAATTCGCACAAGGAACTTACCTGAATCAGATCTTTCACTTTGGACAATTGAAAATTACTTCACAAGTGGTACATTCTAAAGGATGAGATAGGGGAGTTTTATAAATACAAGAGAGGGCATTTTAGTCAACATCTAGGTTTATTTTATTGGTAGAACGTGTAAAAAACAAAAAAAAGTTGCACTATTAGCGCGTGCAGCACAATCACAGTTAAAAGTAACGATTTTATGGACGGAGGGGGCTTCGGTGCTAACTTTTCAAAACCATAGGGGGGTATGGTGCACTTTTGAAAGTACAGGGGGGTCATGTGCACTTTTAGCAAACCATAAGGGGCTGTGGTGCTATTTACCCTAAAAAATATTACGCAGCATTTTTTGGTTAAAAATTTAAAATTACTTTATCAAGTTTTGTCTTTTTAGTCTCTTACTTTTTTTATATTCAGAAGGACACAAATAAGTTGGAATCCTAAGTTTTTTTATGTACGATTCTTTTTATGAATATATTTTGTTATCTTCTAGGAAACTATCATTATTCTTATCTTTTTTTCTTTCTTTTTTTAGTTTTAAAGGACGAAAAATACAACAATTCTCAAATTACTGCTTCTTTGAGTGAAATAACAATATCATTGGACAATTAAAAAACGTAATAATTTTTTTAAATTTTGGATTAGTATTTGTTTTAGTAAGATTTTGTATGACAAGAAAGTGTACTATATCTCCTCCTATAAATTGCATCATCCTATGCAAGATACAAAAAAAGTAGGACGAATATTTTAGTTAATAGTAGAACTATTAATTTTCTTACATAATTTTTGAGTCTAGTATTTCAACCATTAAATTATAAAGTTAATTCTGCCAAGTTACGTTTAACTTCAAGCTCATATAGTAGACACATATAAAATACGTTTTACTAATTAATTGATAATCAGTGGTGTCGAGATTGAAAGCCTCACAGTTGGATTCGGGAGCTACTCTGGCCGAGCTGGACTTCTCCTCTCCGCCTCCGAGCTAAACTTTCTTGGTCGGCCGTAGGTCCTGCACAAGAAAACAAGGAAAAAGCGGGGTGAAGACCCGGATTTTCCCATCAGGCGTGCGAATGCTTAATATGTCCGAGCTGGCAAAGTAGTTGAGAGCAATTAATAACGAGAGAGAGTAAATGAGAAGGGTTGAGCTCTATTTATACTAAGTTTGTGTCTGACAGCATTTAATGCGACGCAGCTTTATGTCCCATCAGTGCTTTATGTCCCATCGGAGCAGCTGGAACTGAGGTCGGGGTTAACGGGGTCGGGTCAGTCATCTGGGGTTGGACATTGGGCTGAGTAAGCTGCTGATGGAGCGCGGATTGGCCCATCTCTGATCAGAAGGTCGGCTCATTTAGCTCAGCTCGGGAACCCCTCGTCAATTCCCCCCCCCCCCAGTCGAGATCGAGTGGGCGAGATCTAGAGATAGGAGCTAATCCCGAGCTGTAGGTGCCCGACCCCGATAGAGTAGGGATGGCCACGTCAGCAGTGCATGCCCAACGGATGGCTGCCACGTCACCTGGCGGTTCTGACGAGACGCGACGTTTGGCCTTCCCGAGGCGAATTTCACGGGTGCCTATAAATAGGGCCACCTCCTCCGAGATTTCACTGCATACTTCACTTTCTATTTCTCAAGGAATTTAGGTCGGACGCAAGAGTGGTCGGACGCAACTAGCTCGGAAAGAATATTCTCGGGATTCTTCAGCTCGGACCAGAATAGTCGGCCACACTCCGCAATTGAGAGCATTAGGTACGTCCCGACTCCATTTAGTCATTCCTGTACATTTGTATTTGCTGTAGACAGGATGGGGAGGTCGGAATCAGAAGATTCTCAGGCAATGGAAGTAAGGTCTTATGGTGGAGATGAAAGTCCGCCGAGCTCGGCATCTACCTCGAACAGGATCCGTGGCGGAGAGAGCACCAGCTCGTCCTCAGGGCCGGCTCGAAAATCTAACCGCGAGGAGAGCGACGACGACTGCCAAGTTATTGGGGTTAGACTGGTGCGAGAAGAGGCAGAAGAGGACCCTTTGGCCGACCTGGGAGAATTCGATGCCGGGGATGATGAGGAGCCGCTGAATCGACTGGAGGGCATCGAAATACCGCAAGAGTTCTTAGCCGGGGTGTCTGCCACCGAGCCGATCGAGGCTGTTCCAGTCAGTGCTGTTCGACCTCGGAGCTCGGCTTCAGCTAGCGCTTCTTCAATTCGAGGGAAGAGGATCGAGTAGTTGTTTGCCTGCTGCAAGCGTGAGTGCCATTCCACCGTGCAGATGGCGAACGCAAGACTGAGGAACTGGTCAGTTGATCGGCATCACAAGTTGAAGGTTCCAGGTCGGCAAGAATCGGCGTGTTACCCCCCAGCCAACCACTACACCATATATGATCTGGCCTTCGATGTCATCCAGCTCCCTCTCCCTGGCTTCATCGTTGGAATCCTGAACCATTTCGAGCTCAGCCCGGGTCAGATGTCACCGAATGGTTGGGCCATAATGGTGGCTTTCTACGTTTTCTGTTTGGAGAAGGGAGTGGAGCCAACCTTGCGCCGATTCAGGCATTTCTTCGTATGTAAGCCCAACCCGAAGCAGCCGGGGTGGTTCCACTTCGCAGCTCGGGTCGGCCACTCCGTATTCACCAAGTGGCACTCCTCTAACAAGGGCTGGCATAATGATTACTATTGGGTTGAGTCGTCAGTGAATCCTGGATGTAGGATGGACTGGCTCCCGAGCCTGAGGAAAACCGTCAATGATGACCCTAAACTCTCAAAGGAGGAGCTTAGAGAAGTTGCAGTGCTCAAGCCCGCGCCCGGGATGCTGATAGACATTGACAGTGTGCTGAAATGGGAGCGAATCTGGGATTCCAAGTTATTCGGTCGGGAGCCCGACCTCTCGAGGGATCATCCCCACCTGATTCCCGACCTGGAAGGAGATCACGGGGCTGGCTCGGAAGAGGGTCAGTTTGCAGGATTGGCGTCCGACCTCCCGTCCCGTTTATTAGCTTCGCCTTAGCTGGATCTTCGACTCACTTTTAACCCCTTTTGCTCTACCTTTTGCAGATATGGCGGATATGAGGAAGCTCGCGTACGCCCAGGTGCGGAGGAAGGGTGAAGTCAGTGGCGACGCTTCTGCTCGGTCAGGGCCGGGCGGCACTGGGTAAGGCCAAAGGCAACGGCCCAGCGGCCAAGGGCATGAGGTCGGTCCCGAGGTCTCTTCAAAAGGGGCTTCGGGGTCCCCTTTGCCGAAGAAATCAGGGTCGAGCCTAACGATCCCGGAGCGCTCCTCCCCCCGATCCGAGAACAGAAAGCGGCCTCGGCCCGGGCACTCCGGGAAGGGCAAGGACACGGAGTTCAGCCCTCCCGACCAGCACCTCATGGAGGCGTCCAAGGTGGATCGCGACCCCAAACTGGCGACGGTCCCAGCCGAGCAACTCTCGCTGGACTTGAGGACGGCCATTGTTACGGTAAGTCCTTAACCATCTTATGTAAAGGTCGCATTCTTAGCTCGGCTAATTGCTTTATCTTCTGCTGAACAGGCCGAGTCTCACATCCTCTCTGCCCCCAGCTTCTTAATCAAGGCCCAAACTCACTGCGTTGAGCTCGAACAACGGTATGTGGATGCCCGAGCCGAGCTTGAAACAGTGAGAGAGGAGGCCGCTCAGAGGCAGAGGGCTGATGCGGCGGAGGTCGAGCGCTTAAGGAAGGAGCTAGACTTAGAGAAGGGCCGACGCGAAGCCGCGGCCAAGGACGTCGATCGCTACAAGCGAGAGAAGTGGGAGGCAGAGGCGAAGTTTAAGGAATTGGCGGAGCGGGTCGGCGTCCAGGGGGAGAAGGCAGTGGAGGCCTTCAAGTCCAGCGACGCGGCGGTGGACTGGTTGGCCACGGAAGGCGGGGCCATGGCGAAATACGCGGAAATGGAGTTATACTTCCGAGGTCAAGTTGCGGCTCGGGAGAGAGCGAAGACTTTCTTTCCGCCCTCCAAGAACGACTACATCGAGATCTTGGAGGTCCCGCCGCCAGAATTCTGGGAGATCCCCGAGCTTCCGTCTGACCTGATATCCCAGGCCAAGGAGGTTACTGAGTTTGTCCAGAAGGGCCTGGACCAGGTTGGGGATGAAGCTGAAGCCACCACCTCCGCTGCCGCGCCAAAATAGATTTTAGCAATGCTTCCCTAGTAGGGCTATTGTAATCTTGCCCGAGTTGGGCCTTTGTAACAACTTTTCCGGTTTTAATGAAATATTAATTTTGGCTTTATTTGCGTTTTAATTGAGTTCGTACACGTGTACTTTTTCTTTTCGCAAATTTTTCCTCAAGTTAGTGGGGTCGGACCAATTTTTAATGGTCTGCACAAACTTAGGTGTAATAATCCGAGCTGGACGCGACTAATGTTTTAACATCCTAATCCGAGCCGGAATAATGAGGGCAACTCATAATGGTTACCAATTCGAACTCGTCAGTCCGTTATAAAAATGGTCAAACTAATGTCGACAAGTATTGAGCTCGAGTTTAGACCCAAGCTAATATACCGACCTGAGGCCGGAATGCACCGAGTTGGAACTTTATCCGAACTGGTAAAACTAATCAAATTGTTATTAATTATGCCCGAGCTGGAACTTAGTCCGAGCTGGTTTACTTTGTCGTTTGCTCGTGATTAAGCGTGGCCACCGCATTAATCTGAGTTCGAGTCATTTCGCAGTTGCAGCATTTACGCCCGGGTCGGGTATTGTGCGGGTTTGTGTATTTATTCCCGAGTCGGGAATTGCACTAGTTTACGAAATCGTATTGTATTGAATTCGTACAAGTAATGTTTCGGCCCAGGGCCTTTACAAAATACCTTGGCTCGGTGCCGTTTACCAAATATTGCGGCTCGTGGCCGTGGACAAAATATTCCGGCTCGGGGCCGCCTTTATACAAAATACCGCTTCAGATGTTCTGAATGCCATGCATTCTTTAACAGTTTTCCGTTCTTGTCTCGAAGGTAGAAGGTCCCGGGCCAGACTTCTTTCATGACTTCGTAGGGTCCCTCCCAGGTCGGAAAAAGCTTGTTAATGGAGCGCGGCAAAAAGATGGCCTTTCTGAGTACGAGGTCGCCGACCTTAATAGGCTTAGGCTTGACCTGTTTGGAAAATGCTCTTTTCATTGCAGCTTTGCTGGCCAGCATTCTGATTTGAGCTTTAGCTCGGAGCTCTTCAGCGAGGTCGAGCTCTTCACGGATCCATGCTCTGTTTATTTCTGGGTCATGGTGGAGGGTTCTACTGGTTGGAGATCCGATCTCCACTGGCAGCACCGCTTGAGTGCCGAAGGTCAGTTCGAAGGGCGATTCTCCCGTCGCCGAGCTGATATTGGTCCGTTGAGCCCACATCACTTCTGGGAGAACTGATGCCCATTGGCCCTCTGCTTCCTCCAGCTTGGTTTTCAGACCCTGCAAAATGATTTGGTTAGTCCTTTCGACTTGGCCATTACTTTGAGGGTGAGCAACAGACGAGAATCTGAGGTCGATCCCAATCTCAGCACATTTGCCTCGAAATTATGCACTGTCAAATTGCTTGCCGTGGTCGGTAACGATGACCTTTGGTACCCCAAATCAGCAAATGATGTTTTTTCATACGAAATCCCAAGCTGCCTTTTCTGTTATTCTGGCAACACCTTCAGCCTCGGGCCATTTAGTGAAGTAGTCTACGGCCACGAAAGCGTGTTTCTTTTGGCCTACACTGGTCGGCAAGGGGCCGATGATGTCTAGACCCCACTGATAGAATGGCCAAGGGCTTACCATCACTGTGAGGTCCACAGCAGGCTTCCGCTGCACGTTGGCGAACCTCTGGCAGGTGTCGCACTTTTTTACATACTCTTTGGCATCTTGCTCTAAGGTTGGCCAAAAATAGCCGTGCCTTAACGCCTTCCGAGCCAAAGCTTTACCCCCCAAGTGGTTTCCACACACCCCTTCATGAATCTCCCGGAGTACATAGTTTCCTTCTTCGGGTGCAACACATTTCAAAAAAGGCCAGGTGTAGGCTCTTTTGTAGAGCTGCCCGGCGATTATGACAAACCTTGAGGCCTGCTTCATGAGTTTCCGAGCAGCTTTTTCATCCTCCGGGGTCATACCCCATTCCAATTAGTCCATGATTGGTTTGGTCCAATCTGGATTTAAATTGAGCTCGGCTACCGCTTGTACCCCCAACTGGATACTAGGTTCAGACACTTCTTCCACGTGGACAAGGGCAGGTCGGCTCTCGCCCAAGGCTAGCCTGGATAGGGCGTCAGCCTTCATATTCTCTTCCCTGGGAATCTGCTGTATCGTGAACCTTCTGAGTGTTGAGGTCAAATCCTTGACTCTGTTGAGGTAGGCTAGCATAGCACTGTCCTTGGCTTCGAACTCCCCTGATATCTGACTAGAAACCAACTGAGAGTCGGTGCTTAGGTCAATTGTCTGTGCCCCGAGCTGAGCAGTAATTTTTAACCCTGCAATCACCGCTTCATACTCTGCTTCATTGTTGGACGCCGAGAAGGTGAACTTGAGGGAGTACTGGTGCTCATGCCGGTTTGGGTCGAGGATGACCACCCCAGCTCCGCTCCCAGACTTCCCTGAGGCCCCATCCACATGGACCTTCCACACGTCCTCCGGGTCATATTCTGCTCGGCCAGTGCATTCTACGACAAAGTCAGCAATGGCTTGGGCTTTGATGGCTGTCCTGGGCTGGTAGGTGATGTCGAATTGACTCAGCTCAACAGCCCATTTCAGTAGCCTGCCCGATGCCTCTGGCTTGTGCTTGATGGATTTGAGCGGAGCATCAGTCATGACTTTAATCGGATGAGCATCGAAGTATGGCTTCAACTTCCTAGCCGCCGTGATGAGCGGTATGGCTTCAACTTCCTAGCCGCCGTGATGAGCGCGATGGCGAGTTTCTCCAAGGAAGAGTATCTCGCCTCGGCTCCTTGCAAGGTTTTACTAACGTAGTAGACCGGCTTCTGCTCCTTTCCTTCTTCTCGGACTAGTGCCGCCACCACCGCTGTTCCCGAGCATGTCAAGTATACTACTAGCTCCTCCCCCACCTCAGGTCGGGATAATAGAGGTGGCGAGGCTAAGTACCTTTTCAGCTCCTGGAAGGCGTTTTGGCATTCCTCAGTCCATTCAAAGTTCTTAGGGTTCCTCAATATTTTGAATAGGGGAGCGCACTTGTCAGCCGACCTGGACATGAATCTACTCAGTGCCGCGACTTTGCCTGCCAACACCTGGACGCCCTTCACGCAGGTCGGGGGCGCTAGGTCTAGTATCGCCTGGACTTTCTCTGGGTTGGCTTCTATTCCGCGGGCTGTTACCATGAAGCCCAAGAACTTGCCCGCCTTGACGCCGAATGCGCACTTTTCCGGGTTCAATTTTATCCCAAAGTGCTCCATTACGGCGAAGGCCTCAGCCAGGTCGGTTACATGGTCTTCCGCCCTTATGCTCTTGACCAACATGTCATCTACATAGATTTCCATATTCCGGCTAATCTGGTTCTTGAAGACCTTGTTCACCATCCGAGTGTATGTGGCTCCAGCATTCTTGAGGCCAAAGGGCATGACCTCATAGTAGTAGAGTCCTTTATCGGTGGTGAAGGCGGTCTTCTCCTTGTCCCCGGGAGCCATTTTGATTTGATTATAACCTTTGAAGGCATCCATGAAGGAGAGCAGGTCGAACCCGGAGGTGGCGTCCACCATTTGGTCAATCCGTGGTAGGGGGAAGCAATCCTTGGGGCAAGCTTTGTTGAGGTCGGTGAAATCAATACATAGTCTCCATCCACCCGAGGACTTTGTCACCAGCACCACATTGGACAGCCAGGTTGGGTAATGTATTTCCCTTATGTGGTCGGCGTCCACCAACTTGTCCACTTCTTCCGCTATGATTTGTTGCTTATCATAATGAAAGTGCCGGCGCTTTTGTTTTACTGGATAGTGATTTGGGTCGGCATTCAGGTGATGCTCAATTACATTCGGGTCAATTCCTGTCATGTCAGAAGCAGACCAGGCAAATACATGCTCATTCTTTAAAAGAAATTGGCTTATACCTTTCTTGAGGTTGGCAGATAGTTCACTCCCAATCTTTGCTCTTTTTGTTTCATCGGAGAGCTCCACCTCCTGAAGGTCCTCAGTCGGGCTTCCTCTCTTAGCGTCTCTCTTTTCTTCGGGCAGATCCGGTCCCCAGCCGATTTGATATTTGGGTCGGAGTGAGTTTTCATAACACTCCCGAGCTGAGAGCTGGGCTCCGCGAATGGTGGCTACCCCAGACGGGGTCGGGAACTTCAGGGCTTGGTGGTACGTTGAGGGGACGGCCCTGAAATGATTAAGCGCCACCCGACCTAAGATCCCGTTGTAGGTGGAGTTACAATTCATTACAATGAAGTTGGCCTGCATCGACACCCACTTATCCCCATCCTCCAACTTCAGCGGGAAGTTGATGACTCATTCGGCTCGGTGGGACTGCCCGGTGAAACCTGCTAAAGTACCACGCAATGGCCTGAGTCGGCTCCTGTCCAACCCCATTTGCTCAAAAGCGCTGAGGAACAAGACTTCTGCCGAGCTCCCAGTATCCACCATCAGCCTTTTGACGGTGAAGTTGGCTATCTCGGCGCTGATCACCAGGGGGTCGTCGTGAGGCAATATGACCCCCTCCAAGTCTTCTGAAGAGAAGGTGAGCTCTTGCATCCCCGGGGCCGGTCCCCTCACTGGTCCATATTCCATCCCTGCACGAACATAACCCTTTCTACCTACCGAGGTCTCGCCTCCTGACGCTAATCCTCCCGCTATGGTTTCAATCACGACCAGACGTCCGCCCCCAACCTGGCGCCTGGGCGGACTCCTCTCCCTATCCCTTTGTTCCGAATTTCGGGTCGGCTGTTGATCTATATACCTCCGGAGGTGGCCTCGGGCAATCAGTGCCTCGATCTCCTGTTTCAAGTCTTTACACTCTTCGGTGGTATGGCCATAGTCCATGTGGTAGCGGCAATATTTGGTCTTATTGCGCTTATCAGGCCGGCCTTTCATTCTCGGAGCCGGAGGCAGGTGGTTCTGGTGCTGGATCTCCATCAAAATCTGTTCCCTCGAGGTGTTAAGGGGAGTGAACATAGTGAACCGGGGGTTCAGCTTCGGCTGTTGCGGTTGCTTGCCTCGGTCGTTCTGGGCTTTGGCCCCGGGTTGGGCTCGGGAGCCCTCTCCTTTCTTCCCAGCCTCTTTCTCCTTGTCATCGTCCCTTTTTGCCTGATGGATCTCCTCCGAGTGTATGTACCCTTCTGCTCGCACCATCAACTCAGACACAGTATCCACAGGGTCGATCGCCAAAGAAGATGTGAGGGGGCCCGACCTGAGCCCGCTCTGGTAAGCCATCAGAGCCATGGAGTCCTCTAAGTTAGGAATTCGGAGGGACTCTTCATTGAACCTAGCCGTGTAAGCCCTCAAAGTTTCCCCTCTATGCTGCTTTACCAACAGCAATGTAGAAGTATGGCGGGTGGCACGGCGGCTTCCTGCGAAGCGGGATAGGAAGGCCTCCGCCAGCTGGTGGAAGCTTGCAATTGATCCAGGACGAAGTTTTTGAAACCAGTCCAAAGCATTGCCAACCAGGGTGGTCGGGAATGTCTTCGCCTTCATGAGATCTGGCATGTCGTGCAGAGTCATGTGGTGATCAAAATTGAGCAGGTGGCTGGCAGGGTCTCCGTCTCCATTGTAGACGGCCAGGTTGGGCATTCGATTGCCGGTAGGTAGGGGCGTGGCCAATACCTCGGGAGAGAGTGGGCTTACACCGAGTTGGTTGATGACCTTAGCTATGGCAGCTGCGGTCTTTGCTTGCTCGGGGTCGGCTTGGGCCGCCCTTTTACCTCTCGCCGGGTCGGACCTTGGTGTCGGCTCGAAGAAGCCCTCCTCTTCCTGCGTCCGTTTTCGTCTAGACTCCGGGATGTGGAACTGGGGGCGCGATGGCCGCGGCGCGGCCTCTTGCGGTGCCAGGGGGCCCTCAGCCAGCCGGGCCACCTGTTCCTTAAGTTCTTCGAACATCCTCAGCATCATCCTTATCTCCGGTGATAGGCTGGAGTTGGGGTCTCCTTCCGCTGCGGGGTTGGTTTGAGTGGCTAAGTGTATACGTTGGCTCGTTCCAACGTCGGCTTGGGTCAGGTTCTGGCTGGGCGCCTGCACGGCTTCGAGGTCCCCTTCCAGGTTGGGCGAATCCTCTACCGGTATGTTGTGACTTCTCGTTTGTACCATGATGGTTTCTCAATGAGTGGCGAAGAGAGCTATAAAAGAACTCGTCTTTCCCACAGACGGCGCCAAACTGTCGAGGTTGAAAGCCTCACAGTTGGATTCGGGAGCTACTTTGGCCGAGCTGGACTTCTCCTCTCCGCCTCCGAGCTAGACTTTCTTGGTCGGCCGTAGGTCCTGCACAAGAAAACAAGGAAAAGGCGGGGTGAAGACCCGGATTTTCCCCTCAGGCGTGCGAATGCTTAATATGTCCGAGCTGGCAAAGTAGTTGAGAGCAATTAATAACGAGAGAGAGTAAATGAGGAGGGTTGAGCTCTATTTATACTAAGTTTGGGTCTGACAGCATTTAATGCGACGCAGCTTTATGTCCCATCGGAGCAGCTGGAACTGAGGTCGGGGTTAACGGGGTCGGGTCAGTCATCTGGGGTTGGACATTGGGCTGAGCAAGCTGCTGATGGAGCGCGGATTGGCCCATCTCTGATCAGAAGGTCGGCTCATTTAGCTCAGCTCGGGAACCCCTCGTCAAGTGGAGAGTTTTCTTTCTCTCATTTTTTTTTCTTTTCTCTTAATTTTCCTTCCTTGTGTCCCATTGGATGATCTTCATCACTACATTAATGGCTTCTCCGGGAGAAATTAAATATACATTAAATAGAGATTGGAAACAGAAGAGAGAAGAATACACATAATAAAAAGAAAAGAAAAGATCAAAGCAGTTAAGAATTGGATAGATTGGTTGGGTAGTGACTTTTTGTGACCAAAAATCTTAAATTTAAATTTACACCCTCTCACCACAAATATTATATAACTCTTGAATGATTGGGGGTATACATTGGAATAAGTCACTAGACCACATAATTTATAAGCATAATTTTATTTGATTATATTAAGGTAAAATTTGGTAAATAGTGACGGGGATGAATAACCCGACCTGGAGGTGGTCTGCATGGGGCTTGCCGACCTGTTATCTTGCAAAACAAAGGACAATGTAGGTGAATTCTTGGACACCTATTGCTGGCAGAATGAGAAGTATTTATGTTTACCAAATACTTGGGGTGATAAGAACGAATCCCTCAAATCTAGGACATAGGGGTTATCCCTTTTTGCACAAGGCTTCCTCCCCTAGGATGACTCTTCATTCACACTTATCTTTATCGATCTTTTTCATGCTGTTAAAAGTTGTGCAATATAAGTAAGGATTAATTTCTCAGCAAGATGGCTAATTTGCTTAATCGATGAAGCTCTGTGATGAAAACTAAAACATATGCAATAACTTTGTATAAACTGATTCTGTTACAATTCTGTTACAGGTGATGTTGCAACATTAACTGGAATATCAGATCTATCACAGACCGTAAACAATCTGTTTCTCTAATTGCTTAGTTAGTTTATTCCACTTAATGTTCCAACACAAACAGTAACAACAACTAGCAGCGAAAATAAAAAGTTATAACAGAAATAAAGAACATCAAGATTTAACGTAGTTCAACCGTGCGGTCTACGTCCACAGGACCTCCCCTGGTCCAACAAACCTGTTTATTAAGAAACAACAAGTTACAACATCAATGGACTTACACAAGTAAAGACTACCTCTTGACCTTTGACTCCAAGATGAAGAATTCCTTAACAAACTTTGGTTTGGCAAGCACCCCTCGACTTGCAACTTTCTCTCCCGAGAACTACACCTTCTTCTCCCGAAGAATGAATAAAGAAGACAGTAATCTAATCACTCAAAGACTCATACAAATCGCTCATGACTTACTGTCAAATAAAATTGCAACACTTAATACAATCAAGCACTAGAACTCAGATCATGTTGCAACATCACTTGGAACACTGGACAGAAAACTCTCTTGTATTTTCTCTTGTTGCTCTCTATTTCTGTCTCAACTTTTCTGTCGTGATTGCTGCTATATAAATACAAGATTGCTGCTGCATATTGTCTTGGTCTACAAGAAAAAGCCTTTACTCATAAAACCCTATTATTCTTTTCCTTGTGAATATGCAATAAATGTCACTCCTTAATTAGCACAAATCTTCTTCTCGTATGGTAAGTTACCATAAGATTTTTTTTGCACAATATAAAAGGTAAAAACACAAGTTATGATAATATCATAAGTTTTGCAAAACATAGCTGATCAATAATGGCATTAATAATCTCCAATTAATTAATCAATCGCCAATCAAACTAATTGGCTCAACAATCTCCCCCTTTGGCTTTGTTTTGGCAAAACCCTGATATCACAATCAATGTAACTTCCTATTGCCCAAGTACGAAAAGACAGATGCAACAAATGAACATCCTTGGTGCAACATTTAGTAGAACAGCAGTATTAGATCAATGATCAGCCTGTTGCAACATGCAATAGAACACATATAGAAATGCTATCAGAGTAGAAAACATAGTGCTCCTGTAAAAGATAGCACTCCTGTTGCAACAGATACTAAACAACCATGTATTGAACTAGCAGACACACAAGAGCTAACCAATAGCAGCACAAAAGCTAAGCAGTAGCAATTAGTAGCAGCACAACATATTTATCTTCCCCTTTTTGCCAAACCAAAGGCAAAGAAGGAGAAGTAGAGTATCAGAGCAATAAAGCTAGCAAAATAAATGATTAGCAACATAGATAAGGATGTATCAGAGCAAAGATGGTCCTGTTTCAACAGTCAGTTACAGCATAATGGAAACATAGATAAGAAAGTATCAAAGCAACAAAGATAATGACCCTCCAAAAGATAGTAACCCAAAGATGATAACCCTATTGTAACAATCAGTAAACTAGTGTAGTAACACAGGCAATAGAACAAAAAAGAAATAAGACGCAACAAGTCATAGCAAAATTAATAGCATATTCACCCCCTCAAGCAAAAATCAGCACATAGTAATAGCAATAACATAGTCTCTCCCTTTGTCAAAAGAAACCAAAGTAGAAATGCAAAGTACCATATCAAAAGCCTTAGCAGAAATCAGCAAACACAAACATGGACCCAAAGTAGAGCAGCAGAATTTAAACATAGTAAAGTACCAGAGCAGAACTAAAATCAGTAAAGTATTAGAGTGATAGTCATTAAACAACCAACATTCAAGCAGTGTTTTTGGAGACGAAATTGAGTAGGGTTTGTTGTCCTTGCATCACCGTCCCAAGGTCAGCTATTATTTTCTCCTGATTGACTTTAACAGTGGCTTGATCGTTGCTCAGCTCATGGACTTCATTCTAAAGTTGCTGCACCTATTGCAACAACACAACAGTAGTTGTTTCAGAAGCTGGTCTAATATTACCTTCAGCTCAAGGCTCCCCATGAATATCAGCTTCCTGTAAAAACTTGTGAGAAAGATGGAATGGAGTAGACAACTTCACAAGGGATTCAACCCATTCGTGAACAGCCTTTCGAGCAGTTAAGTAGCACAATTGTAGCAACTAAGCAACATACTAGTAGAATAAAATAATTAAACATGTAAACTGTAAGTCTCATGAAGCAAAGGAAGGAAGACAAATTGTAAGCAAAATAGTAGAAATTATAAAAAAAATTGTTCAGCAATCCAAACAAAAAAAACCATCATTGACATAAGCTGCCTCAGATTATCCAAAAGCAATTTAGAACCGATGTTGTAATAACATTTTCCACAGTATCTCTAATTTGCTCAAAATTCCCTGAGATTTCACCCTTTTTTTTGTTTTCTTTTTTCAAAAATTAAAACAGAATTAAAATGCATGATATGTTTAGGAAGCATGAAGTCACTCAAGCAACTTTACTCATTAATACTCATTTCAGTCCAAGATTTAATTAATGAACCATGTGTGTGTGAGATGTTGAATTCTGAAACAGATAGCTTTCACCATCAAACCTGCAAGTTGTAGGAACTCTCCCAATCAGCTCAAGTATACCTGATCGTCTATTCATCTCGTAGGAAAACACAATATTTTTCTTGTGATATCTCATGTTGTAACTGGTAGCTTGCACACTGTATTTCTTTTTACATGTATTCTTATCACTATTTCAGCTCATGTTGCAACAGGTAACTTTCACACTAATCTATTTTATTTTGGATTAGGTAGTTCTTTCCAATGCTTAATAACCACATTATTTCCTGCCTTTTTTTCTTTTTGATTTCAAGGATGAATAGAATACATGAATGGATTTAGAGAGACTTCTCTCTTTATCCCTAGTCATCAGAACGTTAAAGCTCCTGCACTTGCAGACTATCAAGATTAGCTTTCTCAATTAGTATTCAGTGTGTACAAGGAAGTATGGTTCACTAACTAAATCACAAGTTGAATTGAATATTAGACTTTCAGATTTCTCATCTCAAGCTTCTTTCAAGCTCCTGTGGTAATCTATGATGCAATATTATAGACTACGAATCCCTAAAGCTTTTCTTAGGGTTTCAATTCTCAAATGATCTAAAGCTTTAGTGGAGATATATGTCAATCGATTTTATGGTGTTTCTAAAACAATGGTTGCAATTTCAACAAGTTCACAGATAAACTGATTCAATTCCTTATGCATAATATTTACCCAAAATTCATCTTCTAAAGCATCTTTCACATTTTTTGGTTCTAAGAGAGAAGTATAGCACCTATACCTTACCATGTCCTAATAGTTCAGCTTGGATTTACCTCTAGTTTGGATTCTATCATGTATTAATCTAATCACATCCTCTGCAACATGAATTTTGTAAACTTGAGGCATTTCAGCTTGAATTTCTTTAGTGCTAATTTCTGTTGTTACACTTCTTGTTGTAACATCGCACAAACCAATGTCTTGCTGCTAAATTTTTGTTTATGGCGTTGCAATAGTATCTGTCACAGCAGATTTATTGGTCTGTGTTGCAACACCGTCTGCAACATTAGTATTCGTCTTACTGGTACTTCATTCTTCTATCGATTTTCCTGTCTGCTTGCTCCTTAGCTTTAGCACACCTCGAACTGCACAGGTATTGTTGTAACACGGCAATGATTGTTCATAGATGGTGTAAGCATGTAGCAGTTGTCAGATGACTTTTTCCCTGTAAGCACACAATTATTAGATATATTTAACACATGCCAAACATCTTTAGTGAAATTCACAAACAAACCCTGATCACACAATTGACTGATACTAATAAGATTAGCCTTCAGCCCTTCAACATGCTGTACTTTTTTTAGACTTGGAACCCCTATAATCTCAAGTATTCTTTTTCCTAGCATTTGTCCTTTAATACCATCTCCAAAAGTAACTTGGCCTTTATCGTGCTCCTTGTAGCTGCTCAATGCTTTACGCATACTTGTTATATGTCTAGAACACCCACTATCAAAATACCAAGAGTTAGCAGCATAGGCTTGTGTAGAAGTATAAGCAGCAAAACGAGTTAAATCAGATTTATTCACCCTTAATCGTTTTTCCTTGTGCTGTGAAAACATATGTGAGGATTTCTTTTGTTGATTGAGAGACTTACCTTTTTTCCTGCATTCTTTGGAGCTTGAAACAGTGAGGTTTGATATGTCCAGGTACAAGGCAGTAATGGCAGATGGGAACAAACCTGTTCTTTTTCCTTTGTTTCTTTTGCACTGTTGCAGTCTATGTTGTAACACCAGTAGCTAAAAGTTCTTCTCTGACCCTCTGTAAAGTCACGACATCTTGTTTCTGTACATGATTTTCTGAGCTTTTGACAAAGACAGTTTTTTCAAAAAATTCTTCTCCATAAAAACCAAGTTCTGTATGGTTTTTGGTTGATTTTTGAATGGATAACATATGATCAAGCTTTTCAGTCCCGGAATTCAGCATCTTCACATTACGCTGCATCTGTTTCAATTCATGTTGCAACACCTGAACTTCCTGCAGTCTTTCGGCAACCAATTTTTTCGGTTCTGATTTTTATTTTTCCAAATCCAGAATCCTCAATTCCAATCCTTGGTTTTTCTTGCATATGATCACCCATTTTTCGTACATGTCTTTATACGTTTTCATGATTTCTTCATCATCCAAGTCACCATCACTTTCTGATTCAGCACAATCAATTTCACTCAATTCATCCTCTGTTTCACTCATTATTGCAACACTTGTAGCATCTTCTTCTTCGTTCAGTCTGGTTTCTTGCTGGACTATTGCAACATTGAATGCAACAAAGTTACCGATGTGCTCCTCGTCACTTTCAGTACATTCTTCCTACTCCTCATCACTCCAAGTAACATTCATTGCCCTTTTCTTTTTTTCTTCAAGGTGTTTGCACACTCAGATTGAATGTGACCAAAACCCTCACATTCATGGCATTGAATTCCTTTATCTTTTTTTCTTTCATCAGTCAGTTTAAAGTTTTGTTTTTTAAATGTGTCAGCCGGTGTTGCAACTTGAGGCTTATTTTCAAAGTTTGACTGTCTAAAGCCAATTTTTCGTTTAACCCACTTCTTTAAAAATTTGTTGAAATTTTTGGTAAGCACGACTAAGGATTCAGAGATTTCAGAGTCCTCATCATCCGAAGAGCTTATTGTTTCTTTTCTTTCCACTTCGGTCTTCAAAGCAATGTTTTTTTCTTTCCTTTTCTGCTTAAACTTCATCTTAAATGTTTGAAGTGACCCCATCAATTCATCAATTTTGAGTTCATCAACATTCTTGGATTCTTCTATGGCAGCAACTTTGATTCCAAATCTGTCTGGAAGAGAGCGCAAGATTTTCCTCACAAGCTTTGGATCTGAATACTTTTCTCCTAAAGCAAAAGATTCATTAACAATGTCACATAGATTGGCATTGAAATCGGCAATAGTTTCATCCTCCTGCATCCTCCGTTCTTCGAATCTGGTGGTAAGCATCAGCAATTTTGATCTTCTAACTGATGTTGTACCCTCATATGCTGTTTGCAATATCTCCCAAGCTTCCTTAGTAGATTCACACGTTGAAATTAACTTGAATTGATTCAAGTCAACAACATTGAAAATTGTATTCAGTGCCTTAGAGTTCTAGCTTGCCAAAAGATCTTCATCCTTGGTCCATTCTATTTCAGGTTTTGTTACAACATTGCCCTGGGCATCTGTTTTGGTAGGAGATGTCCAGCCAGTCAAGATAACTTTCCAAGCCTTCTTATCAATCGACTTGATGAATGCTTTCATTCGAGCCTTCCAATAAGAGTAATTTGCACCATCCAACAGTGGTGGTTTAGTGATTGAGCCTCCCTCACGCAAGATGTCCATATCTATTCCTGCAAGACAACAACTCAAAACTCCCAAAAATCTAACCGAATTAGTTCGTAACTTGCTCTTGATGCCACTTGTTAAAAGTTGTGCAGTATAAGTAGGGATTAATTTCTCAACAAGATGGCTAATTTTCTTAATCGATGAAGCTCTGTGATGAAAACTAAAACAAATGCAATAACTTGGTGTAAACTGATTTTGTTACAATTCTGTTACAGGTGATGTTGCAACATTAACTGGAATATCAGATCTATCACAGACCGTAAACAATCTGTTTCTCTAATTGCTTAGTTAGTTTATTCCACTTAATGTTCTAACACAAGCAGTAACAACAACTAGCAGCGGAAATAAAAAGCTATAACAGAAATAAAGAACACCAAGATTTAAGGTGGTTCAACCGTGCGGTCTACGTTCACGGGACTTCCCCTGATCCAACAAACCTGTTTATTAAGAAACAGCAAGTTACAACATCAATGGACTTACACAAGTAAAGACTCCCTCTTGACCTTTGACGCCTAGATGAAGAACTCCTTAACGAACTTCGGTTTGACGAGCTCTCCTCGACTTGCAATGTTCTCTCCCGAGAACTACACCTTCTTCTCCCGAAGAATGAATAAAGAAGACAGTAATCTAATCACTCAAAGACTCATACAAATCGCTCATGACTTACTGTCAAACAAAATTGCAACACTTAATACAATCAAGCACTAGAACTCATATCGTGTTGCAACATCACTTGGAACACTGGGCAGAAAACTCTCTTGTATTTTCTCTTGTTACTCTCTGTTTCTGCCTCAACTTTTATGTCGTGATTGCTACTATATAAATACAAGATTGCTGCTGCATATTGTCTTGGGCTGCAAGAAAAAGCCTTTACTCATAAAACCCTATTCTTCTTTTCCTTGTGAATATGCAATAAATGTCACTCCTTAATTAGCACAAATCTTCTTCTCATATGGTAAGTTACCATAAGATTTTTTTTGCACAATATAAAAGGTAAAAACACAAGTTATGATAATATCATAAGTTTTGCAAAACATAGTCAATCAATAATGGTCTTAATAATCTCCAATCAATTAATCACTCGCCAATCAAGCTAATTGGCTCAACACATGCCTCGACCTCAAGCTTGTTTGACTGAGTCGTGGAAGCTTTAAGTTGAAATTATGGTCTACTTTGGGGGAGGTCGGCGAGGTCGAGGTTATGTCACCTTTGCTCTTTGGACTTTTGGGTAATGTTTGTGATTAGAAGCTCGGGTTGGTATATTTTGTCATGTCATATTAATATGATTTTGTATATGATAAATTATTCGTAATTAAAAAAAAAACTAATAAAGAAAATATCAAAACAAGAAGAGAAAGAGAAATTGTAGAGAAGAGAAAAAATGGGAAAACATTAAAAAGAAAAAAAAGGTAGTATGTAGGGGAACATTACATCATTTGGAAGTATCCAAAATCTAACACTAACTTTAGTTCTGCTGTCTCTGCAACCCATACTGCTTTATTTCATTGACTCATCACTACTCATTTCTCGTGACACTCACCTCACTTCACTACACCCTTTTTCTCTTTATCTTTATGACTCTCTCTCTCTCTCTCTCCTCACTTCGCTTTCAGTTCCCAAAACTAGAACAAACACACACACACATCTCTCTTTGTGTGTGTTCATAGAACAGTGAAAAAACACCTGACCCGTGAATGCAGTTACTTAAACAACATTGCAGTACTATTATCATTCTCTTTTTCATCAAACCCCATTTACTTCATTTGTTGTTTTTCCTCTGCAAAGTGCACCCACTCTACACTTTACTTTACTTTCTCTACCTACATTCTTTAGTACAAACATTGGCTCTTTCTTGTTTCTTTTCTTTCCTTTTTTTTTTTCTTTTTTTTTTTTCTTGTCACAATCCCATGTTTTATGACGTTTATAGTTCTTGTTTAGTTAGTTCCTTTTGTTTGGTTGTCTTTGTTTGGTTCTTTAGGGGGGCTGTTTTTGTTTCCATGATACAGAAAATGGGGTTTGAAGCTTTGATCAATCATCATAAGCTCTTGAATGTTACCTGTTTTCTTTTCTTTTTTTGTATTTTTGGCCTGAAATTAAGGTGGTTGTGTTTCTAAATTCCTTAAAATTTTTTCAGGAAAATTCTTAATGTGGGTCATCTTCAAAAAGTGAAAGTGTTTTGGAGACCCTTTCTTGGTATCACTTTCTTTTATCTTTTTTCAGTGAGAATCTTTGAGGACTTATCAATTTACTAAAAGCAAAAAATCTTAAGAGCTTTTTCAATGAGAAGTAGCTTCTCATTTGAAGCTTTTGAGAAACTTTTCTTTTTTGGTTGAGCCAAGAGAAAACAGAAAAAAAAAAAAAAAAAGAGAGAGCAAAAAGGTTTTGATATTTGCATCTCTTGGTTTCAATGGTTTCTTGATTGATCTTCTGAGAACAAAAAGAAAGTTCTTTTATTGAAGGCCAAAGCAAAAAATATGGCATTTTTAAGATTTTTCACTGTTTTGCTTTTTGGGTTGCTATTAAGGTTTCAACTTGTTGTTGCTCAAGTTCTTTATGATCAAATTGTACTGCAAGCACTTGGCAAAGAGCTTGGACTATCAAGATGGGGTCTCAACGGCTCGGATTATTGTTCTTGGCCTGGCATTGGTTGCAGCTCCAACCATTCAGTGGTGGAGAGGCTTGATCTTTCAAATCTTGGCCTGCAAGGTAACTTGACTCTTGTTTCTGAGCTCAAAACATTGAAAAGTCTTGACCTTTCATACAACAATTTTCATGGATCAATACCACCAGAAATTGGGAATTTATCTGAGCTTGAAGTTCTTGATTTGTCGTTTAATAAGTTCGAAAGTTCAATCCCTGCAGAATTTGGTAGGCTCAGAAATCTTAGATATTTGAATCTTTCGAGTAATATGCTTGTTGGAACTGTACCTCATGAGCTTGAGGGGCTGAAAAAGTTGCAGGATTTTCAAATATATAGTAATAAGTTGAATGGTTCTATTCCATTGTGGCTAAGCAATTTGACCAGTTTGAAAGTTTTTACTGCCTATGAAAATGAATTAAGTGGTAAAATTCCAGAGAAGTTAGGCTCAGTTTCGGAACTTCAATTGTTGAATCTTCATTCAAATCAGCTTGAGGGGTTTATTCCGGAGAGCATTTTCGTGAAGGGAAAGCTAGAGGCTTTGATTTTGACGCAGAACAAATTGAGTGGGAGCATTCCTGAAGCAATTGGAAGTTGCAAAGGCCTTTCGAGCATTAGGATTGGGAACAACAAGTTAATAGGAAGCATTCCACGAGAAATTGGGAATATTAGCAGCCTTACTTATTTTGAAGCCGACAATAACAATCTATCTGGGGAGATTGTCGCGGAGTTTGCTAAATGCTTTAACCTCACTCTTCTTAACGTAGCCTCAAATGGCTTTACTGGAACGATCCCTCCAGAATTTGGTCAGCTTACCAACTTGCAGGAGCTGATTGTTTCCGGGAATGGTCTGTTTGGAGAAATTCCAACATCAATTCTGAAGTGCAAGAATCTTAACAAGCTAGATTTGAGCAACAACAGATTTAATGGCTCCATACCAGTAGATATCTGCAACACATCCAGGTTGCAGTACCTAGTATTGAGTCAGAATTCCATAAGAGGGGAGATACCTCATGAAATAGGGCATTGCGTCAAGCTACTCGAGTTGCAGATGGGCAGTAACTATTTGACCGGAAGCATTCCTCCTGAGATTGGTCATATCAAGAACTTGCAGATTACCCTGAATTTGAGCTTTAATCATCTGCACGGACCACTGCCTCAGGACTTGGGAAGACTTGACAAGCTGGTTTCTTTGGATCTCTCCAACAATCAGCTCACTGGTAATATTCCATCTGCACTAAAGGGCATGCTAAGCTTGATAGAAGTTAATTTTTCCAACAACCAATTCAGTGGTCCAATACCAACTTTCGTGCCATTTCAGAAAAGCCCAAATTCAAGCTTCATAGGAAACAAAGGGCTCTGTGGTGCACCTTTGAGTTTGTCGTGTGAAAATTTGAATGGTTATGGCCACAGAAGTTACCATCACAGGGTTTCTTACCGGATCATATTAGCTGTAATTGGTTCTGGTTTGGCAGTGTTTGTATCTGTTACGATTATTGTTTTGTTGTTTATGATGAGGGAGAAACAGGAAAGAGCCGCCAAAGATTCAGGAACTGCTGATGATGACACCTGTGACAAGCCAGTGATAATAGCAGGCAATGTCTTCATTGAAAATCTTAGGCAAGCAATTGACTTTGATGCAGTTGTGAAAGCCACCATGAAAGAGTCAAATAAACTCAGCACTGGGACATTTAGCTCTGTCTGTCGGGCGGATATGCCTTCTGGGATGATATTGTCTGTTAAGAAGCTAAAATCAATGGACAGAACAATACTTCATCATCAGAACAAGATGATTAGAGAGCTTGAAAGGCTCAGTAAACTCTGTCATGATAATCTAATGAGACTTATTGGGTTTGTGATCTATGAAGATGTAGCTCTTTTATTACATCAGCACTTTCCTAATGGGACCTTGGCTCAGTTTCTTCACGAGTCTACTAAAACACCTGAATACAAACCTGATTGGCCAACAAGGCTTTCCATTGCCATTGGAGTGGCTGAAGGGTTAGCTTTTCTCCACCATGTGGCAATTATTCACCTAGATATTTCTTCAGGTAATATAGTTCTGGATTCTAGTTTCAAGCCTTTGGTTGGTGAAGTTGAAATTTCAAAGCTCCTGGATCCATCCAGGGGAACGGCAAGTATTAGTGCTGTTGCGGGCTCATTTGGATATATTCCCCCAGGTACACTTTGTTTTGAAATAACTACTGATGATTTTTTTTTGCTTTCCGATAACATGTTGTAGACCCAATAACAGATCTAACTGTTTTCTTTTTTGCTAATTGTACAGAATATGCATATACAATGCAAGTCACAGCACCGGGAAATGTCTACAGCTATGGGGTTGTTTTGCTTGAGATCCTTACTACAAGACTACCAGTTGATGAAGCTTTTGGTGAAGGTATAGATTTGGTGAAGTGGGTCCATGGTGCATCTGCAAGAGGGGAGACACCGGAGCAGATACTTGATGCAAGGCTTAGCACGATCTCATTTGCTTGGAGGAAAGAAATGCTTGCAGCTCTAAAAGTTGCACTGCTCTGCACCGATAGCACACCAGCTAAACGACCCAGAATGAAGAAAGTGGTGGAGATGCTTCAAGAAATAGTACAAAACTAATTGTAGTCCATTCACCAGGTTTCATCCTAAACCTCAAACTTCAAACCGAGCATGCATTGGTCAAAACGTGGGGATGTCATGCTGAATCCTCTCTCCACATCTGATATTCATCATCAGTAGACAAGGATACTAAATTCTGTATATTGGTTACTTTTGATTTTGGTCTCCGATCATCTACTCATTGTCTTGTACGAAGAATTTGTGAAAATATGCAGCTTGTAATTTTTGAACTGGAAAGATAACGAAGAAGAGTGGAGGGTAAATGCAGAATTCTCCTCCAATGAAGGTTTATCTGTATTTTTGTTATGCATCATATCTTCAATTTAGATTGAGATCATTTTGTCAAAAGATGTGTAAATGGACCAAATGCACTTCAATTTCTCCTCTGAAATGAACTTTCAGAAGATAGTTGCAATGCTTTCTAGAGTTTCTATCAACCTGCATAAAGTTATACACACACACACACTTCCTTTTACTTCAGTTGGTTCATGGATTTTATTTCTGTAAGTTTTATCTCACTAATGGTGCGATGATGACTATGATTACATGCTAGCGACTTTTAAGATATCATCAAACTGGTGATGGACGTGTACTGACTTTTGAAAGGCTCGTTGGAAAATGCTTGGGCGATCAACCGAATGTGTTTGCCCATGCGCTCCATGTGGGGCTCACGCATGACGTGGTTGATCATTTGTAAGCACAACCAGGGTTTGTGGGATCATGTCAGGGATTTGGTCTGGGCTTGGCAGCCGAGCAGCCATCAAAGAGAAGCAACTGTTCGCCCATTTTGTGCTCTCCAACAGCTGGTGACGCGGCTTCTTCTGTGGGTCGAATCCACAGAATCACATATGTAAATTCGCTTTTGAGTATAAAAATTCAAATGAAATATATGTATTTTACAATCTATAGAGATAGACTTCAACATCTGCAATATATGCAGTGAATAGCTATTTTAGTTAGATCATTTATTAATCTACAGTTTCTTCAACCTCTCCTACATTCTCGCCCCTCCAAAAGTTCTACGAAAGCCGCAAAAAAAAAAAAAAAAAAAAATCATAAGCAAGCACTCTATAAATAACAGCTTTGACAATTTTGAAATCTGAAACATGCACTGCATTAGTCATCGAACGACAACTTTGCAATTCATACGAAGTACACACAGGCTCTTCATTTGTACAGAGACGTAGATATTCAGATCCAGGCTTGGTGTCTCCATTGAAGTAATATCTGAAAGAATAACAAGATAATCAAGTATTGCTTCTTGATTTTGATAATGAATATGGTGTTAAAAAATGGTATATATACATGCCTTACGGTGTGCTCTACAATGATTTCATCAGGAGAGTATCAGCAGCCTATTGAAAATCTCCTGCAAAACAAAAAAGTTGATCACAGCTCCTGGTCTTTTTGTAATGTTGCAAAAAAAAATAAAAAAACAAAAAAAAACTAGAGACTTATCCCATCCATCCCTTGAAAAAGAAAAGGTAGTCACCGAAAGAAAGGAAAGAGCGAGATGGTTGTTTTTGTTGTTCACACAAAGCAAAGATCATTCGCGAGGATAGAAGATCAAATAATGCCCTACTTATTAGGGAAAAGATACTGCATTTCAGTTGGAGCAATGATAACCATACCAATATATAATGACTCTAAATCAAGAAGTTTATTCATTAGAAAAGATGTGGAGAACTTTTTAGTTTGGCTATGAACAAAGAACTGAAAAGCTGGATCGATATATTATCATACATATATTATTCATACATACCAATTGCTTGAAGATCTTCTACACTTTAACTCCATCGAGATACACATCAGGGACATGAGCTATTTTGTGCCAATCTTCACCAGTTTCCTTTTGGTATCTTTTAGCGAGTTGAGGACATTCCATAATATGAACTTCTTTAAGTGTATGGAGGTTGCTGATCCCATCTGGCAGAGAGGTCATTTTTGGGCAATCTGCAATTCTTAGTGTGCGAAGAGGTTTTAAATCTTCTCGTAAAGTCAACAAGTTGGTGCAGTATTGAATTTCTATCTCCTTAGAGGTTTCAATACTGCAGTATTTAACTAGCCAACGAGGCAAGTTTACTAGCTTGGGGAGATCTAATAGACCCAAATATTTGAGGCCCTTAAGAGCACCTTCTCCATGTCTCCCATTCTGATCATCATCATCAACATCCAATTCAAGCTTTTTGCATTTGCCAATAAATAAATTCTCAAGGGCTGGGAGGGATCTGAAACACCAAGGCAAGGACACTAGATTCTCACAGTCACCAATTACTAGCGTTCTCAAGGCTGGAAATCGTACTTGGCCTATCCTGTCGTTATCAAATACGTATACAAGATTCTTACAATCGAGGATACAAAAAAGGCGTAGAGCAGACAAGTTTCCGACCCCTTTCTCCGGGAAGCACCATTCCTCTGTTGTTAGATCCAAGGCCCTTAGGCTGACAAGATTGCCAGTGTCTTTTGGCAGTCTTTTGAGCCTTATACAATTTTCAAGGCCTAGTGCTTGTAAGCCCTGTAATTCACAAAGGGATTTAGGGAGTGATGTGATATTTCTGTTATAACTTATCTCCAGGTATCTCAAGTGCTTCAAATTTCCGATTGAACTAGGTAAGACTTCAAAAGTCGAATGCTTCAAATCTAGCACACGCAAGCATTTGAATGTTGAGATACATCTTTCGATAAAAGTTTGGCTTCTGTGTTGCACTCCTCTTATTGTTCGTAAATCTGTTAGTTGGAGAAGGAAAGAGGGGACTTCTTTCTTCATGAAACTGTCACCAGAAAATGATACAAATTTGACCTTTTCGGAAACATTTTGTGTGTTCTCATTTACTGTCGAGCATTCAGTTCTTGTCATCGACATTGCAAGATCATACATAAGGTCATGTATCTTGAATCTATAAGCGAACAGGTCTTTCTCAACAATTTGGAAAAAGGACCTCGACACTAACTCAAAAAAATATCTCTCGCCAATTTCTTCCAGTTCCAATTCTACATTGTGACCAGTTGGTTGAATGAGACCTTGAGCAATCCATACATAGATAATCTCTGTGTAATGGAATTCATAATCTGTTGGAAAAATTGAACACATAGCAAAACAATGTTTCACATCAGATGGTAATTGATCATAACTCAATCTCAGAGCAGGTAAAATATCACTCTCTCTTTGCTCCAAATTCCATATTTCATTATCCCTCACAAATAACCAATCACGCTCATCAGTTTTCGTTCTCAAAAGACCTCCTAGAGTCCTTATAGCTAAAGGAACCCCCTTGCACTTGTTGACAATGTCTTTCCCAATCTCAACAAGGTTTTGATCTTGTTGTTTCCCCTCCTCAAAAGCCCATCTATGGAACAAAGTTAAAGAATCGTTGAATGGAAGACCAAGTAAATTGCGTGTTGGGTTTGTGCCTACAATCGATGCAACTATGTGACTGCGTGTTGTTACAATTACTTGACTTCCATAGGCACCCATCAACAACAAATCTTTCAACTCCATCCATTTGCTTGGATCCTCATTCCATACATCATCCAACACAAGTAAGTACCTCTTTGCCCTCAGTTTCTGTTGTAGGGAAGCCACCAAGTGTTCGATACTCATGCTATTGTAACCCACGCCAGATGATGATTCACTAATAATACCTCCTATTAGTTTCTTAACATTGAAGTCTTGAGATACACAAATCCATGTCCTAAGCTGAAAATCATGTTTCACCACAGTGTCATCATTAAAGACTAATTTAGCAAGTGTAGTCTTTCCAATGCCACCTATTCCCACTATAGGAATAATGGAAACTCTCTCGTTTTCGTTTGTCTTCACCAATGAATCTATCATCTCTCTTTTCTCTTTATCCCTTCCAACAACAATGGAACTACCCAAATAGGAGTGTGTTTCCCTATCCCATCTCATGTCCCTCCTACTCTCGCCTCGTTCAACAAGATGGAATTTGGCTTTGTCATCAGCAAGTTTGTCTATTTTAGCTCTTATCTCCTTGATTTTACGAGCCATTTTGAAGCTAAACAAAACTGGATTTGAGTCGTGGAAGAAGCTACGTACCTTCTTCTTGATGCTCTCTTCCTTGTTTATTTGCTTTTGCAAAGCCATGATCTCGAATTCGTCTAAAATGTCATCTACATCATAGAAAACATCTTTCAACCTGTCAAGCCAGACTGATATTTCATTGTTTCTGAATTTTTGTTGTTCGGCATCCGCGAGCACTGCCTTGATAGCTTCGAAGGTGTCCTTTAGCTTCTTCAGCTCATTTGCTAAGCCAAATGCTAATCCAATTTCTTGGACAACAATGGAGCCTAGTTTCGCAAAGACTCTATCCGCAATGCTGAACAGAAACAAGTCTGCCATCTCGATCTTAATTTGGTGCAAGTGTCAAGTGCAAATACAAGATAAGGTTAACTATTAATGCTCTCAGGCCGTTTATTTGCTAAGTGTTTCAAGTGCAGAATAGAAGGACGCACCATTAAGTAACAAACCCGAGCACTGTTATATAGGTTTTTACAATAAAAATTTATGTATTAAATGATGTTGATTTATATGGTCAATTGCATCAGAAACATAATAAAACTTTGCTAGTTAGCGAATGTTGAACGGCTTGATTTGATAGTCATAATGGAGGGTCCAACATGCAATAACGTACTTTGGTGGTGGCCCCTAGCCAGGGGACGTGATCCCGACTGGTGTTGTAGTATAAGAAATAATTATTTGACTCTTCTTTTATACTGACTCAAAATGATTAACTCAAGTTATTCATTATACTCATAACACCCACTTATAAACCACTTACAAATACTATCAATATCCGATGTGGGATATCACAAACTTTCATTTGGTATTTTTACTTAAATTCCTCGACTCCTCAATTTTCAATCAAATCTTCTTTTTTTTTTTTTTTGTGAGGACTGAATGCATTTCTAAAGTCCAGTGTTTTGTGATTCCCAACCTCCTATGTTCAGGATCATCTACTGAAAAAAAGCATGAATATTATTACTACGAAAAATACCATTTACTTGTGGAAATTATATAAACTTATTTCCAATTGTCATCCCTAATTCTTCAAGAACAGGTAGTCAAATGTGGTAGCCCTTATTGCTTAAGTTGTCAAACGGAGAACAAAAGTGTTAAAGAGTCAACATAGACTCTCTCTTGAATTCTCTTGATGCCTGTCTATCGGGACGCTTCAAAGAGGAAAAGCTAACATGCTAGTCAAAAAATAGCTTTTTTTTTTTCTTTCGAGAAGTGAATATATTTTATTAATAAGCATTAAGGAGGTACATCAATACTGTAAAATATTTATACATTTTTAAATATTATTTATGTCACATCCTCAAATTCGACTGACAAATTCGAGGATAAGACTGTCGCAAACTTAAAAAGAATAACTTTCTAAACCTGCAAGGCTCTAAATCCTCAATGCAATAAACTACGGATCAATTAAATAATATAAATGAATAATCAAATAAATACTATTCCTCTAATTGCATGGCAAAATTATTAAATCTCAAATTACATGTCAGAAACTCCAAAATAAATATCTAAATATTTACACTAAAATACAAGATCTATTCTTAACATTCTGCTCTTTTCCATCTCTCTCATCATAAAATCTAGCTCAATAAAACCCAAATAATCTGTATCATTTGCAAGATAAGAAAGAGAGAAGTGAGCGACACAATACTCAGTAAGTAAAATATACCCCAAGAAAAAGTGGGGCTCAAAGATAAAAAATAATAGGACAGTGACAATATTATCAAGCTCTGACAAACATATACAAGTTGCGGCTGCTTAGCAACACGCACAAAATTCATAATTCATAACACACAGTCGATAACATATGACGCCTTATTAACTCCCAATCGTCTAGGATTCAATACACAACTTGCATAGTTCGTAGAACTCGAAATATCAATAACTCATATTTGATTTATCAAAAGAATTGATACGAAACAAAAATTATGAATGGATATCAAAATCATAACAAATTAAGCGATAATTGCAAATAAACAAATGAGGTATAAAGGAAAAATAGTATATTCTACTGGAAAAATGGTATATTCTACTTACCCAACTTCTATAAACTCTAAATCATCCAAAAGACAAAAAATTGATCAACTCAAAAGCTATTGAGAATGCATGTAATTTTATATGCTTGCAAGTCTTATACTGAATCTTATATAGTAAATAACCACCAAAAAAATTAGTTCACACTAACAGGGCCGATTTTGTTCCTATTTTTAAGCCACTAATGTACATGCTAATAGAATCATGATTTATTCCTACTAATTAGGCACTAAGCCACAACTAATTTTATTTCCTTGAATACAACATCCACGTTTTCTTCTTTTCTTTTATAACTAGATATACACTAACCCAGTCATTAGTATCCCTAATTTTTAGGCTTCAAGTTTACCCATAATCAACAAAATAAAATTTACGATCATCCTGTAACTATAATGGTCAAAAGGGTTCATATTTTAAAATAGTAAAATTCATAGCCTAAAATTGTGGAGTGTTACCATCTACATTAATTTTACAAGATCCTTTAGTCCAAAAGTATAATTCATAAAACCAATTACGTTTTAAAGACACTAAAAACGACTCATTTCTTTTGAAAGCTCTTCGATTATGTTTCTTTCATAAATTCCAAAATGATGACTATAAGGACCGTTGGAATGATTTTTTTCTTGTGCTTGAATGATTAGATCTCACTGCGTGTGTCAACTTCTTCCCAAAAAATCTTAGAGCGGTATGGTTTAATTAATAAAATCTAGAGAATTGTCAAAGTTGGTGGCCTTGAAATTTTTGCTCGCCAGCGACTTTGCTCTATTGTAGTAATTATTGCGTGGAGGATAAGAATATTGCTAGCTTTGATAAGTTTGGCATATTCTCCGAAGACTTTGAAGATAACTAGTCTTTTTTTTTTTTTTTGTCAAAAGAGATAACTAGTTCGGACACGCTTCTTTTGACAAAATGCGAAAGAGTAGTTGGTTGTGTAGTGGGAGTAAAATATATATATATATATACACACACTTAAACAGCCCATAAAATATAGATCAGATTAATTATTATTGAGATACGTTAATATCTCATTCATTGAAGTAATGATTGAATGTGAATCAAAATATCAAGTACAACATTCTAATTCAAAATATGTACCGATCCAAAACATGAACTGAGCAAGTCAAGATATTAAAATAAAAGAATTTTTTCTTATAAAGTTTACCATCTTTTCCAAAAATTGGAAAGAGTGCGTCTAGATAGGAATAGAATATAGAGGTTAAAAATACGTAATTTAATATTTATATATAAATAAATTTTTTAAAAGGTTAAATCCATTTATAATCCTATCTTTTACATATTTTAACACTTATTACCCTTCATTTTTAAAAAACACCACTTATTAAAAAATTAACAAAATAGTATTCCTATTTATATTTTTGAACAAATATACTCCTTCCATCAAAACACACACACACACCTCTTCATCATCAACACAGCTTCATCATGAACAGAAAACACACTTGACCCCCAAAAAGAACATACAAACACAACCCAAAGACACATAGTCACGCAGTCACACACATAAAACATACAAACACACAGTAACAAACACACAAACACACACACACAGTAATAAACACACAGTCACAAACACCAACACACACAGTCACACATACGAACACCAAACACACGCACATGGATGCCAAACACATCTCTCATAGATGCCAAACACACATACACATGAATGACCTCTCAAGAATTTCATTGCTACCTCATAGCTTCCTCATTTGCATAGTCTTTTAAGTAGACTCTCATATGTACAGAGGCTGGGTTGATGACCCAATTTAATCATTTCCTCAAAGAAAGTAAATGCTTCCAATCCCTCACCTGCACTTCAGCCATAACTAATTATATCAAAACTATTGGGATTGTGGGTTTCTTGGTTAGGGTTTGGGGTAGACTAGATTGGGATTGCGATTGAGAGGGTTTTTGTGGTTTTCTCTTTTTTTTTCTTCCAAAATTGTCTTCGGCAATAATTCATAAGGGTACATAGTTTAGTAATTGGACCATTTTTATTAACATAAGTTTAAATATATCAAATTTGACCAAAGTCTAGCGTTAATAAGTGAGGATTTTTAAAAATAAGGGGTAATAAGTATCAGAATATGCTAAAAATAAGGCTACAAAGTGAATTTATTTTTCAGATAAAAAATACACATTTTTTTTTCAAATAAAAAATAAAAAATTAGGATAATTAGGTACTGCAACTCCAATGTAAAATGAATTAAAAATCACCCCAAACCTCCTAAATCTCCCAATGCAAACAAACCCTTAAGGTCGTAAAGATTGTAAGTCATCAAGTTAAATAGCTAAATACATCTACTCCGACAAAAAAAAAAGAAGCTCAATGTAGAACAATAAGCAATAAAGTAGTAGACACTTTATTATCAAATGACTTGACTATTTTACTATCATATATAATACAACAGGGAAAATAATGCTACTAGTCCCCACTGTTTTATTTTGCCTCAAGTTGGTTTTCAATGTTTAGAAAAAAGTTTTAAAACGATCCTCACATCCAAAAATGCAATTGGCGGGAATATACCTACCTACTGTTTGAGGGCAAAGTTGGAAATTGGCTAAAATTCATTCTAAATTTTTTTAAAAAAAATCTAAACAGCCTGCCAAATTACACAATGCAATGACTTTGGACAAAAAATAAAAGTAACCGATTTCCTGCCATTACATAAAATGATCCCAAAAAGAGCATACGAAAACCAAAAGGATTAAACCAAAATTACAGGATTTGAATGGCAAGATAAATGAAGAATACTGCAGTAATAACTCGCACCGCAACATTTGATAAAGTCTCTACATCAACATCTGTTTGTATAAATGATCCCTGTTATCTGTCAACATAGAGGAAGTCAAATAATTAGCATTTCTGAGTATGACAAATAGGTTTGTTTTTTAAGATATGCCAGACTCAAATAAGGGATTTTGACATTATTGAAATTTTAAAGCAGTTGTTCTTTGAGATAGAACCTTTTCACGTGTAAGTGTGTATATATGAACAGATATTTGTCTAGAAATTATCCTCAGTTAATAGTAAAGCTATTGGAAGTTTTGCATTCACTGTACGTAATATATTGCAATGAAAATAAAAATCCATCACACCTTACTGTAACGCATAGAGAATAAATATAGATTATAGTACAGCTCTCCCTTAGACCTATCCAATGCCGGCCTTTACACATTCTTCCAAGTGGAGGCAATGGAATATGATTACGGCTGTTGATGATGGCGGAGACGATGATGATGATGATGGAGACGACCGTGAGACGTGCGAAGTGGGTGTCTGCGTAAGAAAAAGAGATTAAAAGGATTCAGGGTATTATTGTTATTTCGTTAAAAGATTAAGGGTGATTTAGTCTTCTTAGTTACAATAGGACTAATAACATTATTTTCCCAATATACAACACATAAAGTGGAAAACTTCACCAGGACACAAAATAGCACACTTAACAAGGTTACTTCTTACACGCCTATAGTAGCACTCCATCAACTACTACAATACACTTCTTTCTAGCTTTGACTTGACACTTCTTCACTCTCGGCTACAACACTCAACTTTCTTAGCTAGGCTTCCTTTGTTTGCAGTAAAATAATTTATTTGTAAAAATTATTTTTAATAAAAAATATGTTTTAAAAAAATAAAATATTTTCTTTAATTTTATTTGTTTGCTGTAAAATAATTTATTAAAAAAAATATTTTCTTAATAAATATAATACTAAAAAATATTTTTTATTATTTAGATATACAATAAATTTCGTAAAATATATATTTTTTTAAAAGATATAAAAATATTTTACAAAATTTTATATTAACAGTAACTGTAGTTTGCCGGCATACTTATAATAACACCCAAGGCCTATTTGTAGATGCTACAACCGACGTTAAAAGTCCGTTAATGGAATTCTCTAGCGAGATTCTTACATCTGATGATATTTGTAGTTTCTAGAAGTGACAATAATAAAATATTTGGACTAAGGAATTGTCTAGATTTTTGTAGAGAGTCTAGTGTTGACTCTCAACACTAAATACACCTACCAAATCCAGTGTGAGGAAGTTAGTGCAAATTCTCCTATGAACGTTGTATGGAATGATTTACACTTAAATTATTGTTCTGTTAACATATTAAAACTTATTAATTTGTTCAAAATATTTAAGTTTGTATTAACACTAGTAGTGAACTTAAACTATTACAAATTAAATATCAATACAATTAATGGAGGATAAAATGTCACTTCTCAAATATGCGATGTCCTCGTCACGTCAAACAAAAAAAACCAGAGTCCAAGAGGGACAGGACGTCACATTGTATCTGCACGAGATAGCTGCAATGCTTTCTGGAGTGTTTATCGACTGCAGATTCACCAACCAAATGATAGAAGATTGAATAATGCCCCAATTTTAAGGAAAAGATACCGGCATTTGAAATTGTCCGAAACCTCTGACCCCCCGCCCCAAAAAAAAAAAAAACAAACGAGAGAGAGAAATTGTCCGAAAGTAACATCAGCTCTTTTTTTGGCTCTAAAACAGGGTTGTTAACAACAGTATAGTAATCTCTTCAAGAGTTTTGCGAAAGCAAGCACTCTATAAATAACAGCTTTGACAAATTGAAATCTGAAGCATGCACTCCATTAGTCATCGAACGACAACTTTGCAATTCATCCATGAATTGCTGCTGCTGCAGCTACAAGGCTTATATCCTCCACGAAGTTCACACAGGCTCTTCATTTGTACAGAGACGTAGATATTCAGATCCAAGCTTGGTGTCTCCATTGAAGTAATATCTGAAAGAATAACAAGCACATGTGTTTCAAGATAAGAAATAGGAAGTACCACCCTTTTAGATTTTAGCTCTAAAACAGGGCTGATGCCAAGAGTAATGATTTTAGTAACTGCAAGTTTAGCATCTTCTTCAATCATTCCACATCAAGGGAGGGTGGTTTGGTTTGAAGAAAGACAACAATAGTGATAATCACTCTCAATCAATAAGTTGTAATTTTATTCATAAGAAAAATATGTGTGGAACTTTTTAGGCTAAACTTAATCAAACAGTAGTTTGGCAATAACAAGGAACTGAAAAGATGGATAAATTTGCTTACATACCTATTGCTAGAAGATCCTTCTACACTTTAACTCCATCGAGGTAAAAATCGGGGACATGAGCTATTTTATGCCGGTCTTCGCCAGTTTTCTTCTGGTATCTTTTACTGAGATCAGGGCATTCAATAATATGAACTTCTCTAAGTGTGTGGAGGCTGATGATCTCATCTGGCAGAGAGGTCATTTTTGGGCATGTTACAATTTTAAGTGTGCTAAGGGAGTTTAAATCTTCTGGCAAAGCTGAGAAGTTGGTGCAGTATTGAATTTCTATCTGCTTCAGAGTTTTAGCAGCACCTTTAACTAGCCACTGAGGCAAGTTTACCAACTTGGGGAGATCCAATAGAACCAAATGTTTGAGGCTCTTGAGGGCACCTTCTTGCATACTCTTTCCTTGTTTCCCCTCCTCATCATCATCAATATCCAATTCAAGATTTCTACATCTGCCGATCAATAAATTCTCAAGGGCTGGGAGGAATCTCAAACACCAAGGCAAAGACACTAGATTTTCGCAATCACCAATAAGAAGCATCCGCAAGGCAGGAAATTGTAGTTGGCCTATCCTGTTGTTATCAAACACACATTTGAGATTCTTGCAGTCTGCAATAAGCAACAAGCGTAGGGAGGTCAAGCTTCCTACCCCTTTCTCCGGGAAGCACCTTTCTTCAGTTGTCAATGACAAAAGCCTCAGGCTGATAAGGTTGCCAATGTCTCTTGGCAACTTTTTGAGCCTTACGCAATTTTCAAGACCTAGCGTTTGTAGACATTGTAATTCACAAAGGGCTTCAGGGAGTGATTTGAGGCTTCTGTTATAACTTATCTCCAGGAGTCTCAAATGCTTCAAATTTTTTATTGAACTAGGTAAGACTTCAAAAGTCGAATGCTTCAAATCTAGCACCCGCAAGCATTTAAAGATTGAGATACATCTTTCAACAAAGGTTTGGCTTCTGTGTTGCACTCCCCTTACTGTACGTAAATTTGTTAGTTGGAGAAGGAAAGAGGGGACTTCTTCCTTCATGAAATTGTCTCCAATAAATGATACAAATCGGACCTTTTCGGAAACATTCCGTGTATTCTCATTCACAGTCGAGCATTCAGTTCTTGCTATTGACATTGCAAGATCATGCATAAGGTCATGTATCTTGAATCTATAAGTGAAGGTGTCCATATATGCAAGTTGGAAAAAGGACCTTGATACTAACTCAGAAAAGTACCTCTCACCAATTTCTTCTGGTTCCAATTCTACATTGTGACTAGTTGGTTGAATGAGTCCTTGAGCCATCCACCAATAGATTATCTCCAATTCGTTGAATTCATAATCTTTTGGAAAGATTGAGCACATAGCAAAACAATGTTTGACATCAAATGGTAATTGATCATAACTCAATCTCAAAGCAGGTAAAATATCATTCTCTCTTTGTTCCAGATTCCATATTTCATTATCTCTCACAAACATCCAATCGCGCTCATTAGTTTTCGTTCTCAGAAGACCTCCTAAGGTCCTTATAGCCAAGGGAACCCCCTTGCACTTGTTGACAATGTCATTCCCGATCTCAACAAGGTTTTCCTCTTGTTGTTTCCCTTCCCCGAAAGCCCATTTGTTGAACAAAGTTAAAGAATCTTTGAATGGAAGACCAAGTAAATTGCGTGTTGGGTTTGTACCTACAATCGAGGCAACTATGTGACTGCGTGTCGTTACAATGACTTTACTTCCATAGCCACCCATCATCAACAACAAATCTTTCAACTCCATCCATCTGCTTGGATCCTCATTCCATACATCATCCAACACAAGTAAGTATCTCTTTTCTCTCAATTTCTGTTGTAGGGAAGCCACCAAGTGTTCCATACTCATGTTATTGTAGCCCATGCCAGATGATGATTCACTAATAATACTCCCTATTAGTTTCTTAACATTGAAGTCCTCAGATACCGAAACCCATATCCGAAGCTGAAAATGTTTCACCACAGAGTCATCATGAAAGACTAGTTTAGCGAGTGTAGTCTTTCCAATACCACCTATTCCCACTATAGGAATGATGGAAACTGATCTCTCATGGTCATGGTCGTCGTTTGAGTACTTCTTCACCATTAATAATGAATCTATCATCTCTCTTTTCTCGTTATCCCTGCCAACAACAATGGAATTACCCAAATACGAGTGTGTTTCCCTATCCCAGCTTATTTCCCTCCTATCCACACCACCACGTTCAACAAGACGGAATCTGGCTTTGTCATCAGCAAGTTTGTGTATTTTAGCTCTTATCTCCTTGATTTTACGAGCCATTTTGAAGCTAAATAAAACTGTATTATTCGAGTCATGAAAGAAGTAGTTGCATACCTTGTTCTTGATGTTTATTTGCTGCTTCTTCTGCAAAGCCATGATCTCGAATTCGTCTAAAATGTCATCTACATCATAGAAAATATCTTTCACCCTTTCTAGCCACACAGATAGTTCATTGTTTTTGAACTTCTGTTCCTCAGCATCCAAGAGCACTGCCTTGATTGCTGCGAAGGTGTCCTTTAGCTTCTTCAGCTCATTTCTTAAGCCAAATGCTAATCCAATTTCTTGCACAACAATGGAGCATAGTTTCGCAAACACTCTATCTGTAATGCTGATCAGAAACAAGTCTGCCATCTCGATCTTAATTTGGTGAACGATACAAATTTATATATTAAATATTAAATTTCTCCTATATATATATTGCAATTGACCATCTAAATCAACATTTATAATGTTGTTATATATATATATATATATAACAACATTATAAATGTTGATTTAGATGGTCAATTGCAACAGAAACATAAAACTTTGCTAGTTAGTGAATGTTAAACGACTTGACCTGAAAGTCATTATGGAGGGTCCAACACGGAGTAACGTTTTTTATAAGAGACGTTTCTTCATCTGTACCAGTATCTGAAGACTATTTCCCTTTGTTAAATCTTATCTCACTAGTTAGGTACAATCGATTATGAATCGATGACGCTACGTCTTTCTATTAAGGGTGAAGTGTATCAGACCCTCTTGTATTTTGGCGAAAGTGTATAATACTCCTTATAGTTTAAAATTTTCATGAGTTAGTCCTTATAGTTTTTTAAAAATGCACAACATCCCCTTACCATTAAAAAAATTGTTAAATTTAACGGAGAGTGTACTTCACACGCGTTAAGTGAATTTTATTTTTATTTTTAACGGATTTATTCATTAAATAATTATAAGAATTGACTAAATTACCATTTTTTTTAAAAATAAAAATAATAATAATAAAAAGTCATCTTCCCCAACCCCTCCCACCCGACCCCACCCCACCTAGCCTCGTCACCTACCCCCCTACCCCCCACCCCCACACCCTTCAGCCCGCACCCCCCCCCCCCCCGCACCCCCCACCCCCACTCCCACTCCTACTACCACTGAGTGTTGTATGTGTGTGTATTTATTTTTAATGTGTGTGTATATATATATGTATATATGTATGTGTATATATATATATACATATATATATATATTTCTTTTATATATATATTCCTTTTTTTTACCTAAACAAAAGAGAAAATGACAAAAGAGAGAAATTAAAAAAAAATTGAGAATATTTACGTCTTTTTTATAAAATCCGTTAAATATGACAGATTTTTTAATTGTAGGGGGTATTGTGCACTTTTAAAAAACACAAGGACTAGTTCAGGGGGTTTTTGAATTATAGGGGGTGTTGTGCACTTTCGCTAAAGTATAAGAGGGTCTGGTACACTTCACCTTTCTATTAATAATCATATTCTTTGTTAGCGACGTGCACACAAACTCAACTTGAGTGTTTTCATTTAGTTCATTCTAGATTTTCTCCCAGTTCTCGTATGGTGTCTTACATCTATACTTTTGCACCTTCTAATATATATCATTACAAATAATATTCTCCGACATGCTTGAACCATCTCATCAAATGGTTCTCTCCCATTTATCTTCAATCGCGAACACTCCCACTCCCACTTTTTCTCTTATCATCTCAATATCCTTGGGAATTAAAAAAAAAAAACGATCTACTTTTATTTGGTATTTTAATTTAAATTCTTCGACTACTCAATATTCAATCAAATCATATTTTTTGAGAATAGAATGCATTTCTATAGTCATACTCCTCGATAGTCAATCAAATCCTCTTTTTTGAGGATTGAATGCATTTTTAAAGTCTTGTAGTTTTTGATTCTCAGCCTCCTACATTCAGGATCATCTATTGAAAAAAGCAAGAATACTATTACCACAAAAAATACCATATACTTGTAGAAATTTGAATAAAGATACCTATTTAAGCATTAGTTCGTTTTCACATTCTTGAATGGGGTTCAAATTTTTTAAACCCTTCTAAATTGAGACAAGGGTAGATATATATATATATATATATATATATATTTTTTTTTACTGGGTCAGCCAGAGTTAATTTTCATTCAACTATAAAAAACGTTGGCAAAACACCATTACAAGTGTGATATCATTTATAGAGACAAAAAACCTTAAAACCTAATCAATAAACTCATGGAGGTTTCAGAGAGTATAAAGTTCTCTATTGATTCTAGGGTAAATAGCACCACAACCCCCTATGGTTTAGTCAAAATGCACATTACCCCCCTGTGGTTTAAAAAGTGCACCAGAACCCCCTATGGTTTTCAAACAGTGCACACGCACCCCCTTCCTAATTTTCCGTCAACAAATTTAACTGAATTGTATAAAAAGACTAAAATGCCCTTCAATTTTTTATTTTTTATTTTAATTATAAGGGCATTTTTGTCCAATTAAATAATAATTTAAGCCTAAAAACATAAAAAATCGCACCAAACGCGCGTGTAACGCACTCTCCGTTAAAAGTAACGGTTTTTTTAACGGAGGGGGCTGTGGTGCTACATTTTTGAAACCATAGGGGGTTCCGGTGCACTTTTTAAACCACAGGGGGGTAGTGTGTACATTTGCTAAAGCATAGGGACTTGTAGTGCTATTTACCCTTGATTCTATTATTGCAACAGACATTGTATTCAATCCTTTTAAGGACCTGTACACATTCCCGAATTCACCTTTGAAAAGACGCCAATTGCGTTCTCTCCACATATGGTAGATACACGCGTTAAAAATGAGCTTGAGCATTGCCGTCTGGAGTGTTTCTATTTCCCATGATGCAGCAACCATGGAGGACTTGATCCCATTGTATCCCCAAAGTTCTAATCTTGACTTTTTTAACACAATTTCAACAAGTACTACGACTAAAGGAGCATTCAAAGAAGAGATATTTTACTGACTGTTTAGAATAAATAAATTTTATAAAATTTTATGAAATTCATTTAATAGTAAATCCAATTTTTGGTGTTTGAAAACATTTTTTTAAAAAAAATATAAATTTAAAATTATTCAAACTTTACTCAAATCCTTGCTCAAAAGGTAGAATTTGTAAATTCACATTTTCTAAATATGTTACTCATCTTTTAAGGACAAAATTATCCTCAAATTTAAATATTGACTTTGGCTCAAGTACATAGATAAAAAACAAACGTTTTAATGTTAGCAATGGTAATCATAATATGTTGTAGAGATGCTAGACATGTGTTTCAGCTTAATTTAAAGGGGAGAAAAAAAGACGTATTTTCTTTTGAAAATGTGCTCTTTAATTGTTTTCCGTTGAAAGCTCCTCCACTATTTTGTTTCTCTTTTTTTGTTTTTGGTCATAATTTGTTTTTTTTTCTCTTTTCAGTTGCTTGATATGAAGTTTCCACTGTGTTTTTTTTTTCTCTCTTTTTTAATCATAATGGACTTGCAATTTTTTAGAAGTTGAACTATCATTTTTTATATTTATTTTTTATGGAGCTGATTGATATTTAATTGTAATTTGTTTCTCTTTTTCTTGTATTGAAATTCAGGTTTTATTTTTTATTTTTTTATGTTAAACTTATGGCTGAACTTAAGATTATATTTTTATGTTAAACTTATGGTTGAACTTAAAGTTATTTTATCAGGTTGAGTATAGGTTTATTTTATAATATTAAATTGATGATATGGAGTTTTGGAATTGGAACGTTGTGATCAAGGTTGCATATCTATAATTTTTAAGGTTTTAGTACATATATGGAATACTTAAGGATATAAAAATATTTTACATGTATGTTAGTCGGGAAATACTGAATGAAAAATATTTATCTTTACTCTCTATCCCACTCTATCACATGCAGAATAAAAATCAATTTCCACCCCCTCAACTCATTCGCACTTCCCGTCCTAATAATCTCCATCCAAAACTAGCACGGAGTGGAAATCATATAAATTTATTTCCAATTGTCATCCCTAATTCTTCAAGAACAGGTAGCTCTTATTGCTTAACGTCAAACGAAGAACAAAATTAAGTGTTAAAAAGAGTCAACAAAGACTCTCTAGAATTCTTTTGATGCCTCTCTAAAAAGCACGCTAAACAAAAAATCTTAGAGCAATATGGTCTTATTAATAAAATCTAGCTAGAGAATTCTCAAAGTTGGTGGCCCTGAAATTTGTTGCTCATCGGCGACTTTGCTCTACTATAAATAAAGACCAAATGGTCTCATTGCATTACAATTGAGATATGTTGACTAATTAGTTTATTAAGTAAGAAAGTCTAATAGTGGAAGAAGTGTACCATTACTGTAATATAATATAATAATATTGTAGTAATCATTGTGGGGAGAATAAGAATATACACTGCTAGCTTTGATAAGTTTGCCATCTTTTCCGAAGACTTTGAAGATAGCTAGCCGGACACGCTTCTTTTGAATAAAATAATTATTTTTTTGACTAAGTGGGAATTAAAAGAATTTTGTCTTGAAAAGTTTACCATCTGAAGACTTGGAAGAGTGCGACCACACAGTGATAGAATCAAAATTTTTATTTTGTAGAGATTAAAATATATAATTTGAAATTTATATATAAATAATTTTTTTAAATAAATTTTTTTTTTTTTTGAAAAAAATTAGTGTAACTGTTAGGGCTGCAACTCTCATAAATTTCTTAATAGATTATGTCATGTTCCGAGTCTAAAATCCGAACGTGCAAAAGAGACTAGTGTTGTAAGTATAAAAAATAATTATTTAAGCTTTTAAATGACAAAAAATGATTAACTCAAGTTATTTATTATATTTATAACACCCACTTATAAACCACACACATACACTATCACCCATCGATATAGGATATCACATACACCCTCCTTTAAGGGACCTGACGTCCTTATCAGGGACACATACACCCGGAATCAACTATCGATATGGGATATCACATACACCCTCCTTTAAGGACCTGACGTCCTTATCAGGGACACACACACCCGGAATCAACCAGACAGTAAAGGATTTTATAGGTGACTTCTACAGGTTTAAGAGATGGCTCCCACTGTCACGCCCCAACCCAACCTATGGAGGCTAGACTAGGGTATGACCTAATTCATTTACATCATTTCACATACTTAACCGTTGTTATGATTTAACACTTAACGTTGGCCTAGAACTCCAAAAGATTTTTTGAAAAATCGGCAGCATAACGGTTGTTTGTAAGACTTTTGGTTTGACCTAATTTTCTAAACGCCTCAAAACTTTCAATCATTACTTCGATTCTAACTAAGATTCCTATTTTATCATTAACCAATATGCCTATTGATCTAACTCAAAATCTCATTTGGTTAACAAGCCTAACAAGATAACTATGTTTCGTTTATTTGTCAAGTCCTTTTACGCGAGTACCTATTATCCTTTAGCCTATGAATAAGTACCTGGTTAAGATTAGATAGGTTCATTTTATTTGTTCCTTCACCTAATACTTCAGTTGCCTATGATAGTTACTAAATCAAAATAGCGATAGCAAACCACTAAAATAGCGTGTTCGTCTAGTTATAATCAGTACAAGCTAAAATTAGACCCTAAATTACAACAGGGGTCATTTACAACAACAACAACATAAGAAATAGTCTTCAAAATAAACATAACGTTCACAAAACAACCACAGTCAAGCAAGGCACATAAGGCATGCAATCACTCCAAGGAGTTATCAACAAGCACGTTCTCCTCGGGTACCTGTTCCAGATCTTCTTCACCTGTGATGATAAAAGAGGACGAGTCCTTATTAACTCAGCGAGAGAGAACGAGAGATAACGTTTTGAAACTCTTTTCCGGTTAACCTTATGAAAAATCCTTTTTGAAAACATGTCACATAATACAAATAATAATGTACGCAAAGTACAAGAATCAAATTGAACAATAGATACAATTACCAATCATTTCAAGGATACGGTAAGCTTTTGCTCTCAAGTTCATTTTCGATAACAATTGTTGCGGCCGACTTCAATCATCCACTTATCACTCCAAATGGGTATATTCTGGATGTACCCCGAAATCCTACGACCCAACTCTCCGAGGGTGGAATGCCAAGCGAGAGAGGGAATTGGACCATGGTAGTTACGGGAGCACCGGCAAGCCCTATGCCGCCCGGCGTTCGTGAAACGCTACCATGCTATAATGAAAGGTTGCAACCTTGTATGCAATGCACAATTGTACTATTTAACATTTCACATTAGGAGGTCAACAAAGTAGGTTGCCTCCGAGCAAATATAAGATCACATATTGACAAGTAAACATACGAGGCATGCTTTGATATATAGATTCACTTTGTAAAACACTTAGAGGTATATGAACATTAAACGGGCAGCCAAGTAACACATATAAATCAAGTCATATAACTCATTTCGGGTTCATATATCAAGTGTTGAGATCATGCAAGCATGCAACGACACTTACACAAAATCAGGTGCAAGAATAGCTCACTTATCAACATGCAATCATCGGGAATCATATTTAGAGCTATAAGGACAATTACGGGCAGCCTATTAACCACACAATTGAACACATTTAACCATAGGATCATCTCTTAGCAAGTAGTCATAAGCGATAGGGCCTCAATTCTGTGCTTACACATGCGATTAAGCAAACCATTCATCAATTAATGAACACAAGCCATGCATCAACCAAATTAAGCAACCTTAACCAACCACAACAGCCCACGCAACTTCTAAGTGCCACAATTCCAAGCATTCAATATCTCAAGCAAGGTTACAACATGATTCAAAGCATATTACTAAGCAAAAACCTTACTGCAATGGTCTATTTTTCCACATTCAATTAGCCAAGCAAATAGTTTCCAATTTCAGTGAACCAAATGTCAATTTGAAGCTTAATGAGTGCTTTAAATCTAGGAACAAACCTCGCTTTATTTGGAGTTCGGACTTAGGAGTTATGGCCAAAACCGTGAGACTACGCAAAACTGTCTAGTTTTAGACACATTATGATTTTTGCCATTTTTGAGGGTCTTAAAGTCAGAATTAGCCTTAGCCTATTTCTGTCAAAAATGTTCAAAACTGAAAAATCTGACCTACCAATTTTCATGCATTTTTATCAACGTTTACTAGGTCAAAACCATTTCGTTCTACAAGGTCAGTAATCTGCCAGAAAAACGAGTTTGCATATCTCTAAGTTTCTAGCCAAAATCAAGTCATGCATGAGTAGATAGGCTCATATACACACATATACAATAACTACAAAGGTAAATATAGCCATATGAGAGCATGCATGTGAGTTTTGAAAGCTTTTAAAAGAGTTTAACCCTCACCTTAGCAACTTGTAGGATGAAAATGCTAGATTGCACTTGAAAACGCACAAAGGGTCTTCTTTCCTTGCTTTGGCCGAGAGGTAGCTTGTTTTTCTTTAATTCCTAGTTTAGTTAGCATATGCTTAGTGTGTGCATGTGGTTAGAACAAAAAGAAATGGAAGAAAACTATTAAAACTTACCTATGGCCGAGATAGAGAGATTTGTGAGCTTTGTGTGAGATTTCTTGATTGTTGCTTGCAATGGTGGAGCTTCTTAGAATCCTTGAGAGCTTGTTAGAAGTCTTAGGAGTGAGCTTGAGCCATGGAACTCAAAGGGGCAGCCACGGCCGATAATAAGAGAGAAAAAGAGAGCTTGAGAGAGTTTGAGTGAAGAATGATGTTTGTGTGTGAGTGTGTCGGCCTTGAGCTTGTAATACGCTGAAACGTTCTTAAAAACCCGACATGTCCGCCCACCAGTGAATCGTGAAATTCGCGCAACACATCCAATTGCAAGGTTGAAGGAATCACTAACCAGTGATTGAAGTAGAGTAATCACTGGTGACAAGAATACCCTGACATATTGGATGGTTCACTTGCCCACTTATGATGAAGTTGAATCATCTCAAGATCCTTTTTATTTGCCTCTACCAATTTGCTCAAAAACTCATATTCAACAATATAGAAAGCTTGATATTCAGCTACAATAGGGTTGCGTGATAGCGCATCAGCCACGATATTCTCACGCCTGGGCTTATATACAATGCTAAAGTCAAATCCCAATAACTTGGTTAACTATTTCTACTAGTCCGGTGTTTGTATATTTTGCTCCATTAGCACCTTAAGGCTCATTTAATCCGTGCGAATGACGAAATGTCAGCCAAGTAAGTATTGCTGCCACTTCGTGATCACAGTCATGATAGCAAGCATTTCGTGTTGATAAGTTGATCCAGCTTGCAATCTCGGACTTAATTTTTGACTGAAATAGGCTACTGGCTTGTTATCTTGCAAGAATGTTGCCCCTATTCCAACTTCGGAGGCGTCCGTCTCTACCACAAAAGATAATGTAAAGTCTGGTAACACAAGTATTGGGGCCGTGGTAAGGGCCTGTTGCAACTGATGAAATGAATTCGTGGCCAGAGGGGTCCAAGAAAAGGCATTATTTTTCAACAAGTCTGTGTGAGAAGCTGCAAGCATGGCATACCCTTTAATAAATCTCCGGTAATACCCAGATAAGCCTAAGAACCCCCAAGACCCTTTAGATTTGTCGAAATTGGCTATTCCAACACTACTCGTATCTTACTTGGATCCATCGCCACCCCCTTATGAGATATAATATGTCCCAAATACTCGACCTGCTCCTGACCAAAGGTACATTTAGATTGCTTAGCAAAAAACTGATGTTTTCTCAGAGTGTTTAGAACAGTAGCCAAATGGTGCATACACGCTGGTCCAAATCACTACTATACACCAAAATATCATCAAAAAACACCAACATGAACTTTTTCAAAAAGGGCCAAAATGTATCGTTCATTATTGCCTGAAAAGTTGATGGAGCGTTCGTCAATTCGAAAGGCATTACTAAGAATTTATAGTGCCCGTCGTGAGTGCGAAATGCCATTTTGTGGATGTCTTGTTCTCAGACTCTAATTTGGTGGTACCCCAAACGTAAATCCAATTTAGAAAAGTAACGCACCCCATAGAGTTCATCAAGTAGCTCATCGACTGTGGGAATAGGAAAATGGTCCTTCACTGTTACTCCATTTAAGGCCCGGTAGTCGGTGCAAAACCGCCAAGCCTCGTCTTTTTTCTTGACTAATAACACCGGGGATGAGAATGGGTTGTGACTTGGCTGGATAATACCCCTTAAGCATTTCTTGCACCATTTTCTCTATTTTCGCCTTTCGAAAATGTGGATACCGATATGGTTTCACAATGACGGGAGCGGAATGAGGCATAAGGTAGATGGTGTGATCCCTAGATCAAGATGTTGGCAGCCTATGTGGTGTATCAAAGACATCCCCAAACTTGCTAATAAGCTGTACAATCCGTTGCGGTATTAAACCCCTTTGACCCCTGTCGGGCTCGGTGATAACTGTCAAACTGAAAAAGGTAGCCACAGAATCAGTAGAATTCATGCGCCGTAAACTCTTAAACTACACCCGGGAAATAGACTGATTTGTTTCACCTTGCAACAACACCTCTACACCATTTTCCACAAAGCTTATTGTCAACTTTGCATAATCCTGAACTACTGGCCCCAATGTTGCTAGCCACGACACTCCCAATACCACATCCAAACCTTTTAACGGTAGTACATACAGGTTCGTGGTAATCACATGCCCCTGAATCTCCAACTGAGCTTGCCGCACACACCCCGCCGAAAGTATTCTGCCCATTACCAATAGCTACAAACAGATTTGGTGGGCTCAATCGGCAAGTTCAAGAATTTTGCCACTCGAGTTTGGACAAAGTTGTGAGTACTACCCCCGTCAATTAACACCTGCACGGATTTTCCAGCTAAATTACCACTAAATCGAAGAGTAGTAGGAGAATGGTTACCAGCAAGTGCGTTAAGTGAGATTTTCAGTGCCGCGCCTAGCTCCTCCAACTGCAGTGTTATTGTCAACCCTTCATCCCTGTCCGTGATCTCTTCACCCGTTTCCTCACCCACCTCCTCACCCTCAATGATAAAGAATTGAGGCTTAGTCTTGCATCAATGGCCAGGTTCATATTTTTCATCACAATAGTAGCATAACCCTCTTCCGCGCCTGAGTTGCATATCCTTGGTAGTTATATGTCTGGTAGTGTATGGTATGGTTGTGTTTTGAGACTTGAGGTTATAGTTGTTTGTTAATATTGGTGATGGTGTTGATGTCGGGTATGGTGATATGAACGAAGAAGGCTGAATTTTAGTGGGTTGGGTGTGGTTATTTGGGTTAAGTGGGCTTGGTCTGGTTTCTATGGTTGACTAGGTGTTTGGGTTATACCACTTGGGCCTCACAACAGCACTCATCCGCTGGTCCATTAGCTTGGCCTCCTGCAACTTTGCGAGCCTAATAGCTTGTGACAGATTTGTGGGCCTTAAAGCCATTACTTCGGCTCGGATATCTTGGCGCAACCCAGCTACAATTCAACAAAATAAAAAAGATGCGGGCAGGCCCGTTGTTCTATTAGACAAGGCCTCAAATAGAGTCTGATACTGTTCAATAGTGGTGGTCTGGACCAATTTAGAAAGGGCCCCTTGCGAGTCTTCAAACTCCGACGACCCGAACTGAACTTCCAAGGCGTTCGCGAATTGCTCCCACGTCGTTATTTGACGATTTTTTACCATCCACTGAAACCATTGTAAAGCTCTCCCATCCATATGGAACGAACTAATCATCAATTGTTGCTCATTAGGAGTATTATGATATGAAAAAAATTGATCCGCTTTAAAGATCCAACCCACGGGATTGTCCTCATCAAAACGTGGGAAATCCAATTTCATCAGCCTAGCCTGTAGCGATGACTTACCCGTTTGCCCCAACGAATTCATTGAACCCAACGGACTTTACGGACCTCGAGAACCCATTTGAAATGACCCAATCAGAGATGAAAATGGCACACTAGAAACATACCCAGTTCTCGGAGAGCCCATGGTAGCTGCGGTTGATGCTCCAATCGGCGAGACTGATGGCGACATATAAAAAGTAGATGAAATCGAAGGTATACGAGAAGGAGCTGTCGGCGTGAATATGGGTGGTGGTGGTAACCCATACGTGGTAGTATAGTGGGCTCCACTTGTTGGTACAAGTGGTGATGTAGGTAATGGCGCCGTCGACAAGCTAGCCTGAGCTGTCGGAGGTCGATATTTTACCCACTGATCGAACTTGCCATCCAACGTTGTCAACTTCATGATGATCTCACTCAGATTTTGTTGATGTTGATCCAAACGCTGCGAGTGCTTCTCAGCTACCTCTTGAAATTTTTTTACATTTTCATCAAGGAGTTTCAATCGCGTGCCGTCTGCCATTGTGGTCAATGACTCTCAATGAAAGCACAGATTGATATGACTACTAATTGAAATAACAATTGCAGAAAGCACTTATATTGATTTAAGAAAATTACAGAGAAAATAGCAAAGGAAAATGACATATGATTTTTGATGATGATGATTGTAGACTAAGGTATCTATATATATGTGCGCAGCACTTCTTGACTGTAAAGCTAACAGAATCAGTTGCAACTGATTCATTAGGCCACAAAGTCTTTTAAATAATTGGGCCTGCGCCTGGCTCGTTTCTCTCTGTTGGGCTCTGTTTGCACTGTTGGGCCATCAAGGTCTTGAATCGGACTATCGACTCCCACAGGTATAACACACCTATCATCAACAAATCTTTCAACTCCATCCATTTGCTTGGATCCTCATTCCATACATCATCCAAGACAAGTAAGTATCTATTTTCCCTCAATTTCTGTTGTAGGGAAGCCACCAAGTGTTCCATACTCATGCTATATGTAGCCCATGCTAGGTGCTTCACTAATTATACTTAATATAAGTTTGTTAGTGTCACACCCCCAAATTCAGTAGGGACAAACTCAAGGACATAATCACAACAAGTCTAAAAGAAGTTACTCCTCAACCTGAAAGGGTCTAGTATCACACAATATTAAACTATATCCTTAATTACCTTTCCATTACACACCCACACGGCCAGACATACACCTAGTCATCACACACCAACACACAAACCAAACTTTCTTCATCACCCACCTCACAACTTGATACATACAATTTTACACACCCGACATATACAATACACACACACACGGCTAACTCATACCATCACCAATTCATCATACTAGTTTCATAATCTGATTCTTCGGTTATCAAAATTTCATAAATTAACCCTTCACCAAACTCATACTCCAAGTTCATCAATTTCAAGGAACCCCAAGTTAAAATCAAGAATTGATTGAGATTTAATTAACATAATTGTATATTATCACGTCCCAAGCTTCGAGCCCAGAACCTCACACCTGCATATTTTTAGAAACATTTTAAATTTTAATTCTACAACTATGAGGACTAGGGAGATCTCTTGGATGCCTTTTGTCTTTTCACAGGTTAAGTACACCTTTCATTAGTTGTATTTATTCTATAAGAATGGACTTAGATTCTTGTATTGCATGTCTTTTCATAAAACAGAAGTGTTGTACTCCCACTATTGCTATCAATCATTGTTCTGCATACACTCAAAACACTTCTATCAAATTTCAAATTTTGAATTGTAGAGTTTTAAGAATGAAATTTTTATTAGAAATATTGTTAAATAAAAGTTATTAATTGTTTAATTTGTGTTAAATAATGTTGAATTTTTAAAAATTAAGGGTAATATCAGATTTTATAAATATGAATGGATATATTTGAGGGAAAAAAAAACAACTTATCGCATTATGTAAAACAGTTTCGTAAAAGTATTTTTTTAAAAATTCTAATTTAGAGCTTATCATTTTTTATTTTTTCACCTTCAGTTTTTATCTAAAAATACTTTAAAAAATAAGCCAGACAAATTGATTTAATTTTTAAAATTATATAAAATGATTTTAAATATTTAAAAACTAGATTAAATAGAGTCTTTAAGTTCTTTGATCAACTATTTGACAAGTCAAAAGATAATATTTACGTCGTCTGAATATTAGTTTCCACAAAATAGAGATAACAAAGGGATTTTGTTGATACTCGCCTCGTCCTATAGCTATAAGACATGGAATAGAATGAGACACGGTTATCGATTGATTTTTACTTTCCACGCGGGCCGAGGCTATAAGCCGGGATAGACTAGGTTGCAAGACGTTCTGTCATGGTTCTATTTTTCATTTCACTTTCTTTGTTTGTAACCATTAGAAGACATGCATATTTACAGTTAGATATTCATTTATTATGATGCTTTGAAAGAAATTAGTGCAACCATTTTAGAGAATCAAACGCTCCCCCATTTGTTTTGTTTTGAAGATTCGTACCCTTAATTACTGGGATTCCATGATCCTGGGATTGCTATTTTTATGTAATCACAATGGACTTTAGTTAGAGAATGTCACAGTATTTTCTAATTATCTTAATTTTGTAAGGTTTAAAAAAATAAATAAATACTCAGCAAGTAGTCCCATCCTTGCCGAGGATATGAAGAAGGGGTGGGGGTGAGCGATAAGTATAAGGAAGGAGACAAGAGTGGGATGAGAATTAAAGTAACATAATTAAATAATAGGTAAGGGCAAACCCGCCCCCGTGTCATTCGTACAAGGAATATTGTGCTTAGCTGAGCTAGCTGACTTGTTTTCACATAACCCCTTCAATCTTGAGATCATAAAAAATCTTGGCACAATTTTGTAGTAATAACTCGCAAAGGGATTACTTATGATTATTTCAATCAATAGAGATCCTTCTTGAACATCAACATCTTACGTGCAATGCCTCACTATGAAACCCCAGTTTTCATCTTTACATCGATTTGTGTGTTTTATCTCGATTTGCGTGATTTGACATGTTTATGTGTTATATGAGTTAGAATGTGCTAAATATATGATTTATATTCCTAATACATGCTATGTGTGCATTCATGAAATTTTCTTCAAAATCGGCATCATAAATTTTATCGACGATTTTTGTGTATAGTGTTTTGAACACCTGTCCGCTAAAATTTTTACAGGGGTGTTTTAAACGTCTTAAAACCTAGTCCTCTATTATTAATAGACCCATGTTTGATAAAAATTGATTCTAAAACGGAATAGTAATTTAAATAGGCTTTTCGGGCAAAAAGTAGCGTTTTTGAGTCAAATAGTAATTTTTACTAAACCCGATTCTTGCATTGACTTTCGTTGACCCAATATATATTAATATAAATGTATTTATATGTGGTATTAAATGATTTTAGATTAATTATGCATTCAAAAGACATTTGAGAATAAATAATATGACTTTTCACATTCTTTTGCAGAAAATCGAGTTTTAAGCCGACTCGGGTGAAATTGTTTGAATGTAAAACTTCTTGTCACCTAAAAATAAACTATTTGAGATAGTTTAGGTGTTGCATAATTAATTTGAGCAAGAGTAGTCAAGAAAATGAATTAAAAGACAAGGAAACACTAAAAATAATTAGTTTCCACCTTTGACTTTCTTTTGTTTGTTTGACCTTTGCTTAATATATCATCAATACACATCAAAAGCTCACAAAACACACTCATTTTACACACACATTACCGAAATTCCAATGGGAGGCAAAAAGAAGGCATTTTCAAGGTTTTTCAAAGCATTTTTCACATTGATTTTGCAATTCAAGTCCAAATCACTTCATTCAAAGCTTGATTTCACTTGTTGGGCATCCATTCTACACATTTCTTGCATCAAAACACATCAAAGGTGAGAGAAAAATTCTAGATCTCAAAAGTTATTTTTTATGTTTTTGCTCATAATTGCAATTTGAACCGTTAGAATGTTAATTTGAAGTTATATTATTGTTCAGTGCATGCTAAGGATCGTTTATGTGTATTACTACGAGATTTGAACCATTGTAGCGAAATTATTTATTTTCGGGTATTAAAAGTTGATTAATTAGCTATTTGATGAATATCTTGAGTTGTTGTGGTTGGAATCGATTGCCGTCGATTTCAAAAAGTTTGTTAATTACGTGGTAACGCCGTTATAATGCCGAATTTTCGATTGCGATATTTGGGTGAAAAGCCAAAAATTTCAGCCTAGGTGCCTTGAGGTTTTAGGGTTGTTAGGCTTGATTTTGATGTGTCTTGGTTGGTTTCCAAGAGGGCTAATACAGTTGATTGAATGGGTGAGTGTTAGAAACTGATTTGGAGTTGTTTGGATTAGTAAAATGTAATATATGATTATTTGAAGTTTAGGTTGTCTTTCTTTAAATTGTTGAATTGAGCCTTTAGATGATTGGGTGGTGTTTGAGTGATTGAATTGTGAGTTGTTGATGGTTAGACTAGGGTTAGATTACGTATTTAATGCATGTTAAGTTAGATGACCTACTTTGTCATCTAACTTAGTTATTTGTTGTTTAATTGATTACTTGATGTTATATTGATGGCAATTGATGATAATTGATGATTATTGATTGATGATTGATGAACCGGGAGATAGGCAATTCTGCTAGATTGTCCTCCTGTGAATGATGTTTATTATTATTCCTGAGTCTTGGTATGTGTGTGCCACCTCTCGGGCAGTATCGGGCTGTCGGATTGATAACGGCATGACTACTAGAGACTACCCCCAGCTCGCATGACGGAGGTGTCATGGAGGGAGGGGCTAGTGAGGTACCTCGGGTGCGTGAGTAATGGGGAGTTACAAGAAGAATGGTTGAGATCGTGATGGCGTTTGGAGCTACACCAACTAGAGTATCCTTTATTGATTGGTCATTATAGTTATGTGTTTATATTGTTATTGATGTTTTATTGTGTGTTTACTGTTTAAAAAATCATTTCCAAGGAGTATAGTAAACACTGTTAGAGATCTATCGGATCCTCACTGAACTTGTTTTATATAAGCTCACTATCTATTATTGCATACATACAGGTGTTATTGAGTAAGATTACGGGTATGTGCCTCAGGAAGCTGAGAATGTGCTTTATGTGGACAAGTCCTATGTGCCAAAGTCTTGTCATTTATATGTGAGATGTAGTTTTCTTTTGTTATCTTGTATATTAAAACTAGATGTTTTGTATTTACTTAGAAGTTTATGATGTATAAGATGTTGTAAAGATAATGAATTAACTGTTGCTAGCTTAGTATTCTCATTTTGGAACATGATTAGGTTGCTAGATTGGTTATAATCTATTTTGGGAATATATGTTATATAGTAAATGTATGATGTTGAAACGGAGGTGTATAACCTATGGATGCAATGATAAAGAATATTTATTGTATGTTGTGGTTGTGTTGTTAATTGTTGAATTATTGTGGAGTTGGATGTATGAGTTTCGAAGAGATTGGTTTAGAGCCTCAGTGTCCAAATTACTATCATTATACTGTCAAAATTACGTTACGTCCTGACTAATTGTAAGAAGAATCGAGTTGAGACGTGACACTCACTATCTCTCTCTCTCTCTCTGAATGGTGAACAAAATTATTGAAGTAAGTGTAAATTTTTCAAAGAGAGTTAAATGCACTTGGCATTTTCCTGAGAACGTATCTGCGTGTTTGACACTTAGTTGTGACAATCAGGTCAAGTCAACAATGGTATCAAGAAAGATCTTTTGCTATTCATTTTTCACATTGGTTAATAATTAGTGCAGACTAGCTTTTGAGAAAACATGACCTATATAAGAGTGCTCAGCTTCATACTTGATAGTGCATCCTTCTACTCTGCACTTGAAACACAGCAAACAAACGTCCTGAGGGCATTATTGTTAACCTCAGCTTGTATTTGCACTTCAGACTTCCACCATTAACAATCGAGATGGCAGACATGTTTCTGATTAGCATTGCAGATAGAGTCTTTGCGAAGCTAGGCTCCATTGTGGTCCAGGAAATTGGATTAGCATGTGGCTTAACAAACGAACTCAAGAAGCTAAAGGATACCTTCGCAGCTATCAAGGCAGTGCTCTTGGATGCTGAGGAACAAAAGTTCAAAAACAACGAGTTATCTGTGTGGCTTGACAGGCTGAAAGATGTTTTCTATGATGTAGATGACATTTTAGATGAATTTGAGATCATGGCTTTGCAGAAGCAAATAAAAAAGGAAGAGAGCATCAAGAACATGGTATGTAGCTTCTTCCATGAATCGAATAATACAGTTTTATTTAGCTTCAAAATGGCTCGTAAAATCAAGGAGATAAGAGCTAAAATACACAAACTTGCTGATGATAAAGCCAAATTCCATCTTGTTGAACGAGGTGTCCATAGAAGGGACATAAGATGGGATAGAGAAACACACTCGTATTTGGGCAATTCCATTGTTTTTGGCAGGGATAAAGAGAAAAGAGAGATCATAGATTCACTGGTGAAGACAAACCACCATGCGAGAGTTTCCATCATTCCTATAGTGGGAATAGGTGGAATTGGAAAGACTACACTTGCCAAACTAGTCTTTAATGATGACTCTGTGGTGGAACATTTTCAGCTTAGGATATGGGTTTGTGTATCTGAGGACTTCAATGTTAAGAATCTAATAGGAAGTATTATTAGTGAAGCACCTGGCATGGGCCACAACAACATGAGTATGGAACACTTGGTGGCTTGTCTACAACAAAAATTGAGGGCAAAGAGATACTTACTTGTGTTGGATGATGTATGGAATGAGGATCCAAGCAAATGGATGGAGTTGAAAGATTTGTTGATGATGGGTGGCTATGGAAGTAAAGTCATTGTAACGACACGAAGTCACATAGTTGCCTTAGTTGTTGGCACAACTTCAACATGCAATTTGCTTGATCTTCCAATCAATGATTGTTTAGCTTTGTTCAATAGATGGGCTTTTGAGGAGGGGAAACAACAAAATCAAAACCTTGTTGAGATTGGGAAAGACATTGTCAAGAAGTGCAAGGGGGTTCCTTTAGCTATAAGGACTCTAGGAGGTCTTCTGAGGACAAAAACTGATGAGCGTGATTGGATGTTTGTGAGGGATAACCAAATATGGAATTTGGAACAAAGAGAAACTGATATTTTACCTGCGCTGAGATTGAGTTATGATCAATTACCTTCTGATTTGAAGCACTGTTTTGCTATGTGTTCAATCTTTCCAAAAGATTATGAGTTCTATCATTTGGAGATAATCTATGTATGGATTGCTCTAGGGCTCATTCAACCAATTAGTCAAGATGTACAATTGGAACCCGAAGAAATTGGTGAGAGGTACTTTTTTGAGTTAGTGTCAAGGTCCTTTTTTCAACTTGCTAAAGTTGACTCATTCTCTGATAGATTCAAGATACATGACCTTATGCATGATCTTGCAATGTCAATGACAAGAACCGAATGCTCAACTATAAATAAGGATACACGAAATGTATCTGAAAAGGTCAGATTTGTATCATTTGCTGGTGACAATTTCATGAAGAAAGAAGTCCCCTCTTTTCTTCTGCAACTAAAAAATTTACGAGCAATATGGGGAGTCCAGCGCAGAAGTGTGACATTTGTTGAAAGATGCATCTCAGAATTCAAATACTTGCGGTTACTAGATTTGAGGCATTCGACTTTTGAAGTGTTACCTAGTTCAATCAGAAAATTGAAGCATTTGAGACTACTGGACATAAGTCACAACAGAAGTATCAAATCACTCCCTAAATCCCTTTGTGAATTACAGTGTTTACGAACACTAGGTCTTGAAAATTGTACAAGGCTTAAAAAGTTGCCTAGAGACATTGGCAACCTTATCAACTTGAGGCTTTTGACATTAACAACAGAAGAAAGGTGCTTCCTGGAGAAAGGGGTAGGAAGCTTGAACTCCCTACGTCTTTTCTCTATTCTGGATTGTAAGAATCTGGAATATGTGTTTGATAACAACAGGATAGGCCAACTACGATTTCCAGCCTTGAGAACACTAGTTATTGCTGATTGCGAAAATCTAATATCTTTGCCTTGGTGTTTTAAATCACTCCCCGCCCTTGAGAATTTATTTATTGGCGGATGTAAAAATCTTGAATTAGATACTGATGATGATCAAGAGGGAAAACATGGAGACAGTATGCAAGGAGGTGCCATCACAAGCCTCAAACATTTGGGTATAATTGATCTTCCAAAGCTGGTAACCTTGCCTCAGTGGCTAGTTAAAGATGGTGCAAAAACTCTGAAGCAAATAGAAATCCAGTACTGCAGCAACTTCTCAGCTTTGCCAGAAGATTTGAAATCTCTTTGCACACTGAAACTTGTAAATTGCCCGAAAATGAACTCTTTGCCAGATGGGATCAGTGGCCTTCACAGACTTACAGAAGTTCAAATCATTGAATGTCCTCAACTCACTAAAAGATACCAAAAGCTAACTGGTGAAGACTGGCACAAAATAGCTCATGTTCCTCATGTTTATCTCAATGGAGTTAAAGTGTAGAAGGATCTTCAAGCAATTGGTATGTTTGCAAATTTATCCATCTTTTCAGTTCCTTGTTCATTACGAAAAATCTGTGAAATTACAGCATTGTTCTTGATTGAGATTCATTAATTACCACAATTCTTGTCATTCTTTTTTTTTTTTTTTTTTGGTTATAGTGGATCGGAGGCAGTCGTCGAGAGTTAAAAACTCACGAATCTAGAGATGTTTCACCCTATTTATCATACTCAAGAAGTAGACACAATCTATCTGGAGGGTGATCAAGCGTTTAAACTCTTAAAACTTGCAAATTGAAGTTCGCTAGCCAATTTGTAGAAAAGGTCAAATTTATTTTGGGATCTATTAAACACAATTTTATCTAATACTTTTGCGCGAGGCTGTTTGCATGTAATAGACTAGCTGCTTAATGAAATCTAGGTAGTTATTATTGTAAATTATAGATCAAACTCATGTACAATTTTTCACTAGTAGGCTATCTTCTTGATGAAATGTCTTAGTTTGATATTGAATTTCTCCTTTTAATATTTTCATTCTTCTCGATTAAATGTTCCAACTAAACATTTTAACCTAGTAGAGATGATTATACGATGTTAATATAGCATCCTAAAAAGTCATCCAAAATAACGATTAGCCTTATATATGTGTGTATATCCTGACAATATATACATATATATGTGTATGTGTATGCATATGGATAAAAATATATACACGAGGAATGTGCGTGTATATAAGGCTAACATTTATTTTGCATAATTTTTTGAAAGTATTGTTACATAATAGTTAAAAGTGGAGATCAAATTATGGAAAGGATCATTGCTGATAGTAGGGGGAAAATCTCCATTCGTAAACATTATAGGAATAAATTTGAAAATAGTTCTTTGTATAGCTTGGAAACTTGACAATAATTTGATTTGAGATCTTTCTTAACCACTTTTGTAATTACGAAAATATTTTGGGTGAAATAAAATGATTACTTGTATAGTTAAAAAATAATAATAATAATTGATGATGGGAAAATACATGTTATTGGCTAAAACTCGCTGGGCAAGTTGATTATAGATTAAATCTCCCATTGTCCATTTCCCATCCCAATTGTTACGCCCTGAAATTTCACACTTGTACACTGTCTTGGCATGTGACATGTCGCGTGCTAAAAGGATAAGATCCATAAAGCTCGTTAGGCGCACATTAAACACTCAAATAAGAGCCACTAAACCACAAATATTTAAAGACATCTAATCAAATCATACGTATTCGATTATAAACCAAATCTCAAAATAGTCATAATTACAATTTCAATCCGAATTCCAAAAACATTCAATAAGGTAAATATCATGCCACTAAATCAACGTGCTCGGGTGACTTTACCCAGCTCACAGATGTAATGTTTATTCTATTTTAACTGCAAAGAAAGCAAGCGGAAGCAAAAGTAGTGAGCGAACGAAAACTCAGTAAGGAAATTCAATCCACAACAAAAATACAACTTGAGGATTGAGTCAGAAAATTTTTGACTGGAATTCACAAATTTCACAACATATGCTATATATATAATAGTTGGTTAATAATTGACAGGCTAATACATTTAGTGAAGCAGAAAGGAATAGTAACTAAAACAACTCATAAACAAAATATATAGAAATAGTTGTTACTACATTTAACCCGTGCATTGTCAGTTCAGTAACTGCATTTAACCTGTGCAGTGTCGGTTCAGTAATAAATTTGGGCCCAATTCATACAGTGGCGGTATCAGTACCCGCTAAAATGGTACAATTACAGTTCCTGTACCGTGGTACCGTAACAGTATCGGTACAACTAAAGTAACACAACTATAAGAATTTTTTTTCTGATATAGATAATCATGAATAAAAGAACACGTACGAAGTTAACTAGGAATGAGAAGCTTTTGGACGGTGATCAAACAATACAATAGAGTTCCTAAGGATTTATCCGGACATAGAGACAAAATCATAATACGACTAAATAACAGGAGTTTTATTTACGTATTGAATGAAATTTAATTCCATAACTAAAATGTATAGAATAACAACACAAATTCTTTAAATGCTACTTTTGACTTTTTTTAATAAATAAATAAAATATACAATGTCCAATATATATATATACAGTAGAACTTCTTTAAATTAATACGTTGGGACTACCAAATTCTATTAATTTAGCGAGATATTAATTTATCGATAAATTAATAACTATTAAATAATAGAGATATTTTTTATTTTTTTGGCTTTATAGTAAATATATTATGATTATGATGTCTTTTTTAAAAAAAATAACTTGTATTTTTTCGGTCCAATTTGAAAAAACAAGTAATAAGAATAGAAGATAAAATTTAATTTAGTGAGATTTGAAACAAGTTTTTCTAATATCGTATCCAAATCCTTGTAGGATTAAGATGATAACTAATTTTTCTAATCTTGTATCCTAATTCTTGTAGGATTATCTTAATTTTTTCTCTTTAAATAATTAAATATGAGATTTAACTAGATTTGAAGTTCAACAAAAAAAAAGCTACTCTTGATTCATTTTAAAAAAAAACTTATAGTCAATTTATTATGTACTTTTTAGCTAATTATTAATTTATGAAATATTTAAATCAATAAAATACAAAAAAAAAATTTTAATGTATTATCTTATAATTTTATCGAATTTATCAACCTTTTACACTGGCCCAAGTCGGGACCGGACATTTTTATTAGTTAAAAAAAATTATTAATTTATTGAGTATTAATTTAAAGAGGTTCTACTGTATGTATATATATATATATATATATATATATATATATATATATATATATATATATATATATATATATATAATAATTAAAAATTAATATCGATAAAATATTAACGTCTCTGGTCGACGTTAGTCACTAATTGACTTTCATTTTTTTTATAAAAAAAATCAATCTTTTAATTTCAATAGTTTAAAATCTATCTTTTAATTTCAATAGTTTCAACCAAACTCATCTTCGAATATATAATGAAAGATGAAAAGGACAATTAAAAGTATAAAATCTAACAATTACATAATATCTTAAATTTGGTCATTTTAATAGAACAAAATCCAAAATAATAATAATTTTATTTAACAATTCCATATGAACTTAGTCATTAAATAACTCAAAGTCCGGAGTAATCCTTAAAGGGAAAACTAACAACAAGAGATCTTAACGAATTAAATATCAAATTCACTTTCGGATTAAACTTATACTAACTGAATGATATAACACAAGAAAGAACAAATATCGGATAAAAAAATTAAGATGAGCATAGGAAATATTTGGAGAAGGATAGATGAATTCCACTTATTCTTTGATCCCAAAGCAAAATTCTCAATTCACAAAATCGCAAATCCTAGTCACCACTTTAATCTCCTAAACATATAAACCAAACTATCTATTACCAAATAAATTATCAACAATTAATTCTAGAAATTATCTCAAACCTTATAATAAATTTTCTAGCCTATGAATTAAATCACTTACCTCACCTAATGAAGCTTCTGCCTAAGGATTCTACAAATGTTTGAGTGAAGCATGAAGGAAATGGTAGTAGCAAAACAAAATGAGACATCTAATCACTCTTATGTATTTTTTTATTTTATTTTTGGGGTCCAAATCATCATTACCATTCCTTTCATCATTACCCCTACTATACTTTTTCATCCACTTCACTCTACTTTTTCCCCATTTCATGCTACTTTGTTTCTCCTTTTGATTATTTTACTTTTTTTTTGTTTGATTTGCACGACTATTACACCAATACTCCTTATTTAGAGTGGAGGCAGTACGGTACCCTTATAATCCACCCCACTGTCATTCCTACATCATACATCATATGTTAGAAGAAGATCAGCATGGTAAGTGAAGTAGGTCATCAAACAGGTTCCTAAATGAAGCAACAAGATAATTAAGAAGACTTAAAGCTTCAATGATCACGTATTGGAGAATAAAGTTGAGTCCTTGCAAGAATGTTCTCAGAACATGTAAGCGCACCTTCATCGTAGCGCAAATAATTATCAAAAGCTTGTATGAGATGTGAGAAATTTCAAATCTGGATTATTAAAGAAAAGACATGTATCCAATTTATAAATTAGACGGGAACAATTAAAGATGTTGCTACAAGGATTGTGACATCCCACATCGGTGGAATATAACGTGATTATGTGGTTTATAAGTGGGGGTTGTGGGTACAATTAAAGATGTAGGCTCAAGATATTGCTACAACACTAGTCTCGCATGTGAGTCCGGGGTTCTGGGCTTCGGGGCGTGACAGAATGGAGGAGCCATGTCATGTCCCAAAATTTAACGCGGTAAATCTAGAACGAGACCGCCGCACACCTAGAAAGACAAGTCCTCTTAAGCTCGCAAGACTCAAGTCTCTCGATAAAACGAGCTAGCAATCCATTAATCAAAATAATCTAGAGCTTCTACAATCCCAAAAATAAATATTAAAACTTTAATTACATTAGAATTCTCCAAAAATAATAATAATCAAAATTCTCAAGAAATCAACTCGAATCTTTAGCTCTAGTCAAGTAATTTTTAGCTCGATAAACCCCGATCTAACTTTATTGTCTGCAAAGAGAAAATAAAAGGAATGAGCGGAACAATGCTTAGTGCGATGGTTCAAAGATCAATAAAATAGCCAAATAATCACGAAATAATATCAGGCACTACGAGACACTATAACAAGCTGTGGCTACTTAATAGCAGCACGATCACAAGTTCAGATTCACAATTCACAACAGTCGATAACATGTCAATAACAAGAGACAACTAATTAACTCTCAGCCGTATAGGATTCGATACACAGCTTGTATAGTTCGTAGGATCTGAATCAAATGCATAAATTTGACTTATCAGAAGGATCAATATAGATAACTGAACAAGAATTACGAACGAATAACAGAATAGCAAACTGAACGATATTTGCAGACATAAGCCTTATATGCAAAAGTTGCTAAGCTCAAAATACTCGGGTTGCCGTACCAAAATTGTCCAAGTTTTCATATCATTCTCATATTTGATCTCTACACAACTAATTCCTCCATATATAGTAGTAGAGTTTTAATATAATAATAGTAGATAAATATAATGATAGAACTTTTATAAATAAAAGTTTGTGTAATGAGTAATTGAAGTGGAGAAAGTTGTGCAATAGTCGAAAGCAAATAAACTTTGGACTATTATTTGTTATCTTTTGTTATTTAAATAGACTTTGTTGGCTTCTTTAATCATAATTGATAAATTCATATTTTGAGTAATTTTAACCCATTGAATAATGTATATTGCATTATTATTTCAAGCTTAATTGTATATTTTACACAATTTTAGTGCAATATAGGTTTTAAAGAAGAAAGAGCAAAAACAGCCACAAAAACCAACATTTGAACAAGAAATTCAGCATGGCACTAGTGAAGAATGGTAGAACAACTTCAAAACGAGCAATTCGAGATTGAATTTGGCCAAACCGAGTGCGGAAACGGATTCAGGACGCTGAAAAACCTTGGAATAAACCTGGTCAACTTTTTGGTCAACGATCAATGGTCAAAGTCAACTGAGCCAGTCAAGTCAATGCTTGGAGTCAATGTTCACCTACCACAGTCAAAGTAGCACTCGAGCGCCCCTTTTTCGAGTTCGAGCGCCACTTTTTGAGAAAGGCCGACAATTGAGCGACATAATGCAAACCGAAAACGACATAAAAAAATATAAAAATCAAAAGTGCAGAAGAGCGCTCGAGCGCGCTCGCCCTCCTGAATTTTTGCCTATAAAAGTCACGATTTTCAGCAACAAAATGGTACCATTTTCTCTCCTAGCATAATTTCTGCTATTCTTGTGTTTGTGAAGTAAGTTGTGAGCGTTTTAATTATTATATTTAGTTGTGTGCAAAGTTATAATCCTGAGAGAAGGGTCTAGTGAGCTATCAGCATATCAAAGTCATATCGGTCTACTGAAATCCATTCAAACACGATAAGTATTCTTTGATTTTGGTTTTTGTTATGAATTTGTGTACTTTAAAGTTTATCATGGCACACTAGACCCAAGATTCGGGATGGTACGTGTGAGGTTACTCTTGTACATATGTTATGATTCAGATTTACTAAAGTCTCGTATTTTTATTTCTAAGTATTCTTTGATTAATTATACGTATACTTGTAGTTATGTTATATTTAATTGAAAATACATATACGCCCAGTTTTGTAAACCAGTGGCAATACGAGACTACCTCGGATGGATTCTAGTCTGGTTGTATCAACACTTCCAGGTTACATAAGTAAAAGATTAATTGAGAGATTGGATATTGTTAGGTTGTACCAACACATCCAATCTTGTTAATTAATTAATCTTATTACTTACATAATTAAAGGCTTAGTAGTGGGAGCTTGTAGCCCTATTTCTGAAGGACTTAACTTTAAATCTGAATCAATAACTTTGTACTTACGTATACCGAGCTATAACCACCCTGAATCATTAACCCTTTGGATTTTCATTGTTGAGTGTTGTGATTCTTCAGTTTAATACCTTTGTTTAATTCACTTTTGGATCTTGTTACTACCGTATCTTTGGATATTTTATGGACATTTCTTGGACTTAATATTTCGTACTTCCGTACTTTTGGACTTTTGGACTAAATCAAACTTATCCGTGATGGAAAATAGTCAAACAATTCTAAATTAAGGACTTAAATTAATTTGATAACCCAATCTCTGTGGATCGACCCTGTACTTGCCACAGCTAGAGGTAATTCAAGGTAAGCAATATTTCTAATCATTTAACCTTACTATTTTTTAGCGCAAAACGACGCGATCAAAAATTTGGGGCCATTGCCGGGGATCGGTGTTCATCAAATAAGGTAAGTTTTTTATTTATGTAAAAAAAAAGTGTTAATATGTATATATCTTAGATTTTAGTTTTTATTTTTGTTATCTTGTATAGACTTTATTTCATTTGTGTTTCATTTGTATGTTTTAATTTTGTATGCATGGTCGGAGATCTTTAAAGCCACCCATCTTTGTTTTTGATACAGAAATTGAGATAACTTTTAAATTCAGAAACAAAGCACATAAATTTCTAATTATGGCTGATCAAATTGAAGGTAGAGAAGTAGGAAATGTGAGGAGGAGCATAAATGATTTTTTCACACTACAAGATTATGTTCCTCCACGAGCTATCACCTTACCTGAAACTGATGAAGGTTTTAAAATAAAGTCTCACATGATTTCAATGCTTCCCATGTTTCACGGTCTTTCTAATGAAAACCCATATGATCATATTAATACTTTTATTCATACATGCAGATCGATCAATACTAGAACTGCCTCGAAAGAGGTTTTTAAATTGAGATTGTTTTTTTACTCTTTAATGGGTCAAGCACAAAATTGGTTGTACAGATTATATTCTAGTTCTATTACTTCTTGGGATCAATTGCAAAAAGAATTTCTTGAAAGATTTTACTCTTCTTCAAAAACCAATGAATGTAGGAATTAATTAAATAATTTTTCTCAATTACATGGAGAGGCACTTCATGAGAGTTGGGACAGATTTGAAACCTTAATTTATGAATATCCATACCATAGTATTCCAGATTGGCAATTAGCTCAGAATTTCTATCAATGGTTAAATGAGCATAATCAAAGTTTGCTCAATTCAGTTTGTAATGGTTCACTTCTTGAAAAATCTCCAGAAGAAGCCACATAATTGTTCATAAAACTGAGCAACAATTCACGAAAGCGTGCATCTTCATCTAGAGAAAGGAGAGAAAGTGTAAGTTCAAATAATTACAATTCTTTGACATCAAAGATTGAAAATCTAACTTTTGCCTTGAAAAAAATGGTTAAAAAGAAAGAATCATTGCATGTAGTTGATTCAGGTGAAGGTGTTCTTGCATCAAATCCCAATTCAATTTCAGAGCAAGCTTGTGCTGCTTATAGATATCCCCGTAATTATGATTTATTCTCTAACACTTATAATCCAGGTACATGAGATCATCCAAATTTTCGGTGGGATCATAATCGGGAAGATGTTCAACAACAAAGACCAAGAGGTTATCCTTCAGGATTTCATTCAGTTCCACAAGGACAGGTACTTATGAGCTCTAATTCAGGTTTCAATTCTTATGGGACTACTTTTGAAGAACAGGTTTTGAAAAAGCTTCACAGCTAGGAACCAACTATGCAACTGGCAAGTACACATACAAAGGCAATTGCCAACTTGGAAAGACAAATTGGGCAATTAGCTAATACAATTCAGAAAAGGGAAGAAGAAACACTCCCTGCCCAACCAGATAGAAACCCAAAAGGTAAGGCCCATGTAACATCTACAAGTCAAATAGTGGAGGATCTTCAAGCTGTCACTACATTGCGAAGTGGTAAGAAAGTTGATAACAAGGTAAGTGTCGAAGCTTACGAAAATGCAAGACTTGCAAAGCAAAAAGCTATTCTCAAGTTACTGTTGATTCATCAAAAGAAACTGCAAATGAACCTGAAACTTTAATTCACATGAAAATATTTCATTGACACTAAGTGCCAAGGCACCCTTTCCACAGGCATTAGGTAATCTACCTAATAAAGATTCAAAAAGGGAAGAAATGCTTGAAACCTTTAATCAAGTGAAAATTGATTTACCTCTGTTAGAAATCATCAGGAAAATTCCTGCTTATGCAAAGTTTCTTAAGGATTTGTGCACTCAGAAAAGAAGGAATTCAGCTTTGATATCAAACAAAGTAAGATTGACTGAAAAGGTAAGCAGCATTCTTACTTCTCATGTTCCACCAAAATTGAAAGATCTAGGTGCATTTATCATTCCTTGCTATATTGGTAATCATTGTGTAGATTGTGCCCTTCTTGATTTAGGAGCTAATGTGAATCTTCTTCCCTTTAATCTTTTTGAGCAGTTAGATATAGGAGAATTGAAACCTACTCCTGTCACCCTTCAACTGGCTGATAGATCACTTAGAATTCCTAGGGGCATGATTGAAGATGTGTTGATAAAGGTTGATAAATTTTATTTTCATGTGGATTTTGTTGTGCTAGATATGGAACCAAGAGAAATTGAAAAGTTTCAAACTCTAGTTATACTAGGGAAACCATTTTTAGCAACAACTAATGCAAAAATTCACTGTGCAACTGGAGAATTGGAGTTTTCATTTAGAGATATTAAGGTAAAGCTGAATGTTGCTAATGCTGCTAGGTTTACAGATGGAGATGATGGTCTTGAATGTTTTAGTCTTGATAAGATTGATCTATTAATTGAAGAGACTTTTCTTAGTCTTATGCAAAAAGATTTTTTGGAGAATACTTTGAATAATGATGAAGTAGTGTTGAGTAGGTTTGAGAAGGAATCCGATGAATCTTTAGAAAACAATTTAAGATTTGATGAAAAATTTCAGGTTTGTGCAATAGAACCATCCTTGACTCTTTCTAAAGAACCCATGTTTCTTTCTATACAATCTCCTCCTGAGTTGGAACTGAAGCAACTTCCTAGTCATCTCAAGTATGTTTTTCTAGGGGCAGATCAAACACTTCCTGCTATTATTGCTTCTAATCTTTCTTTGGAGCAGGAAGCTAAACTTATAGATGTGTTGTCTAAGAATAAGGAAGCGTTAGGCTGGACTGTTACAGACCTTAAAGGAATAAATCTCTTTTTTCGCATGCATAAGATTAATTTGGAAGATGGAGCCAAGACATCTAGAAAGATGCAACGTAAGCTGAACCCGAACATGAGGAAAGTTGTAAAGAAGGAAATAGTAAAGTTGTTAGATGCATGTATCATTTATGCTATTTCAGATAGTAAATAGGTTAGTCCTATACAGGTTGTACCTAAGAAATCAGGAATCACTGTGGTGACAAATTATAAAGGTGAATTGGTACCTACCCACACCACAACTGGATGGCGTGTGTGTATTGATTATAGGAAACTCAATGCTACAACAAGAAATGATCATTTTCCTTTACCATTCATTGATCAAATTTTGGATAGGTTGGCAGGACAAGGTTATTACTGTTTTCTTGACGGGTACTCGGGATACAATCAGATCTATGTGGACCCTGAAGATCAGGAAAAGACAACTTTTACATGTCCTTTTAGCACGTTTGCTTATAGAAGAATGCCTTTTGGCCTTTGTAATGCACCAGCTACTTTCCAACACTGCATGATGTCTATTTTCACTGATATGATGGATGAATTTGTTGAGGTCTTTATGGATGATTTTTCTATATTTGACTCTTCATTTGATACTTGTTTGAATAATCTTTCTTTGGTGTTGAAAAGATGTCAAGAATCTAATCTCATACTTAGTTGGGAGAAAAGTCATTTCATGGTTCAAGAAGGAATTGTTCTCGGACACATTATATCCAAGGAAGGAGTTCGGGTTGATAAAGCTAAGGTTGATATTATTTCTGATTTGCCCCCTCTAACAATTGTTAAATAGGTGAGATCATTCCTTGGATATGTTGATTTTTATTGACGATTTATAAAGGATTTTAGTAAAATTGCTAGACCTTTATCGAATTTGTTGGCACAGGATACTCCATTCCAATTTGATGAAAAATGTGTTACTACTTTTGAAACACTGAAAAATGCACTTTCCACTGCTTTAGTGATTCAACCACCGGACTACTCTCTTCCTTTTGAAATTATGTGTGATGCTTCGGATTATGCCATAGGAGCTGTATTAGGTCAACGCAAGGATCGAGTTCCTTGTGTGATTTATTACGCTAGCCGAACTTTGGATGATGCCCAGAAAAACTATACCACCACAGAGAAAGAATTGCTTGCTGTAGTTTTTGCATTAGAAAAGTTTTGGTCTTATGTGTTAGGGTAAAAAATAATCATTTATTCTGACCACTCGGCATTAAGATACATGTTGGAAAAGAAAGATGCTAAACCTAGGCTTATTCGATGGTTGTTATTAATTCAAGAATTTGATTTAACAATCAAGGATAAGAAAGGTCGAGAAAATGTTGTTGCTGATCACTTGTCAAGGATTGTAACTCAAGAAACAGAAAATGAATTACCCTTGAGAGATACATTTCCTAATAAACAATTACAGTTAATTTCTGCTCCTAAACTTCCTTGGTATGCTCATATTGTGAATTATCTTGCAGTTAGTAAAATACCTAAGGAGTGGAACAAGGCTGAGAGATACCGATTTTTCTCAATTGCAAAGCATTATTTCTGGGAGGATCCTCATTTGTTCCGTATTTGTTCTGATCAAATTATTCGCAGATGTGTACCCAAGTCTGAACAACTAAGCATCATGTCATTTTGTTATTCGCATGAATGTGAGGGACACTTTGGAGGACGACGGACGGCTATCAAAGTTCTGCAAAGTGGGTTTTATTGGCCCACATTAATCAAGGATGCTCATGAGTTTTGTAAAGTATGTGAAAGATGCCAAAAGACAGGAAACATGGGAAAAAAAGATATGATGCCCTTAAATCCCATCGTGGTTTGTGAACTTTTTTATGTTTAGGGTATTGATTTCATGGGTCCTTTCCCCATCTCCTTTGGTTTTCAATACATTTTGATTGGTGTTGATTACGTGTCTAAATGGATTTAAGCAATTTCAACAAAGACTAATGATCACACTGTTGTGATGAAATTCATAAAAGAAAATATTTTCTATCGGTTTGGAATTCCAAGAGCCATCATTAGTGACAGTGGAAGTCATTTTATTCACCGAACTTTTGAAAAATTGGTGAAGAAATACTCAGTCATTCATAAGATTGCAACTTCATATCACCCACAAACTAGTAGACAGGTTGAGGTTTCTAATAGGAAAATTAAATCAATCCTTGAAAAGACAGTTAGACCTGATAGGAAGGATTGGTCCACTCGATTGAATGATGCACTTTGGGCATATAGAATTGCATATAAAACTCCCACAGGAATGTTGTCTTTTCGTTTAGTTTTTGGAAAATCATGTCATTTACCTGTTGAGTTACAACATAAGGCTTACTGGGCAATTAGAACTGTGAATTTTGACTTGCAGAAAGATAGTGAAAACAGGTTGTTCCATCTAAATGAACTTGAAGAGATCCGTTTAGAGGCATATGAAAATGCCAAGATTTACAGTGACAGAATGAAAAGAACGCATGATAAAATGATTATTCGGAAGTCATTTATTCATGGAGAAGATGTGTGGTTATTTAATTCTAAGTTACGATTGTTCTAGGAAAATTGAGGTCTAGGTAGGATGGACCATTTAAGGTTGAACAAGTTTTTCTGTCTGGGGTTGTCAAGATAAAAGATAAAACAAATTGGAAAAATATGTTTGTAAATGGACAAAGGCTAAAACCAGCAATCCGGTTAAAGAATTGGGGTGAAGAGTCAATTGAACTTAAGAATCCAATCTCTGCAAAGTAACAATTTCAATGTGACTCTGTCTGGCTGAAGACGTTAAACTTAGCGCTCCTAGGAGGCAACCTAGGATGTCTAGAGGTATTAGGGTTCTAAATTTTATTTTTATTCTTTTTATATTTCGTACCAAATGAGTCTTTCTCTAACTTAAAATAGTTTGGGTCTTAACCTTGGGAAGCACTCATTCAGGAATGATTGTCATGATACTAGTAGTCACTGTACGTTTTCTGTGTGCAGTTGTTTGACCAGTGCAACTATGTCTAACAGTACTTACCACTCCACCAGCTTAATGTAGTTTGGGTCTGTTGGGCTTTACTTGATAAGGTAGTTAGGAGTGAGAGCATTCACCAGACGGTATTATCTGTAACGTAAAACCCCACTGTATTGCTCTTGACCCTGTGGAACTGGCTGTGGCCCCATGTAAGTGCCGAAGGAAAGTATTGGATGGCGTAAACACAGAAACCTCTGGAAGAGCTAGTCCCTTAATTTTAAATTCTATAAAATAAAATAAAAAAAGATTTTTGCCCGAAGGTGTTAAACTACGACACTTAACTGTGTGTGCATGTCTTGCTAGCTGACATTAAATGGTTCCAGTGCCCATTCCCGATTAAAAGGAAAAAACTCTGACAATTTATGTGACGCGCTCATCCTAAATGGGTGGGAGGATAGGTACACAGTGGCAACATTCGGTGGTGACTGTCTGAGGATAAAACAGGGTGTTATTTGTACTAGGGTGTGTGCCTCACATGAACCCAAGTGATCTCTGAGTAATCTAGGATCTCGTGGAGGTAACATTCCAAGGTTCGTCCTAGATGTTGTCGCTTGGTTACCAATTAACTTTAAATTGGCGTTAACTTTAACATTAGGAGGTCTTTTTTCACCGTTATGGAAATAGTGGCTCTCATGGTATTTGAGAAAAAGATAACTAATATCATTCTAAGGGGCATGTGATACGTGATTTATCACCTCTGCTTCAGCCAGTTCTTACGCTATGGCGGGTAGATTTACTATCCAGATTTTGATGTCATTCATTTGGTGTTCGGATGTGGTTTACTTTGCTGCATAGGTATGAAACTGAAATAGGGTTGGGATCCTATTTTTGCATTTCCCAGGCTTCCAGTATTGCCTTCCAAACTGGCGGACAACTCTTCGTTAAGTTGTTGAATTCTAAATTTAGTCTAAACTCAAATATTCTTAAATTAAATCTGGATCCAGTTGTTTCTTTTGGAAGCAGATTTAAGGTTCGAATCTTGATGGATGACTATCGGTCGGTGTTCATTTGTATATTCTTACACTTGGTTTTCTCATGTTGATTGAGTGGTATAAAATTCATATGTTTATTTTTTGTACCAATTTTTTTTTTAATAAACTATAAAAAAATATAAAAAATAATAATAAAATAATAAAAAGAAGAGTGTGGCCTTGTAGAAAATAGGTTTGAGGAAGATTATATCTTTCTACTTTGTGAATTTGCAAAAACATTTAAGGCAGAAACATGAAGAACCACGTTCGAACGCGCCTAAAGGGCGCTCGAGCGCAGAACGACCTAACCGAGGGGTTTAAAGCCCTCTCTCTTTCTTCTTCTCCTCATTTTATTTTCTCTCCATTGCTGCCTACACTCTCTCTCTCTATAAATTTTTCTTTAATTTCTCTATTTTGCTGCATTCAACACAATGATGTTCGGAACTCTCACGCCTGATCACTTTGCCATGGTTGTGTACTATTTTGCAAGCATTATCATCCTGTACCTTTTTCTTATTTATCTCTTTATCAAGTGGGATCATAGGTATATTAGGAATGATTGAAGTTAATCATGCATTTCTAAGTTTAGGGGATAGTGTTCTGTTGTTGTATTTTTATTTCTTTTATGTAATGTCTTTATGTTTAATAAAATAGTGTGGTTTGTTTATGATTTTTGTATTTATATATAATATATATATATATATGTATGTTTATTTATGTTAAAATATTTATGTTAAATAATGTATATATATTTATGTATATATGTATATATTTATGTTAGCCTGCTATATATGTATTTATTATTATTAAAAAAAAAATTTCACTGAAAAAACGCAGCAAGGCGCTTGAGCGCCCTGTAGGCGCTCGAGCACGCCCTTAAGGCGCTCGAGCGCCCAAGCACAGTCAGGGCTTATGTTATAAGCCCCGATTGCAGCAGCTTTAAAACCTAAAAAAACACCCCCCACCCCACGGAAATCACCCCCCAAAATCACCAAAACCCTTCCCCACCCCAGATTAACTACATGTCCACAACCCAAGGTGAGTTTTTATGCTTTCTTTCTTATTTTGGCATTTTTTTCAGTTTATTTCAAGTTCAAATCTATTTTTACATATTTATCTACGTATGTATATACGCATATTTGAAGGCTTTTGGATGATTCTTACTACTTATTTTCAGCTTATTGTTGTTCTATAGCTTTCAATCTTCGTTTTGGTATGATTTTTTCAAATTTATGTATGTATATGTGTATGTATATATGTATGTATATGTGTATATATATGTGTATGTGTATAGAATATATATAGAATTTGGTTAGATTTTAGTTTTAAATTTTATGTTAGATTTCCTTTAAATCAGACCATATTTTCTTGCTTTGGATCATGGTCATGTTACTGTTCACGTGAATAGTAACCGATGTTACTGTTTGCTTGAATAGTAACCAAATCCTTTTTTTTTTTTTTTGCCACTAAAAATTGGGGTATTACATTCTTTCCCCCTTAGAAAAATTTCGTCCTCGAAGCTTAATCTCTTATATAAGGATCCCGCAAGAGACAATTCAAAACTCCAAAATCATAAATAAAAATCTAGGCACTTTTTTAATCAAAATAATAAATTTAAGCCTAATCGCTCTTTTAATACGCAACAAAAACTTAGCTACCCAATCCACAAGTCCTCAATGATCATAACCTATTGCTCTGATACTATTCTGTCACATCCCAAAATTTAACGCGGTAAATCTGGGACGAGACCGCCACTCACCTAGAAAGACAAGTCCTCCTAAGCCCGTAAGACTTAAGTCTCTCGATAAAACGAGCTAGCAATTCATTAATCAATAAATAATCCAGAGCTTCTACAATCCCAAAAATAAATATTAAAACTTTAATTACATTAGAATTCTCCAAAAAATAATAATAATCAAAATTCTCAAGAAATCCACTGGAATCTTTAGCTCTGGTCAAGTGATTTCTAGCCCGATAAACTATGATCTAACTTTGTTGTCTGCAAATAGAAAATAAAAGGAGTGAACAGAACAATACTCAGTAAGTAGATTTACCCCGAAGAAAGTGATGGTTCAAAGATCAATAAAATAATCAAATAATCATGAAATAATATCAGGCACTACATGAAACTATAACAAGTCGTGGCTACTTAATAGCAGCACGATCACAAGGTCAGATTCACAATTCACAACAGTCGATAACATATCAATAACAAGATACGGCTAATTAACTCCCAGCCGTATAGGATTCGATACACAGCTTGTATAGTTCGTAGGACCTGAATCAAATGCTCAAATTTGACTTATCAGAAGGATCAATACAGATAACTGAACAAGAATTACAAACGAATAACAGAATAACGAATTGAACGATATTTGTAAAACAATAAATGGGGTAAATCAAAATGAAAGGTAAACTACTTACATTAAATGCACTGACAATTAAACATAAGCCTTATATGCAAAAGTTGCTAAGCTCAAAATACTAGAGTTGCCATACCAAAATTGGCCAAGTTTTCATATCATTCTCATATTTGATCTCTGCATAACTAAGTCTGTTACGCCCCGACCCCGACCCATCGCTAGGCTAAGGCCGAAACATGACGTCCGTAACTCTTATACCTGAGATTAACAACTTAATAGCTTTAAAACCTGTGATTTATAGATAAATAACTTGTACATCCATTAAAAGAATACCAGAAGTAATTTGAAAAGACTTTCAACATTCTCCCAAGACATCGGCCTTAAAGGTTTACAACGTCTGATATAAATTCACAAGACTTAAATCCACCTGTTCAACATTCCAAGCCTAGGTCTCAAGAGAATATCATACAATCTTAACTAAGCATCTAATCCGCCAAAATAATATTACAATATAATATTTGATCAATTTACAAAAAATATCTTGTTACAATGATAAGCTATAACTCCACAAGCAAGCACGCGGACCAACTAGGGCAGAAATCAATCACAACACATCAATATAGCTTTCAACCCCATGAAAGCTTGCTCGGGCTAATCGTCACCTGAAATTGTTAGAAAGAGGGTAAGCTAGATCCTCGCGTATAACTCAGTGAGGAGGAAAACAAAGAAAGAATTTTCGCAAAGGTTTTATCATTTCGCAAACTTCTTTATAAAACCGTGCTATGCATATACAACAATTGATAAGAAACAAGGTAAAAACCTGATAAATAACTAGTTCGAGCATATATAAACAAGTACTACTAGCAGAGAACGTGTATCCCAAACATTTAATGAATAGGTAACCAAGCATGTTAATAACAAAATTAAACATGTAAACAAGTAATCAACTCTTCTCCCTGAACGAGAGTGGTTGAACATATAATCAAAGGATACGGGCAACGCTTTCCTCCGAGGACCTCAAGGGACCAAGCGAGAATGGTTGCAAATGTTAGAGATGGCCAATCTCGCGCTGTTTCATCAATATCATAACCCCATACGCCAAATTACGATGATGAAATCCGGATATACACCCTAATGCCACGGTAGCCTGTTCATCCTGGCAACCCCAATGCCGCCCAGGTGGTACTGGAACTTCTACCATGAGGTCCATTATATTGCTTAATTATATCATTTATATAACTTCCATCTCTTTAAGGAGAATTCACCAAGCGATAGTGGATTTCAAAATAGCAAATAGGCTTGGAAGCAACAAAATAGGTTGCCACCGGTTAGTAACAGTAATCAATGACATATTAGTGTAATCATGTTTCAAATAGAGTTCATATAATGCATAACATGCAAGTGGATGTCAACGGGATAGGTTGCCCCCAATGTGGGAACATAACATGCATTAAACTCAACGTCTTCGCACTAGTCCCAATTTAAACAGTTATTTTACCTATCTTCCCAAGCTCTAATTAATTTGAATTTGGTTTATAATCGAAGCTTATTGAATGTAGATAACTTTAGAATCAAACGGAATGCAATTCAGAGTTGAATTGAGTGAGTTATGGCCTTTAGAAAAATGTTGCGCAAATCTGCCAAACCCGAAGCCTCTCCAGCGGATGACCCCCCCTCCCACCGGTTGATCGGTAGACTAGGGGTCGTCCGGTCGTGCCAATTCTGTTTGTGAACGCTACAGTGCATCAAATACATGAACTTTCCTCTCTTGCTACCATTCCTCCCACTTCTTACAAACCATCAAGCATACATAATGTGGTTTATTAGGCACCAAATAATAGTTCAAACATCAACCAAAATCTTCCATACCAACAATCAACTACCAACTTACCAAGAATTCAACATCACACACAACATCAAAATCAACCTCTAAACTCTAAGGCTAACTTCATGCTGCTAACTTTTACATACAAATTGAACAACACCAAGCCCACCTCTCGATTTCTCAAGTTCATCAATTCACAAATTGAGCAAGTCCTAGTTCTACAACACACAAAATACTCAATCTCCTCATCCAAGCTTAGATACACAAGTTATAACAATATTAACACCAAATGAGCATTATGTAATCTTGAATGAGCATTTAAAAAGAGTTTTGAAGAATCCCTCACCTCAACAATGCAAGAGAAATGCTAGTTCAAGGTTGTAGGATGAAAGACAAGCTTCAAAAATGGCTAACAAGGGTTTCTTCTCCTTTTCTTCTTCCTCTTTCTTCTTCTTCTTCTTCTCCCTCTTTGGTCGTGTGAGTGAGTGTGTGAGTGTGTGCAGAGATTTGTGTGTGTTTGAGTGTGCGGTGTGTGTTTTGAGTGCGAATGCATAGTAGAAGTAGGTGATCAAATATTTAATGAGCCAAATTACAAGAGTGCCCTCCAACTATGTTATGTACTACTAGTTTACTATTTGGTTGAATTGCAACTGACTAGTTACTAATATTGACTTGCTAGAATATATTTAATGTCTACGACACGTAAAATTCTTAAATGCACGAAAATGAATATTTTGGCACGTAAAACGATAAATATGCACGATAGCACATAATTGATGTCAATGCATATAAAATGATATGAATGCATCATAATTAGTGTAATTATGTATAATCTCTCGTGCCGGGCCTTACAAAGTCCTCCATATATAGTAGTAGAGTTTTAATATAATAATAGTAGATAAACCCTAAACCCTAAAAGTTTGTGTAATGAGTAATTGAAGTGGAGAAAGTTGTGCAATAGCCGAAAGCAAATAAACTTTGAACCATTATTTGTTATCTTTTGTTATTTAAATAGATTTTATTAGCTTCTTTAATCATAACACATGCCCAACTTGATACAAAAAGTTAGTAAATAATTCTTTAATATAAGAAAAGCATTAGCAATATAATATACTATTAAAAAATAATCAATATTAAAATCTTTTTTTTGTACAATAGCTTTATCAGACTATGTTTTTTTGCTTTGGATCATGGTCACGTTACTATTTGCGTGAATAGTCACCGATGTTACTGTTTGTGTGAATAGTAACCAATGTTACTGTTTGCGTGAATAGTAACCAAATCTTTTTTTTTTTTTACCACTAAAACATTAGAGTATTATAAGTCACCTCTAGAATCATTCATCCCTGCTTGGTCCTGAGTATGTGTGTCTTTATCCTAAATATGTATGTCCCTAACGAGAACGTCAGGTCCACGTGCTAAAAAGAGGAACGTCCATTTTGAAACACAACCTTATCAAACACGTCAAAGAGAGCTTTTCTACAGATTTGTTACTAGTTGGTTTAGCTGGATGATGTAAAACATCTTATTTTATGTGCCAAGCATCTTTCACGGTTTCACCAGACCCACTGGCAGGAACAAAGTCGTCAAATGGCCCCTCCAAAATTCAGTAAAAAATCATGAAGTAAACAAACGCACTTGACATTTCCCCGAGAACTTCTCTGCGTGTTTGGACCTCCGCTGTGACAATCAGACCAAGCGTTCAACATTCACTAATTAACAAAGTTTTATGTCTCTGTTACAATTGACAATCTAAAACAACAGTGCTATGATCTTCTGCTAGATGATGTTGTTTTCACAATGGTTAATAAGCGCAAACAACCTTTTAAGAAAACACCTATATTAAGAGTACTTGAAACACATAGCAAATAAACGCCCTGAGAGCATTATAGTTAAGCTTAGATGGCAGACTTGTTTCTGATCAGCACTGCAGATAGAGTCTTTGCGAAGCTAAGCTCTATTGTCGTCCAAGAAATTGGATTAGCATTTGGCATAACGAATGAGCTAAACAAGCTAAAGGACACCTTTGCAGTCATCAAGGCAGTGCTTGTGGATGCTGAGGAACAGAAGTTCAAAAACAATGAACTCTCTGTTTGGCTTGACAGGCTGAAAGATGTTTTCTACGATGTAGATGACATTTTAGACGAATTTGAGATCATGGCTTTGCAGAAGCAAATAAACAAGGATGAGAGCATCAAGAACAAGGTATCTAGCTTCTTCCATCACTCGAATAATACAGTTCTATTTAGCTTCAAAATGGCTCGTAAAATCAAGAAGATAAGAGCTAAAATAGACAAACTTGCTGATGACAAAGCCAAATTCCATCTTGTTGAACGAGGTGTGGATAGGGGGGACATAAAATGGGATAGGGAAACACACTCATATTTGGAGAGTTCCATTGTTATTGGTAGAGATACGCAGAAAATAGAGATCATAGATTCTTTGGTGAAGTCTAACGATGATGAGAGAGTTCCCATTATTCCTATACTGGGAATAGGCGGCATTGGAAAGACTACACTTGCTAAACTAGTCTTTAATGATGACATTGTGGTGAGACATTTTCAGCTTAGGATATGGGTTTGGGTGTCCGAGGACTTCAATGTTAAGAAACTAATAGCAAGTATCTTTAGTGAAGCACCTGACATAGACTACAATAGCATGAGTATGGAACACTTGGTGGCTTGCCTACAACAGAAACTGAGGGCAAAGAGGTACTTACTTGTGTTGGATGATGTATGGAATGAGGATCCAAGCAAATGGATGGAGTTGAAAGATTTGTTGATGATGGGTGGCTCTGGAAGTAAAGTCATTGTAACGACACGCAGTCACATAGTTGCCTCAGTTGTTGGCACAAATTCAACCTGCAATTTACATGGTCTTCCATTCAATGAGAGTTCGACTTTGTTCCATAAATGGGCATTTGAGGAAGGGAAACAAGAAGATCAAAACCTTGTTGAGATTGGGAAAGACATTGTCAAGAAGTGCAAGGGGGTTCCTTTAGCCATAAGGACTCTAGGAGGTCTTTTGAGAACGAAAATTGATGAGCGTGATTGGTTGTTTGTGAGGGATAACGAGATATGGAATTTGGAACAAAGAGAGAGTGATATTTTACCTGCTCTGAGATTGAGTTATAATCATTTACCATCTGAAGTGAAACATTGTTTTGCTATGTGCTCAATCCTTCCAAAAAAAAATGAATTCTATCACTTGCACATTGTCTATTTGTGGATGGCTCTAGGGCTCGTTCAACCAACTGGTCACAATGTTGAACAGGAACTGGAAGAAATTGGTGAGAGGTACTTTCATGAATTAGTATCAAGGTCCTTTTTCCAAGTTGTTGAAAAAGAAATGTTCTCTTATTCATTCAAGATACATGACCTTATGCATGATCTTGCAATGTCAATGACGAGAACTGAATACTCAGCTGTAAATGAAAATACACGATATGTTTCTGAAAAGGTCAGATTTGTATCATTTACAAGTGACAATTTCATGAGGAAAGAAGTCCCCTCTTTCCTTCTCCAACTAACAAATTTACGAACCATATGGGGAGTGCAACGCAGAAGCGAAACCTTTGTTGAAAGATGTATCTCAAAATTTAAATGCTTGCGGTGTCTAGATTTGACGCATTCGACCTTTGAAGTCTTACCTAGTTCAATTAGAAATTTGAAGCATTTGAGATTTCTGGATATAAGTTATAACAGAAGCCTCAAATCACTATCTAAAGCCCTCTGTGAATTACAGTGTTTGCAAACACTAGGCCTTCAAAACTGTATAAGGCTCAGAAAGTTGCCAAGAGAGATTGGCAATCTTATCAGCCTGAGGTGCTTGACACTAACAACAGAAGAAAGGTGCTTCCTAGAGAAAGGGGTCGGAAGCTTGAACGCCCTTCGCCTTTTGTGTATCTTGGATTGCGAGAATCTGGAACGCATGTTTGATAACGACAGGATAGGCCAACTACGATTTCCAGCCTTGAGAACACTAGTAATTGGTGACTGCGAAAATCTAATGTCTTTGCCTTGGTGTTTCATATCTCTCCCAGCCCTTGAGAATTTAGTTATTGGCAAATGTAAGAAGCTTGAATTGGATAGTGAAGATGATCAGGACGAGAGATATGGAGACAGTGTGCAAGGAGGTGCCCTCAAGAGGCTCAAATATTTGGGTATAACAGATATCCCGAAGTTGATAACCTTGCCTCAGTGGCTAGTTAAAGGTGGTGCAGAAACTCTGAAGCAAATAAAAATCCAATATTGCCCCAACTTCTCAGCTTTGCCAGAAGATTTGAGATCTCTTTGCACACTTAAGATCATAAATTGCCCAAAAATGGTGTCTCTACCGGATAGGCTCAGCAGCCTCCACACACTTACAGAAGTTCATATTGTGGAATGTCCTCAACTCACTAAACGATGCCAAAAGGTAACTGGTGAAGACTGGCATAAAATAGCTCATGTCCCCGATGTTTATCTCAATGGAATTAAAGTGTAGAAGGATATTCAAGCAATTGGTATGTGTGCAAATTTATCCATCTTTTTAGCTCCTTGTCAATTACCAAAATTCAGTGTAATTTACATCTTTTCTTATGACTCAAGTTGCAGCACTGTTCTTGATTGAGATTTAGTTACCATAATTGTTGTCATTCTTTGATTAATTCTTCATCCTTTAAGTTAAAGACGTGGTTTCCACTGTGTTCGTATGATATGACACTTTCTCGGCCACAATACTTAGTTCCCACTTTCAACAGGTAATGGGGCTCTAAATACTATTCTATGGGGGCGCGGCAAGAATTCCCAACTGGCTTGAGTGGTTTCAAATACTATTAAATAAATCTTCAATCAAAAAGAAGAAAACGAGTGCTAAACATAATATTAAGAGCAAGTATGCAGCATACTAAGCAAACTAAGAGCAAATAGCGCTGTAAAATAAAAATAAAAAATGCATTAGACTAGCTTATAGTAATTGTTTTTAACAGAAGGAAGAAACTCTTGAGTGCATCAAAGCAAAGACATTTATTAACATCTAATTTACGGCATAACAAGATACTCTTTCTTTAAAGTTAATAGAAAGAAGATGAGAGTAGAAATCAATAACAACCGATTCCAAGTTAGGCACTCTTTGCATTATATCGACAATAACAATTGCCCGGATCTAAAGTTGCAAAAACTAGCAGGAAAACTGATGAGCGTACAGGGGGAGTTTCTCAATCAGCGCGGGCTTTGACAGTGTAATTCTGGCGGCTGACGGGATTAAGAGCCACCGGGGGACCGGCAGTGCGAGGCCATGCATTTAACTTTTTCTCAGTCTCTTCCCGCCACTCTTTGCCGGCAACAGTTCTTGGAGTCGTACCTGTGTATGGAATGAAGTTATGGCAACACTAGAACATCAAACCACACATTTTAAGGCAGAAACAAATCAACCACTTGCCTCCAAAAAACTTCTTGTCTGCCATTACATAATCGAATACATACACAATACCAAATGTTCCCACCAAGCTAGCAATTATCCGGGATGCCATATTCAACCTCTGACAACTGAAAATGCTAATCCAACATTAGGTGAGAAACATCTAAATCTTAATGGAGTGGTTGCGATAATTTTTTCTAGCTTCCTTCCTTGTTACAGAATTTTACTCATTGAACTACCAGAACAGATCACATAGTACGATATCATGTACCGACTCCAAGCTATTGCAACAAGAGAAAAAACACAGAGAATCACAGACACACTTGATAAAACCAAATTGCAAATTGCAGACAACAGCATCAACAATTGCCAAGAAGTTGCACATAAAGTGTAAGAGAGGAACATCACTAGAAAATTCCATCATACTAAACAAAATATTCTCAATCAAAAAACCCAGGGGCAGAGCTAGGAGGGGCCAGTATCCTTCAAAAAAAAAAAGAAAAAATTACCGGCCCTTCATTTTTTTTTTCTATTATTAATCTTCTTATTTAAATCTTGGGCTCCTACCTCCGTTACTTAAAAAAACCTTGGTTATTATCCGAACCATCAAACAACGATATAACAAACTCAAACAAACTACCACAGGAGCTATCAATCGACGTCTACATACTTCACACCTATGAGCCTACATGGCACGTACAAACACACACTAAATCATCACCATAATATACATATTATCTACTATATATAAACCCTCCATCCACTTGATGTCAAATCACACATTTCGAAGACTAAAATACCCATGAAAACGAAAAGCTACCAAATACGCAGCACACAAAACCTTCCATCACAATTTTGAAAAGGCGTAAAACAAAATGATTTTCTTTCCAATAGTTCAGAAAATAACATGGGCTTCGACTCGAAATGGCCAATTTTTCCTTCCACGTTTCACGTACAAAACACACACACATGCATAAATGGATACATACACACCAAAGATAGTATTTTGTTAAAGATTCTATACATATCAACAGATCCCAATACAAACACATACGCACACATATACAGACAATCAACATAAAGTGAAAAAATCACATTAATTACAGAAATGTGAAACACTAAGTCAAAAAAAAAAAAAACTAGATATATATACATATGCATTATATGCATATAGAGAGAGAGATTACAGCAATGGACTATGTAGAGAGAAAGCGCAGAGAGTGAATCAATGCAGTGGTGAGAGAGACGATCTTCATGTAACAACTATTTCACTAGTGCGTGAAGGCTTCATCCGCGGCTATAGAATCGGTCAAGGATGACACGTTCAGATTGGGCCTGATATATATTGGATCTCTCACTTAGTGCTTTACATATGGCCCAGATCTTCTATAGTGGAGCCCAACATGTATAAACGATTCTATAGGTTTAAAACTACTCATATATGAAAGGGTCATGGACATAATGAAGTGGATGGATTTAGTAATTCTTCTTACCGTGGTTAAAACACATTATTTTTTAAATATATGAGTATACCTTTTTTAAGTGAGTGTTAATTAATTTTTTAACTAAGAATGCACAAATACTTTTTTTTCTTAAAAAATATAACTTTTAACGTAGTGGTTGACTGGATGATACTACTATGCAATTTTCTTGTACTCTAGCATTTTGTTATGAAGTTCTATCAATAATTGATTGCCTACTTATTCCTTGTTCATACAAAATTTTTAGAATTAGTTTGATATATGTTTACGTCTATCTATAATTTCTTATAGTAAAGTTTTTATTTCGTTTATTAGATTGATTCTCAGTTGTATTTATTATATTATTTAAAACAATATAATGTTTTTGTCTGTGATAAATTGATTAGAATAAATTGATTCAATTGGAAGTTCAACTATAATTCCTTCATCAAATAATCTCTACACACTTTTTTTTGTGAGACAATATTCAACCATAATTCCTTCATATTAAAAATGCAGTAGTCCATACAAGACATGTCTCTTATTTTTAAAGATTTAAGTGTGGACCATACATTAAGTTGAACCCGCTCGTCTAAGTTGTCAAAAATTCGTAAATATTGAGTAATGATGTGCAAATAAAGGAATTTTTACAAAAGTAATAGTATTTGGTGTAATAATTGCTTACTTAAAATTAGAGAATGATCCATCTCCATTGCATCCGGAGGTAGCTAGCGCAAATGATAAAAGAATTTAACGAGTATTTCCAATTTCATAAGCCAAGATGGTAATGAAACATCAAGCAAGAGGTATATTGACAATTTTTATAAAGGGCAGCTCGATGCACAAAATTATTATTATGCAAGATCTATTATGTACAACCTTATATTATATTTTACATATTGAAAATGTTAATATATGTATGTAAATTTCGATTGCAATCACCATAGATATAAAGGGAACAGGAGACATCATTGTCATAAGGAATTTAGAGAATAATTTTCTTTATAACCAAAAAAAAAAAAAAGGTGAAACTAAATTCATCATATTTTGTATATCATAGGGGCTAAATTAATAGTAAAATCTCAAGTATTTCCGCAATTTCCACTTCTCCTGGGAGGAATTCTTGGTTGTACCTTCCCAAGGGTAGCAATGACTACACTAATTTACACAAAGAGTTAAAAATAAAAATAAAAATAAAAATAATGGAAGAAATCTCTGCTTCTAGTAAGCCACTATTTTTTGGCTCATAAAGCTCATCAACATGGAAAAAATGCTTCTACCATGTCAGCATGCAGCAGCTTTCAAAAAATTATCATATGGACTAGATGCCGGTAGCCGGAAAGAGTGAGGATCATGTTGATACTCAGCCGTACACAGCATTGAGACTGTCCCAACCGATGTTTTTTTTGACAATGCAGCTGTATTATGATCCAGGAAATAATTTCCAGCCTGCTAATTCCAAGTCGAATGAATAATGTTATTTGAGTTACAGCAAAAAAGACAATTTAGGCGTGTATGCAGAAATCTTTCTTATTGTCATAGCGAATGTTCTAAACAAAGATGTTTTTTCACAGTTTGGAGAATGGAAGCTGAATGGTAGAGGCGTAGAGCAGTCAGCTGTTGACCAATTGGTCGTAGGTTCGAATCCTACTTGGGGAGATTTGATATAAATGTCTGCAACAATCTTATAAGACAAGCATGAGGCATGTAAAATAATTCGTGATAAAGCTCGCATATTCTCAGTTAGAAGAGGGCAAATCTTTTTGACATCAGTGATGAAGAAAATAGAGTCAAACAACACACAGAAAAAATGTATAAATCTTGTTTGTAAAATTCACTGAAAGATAAATTAACTGCTACAGGAAGATGCCAGTCTAAGATTTTTTTCAAATCCAATCTTAGCATGTAACCTACATTTTCACTAGTCAACTTGGAAACAAGGTCAGAGGATAAAACCCTGATTGCCGAGAAGAGCGCATAAAATGTTAAAAGCACAAAAATGGGTTGATGTGGGCTGCAGGGGTCCGACAAGAACCCTTATTCCCATGAGTAAATTACCGTTTGCTATTACTACTCTGCCATTAGTCTAACTCAAGAACACACTTGTGATATGCATGCATTTTTTATTGTACATATGTTTGACAAGTTGTGTATATTGCCTATACATTGTACATCTTTTGAAGGCAGATTAATATGCAGATGACATATTGATCAGACAAAAAGTGAACTTTTGAATATATATCATCACCTTATAAGTCATTAAAGAAAATATCATGTGGATATCTCTATCTACCTGGGAGAGGGAAGCCATCTGTTCATATTCTTCGTCAGAACTCTGCAAAATTTTGCTCACTGAACTCTCTTCTCCATCTTGTGTGCTTACCAAATAGTACATCTTCTGCTGCTTTCCCGTTAAAAGTGTCTCGCAATGGCTAGCCATTTCTTTGTACGATACATCAGGTGCTGTACTCTCAGAAATTCTACCTACTTGATGAGCTGCCTCTAAAACCTGTGATGTTGAGCCAGTAATCACTTACAAGATATTAAGTGTTAACGCATATGAAATAGTAATGAATGTTAAGTGGTAACTCATATGAAATCTTACGGATTCTAGAAGTTGATTTGCACTCAATAGGTTGGGAATGTCGATGGCTAGTTGTGGATCATGTTTAAAATTACTATCAAATGAATCCAGAAGAACATCCTCATCTATTGCAAACAGAGGGACGGCCTGCAGAAAAGTAAAAGAAAAATTAATTTAGTTTGTTGGAAATACATTCCTCCCACATCACAAAATCACCAACGCTATGACCACCATATAAGATCTTCGATTAGTTCACCTAACACTAATTGGTTTTAGGATGGAACCCCATGATTCTTAGTTGAAATAGTAGAATGTACGTACAATGTACTGAAAGTAATTACCTCCTCCAGAGATTCACAGCCATTTGTATCTGATCGGTGTACTTTCTGGGGATCATCTGTAGCTCCCAGAGGACACAAACCATCATAGGAAAATTCCTTGAGCAATTGCACCCTTATGGTGGATACTTCAGACTGCATAAATCGCACTCCATGAGATCTACATAATGCAAGAAATTAACTGCAAAATCACTCCTTACAATCTAGATAGTTCTTGAAATTTACATTTGATAAATTATCCAGGCTCTTGATTATGACGGAAACCATGGACTCCCTCATCTGGTCGTCAGAAATTTCTATCTCCGAGAGACATTTCAGAGCGGAGCTATCATCTTCCTCAGATCCATAAACAGTTGCCTGATGATCAGATCCTGTATCAACAGCCTGTAACTTGCAATCTTCCACCAAATGTAGAAAAGGATCAACCTGACATGAGTTCCACCAATGGCCAACATTGGACTAACACGTAAAATTTGGCAATCATCTATTAATATGAATCCCTTTAAACTAAGTCTCAATGCGTATTCAACAGGATTAGATCAGATCTTCAAGTATGAAATTCTGGGAATGCAGGTAAACAGAAAGGGAATGGCATATATGTGGAAAAGATACAAAGCAACAACTTGCATACCACTTTATTGGACAATGAACCCTTGACACAAGGAATAAGTACAAGAATGTTGTATGCCTTCAATGAGAAAATAATCATTGACGTTGCCAATACAAAGAGAGATCTCCGTCTTGAGGGTGGTAGTGGTCCTGAGAATACATTGAATGAACTCATAGATGAACTCTTACCAATCCACGTTTCACCAGAAAATATTTCATGCCACAGAAGACATTAAAAAAAAAAAAAAAAAAAAGAGGGGAAAAAAAAAAAGAAAAAGTGAATTTCTCAACTCTCTCGATATGAACAGAGTCTTGTTGATGAATCTCGCCATAACTAAATTGCTGCCATTAGATTTTGAGGTTTTCTCCTGCAAAGCCCCATCAGTGCAATTCGGGATTCTCTCAGCTAATATTGTTTAGACTACTGAGGAAGGGATTGATGAAAGGTTGAGAAATGCATCTTTACACACACTAAATGTTATAATAACATTCTCATTCAACTGTCAACTTATACTAAGATAATATAAAAAATTAACTATCATTGTACCTTTATGAGTTACAACATTGTCCCATGAGGCTAAAATCTTTATTCAATATATCCAAAAGTTCACATCTGAATCCAAGATAAACTTCATAATCATTTTCACTAAAATTTGAAATGCATTGAAACAAATTGTCTCATGAGTTATCCCCGGGGTAAAATTCTTATTACCGTTCAAAGACATGCTTTATGGGCAAACAACCACCTGTGTTACAATCAAATTAAGTTTTTATGTTTTTTCTCTGAAAGGGAAAAGAAAGTAAGTGAATTTGAGGAACACCATCTTTTCTACTAACTTACTCAATTGATAGACCATCGATAATCAATTGTAAACTAATGCCATTGTGTCACCATATATAGAGCATGATTGTAAATGATTGCCTTTAATATGTAAGGAGTCCCCTCTCGTACCCTTCCACAATAAGATATGAAGGATAGGGTTGTAAATGTGGAGTAGTGGACTTACCTCCTTCTGCAAGAGAAACACTTCGTAAGGAAAATGCAAGCTGAAAACATTGAACTAAAGCCTCAAGACGGGAGTTCTGCACAAGTTGGCAGCATTCATGAATAACACTATCTACAATAAATTTCATGGCAATAATAAAGGATTTTCCAACCTATTTTTGTTTTGAAGAAATTGACAACAAATATAAAACTATAACATGTGATAGCAGTAAGAATATTTAATCCACTTAAAGAACTATAAAATATCCAAAATTATTTGAGGGTGATTATGTCTTGAAAATTGCAAGAAAATAAATTTTTTCTTTTGGTAAAAGAGGAAAAAAAAGTCTTGGGGTAAAACATAACTTAAGCAGTTGAAAGCATCCAACACGGCAATATGTCTGCTTTGAATTTAGCTATAAAAAAATTTTGTACTAAAATTGACTTCATTGAGAATAGAAGGAATCTGAAACAAATAAGTACTATTGAAAAATTATTATCACCATACGCTGATAGCTTACGTTTTGCTTATTGTTCAACAAACTCAAAAATTACCTTGGCTCGAGAGAAAAGCAAAATCAAGCTGTAGGTGTGAGCAATAGCTTCATAGTTTTCAGGCATATTTGCAGGAGACACCGACTGTGTCCAAATTGACGAAAGCAAAAGTGTGATCTGATGGCTACTGAGCCTAAGTGAAGTAGGATCCTAAAAGTAGAAGCATAAATATCAGTCATAGAGCATAGAAATTGATATAAACAAGAGTTGGGGAATAAAGGATGTTAGCTGTTGATGTGTTATCAATGTCACAAATACATATAAAGATGTCTTCATAACATGGGAATGCCACGCATGGTTTCAGGGAAAAGATGAGAAAGTAAAATCGTGGTACGCAAAATTTGTAGAAGGAGATAACTGGGAAACCTACCACCTCCTTACTTGACTGGTTTGTAGAATCAGTATCAGGTGCAGGTGAACTTCTTGTGCTGTATACTCGACTGTAAGCTGACTTGATTCTATTTAGCACCCCACTATTGTCATTATTCATCTGTTCAGCCTCACTCAAATGCTTTTCTTTGTAGTCATGATTAAGATTCTCTCCCGAAGAATTTCTTTGGCTTCTCAGCTTTTGAAAAAGCGCAGCTGAAGAAGAAAAGACAGACACAGTTCTGGAAAGTGTTCTAGAAAGATCTGCAGCCTTCATGGAGTCAGGTGCAGCTGAGGCTGAACATGGACAGACAGATGATGGCACAAGGACTACAGAAAAGATGCGATGAACTCCAACTCGTGTTTCATGATCTGGATGGACCATCGCTCGCAGTAGCTGATGAAATAAAGCCTCCGGGAATGCCTAAGGAAAGAAATATAACTGGTCAGGTTAGTATGAAGAAAGGATAAAGGACTACAACAAGATTAACTGGAGAAAGATAATTAACTTCTTTTCAAAAAGAAAAAGGTGTCCTTGGCCTTGCCTTCTTTTGACAAGCTAAGTTTGGCAGAGCAGCTATAATTTGAGCAGTTCGGAAAACAGAAGCAATAGTGGTTCTAGCAATAACTGTAATGTTTGAAATATTCTCTAACATCACGGCCATAACATCAAGGATTGGGCCTGCATCTCCAACCTGCAGATAAGTAGAATAGTAAGAACTCCCAAATATCTAGCTAGTCTAACAATCTTTGTTTCTCTTCTTGTACGATGCAAGGAAAAAAAAAAGAGTCATTAATTATTTGGAAAATTTATATAAATGGCAGAATATCAAGCTTCTACATGTCTGTCGGTGTTTGAAACAATTTTGTCTTCTCCATATTACTATATCTCTAGAGTCAATAATTTTATATGAGGAGCAACAGAACTCAATCACTTGCTATTGTTACTCTTCAGTTTTTTGTTGAGGTCTATCCTGTAGAGTTGATCACTAATAGTCTTATAGCAGCTCACATGATTTTAATCAGAAAAAGAAAAGAGGAAGATTTCATTACTTCTGATGTGGTCTTTTCAATAAGAGACTAGAAACATGGCCCACCTTATTAGATAGCTCAACAAGGCACTCGTCTACTGCTTCATGAAATTTTCTATTCCACTTTATTAAGTCAGCTCCCAAGTTTGCATCATCAAGTGAAGAATGAATGCTTTTCCGTAGATGCCTGATAACATCACTTACTGCACTAACTATAGCCACTGAAAGCTGGACTTTCGTGTGTTGAGCGAGGGAGGTGACAACCTCAATAATGTCAAGCTGCATCTCAGGCTGCTTGAGGACGTTTTTATGATCAAGATGCTTGACCAATATTGACAGAAGAAAGTGCATATTCTGCCCTGAACAATGATAATGAAATGATAATTACCTTTAATCTGTTCAAATTTGTAGTGACATAAGTAGAGGGGAAACAAAGTAAAAATTCAGAGTAAGAAAAAAAAGGACTGGAGTGGAGGAATATACATGAGAAACGAAGAGCAACATTAATACCTGAATCGTCCATTATAAGTTGCATGTCCTTTAGAACCGGGAAAGCAATCCCATGATCAATAGGCCAAAGATTTTCATTATCAAAATAACGGAACAAAGATTCTAAAACGTGTCTCATTGTTGTACCCTCCTTGCCCAGCTTGGCCATATTTCGCAGGCATACCCTGGACCAAAAGCAAGGATTTTTGGCATCCTCCCTGCAGAAAGGAAATTAAGGTGCTTATTGAGAATATCTCTGGACACAGAAGAAAAAAACTCATCTAGATGTCATGATGTTAAGAAATTACACTGTCACATTTGGTTCCCCTTTATCATTCACCATGGCCCTCCAAGAAGGAACTTTCATCATGACTTCTGGTGAAGGAGATATATGACCCTCAATTTTACGAACTTCTTGCACCCACCGACTTTGATTAGGATTTTCAGATTCCTTACTTGGATCTCCAAAATTTTCCAAGACCACTGAGACTATCTGATTAAATGGAAAAGTAGATTAACAAGTATATAAAGAACAAAGGACTAAGATAGACCATCTTTCATATTTCAACTATTAAAAAAGGGTAAAGTTTTTAACTTTTAACTAATATAAGGAAATAAAGCTGTGACAAAGGGCGGGATCAGGCACCAAGTTTCAAGAAATGTTTTCACAAAGAAGTTATAGGAAAGAAAATGTTTTACCATGCTGAATACCAAGTAATCTGGAGAGGGGGAAATGTGGAAATTAAAGAAAGATAATGACGAAGGTTACAGCATGCTTACATTATCAAACTCAACTGACATATGAGAATATTCTCCCATGAACCTAACCTGCAAGAACAAAACATACACTTAATAGGTCACTTCAGACACAACCACATGATAGTTCAAACTGAAATCAACAGTGTCAAATCATAATGTGGATCAAAGATGAAGGATCTGGGAGAAGAATTGATAGTTAATACAGTAAACAGAAATCATAAGATTTGTCTTTGAAATAACTTCTGCACATTAGGTGAGATATGTTGCATGAAACCTAAGAAATTTTTCTTGCATCGTGCTGCCTGTAATTCATGGACTGACTGCAGTCGAGAATGTAATCTAGACAATGAAATATTCAACAAGTAAAATATTAATTAAAACATGCGAAAGAGAATTCTTGCAGTGATACATGATTCTCTTCCTCTTCTAGCTTTGTACACAAGACTCCGATTTCATTTTAAGTAAATTTCTTATACAGGCGAACAGTTTTGCACCATTTGCAAAGTATTTCATTGCAACAAATGAACATAGGCAGCCAAAATTTGCTATAAACAGAAGAAACAAAAAGTATGAATCAGTTATAGGCTTACAACAGGATGGTGTATAATAAATGTTAAAATAGATAACGTTCTAAAAGAGTGCAATTTTAGATGTTCCAAATTTGTATTCCACTCACAGAAATCATTAGGACACATAACAGAGTGTGCTGCTAGATTAACTTGCGTGTAACCATAGATTTTGAACTGGTATCATTTTTGAGAAAAAGCCATTTTATTTCAATAAATATTGTTCAAGGAATGAAGAGTAATTAGATTCGGAAAATGAAGAGGCTTAATTACTTCCAAGTCAACAATAAACATAAAAAAGGGAGGAATTGATATATAAAATCGAGCAGATACGAACTGCAATGACGAACTCCTACAATCACATGATTCGTTCAACTTATTTTTCTGAATAGCCTCAATTTCCTCTGAAGTTTTTGCCTACTACTGCTATGATTGTATTCAGGAGAGAAGGGGGAAAAGCTGTTAGTATTGGTCCTGTTCTTAATGAAAAAACTTCAAATTTCTTGAAATTTTGTTTCATAATGACCTCTTTGTAAAGCAGTCAATATCTTTTTGCACCATCTTTAAGCTTTATGGTTACGAACACATCTGCTAAGATCCACGTATAGATTAAACAAATGATAGCTTTTTGAGACAGTACCACAGCAGAAAGTGCTTGCAGTCCAGCTGCACGGAGATGCTTAGCTCTATCATCATCTCCCACTTCTTGTGCCAATTGACAAAGTTTTGGTATAAATCCTTCTAAGTTAGACATGTAAGTTCCATCTTTCTGCAATTTATTTAATGACAACAAATTTACTTGTAAGTTCACTGCAGACAAAAAGTAGGAGCTTAGCACCCCGCGAATAGATCATATATCCTGAAAGCTGAAAACAACTAGCTGTTATTAACCTGATTATTTACAAAATCAAAGAGAGACTGGCATCCTATAATTAGAATTTCATCCTGGCGTGTTTGATCCAACAGAGCATGCATGATGCTCAATATATTATTTGCAAACAGAGTTCTGACAAAGATTAAAACAGAAGGATTTCAATTTATTAATTGAAAAGGAAAGCACCTTGAATATGAGCCAAAGAATAAAGAATATAGAAAAAGTGGACTGACATTTGCTCCTTGCAAGAAAATAACAACTTCCTGTAAATACGCATTACAATTTTTGCTGACCAAAAGTTCTCACTTCGTAACTCCTTGTAACACCTTTGCTCCAGTGAACTTGTAATCTAGTCATCAAATCAAAATGATAAGTAGGAGAGGAAAAGTTGTAACAAAAACAATTACAATATAGGGAAGAAAAATTGAAGAACTTCCTTGCTACCAAATGGATACTCATTAACAACAATGAAATCAGTAGTAATGGCATCTGGCCAGGAATCACCATTTTCCCGTATCAACTGAATTTCAAGCTATCTTTCGTTTTCAGTGATGGACAAAGTTTCATTGCATATCTGCTACTAGGTAAAAAGTTTTTGCAACATTCCTTTCCGTGACAGACCAATAGCACAGATAGGAAACAAAGGACTCTAATCCATCTAGCGAGAGAGAAATATTATGAATCAATTGGTTTCTTTCACCTGATTGATATCCACATTGGATAACATCTACGTCATAATCCAAGCGCTAGAAGGAAAATGCTCCATAAGAGGATGCATAAGAAGACGTAAATGAAATTCTTCATGATCCAGAATAGCCTTTTGTTATTTTCAAATATTGGATCTCCCTCAATGGAAGAGGGCTTCTCCATAGCGGGTGTGCTGTACATGAGCCTCTCCCAAGCTATTCATCATATGCATGACTAGGAAAAGCATGCGCTTTAAGACACTACATAAGCGAATCATTACCTTTGGGATGCGCAGAGGATTTTTTGTAGCATATTCGCATAATTTTCCAATCTTCCTGTCATTTGGTTCTTCTTCCTATAAAATTAAAAGAAATAAAAGTTTTATGATTTCAAGATCGCTGAAAAACAAAGACAAATTTCCTGTGGTATTTCTTAGGGAAAACTGAAGGTCTCATTCTCCAGGAATTTATATCGGTCATAAAAATGTGAATGCAAGATCAAATCATAAATGTTCATCATCTAATAACATGCTCTGCAAAGTTTATACCCTATTCCTCATAAAAAGATACAAGTCGTGTTTTCAAGCCAAGATATTCGGATATGTAAATGGTAAAGTAACTGTCCATATTTTTACTGATCGGCTTCGCTAATCTTCCATTGCATTACATTAGCATCGATTTGTTTCTAGTAGCTTGGTAGAATGAAGTCTAAGACTCTCGAGAACCTTACAAGGTCCATGACTAATACTATTAAGCGAGTAAAAGGAATCCAAAATATGCTTAATCACACAAATTCCTGAGCAATTCCAACAATGACGAGCTCAAGAAACCAGGGTCCACTAAATCACTGAGAGAAAGAAATTCAAGTGAGCAGAGGAGCCAGTTAGCTCAATGTCCACGAAGAAATCTACAAGCGTGAGTCCCACCAAGTACAAGGCTATTTAGAATATCCTTAAACCCTAAAGGTCCTTGATATCCCAGGAGAGTAAGTTTAATAATATCATAAGAGCTAATCTAGAATTTCAGAACCACATGAACTAAGAAATTGACTCTAGAAAACTAAATACAAAAATTGTAACAGCAAACTAAATGTTCGGGCCGATTATATAGAGTTTGAAGAAACAAAGATATTTAACTTTCTCACCCTGACCCTAAGTGTCCTAAAACAAACTATAAACCTTACAGCTCCAGCAATAGTATTCCATTGTGAAACATAAATAATTGAATCATTATTCCTTTTGATGAACTATCGAGGTTTCAAATTCAGTTGAAACTAAAGCTACATCATATAAAAATTATTCAACTGATTTAATAATTACTAGGCATTAAATAAGACTTAGTTTGGTTTGGTTTCGTTTAGAGATTAAAAACACAACATGGTGATTATTATCTTATAGGGAAAATAGTTGATTCCATAAAAACTAGCAGAAAGATCATCAGAACGAACCTGGGTACGTGGGAAGATATCTGCGATCAACTTCTTATACCTTTTTACAGGCTGCCTAGACCTTGCCCGCATAGCCGGGCAGAAAAAACAAAGGCTGCCACATGCTGGCAAGACTTGCCTTGAGATCACACCCGAAACAACGCTCATCCGGTCTAATAACACCAATACTCTCCTGTAAACTTTCTAAATCAACACGAACCGTTTCTTTCCGAAATTCTCCCTCCAAAGTTTTTCTGCTTTCTCCCCCACCAAGATATCAACTCAATGAGATTCTTGAAATCTGAAGGGAAAGAAAAGCTCTCTGCATCAAATGTCTACCTTCCCCGCAATGGCAATAGCCTACAAATCAACAATTCAAGGACCCCTGTAGAATTAACATCCAAACAATACACAGAAACAGTATAAATTGGCAAATCAAGAAAAGGGTATCTAAATTATATCCTAAGGATCAATTGGGTATGCTTTTAGTCCGAGATAAAAAGGGTGAGACATTCTCGAGGATGATAGTGGAATGAAACATCCGGCTTCAGCCTCGTGTAATAAAAATAAAATATCCCTATTTCTATCTCTAATGTGATTTTCTACCTTCACATCAATGCCTGTATAGAGCAGACAACAACGCTGGTGACCCATCAAAGATTTTCAACAATGTACCGATTCTCCAGCATTCTTCTACAAAAAAGCTTACGACTTTTCTCTGACCACTCTCCTCTTTGTCTCTCTACCATAAGTAAATACATATTGGTACATGTAAAACCAAATCACGTTAAAAACTTATCTTACTATGTGAGGTCGGCTACTCGCTACATATACATATGTATAAGCTAATGATAAATTTGTGTTACCTCTTAGTAGATTATATGCAATTACATTTGTCAGAGCAGGCAGATCTTGATGATTGAAACCGTCCACGTTTTACAACGTTTGATTATGTCTGGTCTGACAAAACATGGAATGTTATGCAGATATTGTTAGAATAATTCTAAAATGGAAAAAAAATCTTAACCATTGATGAGTGAATCGCATGGTGGCATATGACTCGGCATAGGCTGGGGATTGATAAATTATGAATTTATTGTCAGCGTTAGTTGGAAAGGAGTCTCGACCGTTATTAACAACTTTTTATGGTATATGCTCCATTGCAGTCTTTATCCCATTAACTACGGTCAAATTCATTCTCATTGAGAACCATTATATCTGTTAATTTTATATAATCAAAATTTTATTTGAATGTCTCAATCCAACTCCGTTTATGACAAAAGTAAGCATTGTGAATTCTAAGCCCAAAGAAATTAGGGTAGCATCAAATAGCAGATAACCAACCAGTGTACACTCGTCAAGTTACTTTTATAGAAGTTTGCCCATTATTCTAGCAAATTTTGAATCAATTATTGCGTTAGAAATCAAGTGAATTTGACTCTAGTTGAGTAGATTGCATGATACCATTCTGAATAATAAAATAATGGCATTTGTTGCGTAAATAATGATGTGAATTTCATCATAGCATGTACTAAATTAAAGTTTAAGCAAACTCAAATAAATTATTTGTTGCTATAAATAAATTGTAACATACTTGCTGGCATACATTTGATTGGCCCCACAAGTGGCCTCCAAGACTAAGTACATTACAGATGGAAGTTTCTAGAAAGGTAGAAAAAAGAAAAAAGAACTATATCTATATGTACTAATATATATATTTTTTTATGACGAGTAGTTTATGTTTATAAATTTCGTAATGTAATAATGTGTTTAACACGAAGTGTCTCAACGCATGTATTAATATATATTACTATAGCTGCGTATTTTATTGTCAGTTTGGATAGCATGATTATAGAAATGAAGCCAGGTCGGCTGAAATTTGGATCTGCCACAGGCTAGGATAATACCTATTTTAAATATTAAGCTGTTTGTGCTAAGAAGGTTGACATTCACGATATCTTTTGTTTTCTCCATCATGCATATACGTATAATTCCAAAGCAAGAATTCAATTTGTCACAATGTTCATAGCTATGAGCAAATTCTGACAGTGTCATTGATGAGAGTACCAAACATCGCCAACCACCCCCGCTTAGGTTTTAACTGTGCTCCGACATTAGGCTCGTAATTGTAGTAGTCAATACTATCTAGTGAGATAAAATTTAATTTAATTTAGTTCGATTTTGTTAACTTGGATTAATTGTATTGAGAGGACTACCATATGGTCATAGCCAAAGTTTGCTCACTGGCTAGTTCCTTTCCTTTCTGTAATCATTTTTATGCATTGAGTAGATATTATTCTTTTTTGAGATGATGTGAGAATCCAGTTGGTAGTCCTTGATCATCAAATTATTCAGCAAAATTCAACTACCAACTGATAAATCCTCAGGTGCAACAATACGCTCCCACACATATACCAAGTCAGTCAAGAATAGAACTTTAAAATAATAGAGAGTGTCGAACCTGCGATCTCGCAAAAGTACTTTCACCTCCACTACCGAACCATGCCCCTTGGGGGCATTGAGTAGAGATCATTACACTTGACAACTCACAATGCACGCAGAGACAGATTTGGACCATGATAACTTATTTTTGCAATGACCATGTTCTCTGCTGAGCACATAGAGCATCTACAAGAGATTAGCATGTTCATCACCATTGCACCGCTGAAAATTCTTAGATCATTTTCCCAAGTTTCTCTTTTGTTATTCTGCAAATTCAAGCTTATTGCTCCTAGACAGATGATCCCGACCAAACGAGGCTTGGTCTTGAGTAATTAGGCACAAGGCCTAAATTTTAACATCTACAGCACAATCACCAGCAAAAGCAAGACCAAGACGAACAAGGAGCAACTACCAGTAAAAGCAAGAAGGACAAGGTTGAAATCTGAGAAAAGAAAAGTATATAAGATCGAGGCAGCCAATAATTTACGTTTTTGAGTTTTCTAAAATTATAGATTCATGAAGGGCATGCTTGGAGTGATGGTCAAGTATTCTTCATTAGATATTTGGTTCTGGGTGAAAATCTAGAAAACATACTCAACTACTAGCAAATCTCGTGCACTTGGTACAACCTATGGATTCATCTTCAACAATTCGGTACATGACATACTTCACCTCTCTACCTTTGCAAAAATGGGTCAAGAATCTACTAAATATGAAATGCAATAATATACTAACACAAGCGAAACAATGAGCAATAACCCAAAGAATATGAGCAAAGTTTGAGAAAATTCTCTCTAACTACAACAATTTTTATTGGATGCTTAAGTATACAACCGACTCTAGAAGAACTTCACAATTTCTAAGGTAAAAATGATTTCTTTAAATGCTTAAAGCTTACAGTTTTTGCACAAGGTTTAACAAATCTGAAGTTCATGTTCAAACAAAATAAGTAAACAAATTACCATGTCTCTAATTTCCGATTCGGTAATTCCTCTCTATGCCTTTGAAGTCCCAGCATGTTCCTTCTCTACATGCTCCACAAGGGACACAGGATCACGGAAACCCTTGGCACATTTGGGGCATACATCTAACGTCACCTTCATAACGCCATTCCGTTCATGGACTTTCTCTACGTGATCCACCAGAGCTGTGACGGATGAGAATCTTAAGCTGCATCGTGGGCATTGTTCCACTTGCCCACTTGCTGTTCCAGAACTGCCAATTCTACTGCTACTGCTCTGTCCCCCTCCATCCAGACCAAATGCCGATGAAGCTGCCTTCAGTAAGCTCGTGGTCCACTTGGGTGAAGATGTGACTGGAGCTTGCTTTGGCTCTTCTTTCCTACTCCTATTAAGAAAGCCCATAAGCTGGAATGATGGTTCCGGTTTCTTAGGTCCAGGACACTTGTGATCAAGTCCAAACCGATGCTTCAAACAATGCTCTATGGAACAATCCCGGCATTTTATCTTGTTTGAAAATGTTAGGATCTCTTTGCAGCCAGGTACAGGACATTTTCTCTTCTTAGTTACTTTTTCATAGTTTGACGGGTCACATTCAGTATTTACATGAGATTCCCAAGTAATATTTGGGTCCTCATCGGGAAGCAAGCGAATTCCCTTGGCACAAAGAGGGCAAATAACAACAGTTACATCATGTCTGTTGCCTTTCGGACATTTGTGTCTACTATAGCTCCGGTGCTCTAGACAAAAGACCTGCATTAGATTGTTACCACAACGCTCAGCATAACTGAATATAAAGACAGAGACTGAAACTTGAAAGAAGAAACAATAAAGAAAAGGTTCTGAACAGAGAGTAGATGTCTAACAACAAGGATCAAGTACAGAAGCCGGAGAATTCTAGATATACAGTATCATGACCAATATGGAAACCAACAAAATCGTCAAACCCAACATAGTAGAAGTTATGAAAATCCAAGCAGTTCATAAAGGTTTAGTTGTGCAGAGAGAACTTCTGGACCAAATCAAACAGTGCTAATAAACTAGCAAATGACCGTCAGCCAATATCTCAAACAAGTATCTCTAAGCTTAGACATCCAAAATAAACGTATCCACTACAAAGTTAAAAAAAAGTCCTTATCCAAAATACCAGATGCAAATAGACCTCAGTTGGGAGACTCCAGCAAGCTTGTCATTAGAATAATGTCTTTACCTAATCTCACATATGTATATAATAGTGGCTGGAAAAACATTTTCCTAGCATACGAGTAAATTTTTAATCAGGTCATATAAACACGGCATGTAGCCATGATCCGTTACTATAAACAAATTAATCTATTCATTCATTATGTTCATATAACCTTTCTACTCAAACATTTTCTTCAACAGTCAAGTAATCAATTACAACGAGGAAAATCCTGAAAGTAAGATGTTGTAACTGGGGAACTACACCTTGATAAACACCACGCTTCCTACGAACTAGTTATGCCTAACTAGTGGAAAGAGAGAATTTTTTCAATACCATTCTCGGAAAACGTGAATTTTTCCAACGCGATTCTCATAACGTGCACATACCAAACGAGAGGTGAAATCGGAGATAAACACAAGTACTCACCTTGGTCAACCCATCCGCATTAACATCAAAAAATCATAACTCAATTTTCATCCTCTTCTTTTTTTTTTCAAAAATTAAAATTAACACCCAATAATATCACAACTGAAATCAAATCGCAATTCGTGAATAAATGCAAGAAAAAAAAAAAAAAAACAAAGCACACCCACACACACACACACTCACATACACATAAATATATAGTACCTGGTGGCAACAATCGCAGGTGAAGGGCAAGAAATCGAGCTGCTGACAATCAGAAACGAAGCAATGCTTCCCGAGGTTTGGGAATGCAGGCGTACCCATTCAATCAATTTTCTAAAAAATTCAAAAAAAAAATCTATGGATTTAAAAAATTAAGAAGAATTGGGAATTCAAATTCACTAGATTTGCGCAGAGATTATCGATTTGGATTTGGATTTGGATTTTTGGATTTATCGATTCCGCGTTTTCGAGACGGGGGGAGAAGAATTCCGCGGAATCAGAAGAGACTCGGCCGAGTCGTTGGTTGTTCACTCGTTCTTTACTATTGGTTTGGTCATAGGAAAAACAATTTATTTATTTGGAAGAATTGCACTAGTGGTCCCAACTCTATTGAGAATTTTGATAAAGGCTTCTCTTGTTTTTTTTTTTTTAAACAACTGAAATTTTTATAAGATGAGGCTACTTTTTCTTTTCTTTTCTTTTTTTTTTTTTGTTTTGCGGGGGGGGGGGGGGGGGGTGGCTTTTTTTTTTTGCGGTCATAAAATTGATAATATATTGATAAAAGGGGCAATTAGAATATTTTCTTATTCATTATCTATTTTACGCTATATGTTCTACTATGCTAATATAACAGAAATTTTAATTGAATCATATATATAATCTTATCACAGATTTTCTCTAATTTGTTAAGAAAAAGTGAGGGCTAAAGGTGAATGTAATCAGGGAGAAGCAAAATCGAGCATCATAGTAGCACTTCTACTCTAAACAGTGACAAGGTACAAAACTTTGAATAGAGATATAATTACCATCATATTCGACATAAGATACATATTATTTGTTAGGGTTAAATTCACTTTGTACCTCTGTTCTTTATATGTTGTGACACTTATTAACCCTCATCTTTAAAAATTTCACTTAGTAACCCTTGACTTTGGTCAACTTTAACAAAATTAGGATTCTGTTAAAACAAAAATTCATAATTACTAAACTACCCTCATAGTTAAAGCCTAAAGACAATTTTACCCTCCTAACAAAATACAAACTCATCTCTTTCAAAAAAAAAAAAAAAAACCAAACTAAACCCACCCCCAACCCACCCATTTCACACATCTAACGAACCTGTTCGCATATTCCCAAGTGTTAAAAGAATACGCACTATACCAGCAAAATGACAATTCCAATTTAACAGTAGGATAAATGACAAATAAACTTATTTCTGCTTTAGAATAGTATCATATTCTCAACATTCCTCAAGACTTAAACCGACACAAAAAGTACAAAACATCAACTAAATGTGACTTGAAAATTTTCATTTGCAGGGATTTATGCCGACAATGAGAAACTGAAAGATCTTATGATGTCCAAGATTGAAAAAGCACCTTCTAAACCAACAAAGGAAATGTATCAAATGGTTGTAGACAACGATGTATGAATGCTGGTACAATTGGTAATTGTTTTCTCAAGCCTCACGATGTTCATGGTGAGGAAAAATTTCAATAAAGGTCTAGGAGCATTTATAAAGAAACTCACAGGCGGAAAGAATGAAGAGCTCACCAAAAAGTATAAACATCCTTTTAATGTCAAACTGTCTTTAGGGGTTTAGTTTGGTTTTTTTTTTTTTTTTTAAAGAGTTGGGTTTGTATTTTGTTAGGAGGGTAAAATTGTCTTTAGGCTTTAACTATGAGGGTAGTTTAGTAATTATGAATTTTTGTTTTAACAGAATCCTAATTCTGTTAAAGTTAACCAAAGTCAAGGGTTACTAAGTGAAATTTTTAAAGGTGAGGGTTAATAAGTGTCACAACATGTAAAGGATAGGAATACAAAGTGAATTTAACCCTATTTGTTATTAGGTTCAAGTTTCACTATAATTGTAGTTCATAGTTTTGGGGTCAATATCATTGCACGGAGAGGTGGATGGTTTCAATGTATGCGTAAGCTAGTTTGAGACATCACTTAACCAACAAGTGAATTGAAAAGGGAAAGAAGAGATGCATGTATAATGCTTTAAGCTATAGTAAACTTTAATTGACGATTGTTTCCACTTAGAAAGAGTTGATATATAATAATTGAATGAGATGTGTCGTGAGATGACAATTACAAGTTTCGTTGTTGTCGTAACTCATGTCTTCAGAGTGAATTTTATCAAAAAAATGACATAGATTAGTTCAAGATACGTTCAAAACAAGTTTTTCTTTTATTCTTTTTTGGGTGAAGTGCACCAAACCCCCCTGTGATTTGTCAAAAGTGCACAACACCCCCCTATAATTTAAAAACATCCTGATTACTACCTTATGATTTTCGAAAGTGCACAACACCCCCCTACCGTTAAAAAATCCGTCATATTTAACGGAAAGAATGAATTTTCAAATTTTTTTGTTTAAATAAAATATTTTGTAGACAAAAATGCCCTTAATTCAAAATATTTTTTTTTCCTTTTCTTCTTTCCTATATACCCATTATTTCACCAAAAATAAAGAAAAAAAGAAAATGAAACCCCCACACCCCCCCCCCCACCCCGTCAGCCCACCCCACCCCACCCCACCCCACCCCACCCATTTTGTGAAATTTAATTATGGAAAATGTTAGATTCCTCTATTCAAAATTATGGAGAAATATCAGTTTTATAGAGTTAATTGATTAGTTTTTTTTGTTTTTATTTTTTATTTTTTGACGCGTGTGTCGATTGAGCAGGTTCCATGGTACTGGTATGTTCTCCTAGGATTTGCTGATATTCAGGGAAACTTTCTTGGTAAGTTATTTAGGGAGGAGGATTGATTTTTCTTCTCTTTCTTCTACTTCTTTCACGTATATCTTGATACATCAAATCATGCCTGGTAATTATTCTTCACTAATACTTGATCACTTGTCATTAATCGCAGCGCTCCTGTGCTTGAGTTGTCCACGTTCCTTTAGCTACTCGTGTCTCTTGCCCTTTGACGGGAGGGGTTTGTAGATAAATAAACAAAAGGGAAAATGAAAAGAGAGAGGAAAAAAAAAAAAAAAAGAATTGAGGGCATGTATGTAATTTTACAAATTCTGTTAAATCATTTTGATGGTAGGGGGGTGTTGTACACTTTCGAAAACCATAAGGTAGTGATTAGGGGGCTTCTGAATCATAGGGGGGTGTTGTGCACTTTCGACAAATCACAGGGGGGTCTAGTGCATTTCACCCTTCTTTTTTTTTCCCCGTAATTTCTCCATTGCATGAATGACATGCTTGCGACTTCTTTTTCATTTCTAATAAGATTAATATTTTAAGTCACTTCTTCACTCATTCACCTCTTCTTTGTATAGTAAAAGTTTGTGTATTGCATATCAAATCTCTCATGTACAAGGGTAAAACATTTATTATATAAGGAAGTATGAAATGTTGATAAAAACAACATTCTTCTAATAATTATTTCCTAGTTGTGGTATAGTACTTCATTACAATGAGAGAACGTGATGTCCCGTGTTGATGTGAGACTTAAGTGTCGTTAGTTTATTTTGGACCAATAAAATTTAGGAAGTAATTATTTTTAAACCTTTAATACTAGTCTCATTTACAAGTTCGAAACCTGAAACATAACACAGAAATCCTCTTTGAGAAACTAGTTTGTTTGAATCTTGAATCAGTTACACCATGAAAGCAAATGATTTAGCTAGTAGTAATTAAGCTCTGCAAATATGTCTTTCCTGCTTGTGTTTCACACATGATCAAATGCAGGGAGGATGGTAAACCCTTCATTGATTTGTCAACATGATGGGTAGAGAGGAAGTGCAGGAGCTGCATTGATGGAGGAGTTCCTACACCACCGCCGCCATCAAAGGAAGAAGCAAAGCCAGCGACTGAAGATGCAAACAAGTGAGAAAAGATAAAAGAGGTAGTATCTTGGTTTGCGAACTTTGCTCCAGGACAACATTTACATGTTTTGGAGGCTAAACCGTACGTTATATTTCGATCTTCTTAGAGGATGTTTAATCTTATTGTCTATTATGATTAACAGTTGGATCTTTAAAAAGAAGACAGAAACATGACTATTGAGGCATTACTTTTATGATTAACAGTTGGATCTTCTTAGAGGATGTTTAATCTTATTGTCCCTTTTATATTTTGACTTCGTATCGCATTTTTGATTTAATTCCTATTTCTATATCGCATCTTTTTATTCGGATAACCCTCAAAGCCTAACTCTTTGTGTCTTTTTTACTGAGCATTGTTTTGCTCATTATATTATTTTATTATAATTACGCAGAGGCAGGGGTTATTGAGCTGTCTAAGCTACATGAGTTTAGAGGCCACCGTATGAGATCCATCCTTGCGCTTGAATGGTATTATGAGAAAGATAATTTAGAAGAAATACCATATGTAAATCTTGTAACAGATATTCAAAAATGTGATTTGATTTAATTAAGAGTTTTAGTCGCTCTAATAATTTATTTTGTGGGTTTAGATTTATATATTTTAGTATTAGCACCTTGTGAATTTAAGAAGAAAAATCTTCTTAGACTCGTAGTCATGCTTTCTCCTTAAATGTAGAGAGTGAGAAAGAAAAAAGAATATGAAGCTCCCCAAAATAAGAAACGGGTTAGGGAGTTTATTGGAGAATATATATATATATAGCCAAGTGTACCCCTTCAATTGCACTCATAAAACTAACGCTCCGTTTGTTTGCCGTAAAATATTATAACTAGTACAAAATTTAAAAAAAATATTTTCATATCCTTTAAGAGAAAATAATATTTTTCGAAACTCAACCACCTCTATCCCTTACCCTCCACCCTTCACCCTCACAATTAACATATATATTATATGTATATTTTTCTTTGATAAAATCTCATGTTAAAAAATATTTTTTATTGTACATCCAAATACCAACAAATATTTTTTTGTATTATATTTTTCAAAAAAATATTTTCCCACAACAAATTATTTTATATCAAACAAATAGAACCCATAAAAATATTTTATTTCCCAATTCCACAAACAAATTATTTTACAGTAAACAAATAAAGCCTAAGACCCCTTTAAAAATAGGACTTATTTAAATGGGACTTGAATAATGTTATAATTGAATCCAAATTCTAGAATCGATGCTATCCAAGGAAACTACCCAAAACGATCATCAACGGAGAAGTGTTCATATGGCATCAATCCTTGGCAAATCCGACAGTTGCATCGTGGGTTTGAGTCTTGCCACTTTTCCACTGTTGGTGATTCACAACGATACAAAATGCAAGAAGCCAAGCAAACAGCTGCAGCTTTTGGACAAAGTGCCATTCATCCCTGTACCATTTGCACAAGTAAAGAGTGCAAGCTAAACAATGTTTTCCCAATAATCAATGAGAGGAGATCAACATAAGCTATTTAAAAGTTTCATATTGAGATTTAGAAGAGCTATCAAAGAGCATCATACTTTCATGATAAAAGGTTCCAGTCTTGGAAGAGCAGTAGCATTAGGAGCTATTCGTAGAAGTGGTATACTATCAATTTTCGTAGTAATGATAGAGAATCAAGATTCCAAGTAGCCATAGACATGAACTTTAACATCAAACTGCTTTGTCATTACACACAATAATGCAAAATTTTAGCATCCTGATTTTGCCATACCATTCAACATTATGTCAACAGATTTCTACTACAAACTTTCTTCTCCATCCCGTTCAATCCCACCCTTAACGAGGGTGAGTGTGCCGTTGGGATTGAACCTCTTTCGATCTCTTCATCTCCTCCCAACTGTCTTAGCAAAACAGAGAAAACGAAGAGGATTTGCTGCACAATTAGAAGTTTCAACATTAGAATTTCCATCTGAACACTCTTCCACAAATCAATGAACAAATGGGTTTACATATATTCAAAAAGTAAGGAAAACAACAAAGAATTCATGCTTAGCCTATAAGAAAAAGTCATTAACATATGCTTACTCTAACAAAGATCCCTACAGTTTATTAGGAAAAAAAGTCATGTGACTGAATAAGCTTGGGACATTAAGTACAAGATTAAAGGACCCTCTTAGAAATCTAGTAACATATTTTAGCTTGTTGGTAACAGACCTAGTAAAATAAGCACACTCCAAATGGCAAGAAAACCTTGAATGGCCATTTTTATGATTGAATACTGATCTTGCCAAGTACAAGAACCTTTATAAAGCATACATCAAGAACTAAAGACAGTATAGTCTGCAAAAGCTCAATTTTCTCAATTAAGCTTCCAATGATTGGATTTCTATTGACGCCTTTTACCAGACAATGAGACAATCTGGAATGGAATTGTGAACATGTGCCATTCTCGTGATACGCTAATGCAGGGCAACCACAATATCCTGCCTGGACATGTTGCATGAGTAACAGTACTATATGAGATTAATGTCTTTTTCAAAAGCTAAACTCCATCCACCTCTGTTTGTTTCGTTTTTCAAATTTGAAAACCTAACAGAAGAGTTAAAAATTTTCATAATGGTGCATGTAGAGGAAATCAAAGCAGGCTGATGAAATTCCATTTGAATACCATATGAATCATTTGTACACCATGCCTCATCTTCCAAGCACATTTAGTCATTTATACTAAGCCTATTGCATCTAACATCTGTGACAATTTGCATCCCATCCACATTTTTACTTTTCTTTTTCCTTTTTCATTTTTTTCCTAAAGTTCATGACAACCATGGTATAACGCTAGTTAAGTGGTCCCAATAATCCATTGGAACAATGTTTTCTTTCTCAATTTGCAGCAGTTTAGAGCTACAACAAAAGGATATACTTCACGTCAAATTTTTCCCTAGTGATCATTTCAGTTCCAAATAAGGAGATTGTGGGTCATTACCGAGAGTGAATGAGGTGCACTAACCTTAGGTTTCATTAATATCAACAGCTCATGTATCCTGAAGAAGATGACAACATTAATGTGCCTTGAAGAACTATAAATGAGGATGGCTTCTACTCAAACTGCACAAAAAAAAAAAAATCATACGAGATAATTAATGATGTCATTTGAAATGTTTGGCATAACTAAATTTACCTTAAAACAGCACTCCCTAAGTTGAGCTAGAGAAGTCTATTTAAGAAAGAAGAGGAAAAAGGTTGCACAAATCTTTACACAAAATCCTCAACAATCTATTCTTTTCATTTCAATAACTTTTTCTTCACAAAGACTCGAGCTCAGGACAATGCCACCTAGGAGGGGGAACTGCGAGAAACCAGTTTATGATGCATGCTTTGCTTCAAGGAAGCTCGGTTTCCTGTTCAGAGAACTTCTTCATAATTGTGCAAGGATTGCCATTTTGATAGTGGAAATGGAAACGTGTATGGATTTCTGTTTCAGATTAAAATATAAAATGGCGGATTTCTTTGCCAAATACAACACACATACATATTGCTCCCTCCCTCCCTCACACACGCGTGCATGCACTCACAGACACAAACACAAAATACACACAAACACACATGCAGAAAAATGCATACATACAAACACATGCTTGCGAATGAAAGAATAGCTCAATAAAGCACTGCAACCACAATTTTGCATCCGCTGGTCTAGATAGCAACTTTTACTTTCCAAGGTTGGTGATCAAGCTGAAAAATGATATAAACTACTAGCTCGTGCTTTTTGAATTGATATATGCATAATCAGTTTAAGAGAACCAATGGACCAAGACCAGAATAGTAAAATGCTTCAAGACAGATTTCGTTAAAGCCAGCTATAACAAGAAAGTCAACCATTGTCGCTACAAAACACAAAACCTATCCAAATATTAACTCCAAACATCTAGAATACATAGTGCACGAGCCGAACAAATAGTCATTATTAGCATTGAGTTATTGATCCACTGTTAAACTCCATAACTAACTGCATTTCCTACAATAATACTTCTACGAAAATAGACACAGATATCTGCCCACAGTGCTCGGAACCAAAATGCACAATAATTATTCAAAGGCAGAAGCAAGCGGATAATATTACAAATAAAATGCTGAACAGTTGAACCACATATATAATGGTAAGCCCAGTGCAAATCTCTCCGCTATGTGCAGTGTCCAGGGAAGGATCGGACCTGAAATGAGGACAAAAATCCAACTGATCAGCATTAACTTTAGGTAAAATTAAACAATTAAGTATCAACTGAAAGCTATATATTGAACCATAATTAAACAATTTATAGAAAAATGAATGAATGAATGAATGAAAAATGCTTCTGTATTCGAATATGATATAGCAAAAATTTTAACAAAATAATTATATGAATGGACAAAAACTTCAACAAAGTAATTATATGAATGTCGCCCGAAAAAAAAAAAAGAAAAAGTAATTACATGAAAGCCCTAACGGGTCAAATTAGGGTTTTGAAGAGCGCCAAGTTACCTACCTCAGTGAGTCACCGGCAGGGGTGGATCTGAATAATAATTCGGGACTGAAAATATATAATTTAGTACTTGTATATGAAAAACTTTTCCAGTCAGGATTAAATTGTTCAGCCGTAAAATACCTTAATAAGAAGTGTTAAAAAAAAACAATCTCAACTTTCTTAATAGCTTCGTCTCGGAGTCAGTGGGACTGCAGTAGTCCCGTGCTGGCCTATGAATGACTCCGCAATTGGTCACCGTCACTCGAAAATCGCCGGAAAAGATCTCCGATGGACGCTTCCTTTTTCATGTCATCGTAGGAGAATCACGCCCCTGACAAATACGACCATGCCGAAGCCAGAGCCCTTATGAAGCATACAGCTACACTAGTGCTTGGAGAAATGAAAAAAATAATATATGAGAAGAAACGAAAAGAAATATTCGTGTAAGTTGAATTTAGATCTTGTTTATCAAAGGGGTTCGGATCGGCAAAATCGATATTTGTCGGGGTCGTAATTCTTCTTCGATAAACATAAAATTTAACCTCACTTGGTTGCCGATTGATCGGAAGATAGGAACCAAATGAGAATGATTTGAATTCTCTCGTAATATTTTTATTTAAAAATGTTTGGAGAAAAATGTGAATTTTTAATTATTTAATATAAAAGTGATAAAGTGTTGATGTCATTGAAGTATATAGGAATTTATAAAATAATATAATAACACTATTTTATTATTTTACTTAACCGTACTCTCTTTGTTCTGTACCCGTATTATATATTGATGACATAATTATTTTTCCCCTTCTTTTTTCCCGATATATAAGGTATCGACTTGAGATTATATCTTCTTACGACTAAATTGGATCTCAAGGTCTTTTGTTCTTCTTGCCCTCTCTCAAATGTGCTTTATAAGATTTTACTGAAGTATTCATACTATGTCACTTGTATTAAATTATTATAGTTGTAAAACGAAAATCTATAACGTAGTGCTATATCTTTTTCTGTGTGGGAGGGCTATGAGATAATCACCTTCATTTCTCAAATTAGCATTGGATTAGTCAGTTAGCATTAAGGTTTACCCGCAATTGTTTGAGTCCGTGATGTCAGACATTTACATTTAATTATTAATTACGAAAAAATCCTATTTAGAGACATGGATTTGTTCATAATTATATCATCTCTTTCACGTTGTACTATCGCCCAATATTGATGTGAGATAAAAGTGTAATGCAACATGTGATATTCACATTTATCACTTGTTTGAAAACAAAATGGATCTGAAAAGTCTGATATGAAAATGGGTTGGTCGTTTCTAGGATGGGATTTCTAAATTCTTTTGAGGATCGTGTGATTAAAATTGTGTTTAGATGCTCTCTTTGGACGGTGAAAGCTTACCTTTAATTTAGTTCGGTTGTAAAAGCTCCCCTCTTAGTTATCCAAAGCTGAGGTACTACTTTCATACCTAATGTCCAAGATGGCAAAATGCCATCTAATCTTCTTCTGGAGATATACAAGAGGGATGAAATATCCCCGAGACGAATTGTCTGCTAGATTATAGGATAAAGAAAGGGGCCACAATTGAAGTTTCATGAAATAAAACCGGCAGGCATAGGATTATAGGATGCTCATAACCTTATATAACATTATAATGTCATATATGTGCAGATTTGATAGATAACTTTGAAAACTAGTGTAAGAGTAAATGATTGTTTTTGGCAACTAAGCATTGGGTCAAGATCCGTGGATATATGAACATGAAGAGCACGAAATATTCTCACAAAAATTCCTAGGTTGAAATTGAATGAACATGGACCATGACAGTACATGTTCACAGTTCATACATATATAATCACATCAGGCAATGCAATCTTTCTCGTAATATCAGCACGAGAGTCTCGAACGCGACAGGCAAAAAATTTAGTAGATCCAAAAGGGATAACTTGAAGGCTGATCAGAAAATGTAAATAGAGGGAAAGACTGCAAAAAGATCAAAGGCAGACACAATTAAACCAAGTGAGGTTCAGCTTACAGATCCCATTACTTACTTTCTTGCCAAGAATGGATGTAACAATTTCCAGAAAGGACGGTTACCATTTTGATGATCAAAGAATGAGCTGCTCCCGTTCCAAATACAAACAACCAGAGCGAAAGGCAACCAGAGTATATTGAACAAAACTAGCGACCTATCAGCCCCCGTTCTGTTCAAAAGCGATCTATCAGCTCCATTGTGATTGTTCAACACGAGCCCCGGATACACAACAAAATCAAGCATGGTTTCATTAGAAACAATAGTACTACAAACTGATCAAATTCTAGACAAAAGATTGTAGTCAGCTTACTTCCTGTATATGTAAAACCAGTAAAGAAGCCAGTCAGTCTTGCATTCACAGACTATTGTATATTGAGACTTCTGGTTTCACCATCATTACCAGCTTTTTTAGCTTTATGCAATACAAGAAGATCCACAGCAGAGTAGAAACAACTGCTGTGAAAAATACAAAACCCAACCTTTTTTACCTGTTGAAAGATGACAATAATAGTCAACCAGATTTCTGCATTACTATATAGTATAGATATTTCAGTTTGCACAACTCCTTCACCAGAAAATAAAGAGCTTCTATACACGGTTCTTTTCCTTATTGGTGAAACCTTGGGGATGCACCAGTTACAACTAATGCCCATGTTGAGCTCTCGACTTTCAATTTCCATATGGCATTCCATGTATTCAATCACTGCAAAACTCTTTCCAACTTGCTTGATTTGATAACACAGGACACTTGCATTAGTACCTTTATCGTATCATTTGCATACACTGCAAAAAAACTCCAGCCGAACAAATCTTCGGCTAATGCTTTTGCCCACAACTTATTTTGCAAAGAAGTACAGCAATTAATTAAACACTAGTACTACGAGTTAGAAGAACTCAATGATTAAATGAAGTTCAGAAAAATCGTTTACCCCTGTCCAGCAAGGCACTCCAGCAACTTAAGTTTTGCATCCACTTACCACCAGGGTGCAACTTAAAACTCAAGAAAGCACGATGAGGTGATTGACCCAACTACAGATACGTAGCCTAATAAATGGAAAAGAAAACCGAGGCTACAAATGAACTTTCACGTAGAAGCCCTACTCAACAAAACTGCATTCATATCCCTATAGATAACTTAAAAGAAATAAAGAACAAGACCGACACAGTATTTTTCACAAGCTATTCAGATATTAATTTCTAACTCAAAATCACGTATCAATTTAGTCATGTACCCAGCAAATAAACCATCATTAACATCCAGTTGAGGACCCTTATAATTTCCAAAAGCAAAGTTCATCGTCTATACTATTTTCCATGATTGACGGCAAATAGCATAATAATTAGCATAAGATTGCGTAATAATTAGCATACAATCATTTAAAACACGTAAACAAACAAATTAAACTATGAGAAATCACATCACAATCGGATTGCAGTGATAAATAGAGACAAAATTAGTCACAAGAAGTTTTGGGAACAGTTAAACAAACTAACAGCTCACATATAGAAACAAAAGCATAAAGATGAATAAATGAAGACAAAGCCAATTAAATATCAAACAAAGCTTTATAATTCAAAACCCTAGTTCAAAATAATTAGCAATAATTTTAAAGGCAGATTTTTTTTTATATTTATTATTACATATAATCATCTTAGCATAGAAATTGAACTTCCCAAAACATAAAATAAATAAATAAATTCCTTTGTATTCAGGAAAAGGAGAAAACCCCCAAATTGAATTAGGGTTTTTAAAAGTACTGAGATACCAATTGACGTAGCCTGAACGGCGTCGTACTTGGGAAGAAGTCACTGTGGATTTGTGATTTTCACAACACCGAAAAAGAATCACGCCCCTGACAAATACTGATACCCTATTGAGGAGGGTTTGGTTATACAACCAAGGACGAGGTTGGACCGGAAAAATATTCGTCAGAATCGTGATTCTTCTACGGTTGACGTGAAAAAATAATTGACCTTAACTTTCACAAGGGAGGAAGTTGGGAAAGGGGACTTGGGATGGGGCACTTGGAGGTGGATTGGGTGGATTAAATAAGAGCACTGGGATACAAAAAATTCTTAGTAAAGTCCAACTCACTCGTACTGTAATCGTTACATGTATCGAAATTGCATGGGTCTGTGTACATGTCGTATGTTCGCACCCACTAGTGAAGTTCATGTAAAATAGTTTTTTAGTTAAGAGACTTTTAAAAATTTAAAAATACGTAGATCCATATCTTTTAACAAATATTCGTTGAATCTGTTTAAATGATTTTAATCTATTCTTTCTCACCTTGTTATTAATTGAACTTTTGTAGTTTCACATCTTCTAACAAATGTCTTCATAAGTATTCATTGAATGTGTACAAATGATTTAAAACTATTCTTTCTCAGCTTGTTATCAATTGGACCTTTGCATTTTACATCTTCTAACAAATGACTTTATAAGTCTTCATTGAATTTGTTCAAACGATTTTAAAGTATTCTTTCTCATCTTATTATCAATTGCATCTATTTTTACTTTTTCTTCGGATCATATTATTTCTAATCCAATCTTTTTTTGGTATTACTATATTCATATTAGCATTTTCATCTTGATCATTGGCATATTTTGAATATGCTGACATTTTGCCGCCAAATAATTTGATCCATGCATAGAACAAAATTTGCACAAATTAATTGCTTAGTATTGAAAAGAATCTCACACTCAAATTGTAACGTCCACATTGTTTGGAAAAGTGTTAGATAAATATTTTTTAAGTGGGTGTTGTGGGTATACGTAATAACTTAGGATAATTATTTTTTACCTGTTGATTGAGGCATTTATAGTTATTTCTTATGTCAACACTAGTCTTGTCTGTGACCTAGGAACTTTGGATTCGGGGTGTGATAAAATAGAATCAAAGTTTGTCACTAGGCGGCGCAGAAGCTAAGTGTTGTGTAAGACAAAGTGCTACATCATGCCTATACGATGGGAACCACCTCGTAAACCAATACGAGCCACAAATTTAGAGTCCTATACCACCTAGTGGGTCCTAAGTGATTGTGTGCCCCTAACGAGGTCTTCAACGAGGGTAATTGTAAAAGTTTTTATATTGATGGTAGAAGTGTTGTTAAGTGAGTTTTTTAAATGGGTGTTTCGGGTATAAGTAATAACTTAAGTTAATCATTTTAAGTGAATTGATTTGAGACTTAAATAATTATTTTTTATACTATAACACCAATTTTGACCTAAAATTTTGAATTCAGAGTGTGACACAAATACTAAAAAGTGCAATTCTTAAATGAGTTAGTAAGGCCAACTCCAACAGCCTTCTAATTTTTTTCTCTATATATAGGGAGTTTGGTGTTGTCTTTTTAGTTTTAAAGGCCCCTTATTTGAGTTTTACTCTAATATTCTTCCTATTATTAACCTATCATTATTTCAGGGGCTCTCTATTTCAATTTCACTCAATCAACTTCCCTATTTTAGAGACTCTCTATTTTGTTTTAATCCAATATATCTTTATTTTGATTATACACGCCATTTGATTTTATTTATTTATATTTTTTATTTGTTAATATTGATATTCTATTTTAATTTTTATTATCTTATTATATTTTCAATTAATATTATTATATTTTTATCTCAATCGAAAAAGTCTATTTTCAATTAATATTATTTTATTTTTATCTCAATCAAAAAAATCGATATCGATTCAGCTAGAAAGTTCTCATTAAAATTTGAAGTTCCGTAAAGATTATAACAAACTGAAAATAAAATCAACTTGATTTTGCAATTGTAAAAAAAGATCGTTAAAGAAATTTTGCAAATATACATAGCCACTTTTGGCTCTTTATATCTAAAGAACCAACCAGAAAAAAAAAAGGCTCCCAATTTTAGAGAGTCCCTTATAGGGAGGTTGTTGAAGCATAATTTGTGCATTTGCTTCCTTGAAATGGCTAAGGAGCCATTTTGGGAGGCTGTTGGAGCTAGTCTAAGATATAGCATTTACCTGGATATTGATTTGGGTTGTTTTTTTTTTTTGGGGAAGGAGGGGGGGAGGGGGTCAAATAAAGCATTCATTGATGAAACGAAAATTACAACAAGTTATCCAATCCCAATAAGTTGGATGTTCGATAACAACAATTGCAAAAGGTAGGTCGGAACATTAGAGACTCAATTTAAAGGCAAAGCATCCCTAGGCTCATATTTGAGTAAGGTTTGTGCAAATCTAAAAATTATAAATATTGAATTTGTAATTTTTTAAAAAGGTGCAACCAAAAAAAAAAAAATGGATTTGCAAATTCACAAAATTTTGTGGAATTCATTTATTTCAAACAATCTGTAAGTTTACATTTTGTAAATCAATCACAAGAAATATTAGCGGTTCTTCTAATGCATATGATCCTCACATGAAGGACCAATGCTACAATCTTTTTAATATCCTCCACGATTCGATATTAGGATTGTTTAAGGGAGCTTTTTTTGGAATGGATATTGTCGTGGGAGAAGTGAAATTGGGGATGCAAGGTCCTATCTTTTCCAAAGGAAAAAGTTATTACTCATTTGAAGGCATTATAAGATTACCTTGTTTTTAGGGGTGAGCAAATGGCATTACCTGATCCTAAATCAATTTTCTATTGTAATTTAGCAAAAAACAAAGTTTCTAATCGGGAGAGATTTTTGGAACCGAATAAAGGGTAAAAGGTTGAATTTGAATTAAGGATGACTAAGATTGGTTTGGGATAAGTATGTTCACATCCTCACCTAAAATATCATTCCAACGCTTGCCTCATCCTTGTGTTATTCACCTCCATCCCTTGACCCCATGCAACTACTAAATCCCTGTGGGGAATAGGATTACTCGTGGATTGATCTGTGTTATTTTTTTAAAATTGTGCAACATTGAATTTAATTTAAAGCATATAACTTAATAACACAAACTACAAATACTAAACGACAAATATAAATATAGGTTTTAAATAAAAGTTTAATATGAATTATATATTGAGTTGTATGGTTCCAACTAGATAGAAAAATTAATATTATAATGATCAAGTTTTAAACAACTAAAACAAATTTCGACTAAAATCACTGTGTATAAGAGATATATGTGAAAAAGAAATAATTCTTTGTATTTTTGAATGTGTACTAATTCTCATAAAACCTTTTCTCTTGTTATTTGATGACCATATATTAGTAGCGATCGCAACTCTATTCCTGAATATTGATATATTTTCTGTTTTGTATTCATATCATAAATCTTCAAGATATTGTTAGGAATAATGCCCTAAAGCCAATAAATTGTATTTTTTAGAATTATGGATAATGGATTATTTAATTTATTAAATCACTTAATGCGAGTTGATTTATTTATTAATATGCTTTAATTAAATAAATAAAAGTCCTAAGAAAATCTTTTATAGATTCTATCTTTAGGAGTAAGGATATGAGTGATATAATCTATATTCACAAATATGTTCTAAAAGTTGTCCCCGATTATAGGATAAATTAATTGGGCGTTAGTTTATCCGGATAGATAAGATTACAGTCTACTAACCAAATAATATGATATATTAGTTTGGGCGATTAGTCTCATATCGTTATAGTAGATGTATAAGTACTTGTTACAAACAAGTGACTGAACCTGACCACCAATACAATGAATTACATGGAATGTCAATAATTCATTGTATTACGTAATTGTGCAATTAATCCTCAAACTTGAGACACCACGGTTATCTCATAATTAGGAATACCATGATTTGTTGGTGCAATTAAGCTAGTCCTAATCACAGATTAGACAATGTACTTAGTGGTTATGATCTATTCCGTCATGGAGGTATGTGCGTATAGATGCGGGAACTATCAATTGGGAGTTGTGAAACCCCAGTTTTCGTCTTTACCTCGATTTGCGTGTCTTTGCCTTAATTTGCGTGAGTTGACTTGTTTATGTGTTATATTAGTTAGAATGTGCTAAATATGTGATTTATATTCCTAATACATGCTATGTGTGCACTCATGAAATTTTCATAAAAAACGGAATAAAAAATTTTATCACCAGTTTTAGTGAATAGTATTTTAAACACCTGTCCGCTAAAATTTTTACAGGGGTGTTTTAAACGTTTTAAAACCTAGTCATCGGGAATTAATAGACCCGTGTTTGATTAAAACAAATTTGGAATCGGTTTTGGAATTTTAAAGGTTTTTACACTTTCTTTTACGAAAATCGAGTTTTAAACCGAATCGGGTGAAAATGTTTGAAGGTAAAACTTCTTGTCACCTAAAAATAAACTACTTAAAATAGTCTAAGTGTTGCAAAAATGTTTTGAGCAAAAATAGTCTAGGAAATGAATTAAAAAACTAGAAATACTAAAAACTAACAAAGGCTTCAACTTTGACTTTTTCCATTTTGTTGACTTTTGCTCATATAACATCAACACACACTAAATTAGCACAAAAACACCCTCAAAAATCACACACATGGCCGAGACTTTGTAGAGAGAAAAGGAAGCCATTTTCAACATATTTTCAAGCAAAATTTTCTTAGAAAACCTAGTTTTTGTCCGTGGTTTTGCGAACCGAGTTGGATTCCGCTTGTTGGGCACACATTGCACGCATTAATAGCCTTCTTTCAGATCAAAGGTGAGAGAAAAATTCTAGATCTCAAAATGTCATTTTTATGTTTTTGCGTATAATTGCATTTTGAACCATTAGAAAGTTGAATTGATGTTATATTATTGCTCAGTGCATGCTAAGGATCGTTTATATGCGTTTATATAAGATTTGAACCGTTGTAGCAAGAATTTTTATTTTCGGGTATTAAAAATTGAGTTATTAACTATTTGGTGATTATTTTGAGTTGTAGTGGTTGGAATCGATTTCCGTCGATTTGTAAAAGTTTGTTAAATACGGGGTGGTGCCGTTGTAATGCCGAAATTTTGATTGAGATGTTGGTGCGAAAATTCAGAAATTTCAGCCTAGGGGCATTGAGGTTTTAAGGCTGTTGGGCTTGATTTGGATGTATTTTGGTTGGTTTTCGAGGGGACTAATGTAGTTGATTAAGTGAGTGAGTGATACGAACTGGTTTGGAGTTGTTTGGATTAGTAGAATGTAAGTTATGATTATTAGAAGTTTTGGTTGTCTTTCTTTAAAATGTTGTTATATGCCTTTAGATGATCGAGTGGTGTTTGAGTGATTGAATTGTGAGTTGTTGATGGTTAGATTAGGGTTTGGTTGTGTGTCTAATGCATGTTAAGTTGGGTGGCCTACTTTGTCATCTAATTTGGTTATTTAGTTGTTAATTGGGTAATTGATGTAGAATTGTTGTAATGTTATTAATTGATTGATGCATTATTGATTATTGATTATTGAACATTGATTATTGATGAACCGGGAGTTAGTCAACGGAAAAGGTTGTCCTCCTGTGATTGATTGTTTATTATTATTGCTTAGTCTTGATATGCGTGTACCACCTCTCGGGAGGCATTGTGCCGTCGGGTTGAAAACAGCATGGCTATTAGAGGCTACCCTCATCTCGCATAGGCGGAGATGCCATGGAGGGCAGGGCTAGTGAGGTACCTCGGGTGTGTGTGTCATGGGGGTGATAAGAAGTTGGTTGAGATCGTGATGGGGTTTGGAGCTACACCAACTAGAATATCCTTTATTGAATGGTCATTATAGTTTATGTGTATATATTGTTATTGATGTTTATAGTGTGTTTGATGCTCAAAGGATGATTTCCAAGGAGTATAGTAAATACTGTTAGAGATCTATCGAATCCTCACTGGACTTGTTTTATATAAGCTCATTCTCAATTATTGCATGCATACAGGTGTTACAGAACAGAAATATGGGTACGTGCCTCAAGAAGCTGAGAATGTGCTTTATGTGGACAAGTCCTATGTGTCAAAGTCTTGTCATTGATATCTGAGATGTAGTTCTCTTTTGTTATCTTGTATATTAAAACTAGATATTTTGTATTTACTTAGAAGTTTATGATGTATAGATATTGTAAAGATAATGAATTAAATGTTGCTAGCTTAGTAGTCTTGTTTTGGAACATGATTAGGTTGCTAGATTAGTTATAATCTATTTTGGGAATGTATGTTATATAGTAAATGTATGATGTTAGAACGGAGACGTAAAACCTATGGATGCAATGGTAAAGAATGTTTATTGTATGTTGTGGTTGTGTTGTTAATTGATGAATTATTGTGGAGTTGGATGTATGAGTTGCGAAGAGGTTGGTTTAGAGTCTCGGTATCAGGGTTATAGTCGTTATACTACCGAAATTCCGTTGCGTCCTGACTGATCTTAAGGGGGGTCGAGTTGAGGCGTGACAGGAGTCCTATGTGATCTAATTAATTAAGTAACTAGAAATCCTTGGCCAAAATGGAATATTGGAAGTCATTCCACAGATTATTCATTAGTTACTAATTAAATAGATTTTGGCATATGATCAAGTAATAGTGTTTGACGACCCAATGCATAACTCTGGCTCGATCATGATAATTGAGACAGTAGGATTCGATTGCATATAAATTATTAAATGGGTTCGCATACTTGTATTTCATCTTTAATTGGGTAATCGCGATATACTGTTAGGTGTCACTCGCGATTTTTGAATTAATTAAAAGAAGTTCTAATTTAATTAATTAGTAGAATTAATTATTTGCTACCAATTAATTATGAACCCAAGAGGTTACACACACAAGGAATTTGCTAATTAATTGAATTAGAGAAAAGATTAAATTAATTTTAGGATCGTTCTAATATTAATTTAATTGGGTTTGTAGTAATTAGATGACGATGTAGTTATTATGAGGTCCAAGACTGATTAATTAAGACCAGTCCACATATGACCCTAGGTCATATGTGTCTCCTATATATAGTACTATTCTGACAGAGAAACAACTAGCACAATTTTCTAAAGTCAGAATAAAATATAGGATTTCTCTAGAAAACCTAGTGGGAGTGAAATCCAATTGACAAGTGCGGATTCTGTGTGAACTAATCTTGGAGGCTTCACGCGTGGAAAGCCCATCTAAGACTCTACCTTAATCTTCGCTACAAGAGGTAATCCTAAAATTACTGCTATGATATTTAATGAGATTATTTATTGTATGCATTAAATCTGCGTAATCGACCATGAACGGATACATGAATATTATTCCGCTGCGTAATTAAATTTTAATTATCATGTATGTTTCCTATCATATATATCAACCTTAATTATATCTTTTAAAGCTATCTTGAAACACGGTTGGAAACCACTAACAAATTTTTTAAATTTATTGTGATCAACAATGAATAAAAGGTATTTAGTAAAATGATTGCAAAGACTAAGTAATGACGTGTTGTCTCTTGATTAAAAAAATAACTATAAAATTCTTTTGAGTTATCATTCTTTTTTCTCTTTAAATTTAATAAACATTTGTCTAATGTCATTAATCTAGACTTTTATTTTATAACCTTAAGATTTTAATATATATGTAAGAACTAAAAATGTAAAACTAACTTTGCATGTATTCAAGGTGGGTTATAAAAGAAGAGAATACTTATCCTTGCTCCCTGTATGTCCCACCTCCACACCCACATGTGGATCAAAAGTTGATCCTCACTTTATGTTCCATTTCCTTTTTTCACTCCAAAACCCTCCCTTTTGGGGTAGTGGAGAGACAGGCGCGGACAAAATCCATTAATTCTCATTGTCATCTTAATATAATAAATTCTTTTATAAAATTACAATATTAGTGATATGAGAAAATCTAAATCTAATAAAACTACCCTATTGAATCGACCATCACGCGTAAGATGGAGTAGAATACAAAGTTACGTACGTACCATGTCCTTTAATCTCCGTTGTAGAATTCTGTAAGTAGATTATCCTAAACCATCCTTTTTAAGTATGCCTTTCTTATATGTTTAATAATAAGTAGAGGTACATATAAAGAAGTATACTGTATGAAACCACTCTTAGGTTGAAGAGAAGAAGAAAAGAGTTAATATAAAATAAAATAAAAAATCCAATTTTAATTATAAAGTAAATTACATATAAAGTATCTTTCTTCATTTATTCGTCTTTAAATATGAGAATCAATTATTTTTTGAAGTAGTACAACAAATTTCCTTCTCCTTTGTAATATGTAAAACAATGACGCTACCTAGCCCTTATAAACAATGCATTTAGCCAACAAGTCTTGCATGTGTTTCCAGCTTTGCAGAGTGTTCCATAAATCAATCTCCAACTCCTTATGAAACCTGAAACATAATCATCAAAGATATAACTAATTTTTCTAGCTAGTAAAGTTTTATGATCGATGCATAAAGGACAACTTAGTGTATAAAGCTTTTGCTATACGCAGAGTTTAGAAAAGGGTTATTTCGTATTTTGCTAGAAACTGTAGGCCTCTGCTTCAAAAGGGAGTAAACTATACACAAAGTCTAGAGAATTGGGTCAAACTCATTTTGAAGTTTATTGTACGTAACTTTATTTTGTATTTTTATAAGAGACTATGTGACGTCCGAGATTTAGCCATGCATTCAATTACTGTTGCATCCTTTATTTGCGCACCTCTTTCTATGCCTTATTAATTGTCTTCTTAAATTACTATTCACTCCGTTTTTAAACTGCATTCTATTAGTTAATTAGTATTTTTATTAAATCATATTAATTGTTAAAGTAGTGAGAAAAATGTGCAATTGAGCTAGAGGCGATAGGAGAGCTCATTTAGAAAATAATTTTTGTAGTTGAATGAATAGTGTTACGTAACATAACTTAGGGAATGAATTAGCTAGCATTCATTTTACTATCTAGGCTCGTTTTAAGCTAACTAAGCGCATTTAGTGAACCATTTAAGCAAGCAACTTAGCCCCATTTAATATATAACTCACACAACACACACATTAGCTCATAACTTAGCAAAAAAAAAAAAAAAAAGAGAGCATGCTGAAAACACTGTAGCAAATCCGAGAATTGCATTGGAGAAGAAATAGAGTTTTTTTTGCTCAACAAATCCTCATTCCAAGCCAAGCCAAGCTAGGTGCAAGTGGTTTAGGGTGTCTACTAGCCTCCTAGGAGCTCCTACGCGCATTGGTGAGGGATTTCACGGCTTATTTTCGCATTTTAAAATAGTTGCTATTTTCTTGATTTGTTGAAAATGTGTTCAAATGCTATTGTATTGATTATCTATGCTATTATACCTTATATATGAGTGCTAGAGAACATATTTGAGCCATCGTTTCGCAATTTAAACGGTTAGAATCGTTAGTTTGATTTTTAGGGTGAATAGTGACGTTTTTCTAGGGTTTTGCGTAATTGCTCGAATTAGCTTGATTAAAGGCTTCTAATAGATGTCTTAGGTGCTAGTGAAGGTAATCTAATAGCCCCGTGCACTTGCATTGTCCTTAAATCGCTAAAAATGTAAAATAGTCGACTTTAATTTGGGGCTTTCGGGGTTAATGCGAATCCGGGTGAATTTGGGCTTCAATTCTAGTATCCTTAGGCTACCTAGGTGCTATAGAAGCCTTGATATCCTTTGTTTGAAGCCCGGACATTGTATGTGTAGTTTAAAGCCATAAGAGGGAATTTGGGGCTTTCGGGGTAATTGCAGCCATTTGAATGAGTTAGAGGGTTGAGAGGGTACCTTGAGGGTTAGTTAGAAGGTTGGGAGAGTTTCCTTTGAAAATGGAATCATTAACCTTGGTTTGGAAGAGAAATAGTTTGAAAAACAAAGGGATTTAGGTGCAATTTCGGTTGACTCACACTTCTAAACCCATGGCATGACTCCTTAAGTGTTTATATGTGGTTTCAAGTCGATTTGGAGCTTTTGGTATGATTCTATGCTTATTTTGTATATGTTCCTTTGTAAACTACTTATTAGCTTCTATAATTGCTTCTATGCTAATTGCCTCGAGGTCAACCTACTTTGTTGATCCTCATATGTGTTAATGCTTATATTATTGCTATTAACTTGCCATCGTTAAGTGCATTGCATCGTGGTTGCGCAACCATAGTGTCAGGGGCGGATGTGTTGAATATCGGCTGGGCGGCAGAGGGCTTGCCGGTGGATATTCAAACTCCGTACCCTAGTCCCTCATTCGCCTGGTCCGGAGATTGCCAGGGGATGTTGGGTCGTAGGATTATCGGGGTACATCCGGAGTACACCCACTGGAGTGTTTGGGGTTATGCCGGCTTATCGTGATCGTGCTCGTGGTTCGTGGATCGTGAATGAAGACCAGTGAAGATTGGTGTATAGGGGATTGTGTGAAATGTATCCTTTTAAATGTGTGGTTACTTATGTTATCATTGCTTCTTAAATTGTCTAAGTGATATTGTTGTATAACTGTATTATCTGTTGCATTGCACGCCCCGGGACTATATCCCTCACTGGGCAACAGTGGTTGCTCATACCTCGCTAACATGTTTCAGGTGGCACAATTGGTGGAGTTGCCTTAGCTGCTGTGTGATATTTGTCTGAGGTGGATGTGCTTTATGGTTGCTATGTGAAGAATTTGTTGTCCTATGTATAATCTATTTTGGGGCCTTAAAGCTCATGTATGTATTTGAGTAATATGTAAGCTGGAAGTTTGATAATGTAGTAGCAGTGGTAATTCTATGGCTTGTAATAACTTATATTTCTATTTCTAGTTGCTTTGCATGCTTGGGAGTGAATGGCTTAGTGTAGAATGTTTTATCTCTAAGTATGTTTTAATGTTATCCTAGAATGGCATGGTTATTAGACTATATTATAAACAAGTTACTTGCATGCTTGTGTGGTTTTGGAACTGTTGTTTGCTTCAAGGCTCGGATGGCCGTGAATCTTTAAATATTTAGCCATGAAAAGTTTGTTTACCTTGTAGTTACCTTATTTGAGAATTTACAGGTTTTCAGAATGTCCATAGTACAGGGGAAACTCTGTTCGTTTTTCCCCTAAAATTTTGTGACCGGGTTTGGTATTGGGTTGAGAATAGAATGGTTATTAGAGCCTCCGGTCTCGTGAGGGATCGGGGCGTTACAGACTATATACTTTCATGTCAAACTGGTACAACTTTACCATTGCGCTAAAGGTTCCCATGCATGTAAATAATGCCATTCAATGCTTACCTTAGATAGTGATTCAATCCCAAGTCCATCCTCTGCAACTCCTTCTTGAACTTCATGTCAAAAACTTGTGTTGGCAAATGGCAACTTTATTACTATTTTCATATACTAAGTCCTAACCTAACTATTTGTGTAAACTAATCTATCTTTTTAATTCTTATGGGCAATGTGGTGAAACACCCCCAACATAGTTCAGTTCGACATTGTTGCACACAGCTTTGCTGGCTTCATCACCTTCCCCTTCCAAGTCTACATTTTGCAAAACAATTCCCTGGCAGGGAAAGCTCTTACTGCAGTCAAAGTCAATAGCCACATTTGTAGCACTTGTTCCTTTGATGTTCTGATACATCACATTCTTCACTTGCACCGTTGAGCTCTGTCACAATTCAAATTTGAATAAATTTGTGGATTAGACATTGGTTGATACAGGGCCGGATGTAATTATGAGTCAGCCAAAAAAAAAAAAAGGTTAAAATTCTACATATTTTTCCAAAAAAAATTAAATGGCTCCCATTGGAAAAAAAATGTACCCATATAATTGTAAATTATGTATTTTAGAGCCATTGAGAAAAATTCCTGAATCGTCCCCTGGGTGTATATATATATATATATATATATTTCTTTTTTTTCTTTTTTTTTTTCTCTTCTCTTTTTTCTAGATAAAGGTATTAGAATGATCAATATTATATTACCTGTTCTTTACATGGTTTGTCTTGGTCACAATAGTTTTGATCTATTATTATGGGGTTCTTCACATTGCGCATGTTGATGTTCTGAAATTTTATGTTGCTTGCGTTTCCCGAACCCCCCTGCAAATTAGTACAAGAACTTTGTCAAAACATAGTTAAACATCTATTGCTAATAGCAAAAATATGTGTAGGTGAATGCCTTTAAATCTAGAACTCAGTACTACATTTTGATCTATTGTAACATTTAAAACGGTTACAAAAAGACTAAAAATCAATGCAAATAACTTTATACAATGATTAGAATATGGTATCGTTGTAAATTCTCTACTATAATAGTTTTTTGTACATAATAAGCCGTGGTTTTTAAACCGTGGCAGTTGAACTATAATTTGAAAATTATTGTGAAAAGTAATTTCATGAGTGATAATTAAAAAAAAGTGATAAAAAACTATATACTCATTGCAATGAAATCAAAAGAATTCCAAAAAAAAAAAATAGTTTATACAACGGTTAAGAAAGTTGTTACTACAAGACATTTATTGCAACAGTTTTTTTTTTTTTTAATGTTTTAATTAAAATAATGGAAAAGAGCTAATTAAAATGTTATAATAACTCCAAGAAGTGCTACTTTCTTTTTTTATAAACAAGGTACACACAAACTAGCCACTGCATAGCAGTAATATGTCGATTATATTGTATTATGCATACATGCTATTGGAAGTAGTATCTCTACCGCAACTAGGCATTTGGTTTTAGGAGTATGATTCTTGTTTTAAGTACGAGGGGTCTCAAGATCGATATTCGAAATTAATATCCTAATAATATGATCTCTACCTGCCATGTCTTGATTCTGACTCCATTTGTTGTTCCAGACAGTGTTGCTCCATTCACCACGATATCTGAGACGTGGGCTTCTGAATTATCATCTCCCAAGCTTCCGATACTGAGTTTGAAATCAAGTAGTCAGAAGGTTATACATATGTGATGTTATTATGATAATATCTGGAGATATGATACTGAGTGTGGTCATAACCTGATTCCATGGCCTGGTCCACAAGTTATATCCGTGACTTGAACCTTTTTGGATCCGGACTCAATAGAAATGCAATCATCACCTTTTTGCAGTGAGAAGTTTCCGTTAGGAAGAGTTAAAAAAATGTCACTAATCTAATCAAATAACATAGTCAACGTCGAATGATGGGCTTAAAAACGTCTGATGTGTGTGGCGTGTTGGGCTTAGAGTTGTATAGGGCCCACACCCTCACATACATGTTGCTAAATACATATATAGCTAAGGCTTGTTAATTTACGTACCAGTTCCTATGGTAGAGCTTGAGATTTGGATGTTCTGTGTATTGGTTACATGGATTCCATCAGTGTTAGGACTTTCCTCTGGAGAAGTCACCATGAGATTTGAAGCGAGAACATTCACGCATTTCTCGAAAGACACATGCATTTGCTGTGCATTCCGGATTTTAATGTTGTTTACTACCAAGTTCTTGCAGCTGTAGAAGGTCAAAGCCTGCATATATCAGTTACAAAGTTTTAACATTAAACTTGAGTTTCGACACACAATATCTGATCATGAGCTCTTAGTATTGGAATTAATTATTAAGTTCGACTGTGGCAAAATCTTGATGATCGAATGGGAATCAGATTTAAAAATATCTTCCCTGCAGTCATCGCTTGAGCATATGCTTTAACACGATTCACACAAAAGTGCATTAGAAACCTTTGATAAAATGCCCACCCGTGGCCCATTAAATAAAGTACTCCAATTAAGTAGTTTAACTACAAATCTTTTTTTTTTTTCCCTTGGTGGCTGGTCCCAATCAGATCGAGACCAAAATTCATGGTAAGGGCCAAGGGTTGTCCTTGTTCTCCCATGCACTTAATTTGTTTGGAGAAAGAACTAATGATGTTGATGTAATTGGAAAAGAAATCTAAAAATATGGATCGTAATTATTAAACACTTCTTCTAAAAGATTTAATTTGCATACTAAACTGTAAAAGCACTTCTCAATTGAGAAGATTGGATTCTTAATTATTTCAGTGGGTAAATAGCACCACAACCCCCTATGGTTTAGCAAAAATGCACATTACCCCCCTGTGGTTTGAAAAGTGCACCGGAACCCCCTATAGTTTTCAAACAGTGCACACGCACCCCCTTCCTAATTTTCCGTCAACAAATTTAACTGAATTGTATAAAAAGACTAAAATACCCTTCAATTTTTTTATTTTTTATTTCAATTATAAGGGCATTTTTGTCCAATTAAATAATAATTTAAGCCTAAAAACATGAAAAATCGCACCAAACGCGCGTGTAACGCACTCTCCGTTAAAAGTAACGGTTTTTTTAACGGAGGGGGCTGTGGTGCTACACTTTTGAAACCATAGGGGGTTCCGGTGCACTTTTTAAACCACAGGGGGGTAGTGTGCACTTTTGCTAAAGTATAGGGGGTTGTGGTGCTATTTACCCTATTTCAGTTCATGAGTAAAATATTTATAGTTTACTTAGTATATATATAAAGCTAAGCTTTATACTATGACCGATATATATAATTATTAGTAAGAATTAGACATACCGTTGGTGCATGCTTGCATGGCTGCATATCCAGATCAAAAAGCCAAAAACAGAAACAAGAATTAGTTAATCTTCACCGAAAAACAGAAAAAGCAAGAACGAAAGAAGAGAATTTAGATGCCCTCTCAATGCTATAGTCTTACGAGGAAAATTAACATTGGTGAAGTGATGATGCGCGTATTTAAACAAGCAAAATCTAACTACTACGTACTTAACACTAAAGCACCAGACTATTTGGGCTAGCTTACTAGGGTTTTATCGATTTTGCAGGAATTTTGCCACCATATCTTTCCATTGCCATCGATGGTTCCACCTCCTTCAACTAATAAGTTTTGGACATTATCAAAACGAAGCCAGTGTCTGCTATCTTTTTTGTAGGCGGATTGGTCAGTAGTTGCTTCGATGGTTCCATATACCTGGAATATTATTACAAAATTAAATTTAATTATATCAGTAATATAAATTTCATGGTTCTTTTTATAGATTACTAACCATGAATGATATACTCACCTGCACTGTAATGTCAGATTTGCAAGGACCCGAAAATCTAATTGGTTTGATAAGAAAATTCATTTTCTTGGGGACTACAAAATTAACTTCTGTGGAACATGAACAAGCTTCCTTCCAAGCATCTTGAAAAGCCTGATGAATAAGCACACGGAATTAGCATAGTAACTCATATGTCCATCAACTCCACATATGTCAGAGGTTTACGCTTGGTATTGCCGGTCTCAAGCCCATATAAAAGAGGAAAGTATGTTATGCATGCAGTTGACAACCGGCATAAACCCTATCAGATCCTTCTAATGAATTTGAGACATAACTAATTAAGAATCAGCATGTTGATCAAAAACTATACTAAAAAATGTCTACGTTTGGTTTTGAATGAAGTTAATGCCATTTTGTCTCGTTAGTACTTCACAAAGTCCTAAAGTCCCTCATATATTTTAAGATTTACTTATTTTCTTACGGGGACTTTGAAACTTTGTGAAAAACTCGTGAGATAAAATAGATTTTACCGGTTTTGAATGTAATTACCTCAGTGTCATCACTTCCATCACCTTTAGCTCCAAAGTTTACTACATTGATGGTTTTGATTGAAGCTGCATCATATCTCACAAAGTTGCTCAAACCATAACTTTCGGTTCGAAGTCTAGCCGAGTTGTCAAACTTGCTGGCTTCACCAGTGCTGACATATGAAGGGTAGGCGTGAAAGTCATAACCAGATTCATCATCTTGGTAGTTGTCAGATGCCTCATCATGTAGGCTAGCGTAACATGAGACTAAAGCCAGGAAAGTAATGATGATGAATGCGAAAGTAGTCGTTTGTGGAGCCATGTTTTGCTTTCTTTATAAGGTAGATCAACAAACAATGTAAAGAATATGGAGGATAGCTAGTTTGGATAATATGATTAGAAGTGTGGTGTTGATATATCACAAAAGTATTGTCGAGCTTGTATATTTATAGTAGTTAAGATGGGACTATTTGCAGTCAGATCCTGTCCCTACGTCTCTTATGGAATACGTGTTACCATCATATGTACGTGACATCATTACGCTTGAATCAAGCGCTTTTATGTTTTTTCCATACATTAATGATAGAGATTTAGACGAAAGGTTTGCTTAAGTTGCTTTGCATCTGGCATTAAACGCCGGCTGGGGGCTTTAGGGGAGCTCCAACAGCTCCCCCAAATGCCCAAAACCATCAAATTTGGGAGAGCTATTGGTGTTATATAGCTCCAACAGCTCCCCCAAATGATCCCCTATATTTTAGGGGATAAACGATTTGATATTTGGATCCCCTATTGCTGGGGGATCAAATCCCATCCTCCATCCCATCCCCCATAGTTTTTAATGTTATAGAAGTAAGAATTTTCTATATAGGGGAGCTGTTGGAGTAAAACTAAAATAGGGATTCTATAAAATAAGGGATTGGTTAAAAATAGGGGAGCTGTTGGAGTGAAACTGAAATAGGGAATCTGTAAAAATAGGGTAAATGCTTTAAATCCCCTAAATGTAAGAAAAAAATAGGGGAGCTGTTGGAGTTGGTCTTACCAGGACTATACATGTCATTTTATACATTTTCCGTAAGTGTATAGACATATACCTTATATGTAAAAGGGTTAATACTTGCTATTAAAAATTATGAGGTTCCAACTTAAAACTAATTGGTCTCAGATTTTTTGATTTTTTTGATATGGGACAAGTATTATATTTTAACACTCTCCCTCACGTGTGACCTGATTTGAAAGGGGTCACACGTGAAAGATTGAATACGCGTTGACCTAATTTTTGAGATAGGTCACACTTAGAAGATTGAATACATGTGGACCGAATTTTTGAGATGTGTCACGTATAGAAGATTGAACACACATGTGGTAGATAACACATGTGGAAGGTTGAAGATGCGTGACTATGCACATGCGAAAAATTGAAGACAAGTAGACCTGACATGACGCACGTGAAAGATTGAACACAAGTGGACCTGATTTGAGATGGGTCACACGCGGATGAAAATAACTGGACCAATGACTTAGCTCTAATACCATATTAAGATAATTGAGTTTCTATCTTGAAACCAATTGGTGCAAAGTGAAGTAACTCATGATCTTATAAGGTGGCCTTAGAGTTTCTGATTTTTCGATATGAACAAGTGTTATATTCTAACACTTGTCATAGTCCCTCGACTATGGTTGTTGGGAACTTTTAGTCCTGTGACTTTTAAAATGAACTTTTTAGTCCCTGGACTATGGTCGTTGGGGACTTTTAGTCCATTGACTTTTAAAATAAACTTTTTAATCCCTGAAATTATATTAGTGAGACGTCATTAGTCCCAGATACCAATTTTATCTAGGATTAACGATATCTCATTGATTTAACTTCAGGGACTAAAATATTCATTTTAAAAGTCAATGGACTAAAAGGTTCATTTTAAAACTCAAGGGACTAAAAATTCCCAACAGCTATAGTGCAGGGACTATGACAAGTATTAACCCTATGTAAAAATTGCTCTACAATTAAGTCACTAGGATTTTGGTTAAGTGGTAACTTGCGAACTTGATTCTCGTTGATTATATATATCTATTGTACAACCTTTAGGCTTCCTTTGAATCGAAAAAAGAAAAAAAGTGCTCTACAATTATAAACCATTAGTCTATATTACAAGGACAATAAAACAAAAATAACTTCTTTTTTCTCTTCTTTAATGCAAATACTATGTAGTACTTATCCCTTCAAAACTAACGTAATTAGGCTTCACTAATTTTTCTTGAAAAATAAATATATTTTATATCCTTACAGTCCTATCAAATCCAAGGACCAGTTTGGAGTAGATTATTTGGAAACATTATTTAATCAATTTCTTGAAAATTTAAATTGCATTTAAAAACTTTAAATTCAATGATACTTCAAAAAGTAATTATCTAAACTAATATTCTTTTGGCAAATCTAAAGAAAATTAGTTGTTTTCATATCATAAGCTCCACAATTCACGTATTATATATAGAGATATGAATACAAGTAATTTTATGAGGAAAACAAAAAGTATATTTTTGCTTAGTGAAAATCCACAGGTGAGTTTATTCAGCAAAAAAAAAGAAAAAAGAATGGTATTATTTTTATTGGATAAGAAAGTTCAACACATTTCTTGGATAGAATACTTTTTATCCTAATATTCGAATATACCCTGCAATTTGGTTATAAGAGAAAAAGGACCGTACAATGTCTTAACTATTTGTACACAAACTATGATTATGTCAAAATTTTGGCTTCTGCTCTAATTAGAGTCAAATCAAGTCATGAGATAGTGATGAAATTGATTTAAAATATATGAAATGATTGAATAATCCATGAATTATTGTAATAAAATTGTTATAGAAACTTCTCTTAACCTTTCTCTTAATTAAAAAATCACAACCCATCTTTTTACTTTTTTTTCTTCTTTTCACTTCTTCTTTCTGTCTCTTTATATTATGCTCTTCCTTTTTCTTCTTCTTTTTTTGTTTCCTAGTTAAGACGGAATAATATTAAGTAAACATAAAATATAATATTAGGGCTCCAAAACTTGAACCCAGAAAAAGAAATTATTACATAAGATAGGCAAAATCCATAAGCAAACCCAAATCTAGAAGAAAGAGAAACCTAGAGCGCAAGCTAAATAGATAAATAAAACTCACAGTAAGAATCAAATGTTAAATTCTGATTTTGAAAACCATAAGTCAAAATCATGGTCAATATAAATTGTATTTGAAAATGAAATATTGTTCATTTAGTTATGGTGGCAACAATTAGTTCTAATCGACCGGAAAAAATCCAATTAAAATCCTTACATGAATAATCAAATTTTGTGTCGTTAATGCATGTGGTCTGCAGCGAGTACCTAATAGATCGATCAAGTAAATTAAATCGAAACTAAATCTTTAGCAATTGATGCTTATCATATTGAACGCTGCTATATATCACCTTATTTTCATATTAGTTTATCACTTTTTATATGATATTTAGTTGGCATATTAAAAATATAAATTATTTTATTTATCTCTCTTCTTTTAGCGTGTCAACTAAGTATCTACGTATGTAGGGCGTGATAAATGACTGAAAAGAATGGTGATATTACACCCAAAAGTTGAGGGAAGTGATCAAGTAATAACCGCTTAAAATTATTGGTTTAAATTTGGACCTTGGCTTCTTTTGTTATAAATTGGAGAACATAGGAATACTTGTATATATTGGTCGCCTGTGAAGTCACTACTATATGAGAATACTAATTAATTGTAGATAGAATCACATTTGCGTGTGTTTTAAAGATGACTAGATCCCCATGAGTTTGTTATTTAGTCATCGAACCTGTCCAACCAACAACTAAAGTTATATATATATATTATATGAATAGAAAACAATTGATTGAAATTACTCAATATTATAATTGATATAAACACGATACAAAGAAAATCTATAAAAAAAAATATACATTTTTTTAAAAATAAATAGACAATACGTAACTACAAAAACTCTAATTCAAACCCTACGGGGCATCTTTGAGTCGATGCACATATGGCCTCAGTTCATCATTTCTTTACGTTCATTAGTGGTCCCTAAAAGCTTGTGTGCTTGGCTTGTTGGATACCTCAACTCTCAAGAGATATGAATGCGCACACTTTAGTGCACTTCTATTTTTTCCTTGTTTTGTTCAAAGAAGAAATAGAAGATCACTGATCTAAATATATGGATTGATCAAGTGGCTAGGGACCAACAATTTAATGTTTATGAAAATTTTGTCCTCTTAATGTATGTTTTCTTCTTCCATAAAAGAAAGAAAAATACACCAAAATACAAGTGTTGGATCAAAATACTGGTGGTTGTTTCTCGTACGATTTTGTATACTTTTATACAATTTTATACATTCCTTTACACTTTTGTACAACTTTGTAAATTTTGTGTTTCTTTTCTTGCTTACATTTAGACTGTTGAGCTTTTAATAGCCTTCTACAGTGAAAAACACAATGACATTTTAGGGAGAATTTTACACTTGGAATAATGTAATCAAGAGTCTAAATTTCACCAGTTGTCACTAGACCATTGACAATATTGTTTTTGATTAATCAAAGTCCTAATTATAAGCCGTGCTTGTGTTTAGATCATAGTCATAAATTTATTGATCACTAAATAGTTATTTCGAATTATTATTTTAATTCACGATACTAACTTATAAAAATTATTTTATCATATCTTTCACCTATATGAAAAATGACAGCAACTCCTTGGCCCCCTCGATGGCTTCTGCCCACCCCATGGCATCGTTTAGCATTAATTTGTCTGAGAACCTGAGGAAAGCAATTGAATCTTGTGGCGATCATATGTATGAAGGACAAGAAGACTTTGTCTTCTGGGAAATATATAACAAGCGTGTTAGTTGGGCAATTCTTATAACAACACGTGTCATCATTGCATGTTTAACGATACGAGCGCGATGATAACACGTGCCAATCTAAAGATTCTAGGTTGGCGACTTTATAGGATGGAGTTCCGTTGGTGTACAAGGTATAAATACCTTAAGCAATTTGGACAAGGCAAGATCGTATGACAAACTTAGGGTTAATAGAAATTACCTGGCTAATCTGTAAATAATACAAAGAAAAAAATATGCTAATTTTGGAAAATTTTCAATCACGCTACAAGCAAATGAATAAGAATTCTACAATCATGTGGGTCCGGACAAACAGACAACCAATGGTTGTTTAGTGTTAACTTTCAATGGGCAAGACAGGCTTGGATAAATGATGAAGGTGTTTTGGGGCTTTAGGTATCTTTCAATCAATTGGATAAGATGTGACTTGACATGTATGTACTTGGTTAGGAATATGCTTATGGAGCGATGATTAGTTAGATTTGTGTGTGTAGTCAATTGTTTTGTAAGTTTGATCGACATGGGAGTTAACTGTGAGAAGTTTAATTGGCGTTTCAACTAATTTCTTTATCTTAATTTTTAATTATCAGATCAACGTTAGGCACGCAAATATAATTACAACTGTAACGAGTAGATTGAAACGGATAAATTTGTTATTATAATTTTCAGGAGTAAACAACTTAACACTCTTATATTTTGTTAAAAGTGTACAATATTTTTTATATTTTAAAACATATATAACTGATTACCTTCCTATATTTTATAAAAGTAGCTGAATACAACCCTGTGTTTTATAAATAAATTGATTACTCCCTGTATTTAAAAACGTAACTGAATATTCTATGTGCTTTTGAAAATGTAACTGAATACCCTTTGTTAAAATGAACGATTTCTCTAACAGAAGTAGATATTTAGCTATATTTTTAAAAACATAAGGAATTTTCGGCTACGTTTTTAAATACAAAGGAATAATCAACTTATTTATAAAATATAGAGTTGTATTTAACTACTTTTATAAAGCACATGAGAATAATTAACTATATATATTTTAAAATATAAAGGGTATTGTAGACTTATAACAAAACATATCATCGGACTTCTGATTAAATGCAACTCAAAAAATAAAATGGTGGGCACCGTTCGAAATTTTTATTTGAGTCCGGCTCAAATTTATCATATCATCGGATGGACATGAGTTACACATGAGATTCTATGCATGGAGAACAACTTGATCATCTAGCTGTGACTCATGGAGCGTGTGAAGCTTACATTCACAGTCATTAACCGAATTGTTTGGCTGCCGAATGAAAACATTTTCTCTATGAATGCACTATACGTGTTCATTAATTCGGATGGTGGGTGGTGAGCCATACTCCCTTAAAATTTTTCCAGATCCACCGCCCTGGCAAAATAATTAGAGTAAACTTTGATGTCACCTAGAATAAAAAAAGAATTATTTTATGTAATTAATTTACAAACATGAAAACTTGTAGAGGAAATGGAGTTTGTGAAAAATTTAAAGTTTCATTCAAAACGTAGAGAATAGATTAAAATGAAAGGGATATGTGATGTAGAGACATGAGAGAATTCGTAGTATAAACTAAATGGCTTTGATTGTATACTTTCAACTCTCATCGATCATGCTATTCAAAACGATGGCGTTTAAAGTTAACATCTTACCAATGATCGACTATTATTATTCAACAATGGAAAACTAGATGAGCATCTTTCTCAATGAGCCTACGTCTATGCTACGTACTAAGCTAGGTTGTCCATGCCATCGCAGTTTGCCCGACAAAGAGTAACGTTCAATTTCAATTAGTATCGTCTACGCCTATATATAGTTATGCATTTGAAGAATAAAAGAGTATCAAAACTCATATCGTATTTACATATACCATGGCCTTTTCACTCGAGATGAAATTAATCATAGCAATTTTTCTAATTTTAGGGATGTGGAGCTCTCAAACCACATCTCGCTCACAGCAAAATCAGCTGGAGACCTCCATGATCGAAAAACATGAGCAATGGATGGCTAGTTATGGACGAGTGTACAACGACAATAAAGAGAAAGAACAACGTTTCAAGATTTTTAAGGATAACGTTGAGTTTATAGAAGCAATTAACAATGGTGGTAATAGGCTTTACAAGCTGAGCATCAATGAATTTGCTGATCAGACTAATGAGGAGTTCATGGCCTTTCACAATGGATACAAGAAGCCATCTGAAGAAAAGATTTTGAAGATGAGTTTGTTTAAATACGAAAATGTAACTGCTGTGCCATCTAGCATGGATTGGAGAAAGAAGGGAGCCGTGACCCCCATTAAGAATCAAGGACAATGTGGTAAGTCTCGTGTTAGAATATACACTTGTTTTACATCTAAAAATTATAAAATTTAATATCACTATATAAGATCTTGAGTTATCCCTCATGTCACCAATAGATTTTAGGATGTAACTCATGATTCTTAACATAGTATTAGAGCCGACCTCTTTGCGTAGTCTTGCTCATTTTCTGCATGTATCATATTCAACACGTGTCCAATTTTGCACATGTTTTACTTTATAAGATTTTGAGTTGCCGAAAATGTTTGTGTCAAAAACCCTATATATTTTATCAAAATTGCACCTTAGACCCTTCATATTGACCAAAAAAAATGTAGCTTACTGCCCCTGTATCTAGTAATGATGGAATACTTTGTGCTATATTATAATATTACAAAGTCTAATATGGGACTTGGATAAAACACCCAATGACGAAATATCATATTAAACTTTGTAATATTATTATAACATATTACCAACAGGAAGTTTGGTTGATTAAAGATGTTTCTGTTGTCAACAGGAAGTTGTTGGGCATTCTCGGCGGTAGCAGCCACAGAGGGGATCAATAAATTGACAACAGGAAAGCTGATATCACTTTCTGAGCAAGAAATAGTGGACTGTGACAAAACTAGTGAAGATCAAGGCTGCGAGGGTGGATATATGGAAGATGCCTTCGAATTTATCATACAAAACAAAGGCATTGCTAGTGAAGCTACATATCCTTACAAGGAGATTGATGGAACTTGCAACAAGAAAGAAGAGGCCTCTCATGCGGCTAAGATCAAAGGCTACGAAAAAGTGCCTGTTAACAATGAACAAGCGTTACTCAAGGCTGTGGCTAATCAGCCTGTTTCGGTTTCCATTGACGCAAGTGGCTATGATTTTCAGTTTTACTCGGGCGGAGTTTTTACTGGAGATTGTGGGACTGAACTAGACCACGGTGTCACTGCAGTTGGATATGGTACTAGCAATAATGGTACTAAGTATTGGTTGATTAAGAATTCGTGGGGAACTAGCTGGGGAGAGAAAGGATACATAAGGATGCAACGCGACGTTGATGCTAAAGGTGGCCTCTGTGGCATAGCTATGGATGCTTCCTACCCAACCGCGTAGTCTGGTTCCGTGTCCTAAACTAATGTGGCTAAGCCAGTTCCTGTGTGCAGTTTGATACTTGTTCATACTACTGTGAATTGTGTTGCACATTATATAATACCAAACCATGTACATTATTGGATCAATGGAACTGTGATTCTGCTGTTCAGTTTCTTTAGCAAGTCTGCAGATACATTCAAGCTCATAGATTTAAAATAACACAGCTGCATTGCTATTACATCAATTTTATTAAGAAAGTTGCTGTCCATGGCAAGTCTCCGCCATAGAAGCCTACTACAATTCAGAAAGGGTGAAGTACGGATTCACTGAGGCCTGAAACGGGTTTGTTTGTGAACAGAACTTTTGATAGGTGGAATGCGCAAGCATAGGAGCATTCGCCAGCAATGTGAAGCGCCATCCGTACTAATGTAATTCTTAACAACTAATAAAAATGATCTAAGAAATTATGACTGCCTAGTCAATAACCAGGATTCCCCTGTAGGGCATCCAGGATATACCAGGAAAATGGGAAAAACAGTAATCTAAAGTCAATCCCTCTTCCCCCAACCAAAAATAACTGATTTGGAAAAAGTAAAAACACATTAATATTTGAATTTCAAGAATTTCGTTTTATACCTCTAGTGAGGAATTTGATGTTGAGGAAGGTCAGTCATGTGGATTTATGTTCTATTTGTGAAAAGGATGGAATTCTGCGGCGTTCCTTATTAGCTAGCGTGCTATGCAACAGGACAAGTTATGTGTTTTCGTTATGTGGTGTTTTTATGTTTCAGGAAGCAGAAAAGCATAGCAAAGATGTCACAGAATTTGATATGAAGTACTAGTAAAAATACACCGAGATGGTCTGCTTCCCGTGGTAAACGAATGATATATAAAGGAATTTGGAGTTCTTTTGAAGGTATGCACCAAGTTTTTAGGAGGAGTAGCTGATCCCATCTAGTGGAATAACGCTTGTTTTGATTTAAGTCTTTAACGAGGAGAAAGCCATTGGTTTGGAAATGAGAGTTCGAGAACCATGGAAAGATAATTAAAGGATCTTTCTTTATTACAGAGAAAGAGAAACTCAGAGAATCTCTGTTACATTATCTCCCCATGAGAAAACTCCCTCATATCCTTCACCTCCCATTTCTCTCCACAATAAAAGGTTCATTTAAATCAAAGTCGCCAACCGCTATTCGCTAACACATACATGAACCCCCATAAATGGTGGTATCTTAATCAACTACTAGTTCATTAACTGCCACTTCTAGACTTGGATTTCGACACGCCATCTGTACATGTCCTTTGCTGGGACTGGAATGTTTATCGTCAGCAATCCAGTAGCAGTATCATACTTAAAGTCAGTCTCAGTATCATCCAAGGTGCATCTCAAGGGACGCTGAGAAGAATAGGCACCGAAGCGACCACATCCCCTGACTTTAAGTTCAATGGTTGCTGTCAGAGACCCATTTTCACTCAGAGATGTCGAGAGCTCTGAGGCAACCTCACCATCAAAGCGTTCTGGTTTCTTTTCAGACAGATGGACTTCGAACTGCTCCACAGCACCACCGTTGTTGAACATGTTAAGCAAGCCAATTGGAGCAAATGAAATATCATGTGTAATTTCCTGCATCATGCATATTCAACAGATTAGGACATTCTTGCCGAATAACCAATAAATATCCAAAAAATGGCGAGGTAACTCTCAGAAATTCTCACCTTGACAGGACAGAAATGGAAGAGTTCGTACTCAAGAACTTTAAGCGTCACAGGAAGGGAAGCACCTTGTGGCAACCGGACAATCTCGCCTGAAATTCAAATTATGACTTTAAGCAATGCTGAATTCTTGAAGTCTTTGCAATTTTCATGTGTTTTCTTAAGAAGGACATCTTAGTAAGTTTACTAGAAAGATGCATTCAAATGTAATAAAGGTAATTGAAAGAACTATATACCTGATCGATGGGCATATACTACTGTTTCACCATTCCAATCTGGACCAGCAATTTGAGCCAAGTTATCAACATCCGTGGCCTTGACAGAACCAGTCAGAGTGCCAGGAGATGTGTCGTGAATACGTGTCCTCTTCGTAACTTTGCACCAACCAGCACCTTGGCAGTTGAACACACCAACCACACCAGAGCATTTATTTGCATTCCATATTTTAAGCAAGCTGCAAAATAGGATAACATCTATTAAGATCTTCTCAATGCATTGTGTGCTTCAATGGGTCAAATCAAATAGCGAATTAGAAATGCATACGTTTTCCCATCTCTAGCTGGATCAGCAAAGAGGCAGTCAATTGTGGGTCGACCAGGCAATTGACAACGAAGCACAGATCCATCAGGTAGAACTAACTTCTTCAGAAGCTCGAAGTTGTGGTTTCCGGGTTTGTCACTTTAAAGGAAAAGGAAAACAGTACTCTCATTAGTCCATGGTTCGGAGTACCAGTAAAGCCACAAAACACAACATGTAGGTCTGTTAGAAAATAATACCTGACATAAATGGGGCACCCTCCAACAGATCGAGCTGCGGAATGGTACTCGGCAGTAGGGTGTAAGCTCTGCAACAGCAGATCAAAGATCAGTATCTCGGTTTTCCATCAATTATGTTAATGGAGTTTAATTGACAATGTTAATTATCAGGTCAGTTATACTCACATGGAACATATCCCAATCAGGTTGCATGAATTCTCCGAGGAACAATGAATTGTAAGCCACAGAGGAGATGTGGACAGTGTGAGAAGCAGGATCGCGTGGGTAATAATCATCAGAAGCTCTCGCTACGGCAGTCTGCTTGACGCTGTAGATCCCATCAGTATTATGACACATGGAAGCAATGCAGCCATTGTCAGGGAAGTTCTTTGCAATCGAAGCTTCAAGTGCTTGGAGATAGCTCCGGGTAAGAGAAACTCTGCCACCATGGCCAGCGCCAAGGGTCTCAATTATGTTCTGCACATCAACTTTGACTCCATCTACTCCACATGAAGCCAGGTAAGAATGGAGCTCATTGTAGAAATTGAAGACCTTCTTTGGGTGCACCAGACCCAAGCCATGAACAGCAAGACTGTCCATGACAATATCTGGTTGGTTGCCCAATACACCAGGAGACTGAACGGGATATGCCAAAGCGCTATCATACTGTTCCATTCCAGTCCCAGCCGGTTGCACTCCTCCCCAGTAACCCGCTAGAGCATGCCATACATAGACGTATCTGTAGCAGATTGACAAAGAACATGTCAAAACTAATTGTTCATTGTATAGAATAATGAACGACCTCTAAAAGAATCTTTGCAAATGCAAGTGAAACCATATACTCTTGGGACATGTCATCTGAGTCCAACTGAGTTAAGAAATATAAGTTGAGAATAGTTTGAACTAAAAATGCTATGAAAGGGAAAGTATGTAGCTAAAGATGTTATTACATTGAGGCATAGCAAATGCAGTCAAAACGTTTTTGTGCATATTGGCTCGTCACCACACAGATCCAGAAGGAAAAGAAAAAGAAAAATTCTTAAGTAATCACGAATAAGATAGATGAAGAAAACAAAGCAAATGATCACAATTAAAGAAAACCAAGAGACATTGAAAAAGACCTTGAGTTCCGGAACCTACTTGACATTATGATTTTGCTTAGCTTCTTTAACAACATGTTTCAAGCCTGATTCTTGCTCATCCGTTTTGTCATTCTTCTGGAACTTCTCGTTCTCTTTAATTCCTGTTAGCCTGTTTGCGAATCTGTGACATAAATGTGGCAGCAGGTTAATACTATGTTTAATAAAATCAGAATCCAGACACAAAGAAACAAAAGTCTCTATATTTTTCATGTGTCAAGATGAGACCACATATTGTTTCCACATTCAATATTCATTGCATCTCTTATTAGATTTAGAATCTTGCTGAAACATGAATCGGTGCCAACGTAATTCATCAATGTCAACCTTCTTTATTCTGAGTAAGAAGACTCAAATTTTTGTCCCTACATTATATATATATATATATATATACAGAACTAAAGGAGAAAGAAAAGAATGGAAAATTTAGATATCTTACTGTGCTCCTTCTTGTACAACACAATTTGTATCGCATTTAACTTCGCTGCCAATTTGCTGCCAGCCATCATCTATAATGAGGAAACGTGGAGGAGTACCTCCCTCTGACAAGCTACATCAATCACCAACAACAGCACTTAGCATTTTTATCTTTACTGCCATTAGCATTTCAAAACTGAAATCAAAGAACTGGCCAGTACCTCTTAAGCCCTTCTTCAACACCCTCAGCTGTAACATCAGTGTAAAAAGCATCCCATGTGCACCAGCCAAACCAGTCAATGAATGAGGGTAACTGTAAGAAACCATCAAGAACTAGTTGAGGATTCACACGTTCACCACAACCTGAAGCATGCTCTTCTAGAATTATAAAAATGAAAAAGAGGCTAATTTACCTTTTTCTTCTCTTGGTGGTGAAACGTTTGTAGGTGCTTTTCAACAGCTCTGTTCCACAAAAGGTGCATATATCATTACTGTCATTTTTATGCATACTCTAATCATAGGTGTTCACAGCAACAACAGACTATTTGTGATATTTGATGTTATTAAAACTCGAAAAGAGATGAAGAATCTACATATGCGGTAGTAATATATAACTGATTGCATAGAACTTTAGAGACTTACTTTACGGCCTGGTTGATGACTTCAAAGGGATTGGTCCCAGCATGCATGTAGACAAGGTAAAGCCCTTGGTTGGTCTCGACAGCGTTATCTCCTGTAATTGAATCACACCACCAAAGAAGAAAGTTTTTTCAGTACTCCAGAAGTTATTCCTTACTAAGTCTTCAACACAAATTCTATAAACTCTATGAACAGATTCGTTCTATCACAGCTGGCAATTAGTTTCACCAGTTTGCATTAGCTAGAAATCGTACTAGCTAGAATTGAGAGTTCCTACGAACATGACAAGAATGTGACCGGCTTCATAGAGTAAATAGTACTAGCAAAACTGAAAATTCATGGAATTATTAATTAGTTTACAACAACTGGCAGGGTGCAGCTATACCATATATTAATTCTGCCACGGCCATGAGCTACTTACCACTCTCAAGGCAGATCTCCATTTCATTCTTCTCATTGCCTTGAACAACAGCACGGAACTGGCCTTCAAGAAGAGGGAGGAAGACAGTATAGATAGTTGGCGCATCTTCAGGATCGCCTTCGGTGGGGTCTTTGCTCTCCACAAGCATAAATTGAGTCTCTAAGGGAATTTCTTTCCCGCACATTCCCATCCTTTGAGTCATCCACCATAATTTGAAACGGAAACAACACAGGAATCGGAGACCCCTATTACAGCAGCAAATGTAAAATATTAAGCTAATTTCTTTGTTTCCAATCATAGTTTGCTCAACTTAAAACTTCGATTACTTCCTAAAATGCCAAAATTTCAAGGACAAAAAACCTGATTGTTAGAGAGTAGCAGATAAGATAATTCAGGAATGCATGGTTGTCGTCGTCAAATACATATAGCCGACTCCACCTAGTGGAATGGGAAAAGACTTGGATTGGTTTGATTTTGCATTTTGACATGTGAACATCAAATATGTCATCATTACATCTACCAGAATCTACTTTAACTTGCACATAATTATCCGAATAGTATGAATAGGTGAAAAATAATGACTAGTACCAAATATATATGCAATCATTTTTTTCAATTAATCAGGAGAAAGCTCACTCAAAAACAACAGTTTCATTTCTTGTCACAAATATTCACTTGACTCAATCGTATGGATATGGAAAACACGAGATTTCTAATCCTAGTAGCTAGGAAAGGGAGGAAATTAAGGTAGAGAAGTGCTTACTCTAGGACACCAACTGGAAAGACATGAAGACTTTTGCTGTGTTCAGCCGTGGCACCAATGAATGCACCAGCAACAAGCCCCAAGCTTGATCCTTGAGTAAGCACAATGTTGTCAGGCACTCCTGTGAGTATAGTCTTCCCATGGACCACAAGGTTGCCATCATTGATGGAGATCTTGGGTGTCACAGTCATCTTCGCCGGCTTTACTACTCGCTCACAATAAACTGAATACCAACAAAACAATTAAGGAAAAATCTTCAAAACATGAACTTAGAATGATCTAATTAAGAAGCTACATGTAAATCATAATTGACAAAGTTGCACGTTGAAACATGTGGCGATGTAATCTAAAGTCCCTTATGATTTACAGAACATGGAAATAAACCATGTTCCTATTACCAGATACACGAAGATGTGCTACGTATTTATACCTTTAAAGTAACAATACATTAACGTACAATTTCAACAAAATACATGATTCTTATATACTCATTTGACCAGACATACTCTTGAGTAACATATACAAACACTGTACAATTAACTGCTTGGTCTTTAATATACGAAACTCATTACTTTTACTTGTGAATTCAAGCAATTCAGTGGTCAGTCATATTATCATCATCATCATCATTATATTATTATTATTGTTCTTTGTCGTTGTTTTTCTTGTTATAGCCAATTAAGTTAGTGGTCACTAAACATGTACGAACTAAGTTTTCATCAAAAGGTTTTTCCTATCTTGAAATTATAAAGAACTAGGAAAGTAGAGAGTTTTCATGAATCATAATAAATGAAGCACTTGCGTCTAGGGATGGTAACGGGTCGGTTATTTGTGATTTTTGGTAAAACTGAAACCGAAACCGTTTAGCAAACCGAAAATCGAAACCGAAACCAAAACCGACGGGTTTAAAAAATTCATATCCAAAACCGTAACCGACGGGTTTTTAAAAACCCGAGGATAACCGAAACCGATTACTTAAAAAAAATCAATTTAAATAGAAAAAAAGTCCAAATTTATTAAAAAAATATTAATTTAAATGTAAAAAAATCTAAAAATACAATAAATCACAATCTATACATATTAAATAATAAAATTAAAAATATATATATACTACATCATTGTAAATATTTAATTCTAAAAAAATAAAAATGAGAAACTATTAGTCCATCATACAATAAGACAATAAAATTATATTATATAAAAATAAAAATAAAAATAATAAATATATTATTTTATTATATATATTATATACATGTGTGTAATATAATATATATATATATATATATATATATATATATATATATATATAATAAAATACTAATCGAATTTCGGTTTTTGGTTTTTTTTAATATCAAAAATCAAAATTTATCGGTTTATCAGTCGGTTTTGTTTTATAAAATCCAAAACCTAACGGTTTCCCCATCGATTTTATTTATTAATTTTTTATCAGACGATTATCTATCGATTTTAAATACAATGAGTACCCGTTGCCATTCCTACTTGCGTCTGGTGAATCAGACGTATGGCCCACAAGTTACGTGTGAGTCAGTTCGCCAGGAAGCAAATTTTTTCTTTATTATGAAGAAATTGGTGAGAAAAAAGATCCAAAAAGATATGAAGAAAAGTTTAGAAATGTCAGAGAGCAATGATTATGTTCACAAAAAGAAAAAGAAAAAGAAAAAGAAAAAGTAGCAAACTTTCAGAGCTTTTTATTTTCACGAAAAAGTCCTTGTACCTTTGTGAAGAGCATTACGAGGACTAGGGGGGTAAGAGCGTAAAAGTAAGTTTCTTGCAAGTAGATACGCTGACGGCGCAAGCTTCAACTATTTGTGATGTAGCAACTGTACGGACAGAATTGCGACAAAAAAAAAAAAAAAAGGGTACGAACAGAATCAGTAAGTAAAAGCCATTTCATCATTGGCAGAGGGCAACGGCGCAAATAACGAAAGAATCCAAGGGCGAAATAGTCCAAAAATTTATCCGAAATTAGTAAAATCACAGAAAGAAAACATCCAAAGCCTTAAAAATAATAGCAAGTAACATATAGTATTTTAGTATTATATGTGAAGTCCAGCAAAGTCCAGCAAAATACTAAAAGTTATCACCTGTTATTTGATTTAGTGGTATAATTCTCATTTTAAATGCGAGAAAACTTAACATCAAGTTTTATGTGTAACATCTTAAATGATATAAAATAATTTAGATCTTTCTAAATAAATAAAAAAAATACTAAAAGTTGAAAAATCAGAGATTTGGATCATCTCGTAACATATAATATTATGAGAAAACTTTAATGTTGGTAAAGTATTTAGATCATTTTGTCATAATTACATAAATAGTTCACCGCTATTAAATCGACGAAAAATCCTAAGACATGTTTGTCGAAGTGAAAATAGATTTGAAATGAGCAAGTAGTCTTGCAATTCAATCATCTCCTGAACGTCTCAAATTCTTCTTGAAAAACATAGCAGGTGGTGGAACCGAAGATCGCAAAACACTCGCTGCTCGTACAATGATTTTTCACGAACCAAAAACAAAATATATATCTCAAAATTTCGAGCAAATTCCACCACATTCTTCTCAATTTTATATAAATATATATATGCATGGAAAAGTACACACCTGTAATTTTAAAACTTTCATTTCGTAGCACAAAAAAAAAAAAAAACAACAACAACAACAACAACAGAAACACCAACAACAAGAAGTATCTCATTAAAAACTCAACAAAATAGATAGACGAAGTTACACCACGGAATATATAACGTCCTACTTAAGGTGAAGTCTTCGGCATGAAAAAAAAAATAGACAGCCACCAGGAACTCACCTTAATTTATAATATTAAGAACAAGAATACGTACTAGTCTTTTGATACTCGCTTTTGCTGTATATTCTTACTACTACTCAGCAGAAGCGCATTCCAAGAAGGGAAATGCAAACTTCTTTTGAGAGAAAAGGGAGAAAACGTAAGGGCTCACACGAGTTTCTCAACAATGAGCTAAGTGATCAATCTTTTTCTTCTGAGAAGATGATCAGCTGGGGCGGGGTTTATATTGTATGGTGGGGGATTAATCAGTGAACGAGTTTTCTAGAGGAAGCGAGTGAGAAAATGACACGTGAGGTCAAGTTGTTCGGTGTTTTATGTTGTCTTAAGATAGATATTTTTGGATTTTCTTTTTACTTTTTTTTACGAGGGCAATTTCGGGATTTGAGGGGTCATCAATGTTGAGATTCATGACTACAGGAAAGTCCATAGTTGTCTTTTGTGTTGTAAATGAGATTTCCTTAGGTGAAAAGAAAGGCAAAGGCACAGGCACGGCAAAATTGTGACCAAGAAACAGTATCGAATGTTGATTTTTATTGTTATTAGTCAATCAATTTTTTTTTCTTCTTTAGGTATATGACGGCAAATTTAGGATTTATGATTCTAAAGTTCTAGTGTGGTGATAAAGTTATGATCATATGATTTATTGCATAAATTCAAACTTACATAATATACAATAGATCGGGGGTTCATTTACAAAATCTTACACATAACCATAATTTTGTATCAAAAGTTTCAATTTCAAACTTCCTCTTAATTAAGTTGGTAGATGTAGTTATTGTATTGTCGTATTACATATAGTTTGTAACATTCAAATCAATTTAATGTGATTCAGTATAAAAAATAAATTTCTCGTTAGCAAAAAAAAAAAGGAGAAATGTGAAGTGTTTTCCTGCTATTTGAAATAGTTGGATTTTTGTCGATGAGGTTTTGTCTAGGTTAAAGTTAAAGCTTTGAGACCAAAGCTTAATTAAATATCCCTATCAACAATAGCATTTATTCGATATACGGTATTCTCTCCTGTTAAATATGAGTCATAATGTAATTATTGATTATTGTACCTCTTGATTGTATGATTCTCTGCCACTATATGTAAATTTTGGCATGAATCACCCTTTTTTCGAAAGGAAAGAAAGAAACAATATAATCGTGTTTTCACCTTACCATTTGAGGTCAGTAACTTATCTTTTATCTTGGCGTATATATACAGACTCTCTTTGCAAGATTAATATATAAAGATGTCACCTAATTCACCAAAAAGTTGACTCTTTAATTTTAATTTCCCATGAAAAATTATTAGGGGGACAAACATAACCATGTTTGTAGTTTAATAAATGCTAATGCTAAGAGAAATGGTTTTTACCACAATTTTGAGATGCAAAATGGTGTCAACTGAGATCTCAAATTATCAGTTATTTCATGATAGAGTTAGCATCATAAAAAGCATTATGGTAATAACTTTTCGAGACTATCTTATCTGGTGGAAAGAGAGAAATCATCCTTGATTCAAAGTTGGCCATGCTCCGTTAATTAAAGAGTATTGTTATAAATTACTCGAGTGATATTCCAACACTCTCTATAAAATAAGAAGCGTATTATACAAATTGAAATATCATTCAAATAATATAAAACATTACTCTTAATTAAATTGCAGATAAGCTAAGGTCTGCTTTATAGCTACGCTTAGTTGTGGACACTATTCAAAGAGACGTAATGCATTTTCTTTTCCTTATCCTTTATAAAGTTTTATTCCTTCATCATCTAAGCTAGCTTTGCATAATTTGGGGTTTTTATTCTCCTAAAAGTGGTTGTGCTAATTCAAATGTGCTAAGATAAGTGATAAGTTTGCATGTGATTGAATCAGTACTGCTCCATTCATTTATATCTCTTCGTGCAGATCGTATAGGGTTTTCTTATATTCCATTTTGTATAAGAAGATTAGTGTTCCAAATCCAACCTATGTTATTCTGCCTTTGATTTCTGAAAAAGGTATCAATTAATGGAATAGTTTTTAAGAATTAGGACAACTCAACATAAATATAGACAAGTACAAGTAAACTGATAATGATAGTGAATAGACGCGTGCTAGACAATTTCTTCATTTTTTTGGTTAATTCTAGATATTGGTTATGTTTCTTTTAATGCAACATGATAATTGTAAACTCTTTGGCTAGTGAAATTTTAAGAGAGTTGAATCCAAAAGTTATAGTATGGGAAAATGAAACTACTCAACCACTTGGTTGGAAAAAATCCTTTTATAGCTTAGGCTTGTTAGAGTAACTCCAAGAGCTTAGCCAAAATGGTTTTTTCGCCAAACTAGTGAGACTATCAATAAAAAATACGTCCAACAGACTCGCCATTTTTGCTCGCCATTTTGATACACTTGCTACTTCCTCTTTTCGGCTCGCTCAACCTGGTGAGTAAAACAACCTCGCCAAACTATAGTTTAATGCTTTTGTTTTTGTAGATGATGAATAGGTGGGGTTGATAATGGGAAAATATGAACAGGGGGGAGATGATATCAGAAGTGTTAATTTTATGGAGTGGAGGAGAACGGTTGAAACGTTAATGGAGGAGGCTGATTAGGATTAGGGTCGAAAAAGTTATTTTATAATAGTGGAATGTTTTAAAATTGTAGTATGACCAACAACTTTTCTTTATATTCCAAATTGTCCATTAAATGTTTTTAATTCCCAATAAAGCCTTTTTGATATTCTATTTATTTTGTGTAATTTTTGTAATAATCATGAAAAAGATGTGTTGAAATTAATATGAAACTTTAAAACATAAATATTAAAGTGTAAAAAAAAAATAAAAAAACTATAAACTAAAAACTAATAATAAGAAATTAGTGTATTAGTTAAAATAGAGAGTTTGTTGGAGTTAGACTTACTGACATATATGTTGGTGCACCCTATCACAATTCAAAATTATTTTAGCAACAAAATTACTAGTTACTAACCTTTATATGATCAGATACACGTCACGATTAGGATATGATTTTAACCTCATTTTATAAAAAGAAACAAAAGTTACAAAATCACATTAAAGGTAATTTGGATAAGAGAGAATTATTGACCCAGAGGAAAAAGAGAAAAAAAAAACGAAAAAAAGATAAGAGAGAATTTGCAATCAAAGTTGAGTCAACTATAGGATTTGACATAGAAGGGACATTTAACAAAACCTAATTACTTGCTTTTCTTTTCTACTACTACTACAATGCTTTTCTTTAATTTAAAAATTGGATTAACAAAAATTGCAGTCATTTTAATCACTAAAAAATAAAAAATAAAAAACAAAAAGTGAGGATCTATCACTAAACGTGGGCCACTCATAACGTACCACACGTATGCACTCCAGTCAAAGATCTCCCTATTTGTCACGTCAGCTGCGTATCTGGGAATCTGCCAAAGAAGCATGGGCCCATCCACGTCAGCGGTTGGCTGTGGCATATTCCGCTGTCCACATGACTCATAATATCTTTGACCAAAAAAAAAAAACAAAAGAAAATCTCATAATATCAAATTGCCAAACTCTGTTTGCGATAAGGGACGGCATCAGAAATTCAGTACTAGGGGGCGATATTTTTTTTGTACAGTATTATTTTATATAATATTTTTTTTATATAATATCAATAGTGAAAGTGTCAAAAATTAGTTCACTGTCAAACATTAAAATTCTATGTATTTACGAGATTTGAACTATGATTTCCATTTTAGAAACTAAAACCTTAAATTATCTAAGCTTAATGCTTTTACAAACTAGTTTTGTTGCTTTATACACATACTTATAATTGATTAAAAAAAATCTAAATTGACTAAAGAATAAAACATCAACTGATAAAGAGAAAAAATATATAAATGACTAGAGAAATGTTTAAAAAAAACATGGCTCACTAAAATTATCCACTAAAATAATCTATTTATTTCATAAAATTGAGCATTAAAATACAATGAACAAAACACACACTAAAAATTAAAAAGAAAATGTTTCAATCAAATTAATTACCTTGATTGATGTCTTACCTCAAGAGTAAAGATGCTTGCACACTGAAAAAAAAAAAAAATATATATATATATATATGTTACTAATAAAATGATAAATATATATATATATATATATATATATATATATATATATATATATATATATATATATATATATATATATATATATATATGTGTGTGTTACTAATAAAATGATATAATTAAGTAAAAGCAATAACTAAAACTGTTTTAGTGATATATTACCTTAGCTTCGTTTGTCTAATTTTGAATAAAGATTTTGTATAATTTAACTAAATCTGTTTTAGTTGGCATAATTATGCCTAAAATTGTGTTTGGAATAACTTGTGTTGTGGAATTCATTTTATTTATAAATGAATTCATAAGGATTTGTATTTATAAATGAATTATTTTATTTGGAACTGTAATTTGCAACACATGTGGAATTGAAATTAAAAATTATATTTTACTCAAATACCCCTTCTTTATTCTATTGGCATTAGTAAAATTTAGAAATGATAAACAAGAACTTTTGAGGTATCCAACTAGCATTAACATGAACTGATGATATCCTAACTTGTTAATTAACTGTTTTCTTCGTGTTTTATTGGAAGAAGAAGGGTTAGAGAGAGGGTTTCAAATATTTTTTATTTTTTTTATCTTTGTATTTAAGTCAAAGTTAAACTTAAGTGTAAGAAAAATCTAGAGGGGTAATTTTGTCTTCAAAATATAGGAACTAATTTAAAAAACGTGAATTTGTAAATTTCACCTCTTGAGCAAGGATTTGTGTTAGGCTTAAGGAAATCTAGGATTTGCAAATCCAAGATTTTCAATTTATTAAAGTGTTGCTTCCAAACATAAAAAATTGGATTTGTAAATAATTTTTACAAAATTTTGTAGAATTCATTTGTTCCAAACAGTCAGTAAAAAAATATTTTGAATAATTTTTTTAATGGAAAGTGGGGGCAAAGTGGTTTTAAAAAAAAATTTACTTTCAACTTTTCTCTTTTAAAAGTTTGGGGGCCGGAGAGGATTTTTTTATAAAAAAAATACCTTCAACTTTTTCTTTAAAAAAAAAAAAGATTGGGGATTTGGGGCTTTTAAATCCGTCTCTGTCTGCGACAGTGTCTCTCAAGCAGAATATAATTTTGTTTTTTAATAACTGATAAAATATTGAACGATCCTTGAGACTCACATCAATATTTAAATATAGTCACATAACTCTGTGTTGGAAATTTATGGCCTGAATTAATTGAGCACAACTAATCGAGACTAATCTTAAAAAAAATAATTTCTTAATTAATTGAATTTTGAGATGTGAACAAGAATGTATAAATAAGTATTATTTCATAAATTCTGTAACATGCTTCTTTTCGATATTCAAGAATATTGTAGTTGTCTGACCAGAAAGATAAAAAGAAGAATATATGTAATGTCACAGTCAACGGCCATATATAATATTGAGAAATGCATTTTTAAGTATTAAAGTATATCTAGCACTTATTGGTCTTTATCGATCATTATTACATGGAATAAGACTGGTCAAGAATAATCAATGGAAATGACTGGTACAGGACGATCCCAACATATATATCCTAATTGCCCATCTATGCTGATATACTGTATACTAAGGAACATGACATAAAATAATTCACTCAAATTATAAGTAAATACATAATTAAAATATTCATCGTTCACTAACAGATGGTACATTGAACATGGATAAGCTTTTGTATGTTAAAAAGCTTACCAAATGGTTGTGTTTAGAACAACATTTTTTGTGATATTATTACATGTTATTAATTTACTGTCTTATAGTATTACTATTATCACTTATTATTAATTTATTCGTTTTGTAAGTGAAGACCACCAAAGGGAAGTTCGCCCACGTCACGGCCATCCAAGTTAGCATCCGACAGAGACCAAGGTCGCACACTGATGTCCAAACACGTGTTTGTTTGTACTGTTTTATTTTATGAACAAGAATGTATCAAACTAGGATTCTGCAAACATCGATCGTCTTAGTCTTATGATAATGGCCATTTCTTGGTGTCTAATAGCTCTTGACCAAAAAAATAAAATAAAAAAAATATTTCATCCCAAGAATGATTCGTACATCGAAAGGAATATCAATAATTGGCATATGAATGACCAATCTTTGATCTCAAAAGAGGAATTAATAAAATGATGCTAAATCTTCGTAATTAGGATTATATTAATTATTGCCTAAGCAAGTACTTACTCTCATAAATAGATAAAGTTAGTAGTGTACGATAACATTTTCTGAAAAAATTAATTTAGCCATTGTTAAAAAAAGTATTAATATATAAGTGTTAGATTATATATTTTAGTTCTCACTAAACAAAAATTATAGATCTGTCTTTATTCTTAATAGGGTGAATAGCCCCGGATCCCCCTATGATCAAGCAAAACTAGCTATAACGTCCTTATGGTCTAAAAAATATAGTCGGATCCTCCTGTGGTCTACCTGTTGATGCACACCACCTCCCTCCATCAAATTTTTCGTCATTTTTGATAGAAAGTGTGACAAACGCGCTTAAAATGTGTTTTGTATTAGTTTTTAACGTATTTAATAATAAAATAATATTAGTAATTAAAAAAAATATATTTTTTCTTTTTTCTTTTCATTTTCACCTATTTTTTTATTTATCACTAAATTAAAAAAAATCATCTAGTTGAATACGTTAAAAACCAATAAAAATCGCATTTTATTCGCATGTGGTACATATTCCGTCAGTTTTGACGAAAAATTTGACAGAGGGGGACTGTGTGCATCAACGGGTGGACCATAGGGGGGTCTGGCTATATGTGTTAGACCACATAAGGATTATAACTAATTTTGCTTGACCACAGAAGGTCCAGGGCTATTCACCCTTCTTAATATGTACATGTGTGTGACATTTCATGCTATTGCACATATGTTTGAGAAACTTAAAAGATTGGAAATTTTTAGCTAAATTTTCTAAAGCAAATAAATCATGCATTATTTATATGTTAATAAGATCAGTTATATGAATTTAATAACATCACTTATTTTGTAGGAATTGGTCTCTACTATTAGCAATCACACGTGAGGGATTTACATTGGCTATTGATTACCAAACACCACCGCCTTTTTAAGCTAAAAATTCTAGCCACGCTTTAAAGATTATAGTCGCAAATGCTGACTCAATTGCAAAGTGAGAGAAAAATTAATAAGGTAAATTTCACATTTAGTTTTTATAACTTACATATTTTTTTAATGTTGTTCCTAATGTTCTAAAAGATTCATAATAGTCTTTAATATTTACAAAATTAATTCAAAATGGTCCATATTGTTCAAAATTAATAAATTTGATATTTATTATTTTTCAAAAAATTTAATTTAGTCCCTATTATTTTATTAAAAAAAATTCAATTTAGTCCCTATATATGATCCCTATGTGAGGACTAAATTGAAATATTCCGAAAATAATAGAGATTAAGTTGGCTAGTTTTGAATAATAAGGATCATTTTGAATCACTTTTGTAAATATTAAAGACAAATATATATTTTTTTTAAACAATAAGGATGAACTTAAAAAAATATGTAAACAATAAGGACTATAGGCATAATTTACCCAAAATTAATAATACAAAGATGTGGGATATAACATACAACTGACTTGTAGATTGAATGTGAAACCTCACGAGCCCAAGGTTTTAGCCTAACTTCAACGTTATTAACAATTTTTTTTTGTCCACAACAATTATAACTAGGAGTGTAATTGGCTTGTGAACTTAGGTCTGACATTCCCTCTTGATTTTTTTTATCTTTTTTTATCTTTCGCCTAACCGGTTGAAAGAATCTGCTCTATAGATTTATTTTGCAGTAGTACGGTTAGCAATTTCCACGTAATATAATAATAATAATAATAAACTATAATTGGGTGGCATTTATATATTTTCTTTGGTTTTAATTACAAGTCAAATCTAATTTGTTTTTTGAGAATTTAAAGTAAATTATCTTGAATTATAGATTTTATTCTTTAATTTTTACCATCTTTATCTCCTATGTTGTTATTATCCATTAATTTGTGATGAAAAATTGGCCCTCCTTCATTCTCTGTCAGCAATCTTTATTCAAGACATTCTCTGATTCATTGCAGTGCCCTAGTGGCAACTCTACAATGTCACAGTACCAAAAGGCTAAACGATATTGTTTACTTCTTTTTTCTTTTATTGTCATACTACTACTCGTACTATATATATATCGCTTTCCTACTTTCCATATCTTTCATGTTTATGATAAGCTTTTGATGAGACTGTAGAATTTTCAGGTATACTCTTCTAGAAACCTTTCAAAGTAGATTCAACTATTTTTTTTATTTTTTATGACAAGGTACTCATCTTAAATAAATTTATCCCGAAGTAACAAATTCCGTAGAGTAGTGGCCCACTCCAATGTAAGCTCTAGATTAATAAAAGATGATAAGGGATATAGAAAAATTTTGAACCCGAGACCATAGTCATGACGAGCCGTTATTTTATCACTTCACTCAACCTTTAAAGACATTTATCTAGCAGCCATTCATTTAAGACATGGTTTTAATGTGATGAAAGATATCCACCGGCTATCACAATCTGATGGTTACAAATTCATAAACGTAAGAAGATCACATCTTTCCGCCACGGCAGTGTCCATAGAACCATCGTACGTGGTATATATCAACTGCAAAGAACAATGACAGTGAAGAATAAGTTTACGTAAATCCAAAAACGTTTACATATTCTTCCACGAATAAGTCATATATACATTTTCCACGCGTAAGTCATGTAGTTTGGTGCAATGCATATATACTAGAACAAATTGTTCTCTTCTTGCCTATTTATAGGTGCATGTCACCTATTTATTAAGTTATAAAAATCTGTAAATTAAAAGGAAGATATAGAAACTCAATGCTTAAATAGAGCTTCCATTTTATTAAATCAAGCAATTTTCAGATCGTGCACGTAGACATAAAAGACATGCAATATTAAGTGTTTAGCCGATACACATAATTCGTCAATATTAAGAATTATGAGTTTTATTTTAAAACTAATTAGTGCTAATTGGTGTTGCCTAGAATCTTATAAGATAGTTTTAAAATTTATATTGTATATTCTAATGTTCTTCTCACATGTGACCTAATTTGAAACGGATCACACGTACGTTAGAGATAGATTACGTACAATAAAACTAGACCAAGAGCCTAACTCAAGTTTAATCTTAAAACTAATTAATTAATGTTAGGTAGAATAGCTAAGAATCTAATAAGATAAACTTGAAATTTATAATTTTTCATTCTTATTGATTTTTAAGATATGTTGAACCATCTAATTAATAACATTTTCACCTAATTCCCACTTGCGTATTCCTCAAGAGGTAGGTAGAACTTGCCATGCAATTTGATCAATCATTTCCCCTATAAAATTCATCAATCTAACAAGTCAATATATAACTGTTGAACTGCATACGAAATATTTAAAATGTTTTCGATCTTTTCTCCCCCCGTGGATGCATAGTAGAAATTTTGGTTAGGATTAGGAACAAGATTTAGGTGTGCTCATACTTCAAAGTTTCTAGTTTTTAGATAAGATAGTCAATTAATAGTTACAATAGTCAGACTATAGCTTTAGATGGTTGATGGGGGTTATGCGAAATATCTTTAGGTCGCAAAATTACTTAACTTTGATATTTAAAATAACTTTAGCCTCCAATAATTTTGATATTTAATTAAAATTATTTTGGCTCCCTCCGATAAAACTATCTATATATGTCTGCCCTATATAATCATCAATTGAGATTTAGGTATCCAAATTATTAATTGTTAGAAAACTTATATATATCATTATATAGAAGTGCATGGTCGTATCGCATTAGACCCAACTCTAAAGTTATAAATTAACGGTACCTCATTTTTTTATGATTAAAAAAACTCACCTTAAATAAGATCACATTAAATCCACTTTAAAATTATAAATTAGGCAACCATGGTTATGTATGTGTTTTTTTTATTCAAGGGAAACCCTATGATCATATAACACATATATAACTAGTGGGAATAAATCTTTTCTTGCCCTAAAACATATTTCAAGTAAGTCAAGAATTAGACAACATTTACTGCTACTTAGCCAAAAAAAAAAAAAAAAAAGAGTTGAACAATATGTGTTAAGTGTTAACAGGTCATGTTTCGAACTTGAGGTCATAGGCTAAAATAAAACAATGTCCTACCACTCTACCCGGACCTGGGGAACGGACTTCTTTAAGGTGATGTGACTTACCTACCTATATCAAATTTGTCTTGGTTACAATATAGTCTATTATTGTAGTGAACCAAAAAAAAAAAAGAATGATCTAGAATAGAAATAGGATATGGATATTTATGAGAGACGAACCCAAATTAACCAACCTCTACTATCCATGTGTTGCACTACATGCCTTACAAAATTTTCTAGTGGAATATTGTGGGTAAATTTCACATTTAGTCTTTATTATTTACTATTTTTTTCAAATTAATTCTTAATATTTTAAAAGATTTATAGAGGTTTGTAATATTATAAAGTGATTCAAAATAGTATCTATTATTTAAAACTAGTTAATTTAGTCTCTATTATTTTTCATTAAATTTTATTTAGTCTCCAAATAGAGATAATATGTATAGATTAAATTGAATTTTTTTAAGAAATAATAGGGATTAAATTAAATTTTTTAAAAAATAATAAGGACCAAATTAATTAAATTTGAACAATAAAAATTATTTTGAATAATTTTTATAAATATTAAAGATTTTTATAAATTTTTTAAAATATTAAAGACTATATTAAAAAAATATTTAAAATTTACCCAAATATTGTTCTTATAATATGATATTAACATCATGTTTTGACCCTTGAGCGTGTATGTATAGGGATCTATAATTTTCTCATATGATTGACATTTTTCTTGATTTCTTCAATTACACATATCTCTTTTGGACAAGACTTGTGGAAAATAATAATCCATGTGCATGATCATATTAGGACACATGTTAAGTTAGACGCAAATCCAGCTTGCAATCATTTAATTTCCATAAAATTCGATATCGTGCCACTCCAATCATTTGAAATTGTCATTTTCATGATGTGACATGGATCAATAATTGTGATCGCATGACGTTATAAACTTAATCATTCATGCACCTTGGTTGTCATCCTCGCAGTTTTCCAAGATAGTTGGATATTTTTTTAGTGACTTGCAAAAATTGAAATAAGGTCACCGACCAAGTCTAACAAAGTTGCTTTTATGTGATATAAAAATTACGGTTTCAATCATGAAAATAATTTTTTATAAAAATATAAATTAAAATTGTGTACAATAAATTTAAAAGTAAGTCCGATCATTTATAAAATTTACATATAACAAGAGTTTTGCATACTTAACTCTTCTTTTAAGTGAAAAAATGACTTAGTACTTCTTTTTCCAATTACTAAAGATGATAATCGCATCATATATATTACCATCTTTTTGTCAAACTCCAATTATGTGTGCTAACACTATTGGTGCAAGATTCTTTTGCGTTGATTGAAATTGTAATCAAAGCAACAATTTACTCTGACAATCTTTTCTTGGGCCTTGGAGCTATCTTAAAACATATTTGGGCTTAAATTATCAAATGGGTCTCTCTCTGTCTTTTAAACATGACTGATTTCAAGAATGATATCTCATACAAAATTAGATATGAACATAAATATACTAACAATACTGTAAATAGATAATTTTTTTTTTTTTATATTTATATGAGAATCAGCTTTTGTAGTTTTATACTTTTGCTCTCCTTGGCTTTGTATTCTTTATATTTACTTGTTGAGCTTAATTGATCCACTTGTTTTTAGTAAAAAAAAATACATGACTGACTTCTTAATGGCCCAACTTACAATTACTGTTTTAGGCTATATACATCACATACGTGATGGGCTCGTGGATTTAGTTAGTGGAAGTTCGTGGTCGAACCATGTTCATGATGAGCCCAAATATCGTGCTCATTCTCAGCTCGGTACGAACACGAGCTGCTCATGAACAATTTGTTTCACCTACGATCTTACTTTAAATGCTAGTGAGGACAAGAAACATAAGTGATTCCAACGGCACGAGAATTTTCAGTCCTTTGTTCTAATCAGCTGATGTAGTGGCTAGAGTCCAGAACTTTTCATTTCAGATTAAAATTATGAGTACCAAATACGCTATACCGTGAGATCCTGCTACATGTCCAGCCCAAATGATGTCTTACCACATGACATCAACTCTCGGACTCAGAGATAGAGTCAAGATGCGCTAGTCAGAGAGGTCAGTAAAAGCACTCATACATAAAGGGTTCAATATAGTTATTTTTTTTCTTTTTACAATAAGATTTAATTATTTTTTTAAAATTCAAGATGTGCTTGTGAAAATCCTCACCATAATGTGGTTTTGCCACTACTCGAACCACATAATAATTACATGCATATAGAACTGAGAACTTACCTCCACTCATTTGTTCATCCAATCAGTCGGATTAAAACTTTTTCTCTTTCTTATACATATATCAGATTAGTCAGTCTGTTGATTGTATTATGAATCTGATACTTTTCGAAAAGTGCAAAGAAAAAAGCAAACAATGAAATAACCATCTCCAACCAAAGCAGTTCTTTGCCTCTTCTGATATTTGGTGCACACGGGTCTCTTCATGTCCACTTCTCACCCTTATTTTTTCTTTATGGTAGGTGTCACTTACAACAAAAAACTTCAACTCTGTTAATTAAATCGAAAGGAATTACGACAGTTCGATTCATGAAACTCTTGCTATTCACAAAATTTAGCGAAACACCCAATCTGGCATCATTGAGATTACAGGTCCACCTCTGGCTAGTGCGTATACCTTTTGCTATGCTATAAATTTGAAAACAACCATAGGTAAGCTAATTCAATAGTTTGCTTGGTCAGGAGTCATCAATACAAGGAGAATGCACATGCCCTTTGTGAATCCAGTGGACCACTAGAGTGATAGAGGAGCTACTACCACTTAGGAAAGGGCCTTTGTTACCTCGAGTTAGATAAGGTATGATCATCTTACTTAGGAAAATAAAATACTTCTCCTTCCCACTGGGTAGACAAATATCTATTGAAACCTTTACAAAATGTAATGCCATGGCTGGTAATGAGGGTAATCTTTCATGGCTACCAATATGACACACCACACCTCATTAATGAGCGGACGTAATATTTTTTTTCCCTTGAAAAATAAAATACTTCTCTCTCCCATTGGGTAGACAAAAACATTTATTGAAACCTTCACAAAATGTAATGCCATGGCTGGTAATGAAGGTAATCTTTCCTGGCTACCAATATGACACACCACATCACAAAGGTCCTATTCCCTCCTTAAGAGGCAACTCCACATAAAGAGTTACATTTATTCTTTTGGTAGGATAAAGAAAACATTATCTATTGATTCAAAGACACTATCTTGATTTTCCACGACTCTCACCACCTAGTCAATTACATTCCAAATTCATGCGTGCTTTCCATCAAGTATTTTTCTAGGAAAGGAGGAATCGATTATAATAAAGTTGTCGCGGTATGGCTGCAAGGCATAGGTCATGAGATTGACAAAACATGAAAATTTGGGAAAAGACTCTTGGAATATTGACAAACAAAAAGCTTTACACTAATGAATATAGGTATTACAACATATTTACAATCACAGATGTGACCAACTTCAAAGCCTCCACACATCCTTCCAACCCTTGGAACAAACAAATCAACGTAGTTGCACTTCATGAAAGAAACTGGGGGAATCTAGATCTAAGTTATATCCCCTCACAAAAAATAAATAAAAAGAAAAACGGAAAGAAAAGATGAGACACAGACAAGAGAAGGAATTTGGTTGCCAAAATATAAATTCTCTTTTCAGACTCCATTCATTCATATTCTGACTGGAGATTTCCGTTCAGGCTATCTACCTTCGTTGTTAAGCTGTAATGATCCATCCTTCATCAAATTCAAACTGAGACTATTGTAGCGTTCTCTTGAATACTGTCGTGATGCTTTTCTCCAGTCTGTGCCTGCCTTCATCATTGCAGCAAACTCATCGTAACTTATACGTCCATCCTGCATTCAACAAGAATGAACTTCAGGCTCGCGTATGGATATATAAGATCATCGTACCTTATCTACTTTTCTTTGATACCTCTAATATCATCTCATTGTTGTCATGCATAAGATCAAAACACTAACACATCCGTATCTTTTCTAGGAACTATTACATGTTCCAAATGCCATTTTTAAAAACTAAAGTGAAAAGGGAAGAGCTCGAAAAAAGAGTTAGAAAACTGTAAGATATACCGACCTTGTCCGTGTCCACATCTTGAATAATTGCATTGATAACTTCTTCGCTGTTGTTGTCAATCTCATCAGCTAAGGCATCCCTTAGCTCATCAATCTCTATGTAGCCATTCTTGTCTTTGTCAAAGAACTCAAAGGCTTTCCGCAAGTGCTCATCGTTGCCCATTTTTCTCAGGTGGACAGATATTGCCACGAATTCCCCGTAGTCCAGATATCCATCCTTATCGAGATCTCCCTGTGAAAAATCACAGAAACAATCTCTTAATTACACAACACGGATAAAATTAAGGATGTGGCATCACACCAAGTACCCAAGGAAACGAATACTAGATGGATGTAACTATCAATGTTGGCTGGTGAAACAGTACGGCAATCATAGCGCAGATTTTGTTCTATCATCTAGTGACGCAAGAGCAACTCCATGAAACAGGAGGTGGAAAGGTGCAAACACAATGATTACACTCGTGTTCTCAGATTTCCATGACTAAGAATATTTTGAACAGTAGTATAGCAGAAGATCGACATTTTCGTAATAGAGATTACACTAATGAGAAGGTCAAGTCTGAGCAAGCACTTACAGCATCCATAAGAATTTGAACATCTGAATCTGGTATCTGATGACCAAGCTTGTGCAATCCAGCTTTCAATTCATTAATGTCAATTCTCCCTCTTTTTCCAGTATCCATCAATTCAAAAACCTCTTTTATGCCAGCCACTTCTTCAACTGACAGATGCTCGGCAATTACCTGATATTCAAAAAGCATTTTTAGGAACCAAATATATGAAATTATTACATAAAATATCATTTATATAGATGGACCAGTTCCAACATTAATTCCTGAAGAAGGAAAGCAAAAATCACAAAAGCCCTCAGCTGTTACCCTTAAAGCTCTTTTCTTCAGCTTGTTCATGACAGAGAATTGCTTGAGCCTTGCTTTCACAGTTTCACCCAGAGACACATTTGGAGCGTTCTTGGCATTTTGTAACCAAGGATGATCTGCAAGTAATTACAAAGCAACTATCTTTATTTAGAACTTATGATTCCGACACGTATGAACTGGGGGTTAGAAGAGCATAGGAGTAGGATATATCTGTGCTTTACCTAGCACTTCTTGAGCAGTAAGACGCTGCTTAGGGTCGGGATTGAGCATCCTCTTCACAAGGTCTTTTGCACCATCAGACACCTTCGGCCAAGGGTCCCTTTTGAAATCTACAACAGACCGAATGATTGCTTGGGCAACCCCTTGTTCAGTTTCTGCAAGGCAAGGAAAATTTCGAAATATGAGAATCTAGAATTGGCTTGTTAAACGAAATTTATTAATACTCTAGGTCCAGAAGGAACAAGCCTGGGACGCACATGTTATGTGGCAGTTGATAAGCAATGAGTGGTTAATCAGTAAAGTTCAGTTATATTTGGTAGCATCCTTTGCCTATCATTATACAAACAAGTGACAAGCACAAAACTTTGACATAAAGCATTACCAGGAATAGCAAACAGCCAAACAGCCAAACAGCTACCTAGCCAATACGAGGGAGGGAAAGAACAAAACAAAAATGACATAATCTTTCTAACAAGTCTACTCCTCTCAATGTGCATAACTCATAACCAATCCTAGAACTGATCCCGTGTCTGCATCCTTCGAAGACTAGAACCATTGCTGCTCTATCCTTCTCTTTATATTACCCTTCTCAGCATAGTATATTCTTTTTATCTATTAATATTGTTAACTTTTACCGTGATAGGTTGCTTCTCCAGGCACAAAACTGGAAGCTGCTTTGAATTGCATTGCAAACAAAGCTTCAGGAAAATAGCTGAAACCTATGCTAATCCCCAGGTCTAGAAGCCTCTTGGTTGCAGACTTATATGGATTAACATGTACTTTTGAAACTTAAATGCCGACCCACATAAACACATTTCTTAAATCCCTTTTTTCTTTTCACACTGATAAGAGAAAACGACTCTCATGGAAGAGGATACTGACCTGCCCAAAAAGGAGGAACACCACAAAGTAAGATATAAAGAATAACTCCAGCACTCCAGACATCAACTTCCGGTCCATAGTTTCTTTTTAGCACCTCCGGTGCCATGTAGTAAGGGCTTCCTACAATTTCATTAAATCTCTCACCTGCAAAATTACAAAAAGGATTAGCCAGTTGGAAAGGAAACATTAACGATTTATCGCAGCCAATAAGCAAATTACTGAAATATGATAGGCTAATAGTCGGAAAAGAGGAATTACCGGGTTTAAAAAACACTGACAGCCCAAAATCGATAGCCTTCAGTGCTGCAGTTTCCTTCTTGTTTGCAAATAAAAAGTTTTCTGGTTTGAGATCCCGATGCATCACGCCATGTTTATGGCACATCTACAACACAACAGAACAGAGTTAATCAAACAATTCAAGCAGCAAAAGAAATACCAAAGAATGAATTGGAATTTCGATACTCTGCAGTAAATGCATCAATTTGTATAAAATTACTCGAACAGGAACGATAGGAAAAATGGAAACAAAAGCACATTGTTACCGAGTGGAGCATTAAGTCAAAAACCAATCTACTAGCCAATAGTAGAGTTTGTTCGTTGTACCTCATGATATAAAATGACTTCCCAACACACCATAAATGAGAAAAACAGACTTTGAAATTTCATATAATGAAACATACATTAAGTTTTGAAGGTTAATTGATGTCAACAAGCATGCGAACAAAAATATACAGGGAAGGCCACAATTATCAATGAAGCTTTGAGTTTACCCAAATTCAAATGGAAAAAGAGATCCAGACCAACATCCAAAAGCTACCTAGCACGATAAGACAGTGATTGAAGGATAGCCATCCACTTTGACAGAAGAACAATCATTACTGTGGCCTAAGTTACGGTTAACTTAAGTTTCAAAATATATGAGAATATAGAATATTCTACATTGTTTGAACATCGAACTACATTGATACATGATATAAGACTTTTAAAAGTACTCTTTTATGCACGGTCAAAAGATAAACATGTGTTGAGTTTAGATAATCACCTTAAGTTAGAATCTAAATATTCTTCATGACACATGGTTATAGAAGGAAATCCAATGAGCATTATTCAATCCAAAACGAGACAACTAGGAAAGTATATGAAGATCAACACATGAATTGCAATAACAAAAATCTTGAAAAAAAAAGACTAAATCTTCACCTGAATAACCTCAACAATTGTGCGTGTCACAGCGGCCGCAGCCCTCTCAGTGTAATGCCCCCTCGCAACAATTCGATCAAACAATTCACCACCTTCACACAACTCCATAACTATATGGACAGCTTGATCATCCTCGTAAGTATCCTTTAAGCTAACAATATTCAGATGCTTAGGCAAATGCTTCATGATCTCAACCTCTCTCCTTACATCCTCAATATCCACTCTAGTCCTAAGCTTCTTCTTGGATATCGATTTACAAGCAAACTTTTCCCCTGTTGTTTTATCAGTACACAAATATGTAACCCCAAATTCACCACGTCCGAGCTCGCGCCCGAGCTCATATCTCTGCTCAATTTCATGCCCGGTTGGATTATCTAATACATACGACTTGGATCCACCGTTACCATATGTATTCTTACCACCACAATCAATAGAAAAGGGGTTTGTCTTATCTTTCTTATCTTTCTTCTCATCGGAAGTGAATGGTACGGCACAACAATTACCCATGAATCAAAAAGCTACCAAAAATTCAACCTTTTTTTTTCTCCTCTATCAACCCTTCAACAACCACACAATAAAATCCACAAAGCTTCAAAAGCTTGAATTGTCAAGCTCTTTGGATATTCACCCCAAAAGGGTCGCAGAAACACACCCAAAAAGCTGATCAAATCTAGAAAAAATCTGATCTTTAAGCCAAAACTACACAAATATCCGAAATAAATATATACCACAAAGATTCAAGCTTTTTCAACCAAAGCTTGAATTCTCGAGCCCTATGGATCTATAACCCAAAAGGGTTACAGACACACATCAAAAGAGCTGATCAAATCTAGTAAAAATCTGATCTTTATGCCAAAACTACACAAATATCAAAAAAATAAAAAGTGGGTATTTTTCAACTTAAATCAGATCTATCAACACTCAATACAAATGCAAATCTAAGCTTGCAGGGGTTGAAGAAACCTACAAGAAAACTAATAATTTCCTAACAGAAAAATTAAGGTTTTCCAAAAAAATGGGAATATTTGAGGAAAATGGTGAAAGAGTTTTGGATAAACACACACCTGAGATGTAGGAGACTGAGGAAGAGAGATGATTTAAGGAAAGGAAAAAGGGAAGAGGGTCTGAGGAAAGAGGATGAAATGAAGAATTTTAGTTGTGAAGAACATTGGACAAAAAGCTACATATATGTATCTACCATTGTTGACCAAAAACGGAGTGAGAATGATAGAAAGGTCAAACCTATATTTCTTCTTGGCTGTTTAATATTTCTCTCTCTCTTCTCTCTTGAATGTTGAATGAGGATAAAATTGACTTTTTCTTTCTGTTTTTCTTGTTTATTATTACCAAGTGTTCAAAGTAGTGATAAAAATATATTTATATGGAAAATGCTTTTTTTAAGTACTAAAAACAAGGTCTTCTTTTTATTTAGCAGAAAAAACAAAATCTTCTTTTTCATTTATCAAAATAAACTTGGAATATATTAAATGAACTAGTTTAAATTTGAGAGCTAGGTTGGCTAAGTACTAGTAAACTGATTGGGATGGTGGTTGGTTTACATCATATGAGTAATAAATTTGATCTAATCAACTTTCATTGTATGTAAATATTGACTTATTCTTTGAGATGTTTTAGCCCAAAAAACTAGTGCCATAATCACTTATTTAATGATGGATTATTAAAATTAGAAAGTTAGCACCTTTGGCAACATAGCATGAAATGTAGGTTCTGTAAAAATGATTTTCAAATATGATTTGATAATGCTCTCCAACTTTTACATTATATATACTATATTCCTCACTCGCATAAAAGAATTGGCAAACGATCCTCAAATTTTCAATAAAGATCGAACCAAAGTTAACAATAATATATTTTTCTTGATACCTTCTTACTCTGGTTTTTTGACTTGTAAAAATACAGTAGATAATAGCATATCTTATCATATTTTGTTGAATTTGATGTTGAATTATACATATCTAAGATTATAATTTTGAGAATGGAATAATCAATGAGATTAACGTTATAGAATGGGTGCTTCTTTGGATTTACTTATCCATACTACTTTTTACTCTAAAAAGGATCTTTATATTAAAATATATATATTTTAGCAAAAAAAACTTGAAACAACTGGCTGTAAGAGATATATATACATATTTATACACACACGTATAAGTGCTACTTGAATAATATAGGAAACGAAACTTAATAATTATTATTTTCTCAAAAATATTATGAGAATGAAAACTTACAAGTAACTATTATTTTTTTCTTTTTTTGTCATTACAAGTAACTATTCAACAGCAAGGACAATGAAAGTGAACTTAGATAGGGGCTCAAATATCATTTCGATATCAATAAGCATAAGTGGAGTTTTTTTTTTTTTTTGGTCAAAGCATAAGTGGAGTTGAGGATGTAAAATGTCAGTTCAAAATCAACTCATATTCCGTATATCAATTTCAAGGTTTCAGCAAGCTACAAGCCAAAAGTAATTCTAAAATCATTATAATCATATAAGTCATATTTGATTCACCTATAAAATTATAAATTATGAGTGTAATAATTCGTACCAATATATACATCAAATTAATAAAAAAATTAAATAATATTTATAATTTTAAATCATAACAAACTATTATCTAATCTTTAAAAACGGAAACATGAGATGTTACTATTGACTTATTTTCCTAGATTCTTGCTTTTCTAGAAGCTAGCCAAAACACAAAGAAATAGTGGCTCATAGCAAACCTCTAGAAGAACTTGTAGTCCTAATCAATGTCTCAATTGACTGCCTAACTAATTAGCTCAACCATCGAGCTTTAAATAACCGATAATAGCGAAATGAGATAAGAGACTATTATTTTTCGAATGAGTTTTAGTAAATTTTGTATTTAATTTATTCAAACTATTTTACTATACATTTTTTAACCTAAATTATTTGTTTTAGGTTTTAACTTTAATATAAACTTAACTGACTTTTCAATAATATTTCCCGTAATAAAGAACAATCTGAAACTCAGCAACAAGTGAACACTTGACTACATACTTTCCATGCTGCACAGTATATAGGATTCGAAAAAAAGGAACAACGTGAAAATAAGGACAACGAACGTTTATTCCCATTTAATTTTAAAAAAATATTGAGAAACTTTGTGAATTAAAGCTCGACGGTTGGGACGATGCAAAACTGTCAACGACTCATAGAAACAAATTATAATACTCCATATCTGCGCACCTATCAATGCATAGATGTAAGATTTTTTTTTTTGGCTAAATAAGCAAATGACTTTATTAGAATAAAAATAAAATTGTACAAAAACGAGACAAGACTCAGTCTAACATAAGATCCCCAAATCAAAGTCTCATGCTATACAAATATATCTATTAAAGTTTAAAAAATGAAACTTGTATTTCCTACTTTTTACACTGAGTTGTACACTAAATTTAATTTTAGTAAAAATTTAATCAACTATTTAGACTGACCCTTCAAATAAACGTTAAACTTTTTCATGGGCTTTTTCTTGTGAAGTACGTATGCATTTAGCAAGCTTTCACGAGAATGATTGGTTGTATATGGTTGGTTGTAAAACTGTAGTTTTTATTAACTTCACAAGTATAATACTTGGCAAATTTATATAACTATTCATGAGGCTGTAGTTTTTATTGACTCTGCAAATTTTGGTAATTTTGATTTGTAAAATTATTCAGTCTCTTAGCTGAATTAATTTTGATTATTAAAATTAGTTAACACGACTGATAAAGTATTCCAAATATTGTGTCATAGACAACTATGCTAAGAGAATTAACCTACACATGTTTGTGAATACAATAATTCATCACCTTTTTTTTTTATTTTTACAAGGGATGCCAAATCCATTAATTAACTGTTAATATATCTAGGGTTGATTCTCATTTTTTGTCACTCTAGAGGAGAACTCATAATCCATCTGAGAGGTGATCAAGTGATTAGAGTTTCAAAATTTGTTAAAGTTCAAAGTTTGTAAGTCAGTTTGTATATTTATTAGTTTCCCTGAATACATGTTTCAATTTATACTCTCTATTATCTCTCAAAATGTTTTGGCAGTCTTCAATGCAAGGTCTTAAAGGACTATACGTTGGGATCCTATTTTGCACAAGACGGAGTATCACTTGTGAATCACTTTCAATTTTCAATTATTGAATACTCTTCTCATGTGCCCATCTGATTCCATCTTCCAGAGCATTGGATTTCATCATCTTCACAAGAATGAAAATTCTTAGAACAGCCACCCCTAGACATATGGGATAAGCTCCACATGCTATAAAGTTTTACTTATATATGAGCGAGTTGATAATCAGCCCGAGTTAACCAAAAAAAATTTTTATAATTCTTAGAACAACCAACTCTAGACATATGGGATGAGTTCCACATGCTATGGAGTCTCACTTATATATGAGTGGGTTAATGATCAGCCCGAGTTAACCAAAAAATTTCTTATAATTTTTAGAACAGCCAACCCTAAACATATGGGATGAGCTCCACATGCTACGAAGTCTTACTTATATGTGAGTGGATTGATAATCAGTGCGAATTAACCAAAAATTTTCTCTTATAAGAAATAATATCTATCCACTCAATTATTAGCTTTTGCATAAGAATTCCATTTTTTGCCATGCAAACTTGATTTTTGTCAAACATAAATAATGAAGTTAAAAGTAAAGTTAAATCATTTTATCGAAATGAGTGTTCTATATCAATATAAATGCACATGCGTATTGGGAGGACAGTTGTAAAGGTCTTGGAGGCAATAAAAGAAAGTCATGAACATACCAAAAATAAAATAAAATAAAAGAAAGTCATGTAGTTTAGAAACGCGACATGCAATGATGGGCCAAACATTTATTTCGACTTTGATTTTCATGTGCGATTAATAATTTTCAGATACTTTGGCGTTGCATGCCTTGCAGGATAAGTTTTAATAGCCAAGATAGATCTACAAAAAATTGGATGAAATAATTAAATAGTAATTTATTGTGATAAAAAATTTTAAGTTTAAATTATGATTCTATCATTTCAAAATATTTTACCCAATTATTTCAAATATTATTATCTTGTCTATTAAACGGTTAAATCTAGATCGAGAGTATAAATATAATACGTTAAATACAAAAAAATTGTCGTGATAATTAATTAAGGGTAACATATTCCAAGAACATAGATGAATCAAATTTTCTAGAGGCAGTGTATGGGTTTGCTGATCATAGATCTACTAATCTTCGTGATTAGATGTTACTTCTTGATTTAGTTTATTTTTTAGGAGAAGAAGCGACTTTAAATTTATAATGCCCTGGTCATAATTTGAGCTTATATATAAGATTTTATGGATTTATATTCTATTTGAATGACTTCATATAGACAAGGAATGGCTCTTTGTTGGAGATCCTTTTATTGCACCCAAGGGTATTAATTATATCCTAGAGAATTCCAAAGACATTACATGAAGTAAAATACATTAGTAGTTGTAGACTTGGATGTAGCGGTTATGTAATAATTTGTTGTCATAAAATATATTATTCAATTACGAATATAGTTTGATCGTTAACTGATTTAAAATATGCACTTGACCATAAGATTTGTAATTTTGAGATAAATTCAATATAATTTTGTATAAGACAAATTTCTCGTTAGTAAAAAAAAATAATTAATAATTTATTTTCATAGCGAAAAGATCAATATGATTTTTATGGGGAAAAAGGAAAAGAGAAAATAAAGAATCGTTACTAAAGAAAAAATATACTTGATTATTTTGGTCAATGAAAAATTGAAAATGATAGAGGCATCTTCATCAACATTGAAAGGACAACCCCCACCAAACAACGTCTTGAAAACTTTGAAGAAAAATTATTTACTTTCCTCTTTCGTCAAATCAATCACTCGAGAATGAATGAATGATCAATCTTTTTTTTTTTCTTTTTTATATTTTTTTGGCAGCAAAAGTAAAGGTCGATACAAGAAAAAGAGAAAAAAGTTAAAAAAAGAAAGCAAAAGACAAACAATAGCTTTGTAGCATTGTGGCCTTCGCCCAGCAAAAAAAAAAATATTTAAACCCAGCAAAAAAAGCATTGTGGCCTTCGATATTATCCGAGTCTGTAAGACACTATGAAAGGGTTTATATCATGGAAGGTCCCTTATTTTTTTTTTGAATTATTTAGTTGGTCCCTATCTTTAAAATGACTATAAGTTAGTTATTTATTTTTATTTTTTGTGTTATCGTAGGTCATTTTGTCACTTTTTTAATAGTTTTGACATGCGCAAAACATGTGATATATTTTTTAGATGACAAAATGGTCAAACTAATCAAACACATATTTTCACTTCTTTCATTTATCACCCGATTTCTAAACCCATACGCCCCAAATCCCTAACCCTAATCGATGGCCCCAAATCCTCCAAATACGCGGACGTCATTGTGTGCACTTCAATGTCTTTTGAAGAATATTGATTTTGGAGGAAGTATCGAACTGAAGGGCATTTGATTCATAAGGCAGCCATTCTATAATGGGACATTAAGCCTATTCGCGAAAGAAAAATGCTGCAAAATCATAAGATGCTGCCTATATTTTCTGTTATCTAAAGTAATAATTGGGAATAAATGAAAGATGTGGAAATATGTGTTTGATTGTTTTGATTATTTTGCCCTCCAAAAAATATATCATATGCTTTGCAAATGCCAAAACAGTTAGAAAAGTGACAAAAGAACTAATAGTGGCATAAAAGATAAAGATAAGGGATTAATTTATAGTTATTTTAAAAATGAGGACCAACTAAACAATTCGAAAAAAATTACAGGACCTTCTGAGGTATAAACTCCACTATGAAATGCATCAAAACTGTTTATGACAAAAAAAAGTCTTGCAAAAGTTTCCAACCAAAGGAGACCTAATCCTCTTTGTTATTTGCGACGGTAACAAGTTCGAGTCGTAAAAATATGCTCTTGTAAAATGTAAAACAAAATTGTATAGAATAGATTTTAAAGTGAATCTAATTATTTTCTAAACTTCGTATACAACAAAAGTTTAGTATACATATATATTTTTTATTAAAAGATATTTACAACATCTATCACTTTTATTTCCCTCTTATGTAATAATATTTTGCTACCGCAAATTTTTAGAACACGTTTGACTACTTGTCTGGTAAAAATTTGCCAAGTCAAATGTTGTACGCGTAGAATCTTCCTTCGTTATTTAGAAACACACACACGCAAAAGATTTTTTAAAGAAGCATGTGAAAAATCCTCATCTGTTAGTCAAAGTATACTGGAATAAACAAAACAAAATTCTTCTACTACTTCACAGTTCAATGCACATACGCGATGGTAGTGATATATTGTGTATATATATATACATATACCTAAGAGTCGTTGTTACTTGTTGTACTCAATAATTTTAAATTTGAATTACGATTTTAATCTCTATTATATAAAAAAAAATATTCGGAGCACGAGAGAAGAATACGTCAACTGAAGCAAACTGATATTTGAGAACCAGTGGATGATGCACATTTTCTTGGCTTATTTCTTCTCATCTTCTGAAAGACTTTTAACACAGTTGTTGAGAAGATCAAGTGGAACATTCTTCTTATCTAATATTGCAGCCTTTCTCATCCACATAATTGATCTTTGAATTAGTCAGAATCAAACTTGTTCAACATGCATGTTACAGCTAAAGCCAAATACAAAAAGATTATGTAAAAATTTCAAACAGTTAATTTAGTGGCTGAGTGCTTAGGATATGAACATGAGATTTTTTATCACATCTCAAGTTAGAATTAGCTTTCTAGCTAATTTTTTTAGAATTAATTCCGATAAGGCTTTTACCTAACTAGCTAAATAATGACTCTTTTAAACAGAGTCATGTGTCCCGAAATTAATACTCTTAGTGTAAGCCTAAACAGTTTTTTAGAGAACCTCAACTATGATTCTACAACTAGAAGGTCCAGGCTATATAAGAAAGTCAATGCTTCTAGATCTTGAAGTTGTCCTCTATAAAGATAAACTGAAAGTCTTGTTAAACTTAGACCTTTTCCTTTGGTCCCTGAAAGAAGACTTGCTTGGTCATCCAAAGAAGACTTTTAACAACAAGACCAAACTTAAACCAGAAATTTCTCTTCCCTAACTTATAATCACTAGCTGACACTGAACCTAGAATAAACATAATAAGGAGATCTCTCATTAATCGGTAAAAGTTTTATTGTCTTTTAAATTTACCGTTTATTCCCACCTTTTGAAGCTTCTCAAAATCGTAAATATTTGTTCTACCATATCTTCGCGTGACATGTTACTCAGCACATGACAGATTTAGAAGAATCTTTGGCTGGTAATATTCAAAACTTTGGGTTAGGCTTTACGAATTAATAATAATTACAATTCTTATCAGCAATTTCATTTAAATAAAGGAAGGACTTGAAAAGGGCGTTCAACCTACAAGAACTGAACCATTTGATCTTTTTTAGATTTTTCCTGAAACTTTCTATTTTGCCATCATACCGCTGGACGATCGTATCCTCGAGCAGGTAGACAAAATCTTAATCACCATTAGTATTCAAGTCAAACATAGAACTAAATAATTTGCATTGCTAGGAAATGAATTTTTTCTATTGCTATAACAATAATTCAATGGAAACAAAATTTATATCATGTAGTTTTCCAGAGACCACTGACAATTTTAATGTCAGCTAAAAAATATGGCAGCTGCCACACAAGTGGTACAGCTGAAATTACTACTACAATATTGTATACATCCATCAAATATCTAAGTTCCAGAATTTTTGTATGCCTATAGGGTCGAAATATCTACACTACCATGACGGAAGATTCAGATGCTATAGAGCACTTCATACAGAAGCAGCCCAAGAACGCCAGTTATGACTCGAACACGTATGATTCGACTATAGCTATGCATCAGCTAAAAATGAATCTTGCAAAATGGAGCAGCAGCCATTTCCCGTAGTGCTGTATGAACAGAAAAGTTTACCGTGCCTTCTTTGCGGCCTTTGGGTTTTTGCACATCCGAATACTTGAAGGTGTGACTTCAACCAGCTCGTCTTCTTGAATGTACTCAATGCAGTCATCCAGACTATAATCCAGTGGTGTATCAAGAACAACTGTATGAAAACGAAGAAATTAATCACGATGCAGAGTACAGAAGCAAGATGTGCTTCTTCAGGCATTTACCGTGGCAGACTTGAAAAAGACCTGCAATCTACTCATACTGGAGTCATAACAAAGAAGACAGATGGATGAGAACCATTTTTTAGCAATATTCACACAATTTTCCACTTTCCTAAAGCACATTAGACACTATTGCTAATTCTTCTAAAAACAAATCACATCATACCAACATGGATCTTAAGTTTACATCATAGCAACGTGGATCGTAAGTTCTTCAAGCATCAGGATTAAACAATTAATATTCTCAATTACGAACTTGTATACTTTAGAAATTTAGTCTGGAAGAATATAGAACTCAATTATTCCCTTCAAGAATCCTTTTTTCTATGAATCAGCTTAATTAGCTTTTTCTTGGACCATCGCAAAAGAATCATTTTCAAATGTGAAGCAGGGATGCCTTTATTCCTTAAAATTATCAACACAATTTTGTTTTCCTTAGCATAAATTTGTGCTAAACAATCTTTCACAATGCATTTGCGGTGTTTTACTCACCAGTTTGTTCTTTATTGGAGCGAATATTTGTTGCAGCCTTTTTCTTGCATACGTTCAGGGACAAGTCCCCAGGCCTCTGATGAATGCCAACAATTTGGCCTTTATAAACATCAACTCCTGGGCCAACAAACATTTGGCCTCTCTCTTGCGAACTTGATAGGGCATAAGATGATGTTGTTCCATCTTCAAAAGCAACCTGTAGTGAAAGAAAATTCATTTTTAGATTAGTCCTACTGCCCTATAAACTCATCTGAATAAGGAGCACACTGTTATTAAAATCTTAGTTGAAGAAACGTATCCCTATTGAAATGAGAAGATATACAAAAAATTATCAATAATAAAAGCAGCAGTTTGCCACAAATCCCTCAGAGCAGCAAAAGACACAAAGACACAAAGACACAAAATCTGATATGTCATCCAACGAGTTTGAGATCTATAAGAGTGAGAGATTACCAGAGAACCATGATCACGGGTAGACATATCACCAGCCCAGGGTCCATAGCTGTCAAATATTGTGTTGAGTATTGCTGTGCCACGAGAAGCTGTCAGAATTGCATTCCGCAACCCAAGAAGACCACGAGTTGGTATCTTATATTTCAGCAGAGTTGTTCCTTCCGACCTAGTAAAGAGATGAGGCTCATTATACGTATAAGATTGAGCAAAGCAGAAATTGAGCATCATGAAATCTTGTTACAATCGTGTTTATGAGGGAGGTATCATCAAATGAAGATAGGAAAAACTGAGAGGAAGCACAGTCCAAGTGCAGATAACAAATTTTGGAGCCCTATCCGTTTAGTGGCATTCATCAAGCATGTGTTTAGTCTAGACCCCATAAAAGTCATACTACAGCACCTCGACTGCTGCCCCCAGGCTGCATGTCAAAGGAAAAAAGGAAATCAAAACGAACAGGAGCAGTAAGGGGAAAAGTTAAGGGGTGGCCGCACCCTTTTTCTTTTCCTCCATTAACCCTGATAATAACTAAAAGAGTCCAACCGCATGTCAGTTGAACAAACCATGTGCGACTCTAAGAAGTGGAAATTAGGGCAGATATTTTTCCTCGTCTCCCTCTCTTCTTAGAACCCCTGCAATTTATGGGGTAGCATGCAATTTTAAATTAAGATATTGGGGTCAGTTGCATGATTTTCAAAAGCATTTTTGAGTAACCCCCTGCGGGTGGGAGGTTGGGGAGTCGGGTTGATGCCATTCAGACAATAAACACACCTGAAGTTAAAAAAATTATCACCAAGATCTATAGTTTTAAAAAGTGTCTTGACAGAAAAAATACCATGAAAGATTATGTTTTTTACTTATCAATGGTGATTTCCTTTTGCTTGTCAAGCTGTACATGATCACCAGTAGCCAGCCATAGCATTTGCTGCTAAAGAAAACAATGGAGAAGTGATAGAAAATAATATGTTACATACCCATTTGCTTGCATGTCAAACATCTGTCCACGTCTTTTGCCAAGAAGTTCAACCACTGGCCCCATGTGTTCTTCAGGCACCTCCACAGTGGCAATCTGAAGACATCACTACAGTTTAAATCTGATATTGATAACATAGTCAAAGAAGATTTCTGAATTTTGGGCCATAATTGTGAAAGCTGAAGATTTTCAATATCTATGCCTTCCAAGATAAGGTGCTTGATCACAGAGACCTTCGTTTACTCATGTCTTACTCCATGTATGTGTGTCAGTTTTTCAAAAATGACTGGAAGTGTTGTTTTTCCACAAAATAAAAAGTAGTTTTGCAAATTAGTGGCTCTCTTGAAAGCATCTAACTTGACCAGAATTAATAGATTAATCGTAAACTAATGAACAAAATATTAAATGTATTCCCTGAAAGTCTTTATGAGCTTGCACAACTGTTAATTAGCCATTGAGCAAGTAAATACATACCATACATGAGAAAAGATACAAATTACTCGTACTCACCTCATAAGGCTCCAACACCTTTCCATCAACTGTTTTGTTAATTACTTTGGGAGGTCCAACCATGAATTCGTAGCCTTCCCTCCGCCTGAGCCATATAGAACTATTAGTACAGTGAATTACATAAATTATACGTCACAAAACAGATTCCACTCGCTTACATGTTCTCTATCAGTATTGTGATATGCAGAGTACCCCTTCCACTAACAATGAAAGTATCTGATGTTTCACCATCTTCAACTCTCATTGCCAAATTTTTCTCCAGCTCCTTGTGAAGCCGATCTCTCAGATTTCTACTAGTAACATACTTACCCTGCAAACATTTGGAAATATTTTATATATAATGCCATGCAAATAGTTGATAAGAGAAAATGTTATCAAAAGCCAAAGCAAAGTGAAACAAATACTGGTACAGACATAAACTGAAAAAGGAAAAGACAACGCGAAGGCCTACTCTTAAGGTTGTAAATAAACTGCCCTCTCCTGAGGGTTAAATAAACCAAGGCTTAATGATTGATTGCACATCTTATAAAATTATACAAATCAACATGGCTCACTCATCAACCAAATAACTCCTGAAGTCCAACTCAAAGGAAATGGGGAGGAAAGTCAGCATAGGTTGAAGGACAGATTAAAAAAAAAAAAATGTTCAAGTTAATTTATCTTAAAATACTGGTTTTTCGGACTCGCTTTTGTTTGTACACATGCAAGTGAACTGGTTCAAGTGCTCATGCTACTATAAATGCCATTGAGACATCAACGGGTTTGAGGTAAAAAGTGATAATTATGTTCCTACAGAAAACTGCATTGCAGGAAGTGAGTCAAGAATTATAACTTGGATCTCCCAGGATAATATTATTATTTCATGGGATTGTGCTTTAAAAGCAAGAGTTACTAAGATCTTCGTAGCCCGACTCTATTAACCTAGCATATGAAGAACTAAGATGAAGAGCGAAGGATAATATCTATGTCACCAAGGGTCCCTCAGGTGCTCTAATATGTTTATAGAAAATTGAAATACAGTCGCTTCCACTTTACATCCTAATCACATTGCTATACAAACGTCCATCAAGAGGAGATGAACCTTAACAATTTAGTGCCTCCAATATCAAAATATAGAAAGCAGCAGATATTTAACAAACCAGATATCAAGAGCTTGGGGCAAAGAAATTCAATGATCAATATTATTATGCTTTCTCTTATAAGTTGCCCCAAATGATTTCTGAATAGTCAATGAAACATGCATGTTGCAAAAGATTAATAATACCTCACGGCCAACAAAAGGTGAAGTGTTGATGGAGAAAGCCATTTTGACAGTAGGCTCTTCCATCTTAATGGAAGGTAATGGCTTCCCAGACTCCTTGTCTGCAATGGTCTCTCCAATCTGATAATATAAAACTTATAACTTAGCCAAAGATCAGGGTCTAATAATGGTCCATCTCAGATCACTGTTAAGGTTAGAAGCAACAAATATGTATGCAACCATAATCCTACCTGGATATCACCAATGCCAGAAACAGCACAGATGTCGCCAGCTTCCACAACTTCCGCAGCCACTCTACTGAATTTTTCATATACAAAAAGTTCACTCACTCTTGCAAATCTGCATTCATCCTCTGTAGAGCATATCTAGACATAATAAACCAATAGACAACATACAATTATTTTCCACTCTTTCGATGAAATGCTAACCGAATGCAAGAACATGTAATTCCATAGGGCAAATTTCACCATTAGTCCCCATTGTTTACATACACTTTCAATTTAGTTCTTATTGTTTCAACATTTACACAAGTAGTCCTCAATGTTACCAAAAAGTAACACAAATGATCCTTTCCGTTAAATAGGGCGTTAACATTGGATGAAAAAATATACTGCTCATGCAAAAAGACTATTATACCCCTAACTAATTAGCCAAAATTACAAAAGTACCCTTCTTAACAGTAAAGTTCTGAAATTTGATTTTTCATTTTTTTCCTCATCTTCTTCTCCCTTCTACACAAACCCCCCATAAAACACACACACAGATTTACAGACACACCATTTACACACACACACATAAGTGTTAAGCAATTCTTTACGTTCTGTTCCATCTATGAAGGCTATGCATATCATTGTGAATGTGGAATCAATTTTCCATCACCAATTACCACCTTTTTGGTTTTTACATTCTTTTACAATGGCTTTTTCGTGTAGAATGAATTTGGTGTTGGGTTACATGTACAGTGATTTTTACATCAATTGTTAGAATTGGATATATAATTTGATGGTTGATCAAGAAAATTGTGGACAGGGTCCCGGGTCAGGTGGGGTGGGGGTTACGGTGGGGTAGGGTGGGTTGGGGAAGAAGGGGGTAGGGGTCAGGGGTGGGGTGGGGTGGGGTGGGGTGTGGGTTGGGAGGTGGGGGGAAGAAAAGGCAAAAAAAAAAAAGTAAAATAGTAAAAAGGCAAATTCACCCTTGATGTTAACCACCATTTAACGGTTAGGACTCATCGCGTTACCGTTTACAAACATTAGGGACCTTTACCGTAAGTTTTGAAACAATAGAAACTAAGGCTCCGTTTGTTTGCCGTAAAATAACTTATTTGTGGAAAATACTTTCCGTGGAAAACAGGGCTCCATTTGTTTGCCATAAAATAACTTGTTGGAGAAAAATATTTTTCGGGAAAATAGAATACTGAAAAATATTTTCTGGTGTTTAAATGTACCGTGAGTTCCGTAAAATATTTTCTTCTCCCAAAGGAAATGAAAATATTTTTCAAAATTTTGTACTAGCCGCAATTATTGACCGGAAAACATTTTACAGTTGACCAATTTTTCAGTGTTATCAAACACCGTAAAATTAAGTAAAAGCAGCCGTAATTTTTGACCAAAAAATATTTTACAGTTGACCAATTTTCCGATATTACCAAATATCGTAAAATCCGAAAAATATTTTTCAGGACAATATTTTACGACAAACAAACGGAGCCTAAATTGAAAGTGCATGTAAACAATAGAGACTAATAGTAAAATTTGCCCTAATTCCATAACATGGTTCTCATAAAACCTTTCCCGGAGCTCCAAAAGATAAAGTTTCACATTGATAGGAGCATTAAATTAAAAGGCACAATAAAAAATTTAATTTCAATGACACAACAAACTTGATCATAACAAATTTTCACAATGTACAAATCAAAGGTTGTTTGATGATAATTTCCTTATCCTTTTCCAGAAACTGCACCCATAGTATGATTGCTAAAAGTTATTGCTTGTTTAATGAGGTCAAGATATAATTGATGCACTATCTAAGCAATCATATCTTTGTACTCATGGTGGACACAAAATATAAGTCAACCATCATGATATCTCCAGTATATACAAAGAAACCTGAGGTTTCCATCCTAAAACCAATTACCATAAGATGATGTCGCCCAAGATCTTGTACACTGAATTATGCTATCAATATTAGCACCCTCTTTCATGTGTAACTTTGGATAACTAGAGAAAAGCTTTACAATTCAAAGTGGTGATGTGACAAGCTGTTGAAACATTATGGAACCAAAGTAAGACGGAAAGAGAGGGAAACGAAAAAAGAAAAAGAGAGAGAGAGAGAGAGAGAGAGAGAGTATAGATTGATGTGAAGTTTAAACGTTAGATAGATGTATTGATCCAGGAGTACGATATAGTCTGGAGAGACCTACCCGCACATCCATTCCTCTCCGCAGAGTTCCTGCATGCACACGTCCAATAGCAATGCGTCCTTTATGTTCATCATACTCGATGTTTGTAGCCTACAAATTTTTCAGACAGCAATTAGCTACACTTTATCGATGGAATGCTGTTTTAGATATAGATGATGGCGAAGGACTGCTCAAATTCAGCAAACCCTAGCAGAGGCATCCAAAACTTCATATCTGTGAAATGCATGTTATAGTCTTCTACAGGAACTCATTCTGATTCTACTACATTGCCACAAGATTAATATCATGATCTAATAAAACTTTCACATTTTCAAAAACTAGGATTCAGCCACAACAACTGTAAATGTCTTCCAACCCCTCAAAGAGTTCGCAGAAAGCTACAAGACTAGCTACAAAAATATAAAGAAATCTTCTCATATCACCTCCAAGGTATTGTGTGTATTCTACATTATGATCTACACAGAGTAGTCTACATACTAATTATTGTGTGGAAGTTTGCATTTCTGCAATGATTGAACCATAGAAATATCCTAGCACTGAACTTAACTGGATCTGTTGACTAATTCAAAATAACATTCATCTGATTGCTGCTCTCCGTGCTATAGCTTCTTTCTATCTTCTGAAACTCTTCATAGCAAAGAAGAGCTTTAGGGTTGAAGTTCTTATAAAATGTAAAACAGAATAAAGTTGCTATCTAGTCTTCAAATGTAATTATAAGATCACTGTGGGAACAAGAGGGTATTAAGTTTCCAAAGAATGAAAGGCCGCAATAAGTATAAGAAGAAATAAAGAAAAATAAAAAAGGAGGAAAAAAGAGAATATGATTCAGAGAACAACTGACAAGCATTTGAAGGGCACCATCCTTAACGATCGGTGGTCCTGGTATACATCTAACAATGGATTCAAAAAGCGGTCCAAGATCCTCTGCTAAATTGTCAGGTGAAAGTCCAGCTTGTCCTTTAATTCCACTTGCATATATTACCTGGAAATCACACTGCACACAGAATAAAAGCAAATGGAGATTAGGCTTCAATTTCCAATCTTTGACATCAAATGGCATCAAAAGCTTTAATGTATGGTAACATAGAATATAGTGTGGGAGTTTCAATTGTTCAAAGCATTTTTCTTGTTTTCTTGGGTAAGAGAGAACCAATTTCGAAGAGTTTTCTGAACTTAGACAGAACAACGCTGCATCTCAAGGCATGTTTGACAAAAGAAAGTAATCTCAATACTGGGTCGATGAGTAACTAGGGGCTAACCTAAGTGCCTTGCAGTTGTTGATCATTTATGAGATCAAGTGCAAGATACGATCCAAAGTCGATAATGAGGTGAGGGTAACTAAGTTTGAATATAAATTTTTCTTCATAGAAGAAGTACAAGTTACCTGCTCATCTGATGCGTTTAGTTCGATAAAGAGCTCAAACGTGGAATTGATCACATACTCTGGGCGAGCAGAAGGTCTGTCAATTTTGTTAATAACAACAACAACAGCATGGCCGAATTCAAGAGCCTTCTTCAAAACAAATCTTGTCTGTGGCATTGGACCCTCAACAGAATCTACCTACAAGTGTTTTGCAAAACCTTTTTGTTTACATATTACCATTAAAAGGCAAATAAGCTTCCAACCAAAACGACAATATAAGGCATACAAATAAACAAAAGAAAATCAAAGAATCCATGCAGCCTAAATGATAGGTAAGAACAGAAAAAGAAATCACATCCACAAATCAACTTGACTTAGTGCAATTTCAGCTGGAGACAGAAAGCCTGATATTTCAATCATCAATCAAGCAGATCGTTACAATTCATCACCTCCAGGTACAAAATAAAGAAACTCGATTAAATAGCTTAAATAAACTGAAATGGGGCATGGGCACATTACAATGAGGTTATCAATTAATCACCAGGTAAGATGTCCTAAAATGAGTGGGTTAAGATCTACACTTTATCTAGATAAGTGAAGCCTGTTCATCTTCCTATATGCATACATCAAATGGTGCACATCAGCACGTTCCATCCCAGACATGAGAGACTTCAAACTAAACTATAGGTGCTTAAGCTCATTGTACTCTGATAACTGTACAAACTCTTTGCTTTTGCACAAGTTCTAGTTCTTATCAAATAAAAATATAAGGTTGACGTGTAGACAAGGGATCAACCGGCAAAGATGCTTTAACAAACACTACTCTCTAATCAGAAATATTATGGGGACCATAGTATGTGCAGAAAGAAGAATAATAAGAGAGGTGAAAGCTACATTTTTTTCCCCGAGAAATAAAGAGGTGAAAGCTACATTATCAGGATCCTGAGCTTTTCTACAATCAGATCAAATCAACTCTTTTTTTTCCCTTTATGGTCATGTGCAGAAAGAAGAATAAATAAGAGAGGTGAAAGCTACATTTTTTTTTTCGAGAAATAAAGAGGCAAAAGCTACATTATCAGGATCCTGAGCTTTTCTACAATCAGATCAAATCAACTCTTTTTTTTTCCAAAGAAATTTTTTACATTTCTTGATAAGTAATATGCTTGGAGCAGACCGCAAATGTATGTCTTCCCTATAAATGTAATCCAAACACATTTTCTTGAACTTTTCTACTCCTAAAATACTAATGTTCCGGAGAAAAGCTTCAACTCCCATTTTACTTTAAAACTCTATTGAAACACAGGCAAGAAGTTAAGAATTAGACACTCTTGAACAGTCAGTGAAGATGTTAGAGATCATACAATCACTGAAGTGACAGAGATAATATAGAAAGTACCACTAAAAGAACTCCCTCCACCATATTGAGGATGCGTTCCACTTCACCTCCAAAGTCAGAATGTCCAGGAGTATCAATTATATTTATCTTTGTGCCTTTGTAAGTAATTGATGTATTTTTGCTAAGAATTGTTATTCCCCTTTCACGCTCTAGATCATTTGAGTCCATTATCCTCTCCTGTACAAACTGATTGTCACGAAATACCTGCATAGAAATTTATATTAAACTCAATTCACCACTTTACCTAGTAAATGAACAGAAATTAATGGATGTAATCCTCAAGTTTCAATAACTAGTGCATAATGAGAGGGAAAAAGAGAAGAAAGAAAAAGAAGGAATAAGAAAATAAGTGATTTTATTGTTTAAAAAGCAAAAAAGTGGTTAGTTGCTGTTGAACTTGGGTTTCTCAGGATTTCAAACCACACCAAACGCTTGCAAAGTTTGTAAGGGTAACTGCTTAGACAAGTACTTGATCCTAATTGTCCTGCATTTCTAATAAATAAGAATTGGAGAAGAATGTTTGCAAATTTTTCCAATTGCTGCACGAGAGAATACATGTAATCTCATATCTATGGTCTATCATTTCATACTTTGAAAATGATGTCAAAAGAACAAAAACAAGCATAGGTGATACAAAATCGTCTGATCAAATCCTTTGTACTATATAAACTTCAATTGACTTCAGGTCAAAGCACAATACACATTTCATCCAGTACATTCAACATTGATCCTCACCTTTGCTTGCTTCAACATTGCGTCAACCAGAGTAGTCTTCCCATGATCGACATGAGCAACAATTGCTATATTCCTTATGTCACTTCTCCTCTTTATTTGGCTCTTTTTCTCTAAGGCAGGAAATAGAATTTATTAGGAGTCAAAAAATTGTAACATAATTCATCAAAATGAACAATAATGTCCAACAAACTAAGCTTAAGATTGCTTGCAAGTCAAGTAGACAACAATATATACAGTTTCCTTATCTAGATTAAATTCTTAGCAAATTACAATACCACCAAGAAGCATATTTTACCCAACAAGCAAACAAAAGCACATGAATCCACGTCCAAGCGGGACAGAAACTTCATACATTTTCACAGGCATTGACAGAAGAATTTTTGTTCATAACACCCACTTCGCCAGAAGAATAAGACAATCACGATAATATTGAAACTGTACGAGTTATATAGATTGTTTTCTTATTGCTTCAGAAATATACTAATTTATGCAATACAGTATCCTTGAGGACAAAGCAAATAGTGTTACATAATATTGTACAATATGACTTATAATGCACCTTAAGCTTAACAAATAATGCGTGTAGTACCATAATAAAGGTGTCGGCTTTATATAGCAGCAAGGATTATTGTACATACATTCAAGGTGATACTGTTAAAAAAACAGACTATCTGTGATTAAGTTAATGAAAGGGTAGCCTTTGCACAAGAATAAAGTAGTTGCCATGTCAGCAGGAGGCCGACACGAGGCCACAAGTTCAAGTCGTAAAAACAAACTCTTGCAAAATTACAAGGTAATATTGCATACAACACACACCGGAGAACATCAACACTTCCTGAACCCCACGCATAGCCGGAGCTGCTTGGACTGGTTTGCCTTTTATTTGTCATTAATTGAATACGCCAAGAAATGTATTGCAATAAATATAACAAAACAACTTAAACAAAAACAGAAAGTCAACCTAAGCTAGCAAGTTGAATTATAAAGCTAAAGAAAAATTATGATAATAATAATAAAAATAAAAATAAAAATAAAACTTGCGATCGCTTAAGTTTTTTAGATGCAGTAGTCAATTAACATGGTCTCGCACCACCCTTTCAAAAAAGAATATTTCCACTTGCAATGCTCAATTACACGTGAAGTGGGTACGTTAGAGATAATAAACTAGTAAAATAAACGCACTTCTATAATAGTTTAAGCTTTTAGACGAGTTGGTCAATTAACAAACACATCGAAGAAATTGGGTATATAAATTACCAGTGGTGGTCTCAGTGGCTTGAGAAACAGAGCATTGGATAGAAGTAGCACCACCAAGTTTGTTTCTTGAATGAAGATGAAAAGCAGCAGCTTTCTTGGTGGACAAAGATGAAGTGCCAGAAAAGAATTGTTTAGTGAGCAAAGGAGGAGAAGAAGAAGCAAGATTGAAGCTTGTTTTGTTGATAGAAAAGTTTGGTGTGAAACAAGTATGGTGTTGTAATCCACTACAACCCATCATCTTCTCCATTTTATTTTTTATTTTTTTTCTGCTCTCTCTTTAGTCTTTGCGTTGGGAGAGAAGAGAAAAGAGGAGAAGGTCTTGGTAGTGGATGGGGCTTATATGACGTTAGAGGCTGTTATGCTATTTGATGAAGTTTTTGGAAAAGGCTCGTTGTCTACAAGAATAGTAGCGGTTGGTGTTTTTTGGTTTTTTTTTTTTTTTTTTTAAAAAAAAAAGCTAAATGTTTGGATTTTCGTTTTCTTTTCTCTATTTGTTTTCGTTTTAAAAAAAAAAAGCTAAATGTTTGGATTTTCGTTTTCTTTTCTCTATTTGTTTTCGTTTTCCTTTTTTTTCTCTCTTTTTTTGGTTTTAGGGTGGGGTAAGGATCGCCAAGGGAGGAATTTGCATGAGAAACTCTTAATACACAGACAAGCTCACATGGTGCTTAATCACTAAAGGCTAAAAATAAGATAAAATAGTCAACTATAATCGGTCAATAAGTATGAATTAATAAAATATGATAAATTTAAGAAAGTCAGTAACAGAATATGTCTATATTATGAATATCACATAGTAGTAAATAACATGCATAAATGCGTTTTATGTGACTAAAGGCTACCCAACTAAGAGTTCAAGTTCTAAAAATCTATCAAACCGTGACATAACACTTCTAAAACACTTAATAGGATCCCTTGCTTTGATTATTCTATGACTCATTAGAGAGCGGTGGCCAACAAAGCCTATTTTTTGTTTATGCTTGTTTGTCATTTTTATATCTTGAGCCAGCTAAATCATTCTTTGATTATACCATTAATTAAAACAATAAAAAAATTCAATTCCATGCCCTCTTTTTGCCTTTTACAATTACATTCATGAATGGTCACTTTTCTTTTTCTTAGTTTTTCTCTTTTAGGGAGGGAGGGAGGGAGGGAGGCATATTTTGTGTTGTAATAATTGATGTTTTCCCAATACCATATTCATAGTATCTCACGAGCTTTTGCCTACTACTTTCTGTAACTTAACCCAAAACACCATTTGATTTACAATTTATAATAAATAAAAAAAAGGAAAGGTGCCAAATCAAGATGGGCTATAAAAGTTTGGTCTGGACTTCTATTGGGCTACCCAGCCCAACACAAGTTTATATTTGCTTGTATGCTTTATCACTACATCAAGTTGGGAATGGAGCCAAAATCTTGTCACTAAAGCCCTGCCCATTTATAAGGTCCCATCCCACCTCCTACACCACAAGTACTATATTTGGGTTTAGCATAAATAATTAGTGATCCGGGCCACTCTTGTCCATATAAAGTCCATTCGGTCATACTTATTCGGGCCTGATAGCCCGGTCAATTTTCACTTCGGAGCTTTCCTACATGTCCTTTATTTTACCCCACACTGTTCAGTATCCAAAATGTAATCCAAAAAACTTGGTGATAACTTTTTCTTTACGACATGTAATTTTTTTTTGAAAAGTTCTTTAACTTCACATTATCAAATTCTAAAAATATTATCATGTCTAGATGAATTATGGTCTAGGGGGGTTAAAAATTCAAATAAAAACATTCATGACAAAGGAAAAAAAAAAAAGGAGAGCCGTTAACTTATTTTTAACGACAATAACTTTTTTATAATGATATTGCATAGACTTTTTTGAAAAAAAAAAATATTAGGGGGGTTGAGGCCCCGGCCTAACTCCACCCTTGTCTAAGTTAGTGAGACATTATGCTTATAAGAACTTGCTCCAAAAAAATTAATTTTCTAACTAGAGATATGAATAAATTTTATGTCTATGCTTGGATATTTTACCACTTGACTAAATTTAGTCCTAATGTAATTTGTAAGTTATGACAATGAAAATTATTCCGTCGATCATTAATGAACAAACATCACTCACATTGATTTAGATTCTATATATTTGTGAAAACCATATTAATGTGAGATGATCCTGGTAACAATAATAGTTCCTTGGGAGAAACATGGGATTTTAGCTACTTACTAGACTTCGATTTTTGTCCTCACTAAAATTAAGTGAATGGTACAAGTGCTTCAACGTTAGCCACCTTAAAGCGATCATGCATTCAATGTTTCTATGCTAGTGGTACCCCTCTTCAACTTAATAATGACATTAGGGGTTAGACTAATCGTTACTTTACCCAAAGGTAATTAGACTAACATTGATGATTAGACCAATCGTGATTTTAACCAAGGTTAGATGACTCCAAGAGGTCATCGCAGTAATAAGTGACAGAAGGCGAATAATAATAAGAGCAAGTTTGAGCTATGCTTTGGGTTGAATCACTGATGTACCATTCGAATTTTGGTTCACATCCAACCGTTAAGTCAGACGATAGAATGTCAATGTACCCATCGTCACAATTGAATGTTTCATGATGCTTAATTTAATTTATGTATCGTAGACTAATTAGGTAGAGATGTTTCCTAAAGTTAAAACAGACAAAAAAATAAAAATAAAAAAAAGGTTAGACCCATAAAGCAAAGTGAAGAAAAGGATAAAAGAAAATTGCGCCTAAACAAAAAGTTCAAGTTCGCCAATATTCTTCATTTCTTTTTGGTGAAAATACAAGTTTTTTAGAAAAATATTTTATTTTTTAAGAAAATATTTTTTACATAAAATATTTTTAATTAAAAATATTTTTTATAAATAAATTATTATTATTATTTTTTTATTAAAATAAACAAATTATTTTACAGCAAATAAACAGAGCTTGATGTGAAATGACAGACAAAAGTATTGGTTTACGTTAAATTAATTATCAAACCAAGATTTGTTTCTCCCCACATAATCCCTTTGTTCAAGGAATGTGACCTCTAACCATTCCAAATATTTAATCGCCCGTGACATGAACTTCCAGATCAAAGAGATAAATAGTGCAGAAAGAGAACAAAATGAAAAGTAAAAGTGCGACAAAAAGATCATCTTCTAGGAAGGTGCTCAATTCTAGAAACGTGTAACATTCCATCGCATATAAATTCTAAGATATATATTTAGCTTATAATAATTTAAGTTTATTATTATTGTTAAAATGTATTTAAATATTTTAAATTAGTTAATTACATTTAATTTATTAATAGACTAATAATTGAATTTGAATTGTTATATATAAAATATGGAAAAAAAATCAATTCAGTCATTGAAATTTAATAAAAAGACTTAATAAATCTCTATACTTTAAAAAAATATAATTTTACAGGACTTATTTAATTTTTATACTAAACTTTAGAGATTAAATTAATTTTTTTTCTATAAAATATTGAACACGGAGAATTGTAACCCATCACCAACTAAAGAACAAAACATCAAAAGAAAAATCGTTCTTTTTCAATAATTTAGTAAACACCTGTACATGAATTCGTTATTAAAATGAATGGACACATCATATTGTCACCTACACGGCTATACACTTCACACTTCCATTTACATCATTGAATTTGATTGGAGATTTTTTTTTTTTTCTCTTCTTTTTGGGAGATTAAAAAAGCTAAGCATATCCTCTGATTTTTCATGGAGGTCAATATCATTACATAAGCAATAGTGAAATATTAGTGCTCGATAATGTTGATTATCACGTCAGACGTGGGCATCTCATAAACCTAAATATGTCTTTGTACACGTGTCCTTCAGTTGACAGTTGATGAGTCAAATCTATTGCATCTCTAGTGACGTGTACCTAATCAAGTTATGCCACGTATGAGTTTAACAGGATTGGGATTGTTACACTGTAACGCGTGTGTGGAATGCGACTGGTCCACCATCATAACCAAATTTTGGTATTAAAAATAAAAAAAAACCTAATTTTGGTGGGGTCCTCGTGGGCAAAAATCTAACAGCCGACACGCTTTTTGCAAGAATCAAAGACAAAAAAATTGGAAAATATTTTTGCAATTGGGCCCCCTCTTTTTTCTTTTTCTTCTTCAATGACAAAGAATTTTTTTTTTGGACAAGTTTTTTAGACTGACATTAGGAATGTCTAGAAATGGTAATGGGATAGGTTAGGAGCGGGAGACCTATCCCTACACTCCGCCTCATTACTTGAAATGATTCTCTATCTCTTGCCTCTCCCCTGCATTTTTTGGTCCCGTTCCCTGCCCCTGCTTCGATAATAAATCTTTGCAGAGAATGGGGATTATCTGCGGAGTTTTTTAATTTTTTTTAAATTACTCATTTACATTAATTTACAACACACAAATTTCAAGATGTAAACTAAAATTAAATAAAAATGTAAATATAGATATTAAATTAACATCAAATATGTATTATAAATTAAGTTTTAGCTTTGTAATTAAAAGTAAATATTTCTTGCAATAACTTAGTAAAGAAAAGAAGTTTGAAAAGAGTGTTTGAGATGGAATAAAACTGGGTTAATGGTGAGTGGTGAGTCTTGATAGACGTATTTTATATTTATAAGCTATAATCCTAAGAGGTTTAGTTTTTTTTTTTTTTTTTGGACAGAATAATTAGAGGTTTAACTTTAAAGTTTATTGTTTACATGTTAGTTTCATTGACATGATTTGTGTTGTACAATATAAAAGATTAAAATATAACCTTAACACTAATACAAATAAGGAAATAAAGAGGAATTAATTAATACTAACAATTAGGCTAATAAATTAGGGAAAAATAATATTTTCTAATACTATACAATTAACTAAAATATTTTAAACATAGATAAATAAAATGTTTAAATAATTTTATTAATATGCGGGGTGGGAAATATCTATCCCTATCTCCGGCCCTGCCCTTACGCGGGAATTCAAAGTCAATCCCGATTCCCCATATCTCACCCCAATAGTAGCCTTGTTTGGAGTGGGGGTAGGGGTGGGGGTGGGGGCGGGGGCGGGGGCGGGGTAGATACCCACAAAACCAATCCCCATTGCCATCCCTAGAAATGTCAAATTTGGAAACACATTACACAAAATCTATTAGGACGAACCCTAAGAAAATAAGTTGTCTGAGTAATTCAAATGAAAAAATGTGTAAATCTTTTACTCACACTTCAAACATTTTACCAATAGACTAATCCCTTGATATTAGGACATCCTCAATGGAGTCTTTAAATGCAAAACTTTCTTAATTTAGGTATTTTTAGAGACTTCAGTCTCTAAAAATAATATTATTAATGACAAAAGTACATAGGGTCCACCACTTTTGGCTTAAAAGATGTCAAAATAGAGACCCAATCTCCATTTTCTTTCACAAATTTGTTGAAGAAAATAGAGACTAGGTCTGTATATTGGCATCTTTTAAGTCAAAAGTGGTGGACCCCACGTACTTTTGTCATGAATAGTGTTGCTTTTAGAAACCGGAATCTCTAAAAATACCCAAATTAAAAAAAATTTGTATTTTAAAGACTCTATTGAAGATAGCCTTAGTTTCATCTCTTTTGATGCTTTGCATATATATATATGCTTTACCATTTTTAGAATAATTTACCACCATGACTTCAAATGGGCCAAAATCTTATAATGATACCAGGATATGAGATGGTTAGCAAACATGGTGTCTAAAAGAATGATAAAAGACGTCAATTGCAAAGATCGCTTTTTTACCTCTTTAGTGTGAGTTAATAAGCTCCAAATTGTATAGAGACAGTAGAGTCAATCATGCTCTTCATCTAATAGGAAAGATTGAACGTTTTGGATATTGGCAAAAGCTAAATTAGTGTACCATGAATTTTATTTTATATTTAATTTTAGCCCCAATGCTACTTACCCTCACCTCTATGAGATTCGACTTCTGATCTCTTAATTGTTAGAGAGAGTAACCTACCACTATATTACTTCTAAATCTCCTATGAATTTTATTTGTTTCTTTGTTACTGAAACACTTTTTACATGCTTTTATTTATATCAAACTTTACTCGTTTAACAACCACTCTAGTCACTCTACTCGACTACTAGTTAATATCATACACATTCAATAATTACATGGATTGGTTAAAATACATGGACAAAATCATGTTTTTTTATGTTATTGCTGTCACCACACAAGGTCTAATCTTATGAACTAAAGAAGATGGCCTAAAATGCAACCTCGCATATATTGGCAACAAATAGAGAAGAAGGATTGAAACCAAATGGATACATCATATATACTGGAATTTTATAAACTACATATTAGTCAAAATAAAAAGAGGAAATTAGCAAGCAAGATATATAATATTAGTAAACTATGAAACTTAAAAAATCTTAATAAACTCGAATTGCCAAGTAACGAAGGAATCACTCAATTTCCTTGATGATATACATAGCTTTCAAATATAAAAAATAAGGATCTTCAACCTCAATATATATCAAATATAGCTTTCAATGAGATGATATTTATTTGAAGCATCAATTCTGATATCATACTGATAAGGCCTTGTCTCCCTCCGCCTTTAAGACATGTACTATTAAAAATTTTGAGACATTTCAACTTTACGAGAAGGGTATAAAGCTTGACCCAAAAAAAAAAGAAAAAAGACAAGGGTATAAAGAAAGATTCAGACTTATAGTGGGCAGTATATTTAATTAGGAAGAAAATGAAGACATATAAATAAATAAAAAATCTTTTGACCAACGAAAATATCAAAAGAAAATTTGTAGTCAGACGTAATACTATAGCATTTCTCAATGCCACGTTACATCTCTTGCTATCAATTCAAACAATCTTCATGAACTTTCTTTAATTTTAATATGTACTTCTGGTTCATATTTGGTCCAATTTTAAATCATATATGTCCCACATTAAGATAGGAAATTTTTTCATGATCCTGATTTTCTAATTTAGGTGTGTTGTACCACTTAATATGTGCATGCGGTACGTAATATTCAAACCATGTATTTACTATTCGTACTCATTGAATAGTATAGTGTATGAAATATAGGATACAATATTAGTTAGTGAATTAGATTTAAATATCTTTTTTTAATAATAGAGACTAGAACCTTAGTTCAAATACAAAATCTCTAATTATAAAATTATTATCCGAACATTTCACGTGTCACCTAAGATTTTTCCCAAAAGCTAAAACTAAGATTATATTTAAACCCTTAAGTCTTCTTCCTACGATTCTTCCCCTTGGCCCTCCCATACCAGTGCCACCACTGATTAACAACATATAAAATTTCTTGACATGTTGAATGATCAAAGAGCTATAGCTAGCACAAGCATCAGAGATAATCAAGACCAAGAAGATGATGAACAAGTACATATCAGAGACATCCATGCTCTAACCCCACCTCGCCCTCCAGCCTCCCACCGCACACGTCGAAGAGATCAAACTAATTGGGAAACGAGTAGTCATCGATCATCATCGTTGTCCTTGGCTAGTACTGAAGGTGCTTCAAGTGAAAATTTCACTACCATGAGTGGAGAGTTCAATGCTTTAGTCCTTGCAGGATCAACCATAGGCAACCATGGAAGCGAAAACGATGGCTTGAATCATAGTCACAATTTGGGTAGGATTGGTGAAGAGGAGACGAGTGAAGAAACAAACCCTTTGGCTATTGTGCCTGATAATAGTACTCCATTAGATCCTTTGCCATCTCCGAGGTATGCCATTAATGGTGGTTCTTCTATGAGTGGAAATCATAGTGAAGTATCAGTGCAGAGGGTGAAGAAAGAAGAGGTGGAGACAAAGATTAATGCATGGCAGACTGCGAAGATTTCTAAGATCAACAATCGTTTTAAGCGTGAGGATGCTATTATCAATGGTTGGGAAAGTGAAGAGGTCCAAAAGGCTACTTCATGGATGAAGAAGATTGAGGTACGTTGAAACAAAAGGCATCACTGCTTGCTGCATGTCAATTTTCTTTTCTTACTCATCAACATGAATTAAGTAAAACCGTAAGGTAAAGTTGTAAGGTAAAGTTGTGTATAATAAATCAGAATTCAAACTTTTTTTCAAACTCCATTAATAGGCCATGGTTTGTGCATTGGACTGTACTTTACTTGCTCATCAATGTCTTCTATCTGCAAGTGTCTCCGCTTGAGTTATAGTAATCATTAACAATTGATAAGAATGTAAGAAGAAAAAGAATAATTCTACTTGGTAAAGTTTAGTGATGATTATATTTCTGCAGACTAGACCAAGTCTAATATGCAATCACATGCCACAGTTCAATTTTTCTTTTTCTTGTGGCATGTTCCTTAAATATGCTTACATAAGATTAACACAGATTTCTCTATGTTTTCCTTAAAAGTAAAAGCATCTTTTTTGTTTTTACTATGGATAAGAAAAGCATCTTTGCCTTTTGCCATATTCCCTTGGGTAGTTTACTCGGGCAAATTCAAGATTTTTATCAGTAGGTTGAAAACAAATAATTTAATATTTTTATATATATATATAATTTTTCTTAGAAATTAAATTAATTTTTTAATTTAAAATTAAATACTTTAAAAATTCACACATTTTAAAAAAAAACAACCCACTGCTCGTGAATGCATCTCCCCATAGTAGTGTATAAGAATCTAGAGGAAGAGAAACGGTTCTGGGAAGCTGAGCTCTTAATTTCTAGAGTTATTGAATTAACAGAACAACAACAAAAGATATCAACAATATCAGAAATATTTTTTAAAGCTTCACAAGTTAGATTTACATGCAACATCACCTAATTGCAATCAAATAAATGAGAAATTAAAGTTTTCTAGTGCTTAAACACAATAATCTGTCAAATATATGTCAACTAACTTTGGACCATAATGATTTTGTCTCTTGGTTTGTTGCTTGATGTTGTAGGTCAAATAATTTGTTGAACTAAACTATTCCCCCAAGTAGAAAATTTTGCACTTCACTACCCTATATGTGAATCCTATGCAAATCTGACTTGGATCTCTCTCATAACGTAATATACGGTATGAGAGAGATGTAATGATAATGAATTACTTGTGTGGTTATAATTAAATGATTTACATAGTACGCAAGAATTGGGTGGAATAGACAAGTACTATAGTGACTTGTTCCAATCAGAAACTCAGAGTTCAAGCCATGACTTCGATCTTCACTGTACTAAAAAATAATTTTGACAGTTCAGCAAAATTCGAACTTCAAGTATGCATATAAATATGTTTTCTTCTCGCAGAGGAAGCTTGAGGAGAAAAGAGCGAAAGCCGTTGAGAAGATGCAGAACGACATGGCAAAAGCACGAAGAAAAGCAGAGGAAAGGAGGGCATCAGCAGAGGGTAAGAGAGGAATAAAAGTGGCTAGGATCATGGAAATAGCCAACTTAATGAGAGCTGTTGGAAGAGCCCCAGTCAAGCGTTCTTTCTTCTAAGCCCTACCATATAATATATACTATTAAATGCTTGCAATATATAATAATAGATGAGAAAATTCACTCTATGGGAGTCCCTTCATTTCTTTTTTAAGCCTTAGGGTATCCTCCTCATATGAAGTGTGGTATTGAAGAGATTTTTTAAGCCATAGGTTTTACGTCACCAGAATGATGCTTCACCCTTAATTTGTGTTTTGTGTGTGGAAATATATTTCATTGTTCGTTTTGAGGTATTATCGGATGATTGATCGTTTGACATTATATTTGCACAAGATAAGTCTGTCCTGAATCGTGTTAAGTGTATTTGAATTTTTAAAATTCTGAGCGAGTGTGAAACAATTATCTTGTACAGTGTTTGCTTACTTATTTATAAAACTTCTTGAGCTTAAGAATCATTATGTTAGCAATATGTAATTGTTTTCATTTTGTTAATTCAGTTTAGCATGTGTATTGGAAGGGTATACACACTAGTTTAGCCTTGCATTAGGTGTTGGAACCTCGCTAATTTTGGTCTCGAGAAATATTTAATCGTCATTGATAAAATATTTTAAATCAGTTCACGAACATATATAATATAATGTAATCGAGGTATGAGCTATCAAAACATATCAAAAGGTAGCAAATACACTTGCCTGGAACTTCTTGCTTAAAGCAGCTTAGTTCAAATATCTTTCTTATAGAAAATGAACCTTTATAAAATTATATTTAACTTTTGTTCTGGTATGCAAAAATTATTGGTTCATCATTTCGACTACAATCTAATTGTCATTCCATTTATGCACCTAATAAATCAAACTTTGGATAATTATTCGGTAAGATTTACGAATGACTCTGAATACAAGAGGTTTATTTATATAAGAAATATAAATTTTTTTTAAAACATAAAACGTCTGGGTTTGATGACTGTGCAATGTCAATTTTACATGTGCATGAGGCTCATAGGGTGCTATACATAATGTGAACGTTTTTCAGACTAATCTTAAAAAATATGAGGTAAGTGAAAGCCAACAGTCTAATTGACTAGAGCTTTGAGAAGTTGCAGCTACATGCAGTTAGGAATTACGTACCAAACGGAGCTTCAAATCAAGATCATAAGTCAAGACTAATTTCAATGCTTTGATGGGAAGAAGTTGCAATGATAAAATCAGTAGTTTTGCCTCACATAAACAATTTGGATAAATAGTATTATAATCTTGATTAGTTGAAAGTGCATATTACGCAATATGGTACTGTAATTATAGTTTTGAATTGAGTTTTTTTTTATTTTTAAAAAAAGGTTACACAATACCCATCTGTTAACATTTTTGTGCTGGTAATATGCAACATTTTTTGCCACTTTGCGGATTATAATTATAATTTTGGCATAGCGGGATCCGATGAGAGGTTCACATGACAGGCTATTAAATTAATAGTAAAGCGCGTTTCTAATATATAATTGTGTCGTTGTGCATATATATATATATATATATATATATATATATATATTAATGCGTAACACTTTTGAAATAGTGGAAACATCAATCTATTCTGCCAATTCACAGATCTCAAAAGGTAGATTACCTTCATCATGGAAACATTAATTCTTTGTATATGTCCACCAAAATATTTTTTTGACTGTCTTCGTCTCGGTTCTAAAAGAGAACAATAAGAAGACAAAGGAAATATGACAAATGATGTAAAAAAGTGACACCATTGTCAGCAAAAAGAAACACCATTAACAACACCAACAACAAACGCCAACAACTATAAAGACAAGCACCATGAAGCAAATTGAGTGGCAAGGTCAATACGCGTAAATCTTGGAAGACTGATTTTTTGGTACAATGGAAGTTGAAGACCGATTTAAATTTAAAAGTTTTAATTATAGTAAGTTATTATTTAACCATTCGATTCAATTCTTAAGTTGAAAGGTTAATTTGGCGCTAATTACGTGTTTGTAATTTTTTCTATCAATTTTTTTTTAATCTGTAGGATTTCTACTAGTTGTAACAAACCTTACCAAATCCATCAACTTTTTTCTCTTAACATTGTATATTCATTTGCAAATGATTCTTTGTCCTTTAATTTTTATAGATGACACTCTCATCGGCTCATCACAATGCCTTGTCAGAGAGACAAATTCAACCCACAAATATTCGACAAATTTCGGTATATAATTTAATTCTTTATATAGAAGTAGTAGATAAATCAAGACTTTTAGCATTAGGCAAGATGTAGCCTAAAGAATTAATCCTATTGTTTTAGACGGAAAAATTTTCTCTACATCAACCAGATGGTCCTGTTCTAACTTTGTGATACATTTCACATATATGTGAGGCCGCCTAGCTATTCTCTCGCTTATAGATGAACCGTCGGTCTACTTTGGACGGCTACAGTAGATAAATAAAGGATCCAAATTCTTGGCTTAAATGGAGGAAATTATAAGGAGTATAGCTATTGTAATTAAATTAAAGTGACCGTAGCTCAAGTTATTTAAATTCTAAAAATTGAACTCAGATTTGTATTCATTATCATATGTATAGACTTGGCCCAATTTGTTTTCCTATTAAGTGTCACTTTGGGTTTTGTAGGGCTGGACTTGACTCAAATATTTACACTAATTTCCTTTTTGGAGGTCCAATGTACTCTTTCTTTTTTGTGACTATAAATTTTCTTTTTTAACAAAGACAGAAAATGTTGGGCTTTTTAAAATTTGTGTTTAACTGGACCAATTTCTTGGAGTTGGGCTTGAACGTGGGCCCATAACATATGGGTAGGCCCTCCTAATATGCTGTCAACTTCAACCTAATACTGACAAGCTTGTTGGACTCTTGAGCTTCTAACTGAATCTTCGTAGAAGTTTCCAAGTGCGACCCACACAATTGACACCCAAAGTTCAGTCATTATCATTAGGTAATAACATTGACAATATAATATCTTCCATGGCCGACAATTCCACCTCGGCCATTCTTTAACATATTAGCTTGATGAATCTTCGTTGGGTAAGGATTCACTCGTACGTTTATTATGTAATGAATTAAAATTTAATAATCGTAAATTGATATTGTAGTTATAATAAAATAATTTTAATAATTTATAATTTTTATATTTTGTTTATAATATAATAATATTATGAATAAATTCTTACTCATCTTCAGCTTTCCGTTGTGGTCAGAAATCATGGATGCGATTTTTATGGTTGTTCGTACTAAATTTTGAAGCAACTAAAATGATGTGCACTTTCTATTTTATGTCTTCCCAATAAGAGGCAAATTGAATATTTCGACGACATTTTTTGGTACATAAATAGGGTACCACCAACTAATAAACATATATATAGTTAAACTAGTAACTTGTGGTTTAACAAAACTTGAACATGAGTAAACTAAAAAAAGTTTTGATTTGCACAATAGAGTCTCTTGCTCAATTCGACCTCAAAAATCATCTCTTAGTTTTGAAGATTTTCTTAACCAAATAAATATACAAACCCTAAATGTTGCATGCCTCGTGTGCAAATAAATGATCTTTTTTCTTCTTTTTTTTGGTGAAAATGATGGAATATTGCTAACTCAATCACAAAGTTTTGACTACACCTAATATCTTTGACAATCCAATATGTGGAACGATTCACTTGCCTCTTAAAGAGAGTGAAACTAATTAAAAATTTAAGAATAAATGATAACGGAGCCAATTTTCCATTTCCAAACACTTTACAACCCAAATATTTATTTTAGTCAATTAGGGCATGCCTTAATTTCCTATATGTTTTTCATTCACACGAGACACTAGCTACATTCACATGAAAATAGTTTATGCGTGTTGAGGTTAACCTTTTTACCTCTATATATATTATTGAAAGCATTTGGTCCCTTCATTTTACTCTTTTGTAGTATTAATTAATGAAAATTTACGTAATTCAAACGACTCTCATACATTACTGGTATTCTCAATATTTAAACTTAGTTGCATATTGCATTTATCGAATTGTCATAGGTAGGCCATAGGCACATTATTATTTTTTTGTCTTGAGGCCATAGCTACATTCACGGAAATTATTGGTTAGGGACGATAACGTTTTGAAAGTGACATTTTGAGTACTAGGTATGGCATATTTTTTTGGTTTACTTTTGACAACAAGTTGTTGTACGTACCAATGAAGAACAAGTATTAACTATTAATGTAATCATCTTAATCTTATGATTTACGTTATGAAAGACTAAGTCTAGCTAACATGGCACCACCGCATACCATGGCCCATTATTTGACCAACCTTTGTCGGCAAGCAATAGTTAGATTCATCGTATCAACTCAAAGCTAAAAATTGAAGGTTGAACGCGGGAAAGAATTAATTGCATAAGGACAACTAGCAAGACAAGAACAAGAGAACCTGGCTAGGGTTTGCTGCGGAGGAACTTGAGGCCTTCGGGCTTTCCCACTACAAGAAAAAAAGGCGTCGAATGCCATTCAGGAAGTCAGGTTGATTGGGGAGATTTTTTTATTATTGGAATATACGTTCATATTATTATCGTCAATCTATAATTAAAACGTTTAGGAAATGAATTGACAATGAAAACGACATCTTGATTAATATGATTATCACAAATTTATAATTTGTTGTAAAATCAATCGTTACACGTGACGACGGATTGTTCATCGTGAATATTTAGTCACTATCTCTACATTCATCGTTAAATTGTCTCCCAACATATTGTTGCCAAATCAAAAATTAAAAACCATATTTAAGAAGCATAAAAGCATTGCCAATATTTGTAGACTAAAGAAAAGGGGTGTAGAAAATTCATTTTCTTGTGTCGAAGACTAGAAAGATGAATAAATTACTAATTTGAAGTTGACAAAAAAGATGCATTTTCAATATTTGTAGACATATTTTTCACTTGGGAGGAAAACTATTTTCTAGAATTAGGCAAATAGAAAACTTGTTTGTTTTTTTTTTATTTTTTTTTATTTTTATAATTTTATTCAAATGAGGCCTAAAGGCGTACAACACGAAGGTAACCAACGAGAATCGATCGCGGGAATCAGAACGAGTTGATTAATTGCTTCAAATTTAAAGCACATATCTCTGAATTTTAAAAAGAATAAAGAATTACATTTCACATACTTTTAATGCAATTTAATTTGGAGGAATATAGTTAATTGGATTTTTTTTCCAACTAAGTATTGTCTTGAATTTTTTTGGGAGGTAAAAATATTTGCATAGGTCCCTTATCTTTATCACAGTGTTAATTTGCTCCTTATCTTTTAGAATAAACATTTCACTCTCAAATATTAATAACTGTGGAATGTGTATTAGTTTTATTGTTAAAAATCGTGACACTCACATACATGTAAAAAGGCTCAAATTGTACAGGAAAATGGGATATTTAGTCTTTTAAATTTATTTTTCCTATATCTTTTCATTTTCTTATTCTTTTTCTTCATTTTCTCTCATCCACCACACCACCTTCTCTTCTATCCCCGTTGTCACTATGTTGCATTGTTGTTCCCTCTACCCCTTTCCACCATCACGTTCTCTTCAACGAGTTCATGCACCACATGCAGTGATTGATTAATGGTGGCTCATGATAGTGGTGTTGATGGCGAAGCTAGAGTGATGTGAAGCATATATGGATGGTCCCAATTGATTCCTTCAATTAAGGAAAAACTTTTACACCTTTAATGGTTAAAGAATTAAGTCTAATTTGGTGATGAACTAAAGGCTAGGGTTCAAGTGTGGCGTTCTCTCTTAGAGCGAAGAAAAAAAAAGAAGAAAAAAAAAAAAGAAAAAAAGGGAGGAGGAAAGGAAGAAGTTTTTTGAGAATATAAGATATTGATTTTTTTTTTTTTTTTGCGCATCAAAGTTCATTTTTTTTTTATCCCACATGCACATCACATGTTTGAACTATAAAATTTGGATAGGCTCAAAACATCCCATGTGTGTATAAACATTAAGGATTAAAATAATATTTATACCAAAGTTAAAGAAGGTCATCGATAATTATTTATTCAAAATATATTTTTTTGGAGACGAATTTAGTTAGAAAAAAAAGAGAAAATATATTATTCCAAGTTAAATCACATAATAAATATAAAAGATAGTTTTTCCTTATTTTTTAAAGAATTCAAAGAAGGTATTTTTTTTTTTTTTGTCGAAAACAACATCTATATATATATATATATAAAACTTACATAGTGGAGTTACAAGAACTAACCAATCCCCGCTAAGGTAGTCACTGATAATAGACGAGATAAAAGGGGTTGCGGGATCAAAGAAGGTTGAATCACATAAAAAAATATAAAATTATTTTTTAATTATTTTTTAAAGAATTCAAAGATCTATATATTCCAAATTTGAACCAATTGAACAATTACTTTACCAAATTATCAAACATTACTTCATCATTCTGAAGAACAAAAACATTTGAACACATTCTCCATTCGCCCACTTCTTGGGAATCTGAACAAAAAAAGAAAAAATACTTCTTGGGGAAAAAAATTATTTTCTATTCCCAAAGTGGGAAAAAACCAGAAAAACAAGTGAACGAAAATAGAAGAGAGATATGACCAAAATAAATAAATAAATAAAAGAGAGAAAAACAAGAAAAAGAAAAAAGAAAAAAGAAAACAAAGACGAATTGGTACTTCTCATTGTTTCCTGAACTGAATGCGACCAAAAAGCCACCTCTTTGGCCTCTATCTCTCTCTCACACACACTCACACAACACACGCACATTAACCTTGGGTTACAAATATGAAGAATGCTTCTCAAGGTTTCTTGCCATTAATCTTTGGTCTCTTTACTTGTTCTTGTTGTTGTTGTTCAAAGTTTGCAACTTTTTTCCATTCTAAGTTTGTTCTCCTTTGACCCAAACTTCTGCACTCAAAGGGAAGTTTCTTCATTGACCGCACACCCTTCTCTCTCTCTCTATACAACAACAAAAACAGAAAAGAAACAGAAAGAGGAAAAAAGAAAGAAACCTCTTTTGCAGAAACCTTGTATTTGAGGTACTATCAATTTTTTTCCCCTTTTTTGGCCTCAAATTCATTGCTTGATCCATTTATTTTGAGCTATATTGAGGTGGCGTTTTTCTCTTTCCCTTTTTATTTTTTATTTTCTTTCTGAATATGCATTAGTATTAATGGTTACAATTGTTTCGCTAAAGGGCAGCTTGGTGCACGGAGTTTCCATTATTCTCGGGTCTGAGAAGGGTTGGGTTCAATTGTTTTGATAAAAAAAGTTAACTTTGGTTGAAGGGTTTATAATGCAATTGAAATCAAATTGCTTCTGGGATTGTGTGCGTGTGCGTGTGCGTGTGCGTGTGCGTGTGCGTGTGCGTGTGTGTGTGTTTTTAATGTATGTTTCGGTTATCTATTCTGTTGGTTATGTTCTTTCTCTTATTCTTTTTAGTGTCTGTTTTCACCTGATCTTTTATGTTCTTTTATGCCCTTTTTTTATTTTTTATTTTTAAAAAGATGCATTTTTCACATTATCTTGTTTTGATCTCTCCTTCTTTTGGTTCTGATGTCTTTTCTCTTTATGGGTTTATGATCAGGCTGAATCTTGAAGAAGAAGAAGAAAACTTGTCTATATGGTAAGTTATGCCTTTTATGTTATATTTTTATCACAACATGTGTATATAAGAAAAAAGATTTCAGCTTTGATAAATGTAAATGGAAGTTGATGGATCAAAAATGGTTGCTTTATTCTGTCTCATTGTATTTTGCTTTGGTATTTTAGGGGGAAGCTCCAGCATTTGTTGCAAATGGTCTGCTTGAAGATATGCCGAATGGGGTTGATTTGAAATCAAACGGCAACCAAACTGCGATTAGTGTTGGCGATAAAATAGTATGCTGCTGCAAGATACTAATATCATATCTTCTTCTATGTATTCTGTTTCTGTATTAGGATTTAAGATAGCTCTGGTCACCTTTCTATTTAATTTGGGCAGTATGTGATTGGTGGAACTGAAAATGAGCCAACATTCACATTGGGAGTTCAAATCTTCGACAAATCTATGAATGAGTGGTACGTTTTTGGGTCTGGATGGATAGTTGCCTCGGTTGTTCTTAACGTACAAGCGTGAAGGCAATTAATCTCCACTTGAATTTGCAGGGTGGTTCCAAGTATATTGGGGATGAATCCCAAGCCCTCTGGAGGCCACTCAGCTGTGCTTTTAAATGAAGACCGGATATTGGTTATCAACGGGAACACTTCCTCTGATGACTGCTTTTGGTTTCTTGAGGTTCGTAAATCTTGCTTGTCGAATTATAGATAAGTAATTTGTTTTATTATTTCCTTCCATTGCCATACAATGGTGATATCGCATTAATCTGTGTTAGCAAAGATTTTGGTTACAAAAATTGGTAACAATATGTGATATTCAACAATTTCTTGCGACTTTGAACATAAACTGTATCTTAAAGATAAATCTGAAATTGAAAATGATAAGGATGGAATCTGACAGTCTTTGGATGCCTCTGTTATCTTCTAGGTTGTTGTTTTATTTCAATTTCTTAGACTGGGTTTGTTATTTATTTTCCAGATCAACACCCCATTCATTAGAGAGCAGAAGAAGAAATTGGGAGGTGAGGTGATTGCTTGGAGTAAAGGAGTTATGGGTGATTCTGGTAAGCCCATTGTTATAAGTGGTCCCTCTGGAGTTGGTAAGGGTACATTAATATCCATGCTAATGAAAGAATTCCCATCAATGTTTGGGTTTTCTGTGAGCCACACTACCCGTGCTCCAAGGGAGAAGGAGCAGAATGGGTTCCATTACCATTTCACAGATCGAACTGTTATGGAGAAAGAAATAAAGGATGGGAAGTTTCTTGAATTTGCTTCAGTTCATGGAAATCTCTATGGAACAAGTATAGAAGCTGTTGGGGTGGTTGCGGATGAAGGAAAGGTATATTTGTTGCATCTGAATTTGTTTGAGTCAGGTTTAACTATGTTTTTGTTTTGTTTATATTTGGTCCAAAGTTGTTAATATACTATACATCATGTCTGCATTGGGTACAAGAGACAATTAATGTTCAGCATTTTATGAATTTTGTATGCAAATTGTCAAAAACATTAGAAAGTATTTTGGGAGATGAAACATCCTCCAATTTCACAGACCCTAAGAGTGGGATTCTTTGTTTTAAAGCATGTAATTGATGTTCTTCTTGGGTGCTAATGTGCCACAAGGATCTGAGATATGGTTGCCTAACAGGTGCCTGCCCTCTCTGTTTCCGAGGCCTGTCATTAAGCAGCATAATTCTTCATTTAGATACTCTTATCATGGGCTATCTCAGTCAATTATTTTAAAATTACATTAGTGCAAATAAAATGAGTATTTGTAAAGTGCAGATTTTTCTTATGTTAATATTCTATGCATATTGAAATGGTTTTGATTAGCAAACCAATTGTGTGGTTTCATGTAGAGGTGCATCCTTGACATTGATGTCCAAGGTGCTAGGTCTGTGAGAGCTAGTTCTCTTGATGCCATATTCATCTTTATCTGTCCTCCCTCTTCCGAGGAGCTTGAGAAGCGCCTTCGTGCAAGGTAGGCTTGATCTGGACATCTAAGATTTCTCCTTTGCATTCTTTCTTTTTTAATCTGATAGGGATTTTTTTTTTGTTTTCCCCTAACAGGGGGACTGAGACAGAAGAACAGATCCAAAAGCGGCTGCGTAATGCGAGGGTTGAACTTGAACAAGGACAGTCATCAGGGCTTTTTGATCACATATTGATAAATGATGACCTTGAGCGATGCTATGAAAATCTTAAGGTGATTATGCTCCTTTATGAAGAACCTCATCTTAAATGCTCTTTGGTTGGCCATTTTTCCTTGGTTGTGATTAGCATATAGAACAATGACAAAAAAAAAATCTGATATGGTGTTCTTATCAATATAGGACCTGCTGGGAATTGACAAAGATCGGAAGTCTATGCCTAGATCATGTATGTTTTCTTCTCTCAGTAACATATTCTTTCCACAAGACTTCCATTGGTGCCTAAGTCAAATTTCACCTCTCAATCTCTATTTACCTGGATTTCATTTTCCCTACTGCAGTGGCAGAATCAGTCGACTTGCTTATGGGCCATTCGGTTTCAAAAATTGACCAGAAGATCCTGATAAATTGTGGTGTCACAAAGCAGGGAAAATCATCAGAAAAGATGTATGTTACATGCCGGTAAAGTTGCTTAATATGCATCATATTAGTAGGGAGTTCTCACTTCTGAAGGCTTTCATGCAGGCTTGTGTTGGATTTATCTTCAATTAAAGGAGGGGCTCCAGGACGTACAAGAGGACTGGATTTGTTCTTCACCGAACCTTTGGAAAATGGCATGAATGTTGTCAACGAGCTTATTAGCTAACACCTAATCCCTTGGACTAACTTCACTTTTTAGATTTCATTCTTATTTGTTTTCCTTTCTTGCATCCTTCCTCCCTCCTTTTTGGGGGTTAAGGACTTGGTCTGAGAACCACAAGATAGTAACTTGAAAGTGGTGAAAGTTCAAAGTGGTGGCTTTACATTGGTGAAAGTTTTAAGTTTGGATCCTTCAAAGCTATCAATAGGACTTATTTGTCTTTCTTCCTATGAGAAAGTAGATGGATTTTGACATTAGCTATGCGAGAGAGCAGGCTTCTCACGCACTACCCCATCTAAATTTTTGCATAAATTTAGTTCTCTTTTGGTGAATGCATAGATCTAGATTTTTACACAAAGATTGTGCTTGCTCGTCATGAGAACTTATGTTATCATCTAACCGTGAAACGCGAGTCATTGCATGTTGAGTCTTGTTAGCTATATCTTTCCCTTTCGGCATATATTAGTTATACATCTTGGGAATTCATCATCCTATTCTTTTGTTTTACGGCCCGTAGCTCTTTCTAACTTTAATACGCTACAATGACATATAAATAATTCCATCTAGAAGATGGCTTTTTATTATATGTTGTTACCCTTTCATGGTAGATGATGTTAGGCATGTCTTGATATCAATCAGTCTCTCAATTTCGGCACCTGTCGTTGTCGTTGATTATGTTGTTCTCTAGTTCAATTAGGCTTATTTTACCTAGTATTTCTGTTTATTTTAATCAATAAAAGTTTTCTTTTCTGTTTTTTTCTTTAAGTTTGCCAAAACAGGCCTCTATTTAGTGGTTAAGGCGGGCAGGTTGAGGTCTTGTTTTTAAGAATTTATCCACCAGGTGGTTGATAATATGGATCTAATCGCGTCATATGTTTTTTGTTGCAAGCCATATCTTCTTTTAATTTCATGCATGTTTTTCTTTTATATTTTTATGATGTACAACGTTCATATTTCACTTTTCATTAGGTGTTTTCACCTGTCATCTCTTGACATGACAAAATCATTTCAAAACGGTTCCATTATTGTTGCTAATCCTTTCCTTCACACCCCCCTCATAGAGGAGGATTCCAAAACATGTACACATGAGGGTTATTCTTCCTTTGACAAACGACTGGTTAACCGACTAATTTATAGGTAAATTATTCACACATATGTGGGGTTCACTTGTGTTTCATAGTCAAATGATCATTTTGTCACAAGAAAGAATTCCCTGTACAGGTGAATGAACACACTAAAATAGTCTAGAAAATGACTGATGGTATACAAGTAGTTGAAACCTTTCTGGTCCTTGTGGAAAAAGGTATCACGTTCTTGGCCTTGGCTTGTCCACAAGTTGCACCCATTGTCCTGATAATTGTAGTCACCTTGTGTACATTCAACTGGCGGTCCTGACCATCGTGGCATCAGACTAATTGTTTCCCATGCTATCCCCACACAAAGATGCAGGTTTGATAGAGGGTGTAGGACCTCATCCAACTCAAATCACACCAAACCAAACCTTATTAAATTAGGTTTGTTTAGTCATATGAACTTGATAATGTCACTCATCTTATTATTGTACTGAAAGGGAAGTCCAATATAAGTTATTTTAGTTCCGCTAGACTAAGAAGAGAGAAGTCTGGATTTGGGGCGTACTCCACATTTGTTTTCTATGTGCTAATGGAATGGAATGGATATTTAGCATCCTTTTTAGAAAATGGAATGGATATTTAGCATCCTTCCTTCTTTTTGAGTTCATATGAAACCGGAGAATAAGCCTCGAAACTGTCATCATGCACGACATCTTGTGAAAGGTTGAACTCACTTTGTGATCAATGGGTACATTTAGTGGAGCAATTAGGAAAAATTGGAGACAAAATCTGGCTTGCAGTATCTGATTTGTTCATCAGAATAATTACAACAAAATGTCTATTGTACGTAGTTTACTTTGCATTTTATTAAAAATTGTTTTCACGATTCAAACGACAATAATTTTAACGTTGGATCAAAAGTAAATCCTGTTGATTTTGTAACTCCAGTGAGAAAGTAGCCGTAATTCATGTTACTAGAGACAGGATAAAGGAATGTGCTTGCAAAACAAAATTGAATGGAATCTATCAAAGATAGCCAATCAATCAAAATGGCTAGTGGCCTACTTGCTATTTGATGCCAACATCAAGTCATTATAGTATACGCCCACTTGATTATCTTTCTTTCTTTCGAGACATGGAATAGGCAGAAAAAAGGAAAGCAAAATTAAATAAATCGCCATCACCAAAAGTCATAAAGTGTTGTCCAACCACTAAAGATGGAGAATAGACAAAAATTACCATCAAATAAACCAAGAATAAGATTTGCCATCATGAATTGAGTTCATCTAAATCAGATTATTTGATAAAACTCGATTACCAATTAATAAATTTATGAATACAGCGATATATGCCTGCACATATACCATATCAGTTAAAGGCGAAATTGTAAAATAATAAAGGGTATCAAACATGTGATCTTACATGAACAATTTTACTCTACTATTATTAGACTATACCCGTGAACACACTTTCCTGCCAGATGGCCCAGAGCCATTTATATGGCTGAAGTAATGGCCCCATCAACTGGTACAAAATCAACATGGTTGGACCAAATCGCAGGTGTCGTAGTGGAGAGTAGGGCCAAATGAAAGAGACAAGTCGCTGCTGTTTTCAGCTTAGGAACTTCAATTGTCAGCCTAGTCATTTGTACAGGATTCAGCTTGATTCCACATGATGTGCGTGCAGAGTAAGCTTCTTTTAATTAGTGGAGCCCATCTAGACCCGTTTTTCAGGCAAGATTAACTTGCCATGTTAGCAAACTAAAAACTGATTTTACATGTTTGGTTTTAATGTCAAGCTACTTGTAAGATTACAAGCTGCAGCACACTATAGTTTTGAAGGAAAACGGGAGCAGAAAGATGGAATCCGGATTATCAAGTTGATGCCATGTGTGAAGTATGTTCATCATAATGTGAGGGAACATGAACTATTTCACATCTATATACCTTTATAATCATTTGGTAGACACACACAATGTGGAACTAGTCATTATGGCATACTATACATAATTCTTTGACTACCTCAGCGCTCTGCGACATCTCGTACCAGAAATGCGATCACACCCACCATCTATTGGAACATCAGTTATCAATGGCAATCTCATTGACCCGATATTTGCTATACTACGATCTTTCACGTCTCACCACTTCATAACCCACAGGGACCTATTATCAGTAATCTGCCGTCCTTGTGGTGAATGATCCTCGACTTCCCCACAATTGGCTGAGAAATCAGCATGTCCAGAAGAAACGGGCGGTGCAAGTCCAGAATTTCGCAAGGTGCGGTTATTATTGGAAACATCAGCACCAGGGCTCGTGCCAGTCTTGGAAGTGGCTTTACCAGCACCAACATTAAGCTTCTTTGAACTTAGAAAACGACCACCACATCCTCTTTCTCTTCTTATGGCATGCAAGTGCCGAGATTCGTGAAGATAAGGCTGACAGAATACGTAGCATAATCATCAGTCATAAAAACTAAGCAAATATGCGAAACCTAAAATTGAAGAAACGAATCAAAGATCAGAGAGAACCAGCCGACTTTGCATATTAAGGTCGATCGCAGACTTAGCATATAGAGTCTTAGATACTAATCTGACAAAAAAGAACCAAAGCAATCGTGCCTTGAGGATTGATTTCAGATTCCAGATACAAAATCAAATGTAACTGCAGGATCATCCAATGCCACCAAAACTCATGCTCAGATATATAGATACTACATAAATATTAGAAAAAGACAACTATGCCAATAAATCATTCTTATGTGGACATAAAAAATTGAATTTTTGATTCGTTACCATCAACAATCTCCTTCTAGCTAATCCCACGATCATTAAAATACTAGGAAAAAGAAAGAAGAAATAGAGTGGACCTCAAGAAGACATCTGAATGGATAAGATGTATGCACATTATAGATATTAAGAGCTACATGCTATAGATGTAAGCAATGAACCTTTCTGACTTTTGGCACTTTGTTTTCCAACTCGGCTTTCGCACGCAGTTGTCTTCGTCTTAGAATGCCATGATACTGTTTAGCGTTTACATATACAGGCTCCTCCGCCAACTCAACAGGCAAAACCATTCTCGCATGATGTAGCCCATGGACATCTTGGTGCACCTAAGAAAGGGTAGAGGAGATGTCACAGAATGTATTTTGATTTCAGGACTCCTATGCTGAATATGGCTAAAGAATGAAAGCAATTAAGATCTTGATGGCTAGTAGACTCATATGAAAGTATTTGACAGATAAAACAAACTGATAACACCCAAAACTAGAGAGAGCATGATTGCCTAATTAATAACAATCTTCAGACAAAAATCAGATCATGTTCACTTGTCTGGAAGCTGACTGATTTTGTATATAGTCATCAACATAAAAAATATGAAGTCACTGCAACCGCCATCCATATAAAATGAAGAGGTTCCAGGTTATTTACCAGAGGTTGACCAGGAGCAGGCATCATATGTTCCGAATTCAATTCTGAGTAAGGATAGGACATGCATGCCTGGAGAAAGAAAATGTGAGTGTGAAATGAAGACATATTTATAAAATGCTCTATTTCAAACGATTTGTTAAGGAGTAGTCGACTGTCTGCCCTGTGCTTGTGATTGTAGGCTCTGTGTATTCAGAGATAGAGAGTTTGAGAAAGGGGAAGAGAGAGACAGAGAGAGGGGCAAGGGAGGGGCCGACCTTTGATTGGTTAAAAACATCCTCTGCAGTTGCTGGTCTTGGATGATCACTCATTGCTGGGAACACTACGGTTCCAACGTTTTGGTTTTGCTGTCTCCAATTTCCATCTATGCATGTCCAGAAAAGATTATTATGTTGACTTATATTATATTTGTCAGTAAACCTCAATTACATGAAACCAATCTCTAGAAATCAAAAAAGATTAGTTCTCTAGCCACTTCTTGTCTTTTAACATTTATCAACATCAGCTATTTTAAAGTAAAAGTAAAATGAGATACTAAAGTTACCTCAAGCCTCAAGCTGTCAAGAGTTATAAATAGATATATATCTCTCTATGTATCTATAATTCATGATACAGGACAAGAATCTGAGTCTTAAATTGAAATTCCAGTAAATGTGTATTGACGGAAATGAAACGCCTAGTGATAATTATGATTGCTGTCTATAACTCAGCAAAAACAGGATAAAATGGGTGTCAATACGTTAAAAGAACTTCTCGAGGGTGGTGATATAAGTCCAAGGGGTTAAGAAAACCTATAATTGATAACCACAACATTATCCACAAGAAAATCTGATGCAACAGTATGGAAATGAGTGTCAAGAGTTCTTACAAAGTTTTAAGGATAAACAAGCATCCAAGAGGATGCAGTTTCACAAATCATTGAATTAGATGTAGTACCTGAGTTAGGCAGCCCAGTATGTTCCGTTTCTCCAAATGTGTCATTTCTCCTAAGCTCTCCACCATTTGTTTGTAAATCACAGGCGTTGGTTGTCATATGATCATTAGACTGTTTCAGTGAAATAGTCGATATAATCTTCCCTCGTACATCTGTTGAGACAATGTTGTCTCTAATTTCATGCCCAGAACCTTGTAAACCTTTTGACAAATTTGAACTAATGCTACTTGCATCTGATTCTGGACGGCATGTACTACCTGATTTTTGTTGCATACTTTCCCGAATGTTGTGGTAAAATTCGCCTTCAAGCTTTGAGAACATAGACGATTTAGGTCAACTAGTTCACTAATCAAAGAACCATGACAGGATGAAGAAACGACAAAGCAACAAAAAATTCATAAGAGACATAAATGAATCTTCAGTTGAAGGATATTGCAAGATCAAGGCCTTTCATCAATTTTTTCATCCTGAATAAAACTAAACATGATGTTTACAGGTTAACATCAAGTTATGCACAACTATCTCGTACTGGAATGTTGCTAGGTACCGCGCCCTATAAATTATACACAATAACACTTTACTAATATCACATGCCAAGTAATGGAGTATTCAAATGAACTTAAAGGACAGCTACAATCCCATTGCGCCAACTCTAATCTCTGTCAGGCATTGAGCTCATGCACAAAACAGATAGATTTGTACATGATGCATAAACTGCAAATTGATGAGTGCCTGATCCCCTCAAGTAATCTTAGCACTTCACTATGATGTAACGTATCTTTTCTCTTGGCAAGCTCAAAACAGGTTTATGTTTTACCATCCTCGGAAATTTTGATGTGCATCTATAAAGAAGAAATAGGATGTCCTAGTTGATTTTTGATTTAGGAAAGATCTTCATCTGATTAATCTCAATGGCTCATTTGGTTGGTGAGACACCTAGCTAGTTTCATTAGCCAAATTTGAACATCACCATAAGTAAGCCCAAATATATAGCCAAGTTTTGATATTCGCATACACATGTCTATGCATATGTTAACATACATAGACATATATATTTGTGCTTGCATGCACTCACAATTCGGATTCAGAAATTTATAAACACCGTAGAATTCACAAGAAAACAAAGTAAATAATATAAAGTACAAATTGAAAAGGAGAACTCAAGATTTTACGTGGCTCGAACGAGTGTAATGTAAATTCATATACAAAGAGTGAAATAATTTTACCATACAATGATATTATGGAGTGTGGTTAATTCCTATAGGCTTATGAAAAATTAACCATTCGCCTCTTGGTCTATGTTAGAAAGTATAATGTAAAATTCTCCCGCATCACTTAGTGAGGATTAATATGATATTTATAATGTTTTGGGCCACTAGACCCATGATTTTAAAGGCATTCGATTAAATTCTCTAACATCGTATCTGAGCAAACCATTAGTGAGTCTGTATTTGTTCCCACGCCAGGGTGTTTATAATGTTTTGGGCTATTACACCCATTATTTTAAGATTTTGAGTAGGATGGCTAGTAAGAAAACCTCTACGACCATTAAGTTGTTCCAAGCTTTTATCCAAAATACATTCAAAATAATATTTCAGCCTGTAGAGTCATCTTTCTATATCTATCTGACCTATCAAGTAGGGGCGGAGGCACATATCACTCAAGGGGTGCACATGAACCCCCTGGCCTACCAACTGCACTTTCTGTAAGAGAGGCAAATCGTGCTAATTTCCTTTTACCAACTGCACTTTATTGCTAAAGTGGTGAGCAAAATAGAAAACCACAAGTAAGAATTCCAAAATAAGATGTGGGTCACAACAGAATAATTAAGAAATTCATCACATATCTCACACGTTGATCGTTGTAGTTACACCAAGAACTTGTTTAACTTCTTTTCGGATGATATATTTTACAACAACAGCACAAATTAAAGTTTTATCTCATGTTAGAAATCCGCAACGAATGTTACAGTTATAGAGAGTCAAAACCTAAAGTTTGTAAATTACATATGAGCAGAAAATAACATATAAAAAGAAGTTAAACAAGTTCTTGGTATGTCTCCTAAATCCTGTTATTGACTCCACCACTATAGTGCACCCCTGACTCTGGGTGCCCGAACACTACTATCAAGTCCACGTTTTAACCTATAATTCATGTTACACTTTGAGGTTAACCAGTGAGCGAGGATATTAGAGAAAAGAAAAATTCTTCAAAACGCTTGGTTAGTTAGATAGGATGGTTACATGTGTCATCATCCCAGCATGAGATGCATGGTGACGCATGTCACTTTGGGTGGGTAGTCTAAAAAATAATTTTGAATGCGACGCAACCATTTCACTAGGCTAAACCAAAGGTTCCTTTGCCAATTTTGCTTCCACGTCATATCATGATAATTACAATAACAATTCACAATTGTTTGATCTTATTCCTAACATCATAACGTTATGAGCAAAATAATTCCGAATTTTGGCTAGCACCATATTTAAAACTAAACTTTTTTAGCTTCAAATAATACATATTTGGATTCTTTTTCACAGGTTTAAATCCCCCATATATATTTCATCTGGACGATTAACGAGAAACATCATGTATCCCAGTGTGAAGAAAATATTATGACTCTAGATAAAAGTTATAGCGAAAATAAAAAATTAAACGTTATAGCGAAAATAAAAAAGAAGCATCACATATATTAACAAGTTAAACGAAATAAATAAATAAATAATAACATATATTTTAAGTGTTATCCATGACAAAATCCTCCATCATAACTTCAAAAACAGTTTCACTAGCAAGCTTGCTAAAACTTTGAGGGAAAAAAAAAAAGAGAGAGAACAGTCAGGGATCAATATTCTAGTTGCATGCTAATAAAAAGTTATACAACTGTATATAAATTGAACATGAATGAAATCAAATTCAGCATCCTAATCATGCTCGATAACTCATGAACAATTTACTACTATTCAATCTTTATTCAATCTTTCTCGTAATGTTATTAACGAGATCCAAGTCCCGTCAAGTTGTAACAATTTATATCTCCAAGGTTTTAGATAGCACTAGTAATTTTTTTTTCTTTTTTTTTTTCCCTCTTCAAAATGGTTCGTGAGCATTACACTACAACTTAACACTGTTGAATGCTAAGAGTAACAATCATTCTCTACTGCAACGATTTTTTATAAATAAAACAAAAATTAACAGTTTAAAAATTAAAAAAACTGTTATACTTATTAAATTATAACTTTATAACGGTTAACAAAAATAATTTAATGAACAATTAGTAGTAACAAAAAGAGCCAAACGTTATAATTAAATAAAATCATTACAAAAAGCTTTAACGTGATACAACTGTTAAAACGTTTTAATAAGACACTTATTGAAGCAATTTTTATTTATTTTTCAATTAGAACGTCGTGTGAGCTAAAATTTTATAGTGAGATAAAAAAATAAAAATAAAATAAAAATAAAAACGGATAGAATGGCACATAGAATCTGTGAAGAGTACTTACTTTTGATTCAGAAGAGTGAAACAATTTGCTGATAATGCAAATTAATGTAATTGCATCAGGCTGAGAATAATGCTATATACGAGTTTTTAAGTATGAATTTGCATGCGTGTTTTCTTTGTGATAGCAGCAGATGAATATATGAGAAAGAGAGAGCCAAAAAGAGCAAGTGATGTGATAATATTCAAAAGATTAACTCAATCTAGGATCTAACGGAGATAGTGATGTTTGGAATATTTTAATAGTTTTTGCAGTTCTTTTTCCCCAGGTCTGAATAAACCACTTTGTTTATTCATGTTTGATTAACAGATGGACGGAGTTAGGCCTCGTATCTTTCCTCTGATGACTTCAGTTTCCACGGTCTTCATTTCATGTTTCAGGCATTTTATCTTTAACATTATCGATTTTAAATTTGAATTAAAAAAAAAAGTTAAATAGTTGTCATTAATTAAACGTAAACACGTCAGATTATTTATATAAATTTAAAATTTTATAGTTGGTTGGTTAGTCTAACTTTTATTATATTTTTTTTTTATCTAATATTTAATATCTTTCTTGTCATATTTAAGTTGTTCTATAATTATCACTTCTCTAATAGAAAAGGCAAAAAAGAAAAGAATTATAAACAAAAAAAAATTTATCATCAACTTTTCTATTCTCTATTTTTCATTCTATTTAAAACTAATTTCACTTTTCTTTTATCCACAAAAGGACATCAAACACTCATATAGCCTACTCCTTATTATAGCTATTTTTCTTCTCAGTATTCGGTCATTGTAATGTACAAATTTTCTTTTCCAAACACATAAAAGTTGTATTTGAGATAAGAAAACCTCTAACGAAGAATGATTGATTTTTTTTTTATATAATAAGAAAGTTATTTTCAGTAATATTACATTAAATTAACTCTAAAACTATAAACTGTGTAGTATATCAGTATGTCTAATAAACATCATCCTAGTCAAAATAAGACTCGAACTTGAAATCTTAAATTTATGGACTAACACGTTTGTTGTTTGTTCTTTATTTATTTAAAAAATTATAATATAATATTACATCATTTAAAATATTAACCTTTCACACTTAAGTAAGCGAGAATCATACAAACAGAACAAATACCACTTATCTATTGTTTTTGAGATAATTATTGGACTTTTTCTTCATAAAACTAGAGCAATAAAAGAAACACCCAACTTAAGCATGAGTTGGAGGGGCAAAGTCGTCAAGAAAAATAATTAGCCGATGACTCCACAAACAAGTGATTAAACTAATAAAAGTAGAAAGTTGTCATAATTGGATGACATGTGCAATGTGCTGACATTTCAGTCTAAGCCCGATACGTGTCCTCCAAAAGTAGTAAAGTTAGGGCCCACAACACCAACTATAGTGCTTTGCCCTCCACGTGTTGATGAAGCCCACCGCTTACTTGATGACTCATCAAACAGTCAAGTAAAGTTGACGGCGCTCCGCCGTTAATTTGCGGGCCCCTCTCACCAATAACTACTCTTTGTCTCCAAGAAGCTAGACGACATCAGCCCGTCTCCCTGACGGCGACCGTCAACTTCCACGCGTCCTCGTACCTTTTGCCTGCAACAATAATGTATCAATTGCGTAACGATGCTTTTGTAACAAATGACGATGCACTGTTTTATTATACTCGTATTAATAATTTATAAGTTATTAAATTTCATTTATAATATCGTGAAATTGTAAATAAATTTATTTATGTTTAAATGTGTCTGAAATTATTATTAAAAACGTTAGTAAACCTTATATTTTAATATAAATTATTGATATAATTACAAATAAATTTATTCAAGTTTAAATTTGTCTGGAATTGTTATTAAAAATATTTATAAATTTTGCATTTTACTCTAACACATAAAATCACATGTTAAGAGTAAGACCAATCACATGTTAAGAGTAAGACCCACGAGAAGGATCCCGACTGTCGAGGACTAACAGTCGAGGTCAGTCCACTTGTCCAAGTCCGAGTTGTGCTTCCTGGTTGAGTTCTAAGCCTGCGCAAGTAGAGAAAAAAAAAGCAGGGTGACGACCCATATTTTCCCCTTAGGTGTGAGAATGATTAGCTTATCCAAGCTGATTCGGCATACATTACAAGAAAAATTGTCAATAGCGACGACGAAAATTTTCATCCATAAATAGTGACAATTTGGAGACGGTTTAGACACAACATAAGTATTTCATCTCCAAACTATCTTCACTATTGACGATTTCGAAACGATTTTACAAGTCCTTTCTAAATAATCACCAATAGGAGACGGTTTGGAGACGATTTATTTATGTCGTCTCCAAACCGTCTTTGAAAAAGGTGACAGACCCATTTGTTCTGTCACCCATATTTTAAAAAAAAATTATTTAAATTAAAAAAATTAATATTTAAAAAAAAAAAATCAAAAGGGTGATGAAACCAATGGTCCGTCAACGAAATGGGTGACGGACCCATTTGTTCCGTCACCCATATTTAAAAAAAAATTATTTAAATTAAAAACATTAGTATTTTTTAAAAAAAGTCCAAAAAGGTGATCCGTCACCGAAAAAGGTGACGGACCCATTTGTTCCGTCATCCATATTTTAAAAAAAATATTTAAATTAAAAAAATTAATATTTAAAAAAAAATTCCAAAAGGGTGACGGAACCAATGGTCCGTCACCAAAAAGGGTGACAGACCCATTTGTTCCGTCACCCATATTTAAATTAAAAAAATTAATGTTTTTTAAAAAAATTCCAAAAGGGTGACGGACCCATTTGTTCCGTCACCCATATTTAAAAAAAAATTATTTAAATTTAAAAAATTAGTAATTTAAAAAAAAATTCCAAAAGGGTAAAGGAGCCAGTGATTCGTCTCCAAAAATATTTTTTTTTGAATTTATAGGAAAAATTTAAACAAAAAAAAATTAATTGACAAAATTAAAAAATATAAAAAAAGGGACGGACCACTTTGGTCCGTCTCCTTCTCAAAGACAAAAATATATATATATATATATATATTAGTAATAAAATTAAAAAACAAAAAATAAAATAAAAAAAGGGACGAACCACTTTGGTCCGTCTCCTTCTCAAAGACAAAAAATAAAATAAAAAATGTATTAGTAATAAAATTAACAAACGAAAAAAAAGGGACGGACCACTTTGGTCTGTCTCCAGCCAATTTGAAAAATTGGCTGAGGGCACAGATCGTGCCCTCAACCAATTTTTTATAAATAAAACCCAAACGCCCCCCCCTTATATACAACACCCAATACCCCACCCCCTACCCCCATACCCCCTACCCTTTTACCCCCTACGCCCCCCTTACCCCCCCTCCCCACCCCCTACGCCTTTACCCCCCACGCCCCCTACCCCCTCCCCCCTCACCCCCACCCCCACCCCCACCCCCACCCCTCACATTAAGGTTAGATATATACGTATAATTTTGTATGTGTATATTATATATACATGTATAAATATATGAAGATGTAGTTGTAAATGTATATGTATATGTATATGTAGATGTATAAATATATGTATATGTAGTTGCAAATGTAGATATAGTTGTATCGTAGTATGTATATATGTATATGTATGTGTATGTTTATGACTATATATATAAGTTTATATATATATATGCATATATACATATTTATTGTTGGTAGATATATGTTTATTTTTTATTTAATGCATGAGTTACCCTCATAAATGTAAAATGGAGCTCTATTTATACTAATTTGGATTTGGGTAGCAATAAATGTACAATGCTGCCCGATATGCCACCGGCTGCCCACGCCGAACAACCAATGGACAAAGCTATTACCCGGTGGTCAAAAGAATTATCTGTTGGTCCGAGTTATGTGCCTTGCTTTATGTTCCATCGGATTGGCTAGCAGAGCCGTGGGGGCCACTTGGGTCTAACATCGGGTTGAGTAAGATCTTGAGGTCGGTGTGTGATCCGACTGCATCATTCCCAGTTCGGGTGATCCCTTGTCACTGACTAATTCTTAAAAAACCCTAATTTCAGCCATGTCCTCCGGAAGGTAGCATGGATAAGTGTTTCTTTTGGATCGATAATCACAAGCATGGGTCAGTGTTTTCAATTTAAAACAAAGCAATGGTAATTTATATTTGTAATATGAATATCATACTTTAATCTGTAATAAACATATTTGTGACTTGTGTAACTTGAAGTTTTCAAACTAGATGTCCAGATTACGCGCTCGGGTACCACTGGCCCGATGGGCTACGACGCCCGGGCAGCCCCATGCACGCTCGAGCTTAAGAGGACACTTGTTTACCTAACAAAAAAAAAAGAACTAAAAAGAAAAATTAGGTATTCAGATGTAAGGAAAGTAAGTTTCGGGACTTGTTAAGTTTGGCTTAAAAATATTATGCGCTTCACATATTTTGTTTTGATGAGACCATATCACATGAGAGAGACGTTTTTTTCACTTTGGTATTTGTCTGCGTTACATTATCATTTATCAGTAAGCTTTTGCACCCGATTACTAATTAGCTTCGCACAGTACAACATTGATGAATTTTTCTTTTTTTTTAATTTTTTGTCGATGATGAAAACTTCTTTCAAAAACTGCAGAATCAAGAACTTTATTTGTTTCAAATACTTTTGTCACTAATAGTATAGAAGATCAATCGGACTGATTCTCAATTATTTCGTTTTGGTCTGATGTGGTAGCTACATTTCTATGTAGTTATACTCTTTAAAATTTGTATATTATAATTAGGACGCATTTAAAATTTTATTTCGATTAGAGCTATACATGGGGTTAAAGGAACAAAGTAATTGAAAATGAAGCAAGTTGATGTTAAACATGTTTTTATATTCAAAGTCAAGGCTTTTAAAAGTAAAAGTTTGCCACCACAATTCTTAGTCAACTTTCGAAGCAAACAAAAAGAAAAGAACGAAAAAAAAAAAAAAAGTGTAGGTTTGACGCTTGAATATTGAATATATCTCAGAATTTCTGCTGTATTACCCAACTTGCATGAATTATTCCACACAAACACGTTTCCACTCGCTTTAGATGTGAAAGAGTTCGAAAGCAAGTCTCGTATGTAACATATTAAGTGATGTAAATAATTTAAACCTCTCTTAAATCAAATAATAATAACAACAACGTGCTAGAGATTTTCATATCTATCTTTGTCATTTTTATTTCCAAACTTGGTGCAACCATCTTTACGCTCCGGGAGAGATTAATTAAAAAAAATTAAACGTTGTGGCCATCTCTCTCTAGTAATCACTGATGAAACTTACACGCTAAAGAGAACGTTTTGAAACATGTCCCTTACACTTCATCAACTATCGATCATTGCATTTCTTTCCTTAACCTACCATTACAACTAGGATGTCGTGTACTTAAACCCCACCAAAAACAAATATATTTGACTTCACTTACCTTAACACCTACCATTCATACCAAAGAATAAAGACGGAAGGAAAAGACACAATTTAATGACGACAACGTCCAATATGATACTATAAAATTTGTTAGTTCATAATTTGGCTTATTTATTTTAATCTTGTGTAACCATGGATCTCCAAACAAGGATCCCCTCATATCGTAATGGAGTTATGAATAAGATTCAATCATTCTAAGTTGTTTACATTATTTTATTATAATTATATCAATAATTCACAACGGGTTTAATTTTACTACTTTAACGTCATAACATTGCAAGAAGAATCATTGCATCTCTTCAAACACCCTTTAGATGATGATGATAGCGATTGATGGTACAGAACTAATATGCAAAGATGCTAGCTGTGATTTTCAAGTTAACAACTATGCATGCCTACTATTCAAGTTTCCAACAAGATGGTCAATACAGGATATTGTGGCAATTATGTTATCTGAATGTGCCAAAGCTGCATTAACATAGATACAAGAAGCCAAATTAATTAAACCTCGGTTATATGAATCGAACGACATCAATCATTCCGGTTGGAAGTGAGCTTCTTTATTAGTGTCATGCACGTGAGATCTCATCTACTTGTCTACATTCAACTTTGACAGGTGCCGATAAATAAATTCATAGCCAATGGAGGGAATGGTAAGAGCATAGTGCAAAGACATGACAGATTTCTTTGAGCTGCTAACTATTATTCATACATCACAGTTGCTAATAGTTCAAATTAGGACCTATCTGAAGGTCCCTCAATTTGCTTTAGATATGATAAAAGTTGGGTGATCTTCAAAGAGAGATCATCCACATGTAGAAAGTTATAGATAGCAGAATATCAATATCAGACTACATTAAATCACAGAAGAATAATGAGTTTCAATGAACTTTAGTATTTTTCATCAGGAATTTCAGTTAAAGAATGCACTTTAACAAATCATTTCCCGCGCAATTGCTACAAAATCTCAAAAGTTGTGAGGGGAAAGCAGCATACCTATCTCAATTTTGCAAGTAACTATATATGGATGGGCTTAAATGGGACAAAAGTACAGTGTTAAATGCCCTCAAGCTGCTGCTGTTACCCACAGTTAGCTCTAATATGAACAATGGGGGCAAGGATCGACAAAAGAATGAAATGTACATTCGGATTTTACTTGGTTCTATACCTCTGAATTTGAGTCCATTGATTCTTGATCTGTTAACCTCTGATGATAATAAGAGAAAGGAGCCGGTGGAGGATCAACAGTCAGCGTGCCCTCTAATACTTTCACTACCTCCCCCATTGAGGGTCTCAGTCGCTCATCAACGTGCAAACACCAAAATGCTATCCTCAATGCACGCTCCAACTCATCTGAATTGATCCCACCTTCTATTCGCTCATCTGGTATCGTCTCAGTTTCAGCTGCCACCCATTTTTCATATCCCCATTCACAAACATCATCATCATCATTTGGGCGTCCGGTGATCACTTCCATCAACATCTTGCCAAAATCCTTTACGTCCATCTCGGCTGTTTCCTCAATGTCAGATATCTCACCAGAGACAGGCTTTAGCCCAAATTCACTCACCTTGGCGTCTAAATTATCATCCAAGATCACATTTTCGCACTTCAAATTTCCATGGCTTACAAACTCTCTACATTCCATGTGCAAGTAAGCTATGGCCCTTGCTACTGTTAAGCATATATCCATTCTCTTTGTCCACGTCAGCCTCTTGCATATTCTATGATCTTCCAAGCATTTTCTGAGAGAGCCATTCTCGGCAAACTCATACACGAGAAGTCTGTGGCCTGGGTCACAGCAATAACCGTCCAGCTTCACAAGATTTTTGTGATATATGCTACCTATTTTCAACACTGTCCTGCGGAACTTTTTCTCTTCCACAGCTGCACTAAGATTCATTACGACAACAGGGCGGTTACTTGGAAGTACACCCTTGAACATCTTTGGTCCAATTTGGTACTTGAAATTTTCAGTCAAGCTCCTTATCTCACTGTAAGATAGCATCATACAGCCTGTAGTATAAGGAACTACATAAGCTGGAGCAGCTCTCTTTTGGAGGTGTCTTCTTCTTTTGCATATTAAAACTCCAATTCCGAATTGAATCAAAATAAATAAAACTAATGTGCTAGCAGCAACTTCAAGGAGACATGGAATGCAGATTCTTTCTGACTCAGAAGGAGTTTTTTGGGGTAAAGATGAAGTAGATTTGGGAGGTAAAACAGCAATAGGATCTGAACACGTCTTGACAAAAGATATGACCTTTAAAGACGCATCAAACCGCCCGCTGATGTGTTGTGTTCGTTTTATTAGGCATTGTGCGGTTCCATCATTTTTGAAGGATACAGCAGTACAAAGTGGATCCTTCTGGCACAAGTCTCTACACTGCTGCAAACTGGTTTGGACAATTGTATCATTGGGTGGGTAAATACCATAAAGGAAGGTATGGTCATATGTGATCATGGAAGAACCAGATCTGCAATCTTGTTGATAAGGAACTAAACATTTTGAGTTAGACTCCCCTGTAGGCAAAAAAGGGCATCTACAAAAATGGGAGCCGGATGCATTAAAGACACAAATGCCACGGAGGTAACAAGTTGCAAAGACATCACACTGGTTGTCAACAGCTTGCCAAGCTGTTCTCCATGACTTTGAAGCATTTACCCATGAATAGATTCGAAGATTTCCATCAACATCTAGCCTCAGAAACCGGAACTTGATATCTGAATCATTATGGTCTTCTCCATAGGCAGACCAAACAGGCGTGCTTCTTTGATCAAAAAGTTGGAAAACCCCCTCAAAGCCAAGTACAGCACGGATGGCTGATTGAGAAGGTTCCCCACGTTTCCAGTAAATGACACTGGTTTCCCATCTAAGTTGCAACTGACCTGAACTGTCCATATAAAGACTGTAATAACTTGACACGGAATTCCTTTTGGGAGGTCGAACCGTCACTGAAACAGATAAATTTTGGCCTGGGAGAAGTGTGTCGCTTGGAGTATCAAAGCTTTGCCACACTATATCTTCGTCTCTGTTCATTAGGACAAGATTACCATCATCACGAAGGACTGCTGATTGAACAGATGCATTGCTAGTCTTGCTCATCCAAGCAGTTCTCCCAGAATCAACCAAGACCAGCTCCCCGTTTTCCGTAAGCTCGAAATATGCATTGCTGCTCACTTGAATTTCACCTCCAACAACCCAAACCACAGCTTGTTCACTACTTCGAATGGAAACCGAGTTAAATCTGATACCAACACTGTATTGATTAGCCCACTTATAGAATCCTATTGCAAAATCTCCATTAGAGGAGACCCAAGAGTTGTTTTCCGCCACAGAAAGTCTGGAACCCAGGGGAATTTGTGAACACATAACCGAGAAAATCAAGAATTCCAGAGACAGATAGAACAAGAAAGGCGCAGCGAAAGATCTCTTCCCTCCAACCATATCCCTATATGCTCAAGGATCAGGAATACTATGGCAGAGGAACAAGTGAACCACTTTCACACCTGCATCTCCAAAACATAGAACAGATTCACTCAATTCAGTCTGATCCTAGTCTCAGATAAATAGATGAGAAAGTCGGCGACAACAATCAACGTATATCAAAATCAGCCAACAATAAGTTGTCTTAGAAATGCAAACACCAAGCTTTTAGAAGATTATGATCATGGTAATATTTTAAGAATGTTGTTGTCAATTTTGACAGGACTTGAACACATTTGAGTTGCTACATAAATTGGCCAAAATATACTACTTCTAATATTAGCAGTAGGCCCTTGTTGATTAATTCAAATGAAGACTAATGATATCAGAAAGCAGAAATGTGTACATATTGCAATAAGGAATGCAGCATTCAGATTATGGTACCTGGAAAGGCATTCAAAAGCACTAGGCCTCCGGGACACCACGATTGAATACCGGACGTCCAAAAGCGGCAAGTTCTCACATTTAGGCCTATAAGAAAATTAACATGTGAGAATCGAAGAATCCACCTATGATGATTGAATAAAATGGATTATGACCTAATCTAATTCAAACCTGGACCATGACATAACTGTAAAGAAAGCAACCAAATAAATAAATCCAAATTTTATATGCATTAAGATAACAACTTTGATGGAACCTTAATTGAAATCATAGCACAAATGGGGACCCATATTGAGGTCAAAATAGGAAGCCTGAGAAGGATTACAATAATCACTTTCAAGGCCTTGAAAATGACCTCTTTGACAGGAATCCAAAGTTTGAAATCTCAGTGACTAACATAGAAACAAAAACACAAAAATATGCAAGAAAATAGAGGGTCAACAAATATGCAATTTCAATGCATAGAAACACAATTCTTGACTTGATTTGCACAAAACAAGAAAAGAGTTACACATTTCTGCTTTTATAAGCTTTGACAAGTCATAATTAGATCCCAAATACAAACCATTTTCTGAGGGATATGCAGACATAAGACTCTTGCTATATAAAGGCAAGGCTGATCCCACTATCCAGAAACCGGACATAGCTAGAATTTCGTGCACCAAGTTATATGAGGACTGTATATGTAAATATACTATAGTATGTACACAGTATGTGTACATATATAACAATAATATATGCATAGAAATTTATTATGTCAAGTGGCTTCTAAAAATTGAAACTTTACCAAAAAGGGGCCCCATTTAGGCCAATTCTAAGTTCAAATATAGAACAGTTGAACATACCCACTATAATCTTTTCCAGCGACTAGAAAGTGAAATATGTATATATATAAATATATATATATAAGAACACAAAAACTACGCAATAAAATTGAAGGCTCAACACATACGTAATTTCAAAGCACAAAAATCACAGCTCTTGACTTAATCTACACATAAACACAGAGACACACAGATTCAGACTTCTTGAGCATTGATAAGCCATAATTGGACCCCAAATAGAAACAATTCAGAGAGGAGAAAATTAGCATACACGAGAATCTTGCAAAATTCAAGGTAAGCGTGCCATTTCCACGATGCTTCGCACAGTAAAAATTTTGTGCACCGAAAACGCTTAACAATATATATAAATATACTATAGTATGTACACAGTATATGGGTAAATAGAATAATATATGCATAGAAGTTAATTATGGCAAGTGGCTTCTAAAGATTGAAACTTTAGCAAAAAGGTACCCCATTTAGGCCAATTCTAAGTTCAAATATAGAACGGTAATCAAACTTTTTTGTTGTCAAAAGCTAAATATTAATGAGTATACTATCTTACAGAAATGAATACACGCACTTTTTTTCACATCTACACACACATGCATGCTATGCATATGCTGTATAGAAAAGTCTGCAATGAATGGAAGGAAAAATGGGGACACCAAGATTTGAAAAAAGATAGAATATGAAGTAAAAGAGAGGACTTTTTTGGCTCAAAGATTAGAGAAAATGATAAGGTGTAGACATAGTAGTAGTTGTTGTAGTACTAGTGAGTAGTTTGTCAAAGTGAAAAGTGATGGTCAGCGATGAAGATGTGACTCACCTGACCACTATGTCGAAGATTTGTATGCATTGTCGCCGGAAATCTTGGTCGGAGAGATAGATTTTCCGGTGCGAAGATGTGTCAGTGTGAACAAAAAGACAAACCTTTGGAAATGGTCTAACACATTGTTGTAGTTGTAAGAAGCTGGTTTCACATGCACATGAAGGAATATTATTGTACTTGTATGTTAGGCTCCGTTTGTTTGCTGTAAAATAATTTTCTTGTATAAAATATTTTTAGTAAAAAATATTTTCTTGAAAAATAAAATATTTTTTTTAGCTCTCTTTATTTGTCGTAAAATAATTTATTAAGGAAAATATTTTCTTGAAAAATAGAATATTGAAAAATAAATTCTGATGTTTAGATGTACAGTGGGTTCCATAACTAAGCTTAATTGTTGACTGAAAAATATTTTATAGTTGACTAATTTTTCGGTGTTATCAAACACCGAAAAATTAAGTAAAAGCAGCTACAATTATTAATTGAAAAATATTTTTCAGTTGACTAATTTTTTAATATTACCAAATATTAAAAAATCTAAAAAATATTTTACGGCAAACAAACAGAGCCTTAGTTTTAAGTGGGTAAGTAGGGAATCTCTAAAGTACAAATAATTGTTGGGATTTCCTTTTTTTCTTTAGCTAATCTTGGTCGAGGCGCAAATTTAGATTAACAATATAAAATTTAGTACTTATATATAATTTTTTTTTATTAGAGTTAAATTAATTTTTTAATTTAAAATTTTAAAATATACACATTTTTAGAAAATTTAACCGCAACTCACTACTTAGTGGGATTCAATTTTTCAATTTAATAAAGTTGCAGTCTCTGTTGACTTGTAAATGACTTTACCCTTAATCTTAGTTCATGTTATTGATTGATATCTAATCGAGTCAAGCTAAGGTCTAATCTAAAAAAATCATTTTTGCTAATTAATCTAAAAAATTCTTACCTACACGTAATATGCTGTAAATTTTGTGCATGCCATTGGATTTTTTGAAGCGTTATAAAATATTTTACCCCATAGTTAAATTTTCTATCTACGACCGATTGTAAAAGAAGAAAATTGAACTCGTTTTTGATCAAGAAAGGTATCGTTGTGACTATTATTTATATTGAAAAAATAAAATATGGTACTCCGTGTGCGTGTAACTAGCATGAAAGGACTTTATTAAAATATATTATATATTTTTTATTGCAAGAAAGTATTTGATACATTAATGACGTGAAAAATGTATACAAAAAGAGTATATAGATACATAAAATAGGAAATGCACGTTTAACAAGTAATTTAGCAATTAGTACATTGAGATGTAACAAAATGTTCGACCACATTATATATATATAACATGTTTGTATATATGATTAATTTTTGACAATTGTATATACCATTAAATATTTGATCCATAACGTATGAATGTAATAATTTTCATAATCACTATTTATCATTCCTATTTGTGTCTTGGTAGATATTGTTGCTCATGTTTTATTCTCCGAAGTAATAATGTTTCTTTTCTTTCTTCTCTCGGCCATGCATAATTTTCTTCTTTCTCTTTCTCTCTTTGGAAAATGATGTGCATGATTTGAAATTAAAAAGAAGTTGGTGGTAAGATTTCTGAATTTTAGCCAAATAGTTGAAACTTGTTATTATGGAAAAGTCAATAGAATCTTATCATGTCGTAGTTGATTTTAAGGACAAATTTATGTATATAGTTGTAGTAGCTGAAATTCTAACTGACCTATAAAATTATTTAGAATCTCTTGATATATATTTTTTTCCTCCCCCCGACCCCATTTCCCCCTTCCCCTCACCTCCATCACTTGAACCTTGTCAAACCACTTGGAACATTACTAGTTCACTTTGAACGTGTGTCATCCATTTATCCAATTATTAGGGTTACGAGATCTAGGCAAGCCCTTACATGTTCTCCCCTTGCTCTTTTTCAATAAAAGAACTACGAAAATGCACGTTTAACAAGTAATTTAGCAATTAGTACATTGAGATGTAACAAAATGTCCGACCACATTATATATATACAAAATGTTTGTATATATGATTAATTTTTGACAATTGTATATATCATTAAATATTTGATCCATAACGTATGCATGTAATAATTTTCATAAACACTATTTATCATTCCTATTTGTGTCTAGGTGGATATTGTTGCTCATGTTTTATTCTCCGAAGTAATAATGTTTCTTTTCTTTCTTCTCTCGGCCATGCATAATTTTCTTCTTTCTCTTTCTCTCTTTGGAAAATGATGTGCATATTTTGAAATTAAAAAGAAGTTGGTGGTAAGATTTCTGAATTTTAGCCAAATAGTTGAAACTTGTTATTATGGAAAAGTCAATAGAATCTTATCATGTCGTAGTTGATTTTAAGGACAGATTTATGTATATAGTTGTAATGGCTGAAATTCTAAGTGACCTATAAAAATATTTAGAATCTCTTGATATATATTTTTTTTCCTCCCCCGGCCCCATTTCCCCTTCCCCCCCCCCCCCTCACTTGAACATTGCCAAACCACTTGGCAAGGGCGTGTAGCCCCCCACTGGGCTACATCTTTTGGAGTTTTAGAATCTGTTGATATTTTTGACATTTTTAATCCATAAAATTGCTTACTCCCTACTAATTTTGTCAATAAATCTACTTAATTTTATTAAGTTTTTATTAATAAAATCTTATAGATCCACATCCCTGGTTTTCTCAATCCTACCACAATAATAAGTACAAAAATTAAAATATGAAATAATTAAATTATTTTGCCATGTTGAAATATTCCGATTTGGTACAACTACTATTTCTCTACTGAATGCTTTGATTCTCATTACCAGGAGGACAATATTCTTCTACTTATATAGGTGTATGAAAATTTAAGCCACTATCACCTTCTACCAGGTTGAGCTCACAAAATTCTTCTGTGAGTTTTTATTTTTATTAGAAGGAGATTGGAAGCCAATGAACCTTATCCAATCCACCTAGTAGTAATTTTCCCTCTCTTGTTTTTGTCCAACAAAAACTGAAGTTGGTCTAGAATGGAATGCAATTGGTGACGGTGATATTCATAGAGAGTTGAGGCCATAATTGACGAGTTATTCAACACAAGAATTAGTTTCCTTATTAGTATGAGTTAAACTGAAATGGTCATACCTGCAGAAAATTGATCAACAGTCCTCAAATTCTTATATAATTTAAACATATGTAGTTGTGAATTCTCGTCTCGTGAAATGCAATTTGGGCGGTAAAATTTTGAAATTCTCAATATAATTAGATTATTCACGTAGTAAAATTATTGTTTAAGCTAAAGATTTTTTTTTTTTTTAAGGTCATGAAGCTAAAGATATCTAGTTGTCTTTATTCACATATGTATATATATATTATTATTATTATATATCCATTTGTGTTATGCTTGACAGAAAAGTGACAAGGAAATGGTGTTGGTTGGTCACTTGCTCCCAACCTAAAAGACAACTTGCAAAACGTTAGAAAAGCCCACTCTGGTCCTCGTGGAGATCATTGCTTTTTTTATATGATTAAACAAAAGATAATGATGTCCAAGAGGGCACAATCTATGATGAAAGGCATCCATTAATTTAAGGTTGTAAAGAGCTTTTTTTTTTATTTATAATTTGGACGAATTAAAGAGCTGACATGTTCTTTCTTTATACTATTTTTTTCTCGAGGGAAGATAGATCGCGAACGATAAAAGATACCAAGATATTTTGTAAGTAGAAAAGGTTTTGAGTTGCATACATGATGCAACCCAATAAAGTGGCTTTTGGACCGGTGAAAGCCCTTTAGAATTCGCAAATGCTTTTGATCCCATCAAGAATCATGCTGCTTAAGGTCAATTCATAATAATTAGGGCATTGATCATTTCTCTTCAGAAAAAATTGATCCAAAAGGATGAGTATCTAAGGAGAAAGGTAAATCCCACATGCATGGCGGATTCACTTATGTAAGTATCGGATATCCGATCTAATTAAACCAAAGAGTGTCCATTTCTCAATTCTATCTCAAAATATTAAAAAAGAGTTTCTCTCTATTTATAAAATATTAAAGGATTTAACATACAAACTACTTCACCCTGGGTAGATAGTTTGGTTGAGGGCAATAGTGTATTTGAGGTTTTGGTTCACGTCACATTGTCAACCTTGTTCATGTTCTTAGGGTACATTTTTTGACAAAAAAAATAGTGATTAGTCCGTCACGTGCGCAACTTAATATACCATCTAAATGATAAGCATGAAAGAAAGAGGAAGATAAAACAAGATAAATTACCTAAGCTAACCCTGCAATATATTTCTGGAAGATGTTTTAACTAGTTATTAGTAATTAAAGCTAAAATCTTTTGTACCATCGGGGTTAAATCTATTGTAATATAGATTATCGTTTCTATTGTCTGAGGAAAATGTGAAAATTTACTATTTTATAAGTTTGTAAGGCCGAAGAAAGAGAAAAGTAGGATTATAAGTACCGAAAATTCATGTGATGTCATAGTTCTATTTGAGTAGGAAAATGCTACTTATCGCTAATATTTCTGTGTCATCATTGGGCCTAAAAATAATGTCACGCAGAAAAGTAATTATAATTGGGCTTCACCCAGATTATTGAGCTTTGTTATAAACGCTGATTCCATATTATATGCAAGTTCATCCTAGCCCACTGGAGATGCAAAATCATTATTAAACGCCCAAATTAATGGGCTAGCCACGATTAATCATATAGAATCAATGCCTGGGCCGTTAATAGGATAACAAACTCCTTCATAGCTACAAATTTTATTTATTTATAATCAAAAGATATTACTTTCATTAAACACCGAGTATCAAAATTATATACCAAATACCATAGAGGCCACAGTAATCTCGAGCTAAATTCTTCAAATTCTTGCAACCAAAATGGACCCTAGGCCTTCATAGTATTCGTTTAGAGTTTCAGTTTAATCCTTCATATTTTATTATATCTTTAATCCCTAAATCTATACATTTGAGGCATGTTTGTCCTATTTGTAATTCTATATAAAAACGTAAACGAAAAATTACATTTAACACAAACTAAGATTAAATTACACCTTAACACGGGCAAATTTTCAATAATTTTTGGGATGAAAGTTAGTAATTGAACTAATTGGGCCAAAGTTCATAGCACGAGGATTAAAAAGTACAAAATGTAACACATGAAATTAAATTAAGTTTTTTGTCAAAGATGGAGAAATTCCTTAAAATAATTTCAATCTAGGACTAATGTAATGTATATAGCCAGTCAAGAATATCCCATTTTCTTGCGGTGCTTTTAGTGCATTTGTAAGCTGCAGGCATTGGTTAATTTTCAATTTATAAGATTTTTACTCACATGACAAAAAATAAGAAAGAATATCCTATTTGATAAATTTTTTTTTTTTTAAATTTTAGAAATGTTTAAAATCATATAACGTAATTAAATAAATTTAAATTCGTATTTTTTTATATAATAACAAGTAATTTTACCATTGAAACAAATTGCCTATTTGGTAAAATCTTCACTTAGGACATTTGTGAAGAAGGGGACCCCATAATTTATTAAGAGGCACACACATGTTACGACTTGTTTAATATATATATATATATATATATATATATTTTTTTTTTTTTTGGTCAAAGGACTTGTTTAATATACCACTAGATCTTTCGGCCTTAAGTTAATGGTATTTCTTTTTTTTTTTGGGTCTAGTCTAGAAATCACCTGCAGAAACATCGAAGCTATGTTGTGATAGAAGCCACCCAAACAACCAAGTCATGCCATGTGTACCTTGATATTGACTGTGGGGACTCCTCAGTACCATGAAGTGGACCCGGTTAAACCGGCCACATTATACTCTCACTACTTATAAAAGAATAAAGTAATTTGTCGTTAGTAGTTGAATAGAATAATCAAGTAATAATTTATTATGATTAAAAATTTTATTTAAAATTTGTATTTTTTTTAATAAATATTATCTTATTCTTCATCAATTTGAAATATATGTGGTGGTTACACGACGAATTTTTTTTTTTTTTTCGTAAATAAGATAATGAGATAGTGCCTAGTATATATATAACACCTTCCAAAACTTGTCACCAGTATCTCTAAAAAAAAAAGTTATTCAGTCCATCTAACAAATTGATTCATCTCTCACGTATATAGAGCACACCACAAACTAATCTCTCACATATATAAAGCACACCACAAACTAATGCGACGGACTGAAGCATTATCCCTCCAAATGCTCTTCGTTTATGTTCTTTTCAACCTTGGTCAACTTCCCGAAAAAAAAAAAAAAACACTTGGTCAACGAGGGCGGCTGTCGGGGATTTCCTTCTTATCAACTTTTTCCACATAATGACAAAAAAAAAAAAAAAGCCTTTTTCCACATACATACACACTATTAAATAGTTTGTAGCTGCCATGGTACTGGTTATCATTACGTTTTTCGTTTTTTTTTTTTTTTGGCGAATCACTACATAACGATCCACCAACCCGTGTGAGGGCCCACGCACAACACACGAAAAAAAAAAAAAAAAATCTATCAGAACGATTATCATTTAAAGTGTTTTTTTTCCCATAATATTTTAGTACTTAGCATTTCTTTTAAAAAGAATAAAAATTGGCAGTTAATGTACCAATATTTCAACAAGACAGCAGCACGTACAGGCAAAATTTATTTTTTAACTTTACACATAAATAATTTTTTTATATTTTTAAATAAATAGAGACGAGAATTGAATTCAATACCGTTTAATAACTTAAACTCTGATATTATATTAAATTATTACACTAATTTATTATCTTATATAAAAACTCATAATGAGATTTTATATTGTAACCGGGATTGATTTAAGAATCCGATCAAGTAATTAATTTTTTTTTAACTTAGAAAAAAAAACCTAACAGTTTTTAATACTTTTTTGTATAACTTTTGAAAATTTTCCTTCTTGTTATACCCTTCCATAAATATGGACGATAATGTATCTCTTATGTGATATATAATCTAACATATAAATTATATTCGAACCATTATTTTCAATATTTATTTTCTGTGATTCGATTCCATATTTAACCACAATTAACTTCTACCTGGAGTCCGCTACTCTAATTCGCGGAACCCAACTCCACATTCCATTCCAGTTTAATCTTAACACCACGCGCCCACGCTCTGTCACCGCTTCGACCAGTCACCTTCACTCTCTTTATTTTACCTAACCGCTTACCCTCTTCTGTCTTTTTGCCTTCGTATCCGGTGAATTCGCTTATCCTCTTCTAATTAAAAGTTATTCTAATTTTTTAATATTGTATTATAATTATTTATTTAAATTTTAAATTATAAATATTAAAAAAAAAATACTTTTATTAAGTGAATAAATGACTAAAATATAATATTAAAAATTTAAAACAAATTTTTAATTAGAAGAGAATCTAAATTCGAATTCGGTCACCATAACGCCTGCATTTAAGTTAAATTCCAAAAAAGGACAAAATCTCTCACACGTGTGAGTATATCATAGGAAGCTTTATTAGAGTGACACGTCATTATTTGAAAATTGTTTTTCAGGCCATTTCTGGCCATGATTTTTTTTTTTTGTCGAAAGACCATGAATTTATAATGCGTAAAAAAGCATGCTGTGCAAAGAAGAGATGTATCGTATTGTCATCCAATAGAAATACTCCCCATTTGTGAGTTGTACAAACTTTTCATGTTACCATATGAGAAGTCATGTGTGATCAGATTTCTTTTTTTTATTTATTTAAAAGAGATTTAAGAGCATATAATATGTATTACAAATATAATTAATAAAATTTAAATATATAATTTTTTACAAATATTAGGAGTATCATATCATCAAAGTACGAGTCGTGGCATGGTCCGAAATTTAGTCCTTTTGAGTGAATTTGGACAAGGATTTGACTTACAACTTTAACTATATCGTCTTTAGTGGGAGAAATGACATGCTTCTGGGTCTATTGGTTGAGCATGTGGTCTATTCTCCCTACCAATGATGCCACGACATATCATGAGAACAAACCAGGGAAAAATTCAAAGGAAAAATAACTAATTTCGATCTTATTCATACAAAATGTTACAAATTCAATCATATGAGAAGAATTAATTGTGTTTTGTTGACAATTTTTATACAAGTTTTTATCTTAATGAAAGTACGTGCTTATTTATCAAAAAAAAAAAAGAAGATTTAACTATTAGTTTCCTAACAATATAACTACAATAATTTTAGTTGGATTACCGTAAAATGAATAATTACAACATTTTTATTAAGTGACAATTTATTTGAAAATAACAATGGTCGTAAATAATTTTTATGATTATCACACAAATGACATTTTTTTTTATGCAATTTGATGTATGATGCGTGTATACTTATGAGATAGAAGATGGTTGGGAGCGGGACAAATAAATGATTTATGTTGTTGTTGAGTGTAATAATGTGCCACCGACACATTAATTTTAAAAAATGGTAACATTCTCTTTTAGTACAAGAATCGCTTCGCATGTAAAACAAACTATATATTTGTTATGAACTTAAAAATAAGGTTTTGTTTTCTTTCTGAAATGAGATATTATCTAGTTTTCTAAAGTCGAAAAAATAATAATAATTTAGATCTTTCTTGTTTTGGCGCTTCATAATCAAATGACGTGGCTTAAGAGAAATAGAGAAAATAAATTACATGAATTTTTAGTAATAGACGTTAAAGGACTTTATTGTTACGACGTCTTTCTGTTATTTTTGCTTCTTTTCCATTGAGTTTGGAACAATATTTTGCATTTGTCATTTTATGTCGAATTATAAAAAATGTGATCATCGTGAGCCATGAAACCATCATCCATGCAAACCCTTCAAATCAAATCGCAAATACTTCCGTATACTATAAAATCGAAATAGTTCATTCTACATAAAGTCTAAATCACAAAAAATAAGACATCTAATAATTTTATTATACTTTTCCATTAATGTAACTCTTGCTATATTTATAACTTAACTTACTTAACAAGTAAGAAATTAAAAATTTCCGGTGAGCTTCAAAAGCTCTCTGTCACACTTTTGTACAGAAATAGCTTATATAGAATCTCAAAACAAACTAAATCTAGAAAAAAAATTCCCTTAAAAATCAAACTTTTACATGAATAATACCCTCTCATTTTACTCATTCAAACCATTCCCCATTGGTGCATGATGAAAGTTCAAGAGAACAAGGAAGCACAAGATAGCAGCCCAGGCCAAAATTACACCATGGTCCACTTACTCTTTTTAAGCAATGACATACATATTACGAATAATCTATTTTTGTTATATATAAAAAGATCATCTTAGCAAAAATATATAAAAAGATAAAGAAACCAATAAACTAGAAAGAAAAAGAGAGAGAAAGAGTGGAGTAGAGCATTTTTCCAATACTTTATATATATATATTTTTTACCATTTTTAATTAAAAAAATTATTACTATTTACCCATTTTATCATTATAATGATAACATTAATGATGGTATTGATCGGTTTTATTTTTTAAGAGAGAAAAGAGAAAAAGGAAAAAAAAAAAATAGAAACAAAAGGGCGAGAGATAGAGAGAGAGAAAAATACATAGGAAATGGCGAAGAAGAAAAAGCAACAAGAAGAACAAGAAGCAGCTGCTCTTTCTTCTATTCTTCTTCTTCTTCTTCTTCTCATCACAACTTTTGCATTCTCTATTCTATTTCTCTCTCTAGATCTGTGACAAAACCAAAAAATATTTTTTCATTTTCCTTTTTGTTTCTTTCTCTCTCTACACATGCATAAATATACACACATGTAAAGGCAAAATAGTGTGTGGTGCTGTTCTTACAACCTTGTTCTTTGTGAACTTTGGTAAGCAAAAAAAAGAAGTACCCTTTTAAGTTCTTTGTGTGTTTTTTATGTCATTTTTAACATGCATGCTTATATATGTATGTTTATTTGCTTTTTGTTTGTTTTTTGTTGCATACAATTTTGGGTTTTTATTAATTTTTTTTGTATATATTTAGTAGAATAGAACTTGAATAGCATATTTATGAGTATATGAGTAAAGGGTTATGTGTAAAATTGTGTAAAGTTTTTGATCTTTGATGTTCTTTGAATTGATTTTACTTGATGGTGTTTGTGTTCAATTTTGCTTTGTTAAGATTACAGAAGTTTTTTATTTTGTTTATTTTTTTCTTTTGTTGGGGTTATTAGACTTGTATTTCAATGAATGTTAAATTATATATATATATATATATATTTCCTTTCTCCATGTTTTTCAGGAAGTTATTTGGTGTGCTAATGTTTATTTAATTCCAAAAATTGGAAAACTTTTTCTTCTTTTTCCTCTCTTTTTTGAGGTCAATTTGAAGTCATATGGCTGATTGAAATGACAATGAAAGAAAAGATTTTTATTGTATTTTGATGGAATTTTATGCATTTAAGAATTGAAAAGCTGATTTGAATCTGCCCCTTAAATTTTTATCCTTTTGCCCTTTGAATTAATGTTTTTCAACTATACAAGATTGTGGCTTTTCTTGAAGCATGACGATATACTTGTTTGGGTGTTAAAATATTCAATTCATTCTATGAGATGAAGAAATTTTCTCACTTCTTTATGTCACTCATTTTGCTTTTGGTGTCTTCTCACCAACCAAAAAGGGCAAAATATCTAATTTCTCTAAAGGCCATCTATATTGGATGATACCCGTAAGTTTACGAAGTCTCAGCACTTACAAAATTGCATGTACAATTTGTTTGGACCTTATCCTATCATTTGGTTATGGTTGGCATTTTGATGAGCTGTATGCATATCTTAAGGTAGTAATTCTTGCTGTCGAAATCTTGTCCTAACTTATTTATCTTTTTCCTCGAATCGATATGAGTGTTTAATGTCTTACCAGATTGATGAAAAGGTCAATCTTTTTTCCTTTTATGTACTCAGTTATATTTCTTTCTTCTTATGTTTTCCATTGACAGCCATTTGATTTTTATTGCTATAATCGACTAATAACAATCTGTGTTGGTGAATATTTCCTGGTATATATATCTATTGCCATTAATACTTGTGGATGCATTTCATACTTGGAACTTGGAAGGTTATGATTGCTTTTCTTTTTTCTTTTAATTGATTCTATTATTTTGTTTCTATTTTCAGTCAGATTTCTGAAATGGAAGTATTCGCTATGGGTTTGAGCCGGTAGAACAAACATTCTCTCCGAGAACTTCATCTCCTTTTCCCATTGACGATAGTTAGAGCTACTATCTTGAAAATGAATCGTTTGACTGTTGAAACTGAAGATACTTTTGCTAGTTTACTTGAACTTGCCGCCAACAATGACGTAGAGGGATGTAAGAAATCAATTGATCATGATCCGTCCAGCATTCATGAGGCTGGACCCTGGTATGGACGCCAAAAGGGGTCGAAGCACATGGTTCTTCAGCAAAGAACTCCGCTGATGGTTGCTTCTACATATGGTAGTATTGATGTTGTGAAACTGATTCTGTCTCTGCCAGAGACTGATGTGAATCAATCTTGCGATGCTGACAAGAGCACAGCTCTTCACTGTGCTGCTTCTGGTGGATCCATCAATGCTGTTGATGTTGTAAAACTGCTTTTAGCAGCAGGTGCTGATCCAAATCTGGTTGATGTCAATGGACATCGTCCTCTTGATCTCGTTGTTGTGTCTCCAAACTTTCGAGAAATGAAATCTTCCCTTGAGAAACTTCTCATCAATGATGCTTCATTTGCTGAGCATAACCTGAAGGTGTCAACTGTGACTTCAAATGCTAATTCTCCTTCACTTTCACCATCCCCTGGAAATAGATCTCCATCATCTGCTTCGGATTGTACTTCTCCCAAGAGTGCAAAGTTCAACGAGATCCCTGTGTCTTGCGCACCAGAGAAGAAAGAGTATCCTATTGACCCATCCTTGCCGGATATCAAGAACAGCATCTATTCGACTGATGAATTTAGAATGTACTCATTTAAGGTCCGTCCATGTTCTCGAGCATATTCCCATGATTGGACTGAGTGCCCATTTGTTCATCCTGGTGAAAATGCTCGACGGAGGGATCCAAGGAAATTTCACTACAGCTGTGTCCCTTGTCCTGATTTTCGCAAGGGTTCTTGCCGCCGAGGAGACATGTGCGAATATGCTCATGGAGTTTTCGAGTGCTGGCTCCACCCGGCACAGTATAGAACTCGACTATGCAAAGATGGTACAAACTGTAATAGAAGGGTTTGCTTTTTCGCCCATAGACAAGAGGAACTCCGACCTTTGTACCATTCTACAGGTTCTGCTGTTCCCTCCCCAGGTTCTACTACTGCTAATGCTATGGATTTTGCTGCAGCAATGAGCCTCTTGCCAGGTTCTCCCTCATCAGTCTCTATGATGTCTCCGTCACCATTCACTCCACCTATGTCCCCATCTGGTGGTGGCATGTCAAACATGGGTTGGCCCCAACCAAATGTCCCTGCACTGCATCTCCCTGGAAGCAATCTCCAGTCTAGTCGCTTGCGTTCATCACTGAATGCAAGAGATATTCCCCCCAAAGATATGACTTTGTTGCCAGATTTTGATGTGGAACACCAGCATCTCTTAAATGAACTATCTCGACTCTCCCAACCGAGTGCTAGTGCTAATTCTTTGAATAGATCTGCTCGATCAAAAACTTTAACCCCTTCAAACCTTGAGGATCTTTTTTCTGCAGAGAGCTTGTCTCCCAGATACTGTGATCAAGCATTGACTTCTGCTGTTTTCTCCCCTACCCACAAGTCAGCAGTTCTTAATCAATTTCAGCAGCAGCAAAGCATGTTGTCTCCGATCAACACTAACTTCTTTCCAAAGAATGCCGATCACCCGCTTTTGCAGGCTACCTTTGGTGCTTCATCTTCAGGAAGGATGTCTCCCCGAAATGTGGAGCCCATCTCACCAATGAGTTCTCGGGTTTCAGTGCTTGCTCAACGTGAGAAGCAGCAGCAACAGTTTCGAAGTCTTAGCTCACGTGATCTTGGCTCCAGTGCTGCTGCTGCTGTTGGTTCTCCTGTTGATAATTGGTCAAAGTGGGGTTCTTTTACTGCTAAGCCAGACTGGGCCACCACTCCTGAGGAATTAGCCAGGCTTAAAAGGTCTTCTTCTTTTGAGCTCGGGAACAATGGGGAAGAGCCTGATTTATCGTGGGTTCAGTCACTCGTCAAGGAATCCCCCCAAGAGATGAAGGAAAAGTCTGCCCCCGTTGTCTCAGGCGCTGCAGGTGTTGGTGCATCTTCCTCTGAACCTTCAGGTTTAAACTCTCAGATTGATCAAATTGATCCCTCTTCTCTAGGTGCATGGCTTGAGCAAATGCAGCTCGATCAGCTCGTGGCTCAGTAAGATTAATTATTTTCCCTTACCGAGCCTTGAGATCTACTAGGGTCGGCGAATAATACTAATTTTTGTTTTTGGCTTTCCTTGGTGGTTGCCATTAAAAGAAGGCATCTATAATGAGGGAAGAAGCCGGGAAGAAAGCGAGTCCATACTTCTCAGGAAAGATCAATTTTTTCCATTCTTATTTATTATTTCAAGCAGCATTTAGAAGGAAGGATAAGAGCATCACTGGGTTTATTTGCAAGATGAAGCCCAGTGAGAAATTTTCTCCCCGGTTAACGATAAGTTTAGTCTAGATCTATTAGGTTTTTTCCCCTTTATCTAATTAACATAATGTTCTAGTCCAACAAGAAAAGAAAATGGAAAAGCAGTTCATATCTCCATTTGGAATTAGTATGGACATAAAAATTCTTCCAATGAAGAATGTATAAATATGCTTTTCAGGCAACCTTCATATTTTGTATTAGAAAAAGAAAAGCCATTTTGATAGTAGTTTGGTTGTTATCAAGTTAGCATGCTTGGAATAATTTTAGTGTTGACAGTAGGGAGTAAAGGTGGATGGGAAAATAATGTGACAACTGATGTAACATTGACCTCATTTTCCTTACTGATGTGTTATCTCTCTCTTGATTACATAAAATGTTTATTTCAGTTCTTATTAAGGGAATGTAGGAGTTCATTTTATTTTATTTATTTATTAATTTAGCACGTCCTCTCACGTGAGACAAGATATGGCGTTATACGTGGATATATTAACGGGTGATAACAAGACTTAAATTTATGACTAGGGTTCTAATATTGTATTAGTTAATCACATTTTCTAAAAGTTTAAGTTTTAGAGGGGATTTAATTTATTTATTTACTAACTTAACAATTCTAGTGTTTCCACTGGTTTTTTGATAATATTTCTCTTTAGAACTGTTCGAGATTAATCAGGTAAAGTTTGAATACTCATAAAAAAAAAATCCTTGGTTTTGGTGTTGATTAGTGGATTATCAAGGCATAGTAACATGAGCAGTTGTAAATTCCATATCCCAAAAATTGTGTTTTGTGTTTGTGGGGGATGTGGACATATGAGATGTGGTCCATGTGGATAGGAGGACAAAAAAAAAAGAGCTATTTATGTGGATTCTAATCATCTTTATTGAGATCAGATGCTAGATGGAAATTTAATTTACAGCCCTGGAAAATATGAATCTTGCTTTTGAAGAGATGATGATGAATAAACTGCTTTTCTATGGCCAGGAAAATTGTAGTTCATTTGATGTCCTGTCACTTTAGTACAACGTATGTTGAACATATAAAATCAAGAATGTGATGCTTGATGTTGACCTTTTTTTTTTTTTTTTTTTTTATATATCATTAAGATGACGAGATGGCCCCTATCTTTGAGATCATTGGATATCAGTCCACCTGCTAAATTGTAAATCTAACTTTCTTAAAAATTATTCTTTATATTCGATCATGACGTGGTATAACAAATTAGTTGTAAAAAAACCACTTTTTTTATTTATTATGTTTTAATGAAAAATTGTTTATCGGTAAGATTTCAGACTCATATTAATGTGTTAAATTTTGAGATATATGATCTCATATAAAAAAAATATGCTCTCGATTACTTAAAGACAAGGTCTATTGGATGTGGCCTCAAGTAAATTAGCTTTGGTGAGAAACACTACAAGGATGTCTCAAATTAAGATTAAGCCATGCATGTATAAGAATGAACTAATTCAAAATGTGAAATTGCAAATGGCTACCTTTATCAGTTGTAGTTTCTCAAACTATGAAATTGCCAAGGGCTTATTAAATCAATTGTAATTTCTTTAAGGGTGAAGTGCACCAGACCTCCTTATACTTTAGCGAAAGTGCACAACACCCTCTTATAGTTTAAAAATTCCCTGAACTAGTCTCTATACTTTTTAAAAGTGCACAACACCCCCTTACAGTTATAAAATTCATCATATTTAACGGATTTTATAAAAAAGACGTAAATACCCTCATTTTTTTTCTCTCCTTTGCCATTTCTTCTTTTGTTTAGGTAAAAAAAAATGGTAATTTGGTCAATTCATATAATTATTTAATGAATAAATTCGTTAACAATAAAAAAAAAAATCTTACTTAACGCGTGTGAAGTACACTCTCCGTTAAATTTAACGGATTTTTTAACGGTAGGGGAGTGTTGTGCACTTTTAAAAAACTACAAAGACTAACTCAGGGGGTTTTTAAACTATAAGGGGGTGTTGTACACTTTCACTAAAGTACAAGGAGGTCTGATGCACTTCACCTTTTCTTTAACGTTATCTGCTACTTGGATTATCGTAAAAATTTTAGAGCTAATACATGTAACAAATGCCGACTTCTAAAAGGGATGCTTTTCTTAGATAAAAGATCCACATCTTAAAGGAATGATTAATAGGGTGAGTAGTGGTCTTACTTTCATGATGAGCAATTTAGTTACAGAATCGAGACCATTGCCATACCCTGCACCTCAACTTTAATGGGATGATCAAAATGTATGGTTGTCATCTTCTTTCTTTTTGATTGTGAAAGATGAAGTCACTTCACGTTACCATTCAAAGCAATGTTACTTTACAAAACAATGTTACTTTACAAGAATGTTAGTTGGTGTTTGAATTCTACTGAATAATTTGATATTGAAACGGTGTCATATAAATTATCCAATCATAAAAAAAAATATTACTTTACGAAACAGGTTGCATGCTTTTAACATCTAGCATATGATTCAAAGCTGGGCCGTACTTTGATTTCTTGTTAGTGTATTATCTCTTTCCCCATGAATCAAGTACAATTTTGGTTCTAAGTTCTAACTTTCTAGTGAATGACAAGTTTCGAAAGATGTAAAATATTCAAAAATTATCACACGTCGTCAATTTTTTTATCTTGTATTGCTATTATGTATCATTAATTTTTGAACTATTGCGATTTTGAATAAGTGTCCTCTAAAGATTAAAAATCCAATCTTGGCATCACGAGTAAGGACACGAACGATCGCATAATGGAAGGTCATGGTTAAAAACAATAGTGAGACAAATCCGGCTATCATACACGTGAGTTTCACGCGTAAGTAGACTCCACATTCATTCTCTTATAACACTCATTCAAAAATAATAGATTTTTTTTTTAAAAGAATCATCCCATAATGGATGATCTGACCCCATTCAGTAGGTTAAGAGATCAGTTACTACTTTTTTATTTGCTTTGGTTATATCATATGAATGTACCATAGGGAGGATTAGATCTGCATGCTGTCTTATTGGGAAAAATTAGGTTGATTTCTAGGTAATGAAACCGACTAGTTCTCTAATTTTATATCAGTTTCAGCACAACATTTTTAAGGGTGGGATAACGTAAGAAGATGTCAAGCCTAAACGGGGTGATTGCGACGTCTCACACGATCATGAAACCAATACAAAATACAAGAGTAATATAAGATAGTATCATGAGTTTGAATAACTCGTATTGGCCATTTTGAGTTAGTAGGATTAAAACCTAAAATAATTATTTTTAAATTTACAATCCTGGTGTCATTTGAGTAGTCAGATTCTGAACCTAAAGCATAATAATAACATAGTTTTCATTTTTGTAGAACATACATATAAGAATAACGTTTCTTTTAAAAGAGTCAGGTTTATATATTAATAAATGAAGTTTGAGAAAGCTAAAATATGAAGATTAAATAACAACTTTTGGGTCAAACAAATATGATATTTATCAAAAGTTGAAAATATATGTTTTACAGGTTTGGCATTTTGTGCCAAAATCAGTGATTAAGACACAGCTTTGTTGTGTATAATAATTGAAGTTGGTAATCATGTTTACAAACAAACAATAAAAGTTTGGTTATCCTTTGCAAAATGTAGGTGCAAGAATGGCCTATTCTCTAATAAAGTGGCCAAATTAGGTATGATCTTTGTCATTTGTGTTCGTAATGTTGAAAATGTATTGCATGTTTGCCATCATTCTAATTTATCAGCAAGAAATGCTAGATATAATGTCTTTTTTTTTCATTTATTACCTTCTATGTATACGCATACGTACAATCCCTTGAATGTATTGCAAATGTAGCTTTGATCTCGGCTATGTACAATCACCAAACATGTTCTATGGCTGCCATAAATTGGTCTTGAGCCCTGCAAATTATTTACATGTACAAACAAGAGTTCTAACAGAAGGTTAAAGTGATTTAAGGATATACAATGCCAAACTTCAACTACAAAATTAAAGATAAGGCACAAGCTCAACTTCTTCGATCAGGCTATTATGTAAGAGTGTTAATAGACAAACTCATGAAGTGAAAAACAGAAAATGTTTATTTTCCGTTTTCTTAGGAAAAATTACTTATGGTTTGATTGATAAGCATAAGGTACATTACCTCCGAAACCCAACCAGCGCCTGCAGAATCATAAAGATGGAGAACGCGATCCATATACCCACAAAACCGTGACTGGTGGATGGCAAAACCAAGCAAAGGATGCTCAGAGCAGCCACAAAGACCTGTAGGAGAAATAATTAACTTGAAAATGATATACAATATGCATGAATAAAGAGGAAAGGAAAAGAAAGGATAGGTTAGGAATGAAAGAAGAAAAAACAAAGTTCTGAGTTCCAAGTACAAAAGTGATTCTCAACCTTAGAAGATGGAGGACATTTTATATGTTTTGTGGATAGTCCTGATGAACATCTCAATATAACGAGAACAGCGACACGAGTAGTTGCTCCCCGCACAAAGCCAACTGCAAAATAGTAAATCGACTGTGTCAAACATAAAAGGATAAGGAAGGAAAAAGAAAGGGACTGCTTATTACTGCATCTGACAGTTCATCAAGATGATATACCTTTAAATACACGAGAAGCAGTTCCAACGGCCCTTCCTTTGCAAATGCACTGTCCAGTATGACCTGTAAATCAAAACCAGTCATTTCTTGCGTAATATAACTTGAATATTAGATGAAGTCAGCCATTAATAAAGAAAGATGAAAGCAGCATGCCCTGTATTATGCAAACCAAAGAGAAATATGGGAGAGAGCCAAGCTTGTTTTGAGCACTTAAAGCCTGATGTTAGTGATGTGAACAAGGGATACAAGTCTTTCCCCCATATGCTCTACACTTAGCACCAAATGGATATCTCAGATAATCACAATGAAACTTCATTCGCGACACTATACTCCATTCACATGAATAAATATCTGGTAACGCAAATATCTTGTAACAATGGCGAGTATTTCCTCGTCAATTCTGTATATCGAACCAAGATGAAATAACAGGACTTACAATCAATCACCAGTAGTCACCACAGGAGCATCTTCCATCAGAGAACGTGTGAAATCGACTATTGTCTCTCACAATGATTACTCTACCCGTACACTTGGACATAAACTTTATTGCATTGTGGCAGTCACCACACACATGCAAGTTTTTCATGACTCTAATTGGCCTTTCAGGGGGAAACGTGATAAGTGCAAATCCAATGGCTATTCTTTCACTATGGTACCTAATTGTCTGGCTCTTCTCCTCCCCACCAACTTCTTGCAACACAAAACTAGTGTCCGCGACATAACCAGCTTGTTCCATTTCCTCTCCCAACTCCTCTAGCTTTTGATAAATCTCCTTAGATTTGTAATGACGCCTTTCCCCAGCAGCAAATGTGTGAACCAGATTTCCCTCTTCAACCCAACTCAAACCTGTTTCCTTCTTCACTCCTTGGTCCCTCAGCATCTTTCTAGCTCTTGCTGCCTCTTCATATCTACCAGCAGCCGCATAGGCATTGGCTAGTAGCACATGAAGACCTGAGCTAACATGACCTAACTCTGATACCCTATCGGCCACATAACCAGCCAAGTCAGTATCCTTATGGATTCTACACCCCGTCAATAAAGCTCCCCAGACAGATTCCGTGGGTTGCATGGGCATTTCCTCAATAATCTTCACGGCCGCCTGCAATTTCCCGGCTCGACCAAGCAAGTCCACCATAGTAGCATAATGCTGATTCCCGGGTTCAATCCCATACTCCTTCATCAACCCAAAATAATGCTTCCCCTCACTAACTAGCCCCGCGTGGCTACAAGCATAAAGCAAACACAAAAACGTAATAAAATTTGGCTTCATTCCCTCCCTCTCCATACACTCAAACAACTCAAACACCTTCCCTGTATGCCCGTGTTGAGCACAACCAATCAACATCGCGTTCCACATCCCCAAATTCCTTTCCCTAACCTCATCAAAAACTCGATACGCCCCATCAATCACACCGCACTTAGAATACAAAGAAACCAGCGAACTCCCAACAAAACTCGACGAATAATAGCTCATTTTTAAACACAATCCGTGTATTTGTCTCCCTAATTCAAGCAATGTCGAATTCCCACAAACCCGAATCACACTCGAGAAGGTAAAATCATTCACATCTAAACTCTCACCCACCGCGCGCTTAAACAACCCCAAAGCCTCCTCATCTTCCCCCATTTGAGCATACCCGTAAATCATCCCACTCCATGACACCACATTCCTCTCCGGCATTTCATCAAACACCTTCCTCGCTTCGAAAATCTCCCCCAATTTCGCATACATGTCAACCAAACCACTCCCTACATAAACATTCGAATCCAACCCAGTTTTTATACTCAACCCATGGACAGATTTTCCCACGCGAATGTCAGATAGCATACCGGAAGCTTTCGTGACGCAAGGGAGGCTATGATCATTTACGCGAACATCATCATAAAGCATGTTTTGAAAATAATGGATTGTGTAAAGCGGGAGGTGGTTTTGGGAGAAGCAAGAGATGATTGAGCTCCAAGTGGTGGAGGATCTGTAGAGGGTTTCGCGGAAGGCTGTTTGGGCGGCGAAAGCGAGTTGGAGTTTGGAGTAGAAGTTGATGAGGTGGTGGGAGACGAGTGGGATGGCTTGGATGCCGAGTTTGATGATTTGGGCGTGTAAGGCTTGGCCTCTTGGGAGGGTTTTGGTGCGTGTTAAGGTGAGTAGTTGGTGGCATATGGCGTGGTGGTTTTGGTCCAAGGTGGGGGTGTGGTGGTGGTGGTGGTGGTGGTGGTGGTGGTGGAGGTGTGGGGTTTGTGAGGTTTGAATTGGTTTTGGTGGGAAAGAAAGCGGTTGAGGTTGGGGTTGTGGGTGAAGCATTTCAGGGTTCGCGGGTTCAAAGAATAATTGTTACGTGCCATAGTCACGGAGTGCTTTGCTTATATATGTTTCGGTTCACTTTTAACCTTTTTTTTTTTTTTCCGTTCTATAAAGAGTCTCAATAATAATTTTTCACCTGTCTAAGTAACTTGAATTCGAGAAATTCACTTTTAACTTGACACGTTATATTTCATTTAATACATTATTAAATTTGAGAGTCAAAAACATATAAATGTTATAAAAATCGAAATTTGTTGCGAGATTGTGTATTGAGGTAATTTCGGTAAGATATAATATAGATTCAACTCTTTTTTACTCGTGGGATTCGAAAATTTCGAGTGACTGCCTTAACTCTTTTCTACTTGAAATTTTGTACATCATTTATTAGTACATTGACAACTATCTCTAGAGCACATAACTAAATTCGAGCTCAATGGAAAAATAAAATGGAGCACAACATATATTACCAAATACTCATTCTTACAATTATTTATACTCTCTTTCTCTTTGAAAGCAAGCAATGAGAGAGACATAACTTAAACCCAGATCATCCAATCATCTAAGATACCCCAAAGGACTCACAAGAAGGAAGAATCGAATCGGTAGGAGCACCAAAGTATCATTCAGTAGTTCTGACATTCAACATAGCGTTTGAACTCATGTGCCTTTGAGAACCAAGGGTCTTCGAACCTGCTGCGTACAATTAGCCAGTCTTGTGGCAACAAAAGGATTAGATGTCCCCCATACTATGATCCTTGCGGTCCAAACCTGCTCCCACTAACGAAAAGCCCAAAGGAAAAAAAAAAGGGGAAGGGGGGGGACAAACAGAATTGCAGGCCGAGGGGTATATTGCAGTTAAAGACTCCGTTTGGTTAAAGACAAAAGTAAACTGATAAAGTACACTTTTCTAATTTAAACATTTAGATGAAGTATTCACTTTACACATTTGATTTAGAAAAACTTCCAACAAATTTCAAAATGAAACATAAATGCTCAATTAGAACACCTATATACTATACTATATTTAGCTTGAACTTATATATATAATACGGCCTTACTTGAACAGGACCTCATATATATAAACTAATTAACTTGGATTAATCCTTCCCGTTTCTATTCGGCCATTGTCATTAGCCTCCATTTTCTTTCTCCCGTCAAGCTCTCTCATTGTTGACCTCCACCTAAAGAAAGTGCCAAACAATGACTCCATCTCCTCAAGGCTTCTACCTTGTGTTTCAGGCAACAATGCATAGAAGAAAAGCCAAGCTATTGTTGTTACCCCGGCGTACAAAAAGAAAGCCCCACCAACGGTAATGGCCTTGTACAACGATATAAATGTCATCAAAATCACCCCACTTGTTACTCTATTCACTGCCGCTCCTAGGCTACACCCTTGCGCGCGAAGCCTAAGAGGAAAAATCTCGGAGCTATAGACCCATGCGATAGGACCCATACCAAGCGAGAAACAAGCAACACATGAAAGTACACATAAAATACACAAGGCTATAGCCCATGTCACTTTATGATCATGGTGACTAATAATAGTCAAGCCAATGCCTAGTCCCATTTGTGACAATATCATACCACCAGCACTTACCAGGAGTAAGGGGCGTCGTCCGATCTTGTCCAGTAAAAATGTAGCCACAAAGATGAAAATTGTTTTTGTAAATCCGACGGCTACGGTTGCGAGTAGCTTATCGGTATCCTTAGTGATACCTGCTTTATCAAAAATTCTTGGGCTGTACAGAACACAAGAGTCTATCCCACTTGCTTGCTGGAAGAAATGTATACCAATGCTTGCAATTAAAATGTGTCGAACAGATGGTGTAGGACGGATTACCAGTTCTCTCCATACACCCTTAGCTTGGTGCCGTTTCGAGACAGTTACGACGTCGTCGTTCCAGTGTTCAGGTATGCCTGCAGCTTCTTTGATGTCAGCTAATCTTGTATGGGATTCCTCTGGTGAGTCTGAGATTTTATCCAGGACTCGTTTAGCCTCGCCGAGTCGACCGCGCATAACGAGCCAGCGCGGTGACTCTGGCATGGCCAGGACACCTATGGCTAAGAAAATTGATGGAATCGCTCCTAGTCCAAGCATGACACGCCATCCCAAGTTTACCGGAAGTTTGGAAAATGCATAGTTTGATACGAAGCCAAGTAATACACCTGTAACAAAAAGGCGATAGATTATAGCAACCGATTCCACACTAATTATGCAAGTATATTTAAGGGTAAATATCACTCCGTCCCTATGAAACTCATATATATCAGCCCGCCTTCCTGTGCTAGCAAAATTATCAAAAACTCCCTTATAATTTTTAAAAAATGACACACCGTCCCCTTCCATCTTTTTTAAGTTAACGTCGTTAAAAAATTTATTAAAATGACATTTTCACCCTTATGTTATACATGTTTTTTCTTTGTTTTTTTTTTACTCCTCCTATTCTTTAAACCCAAAAACAAATTAAAAAAAAAAATCATCATATTCCTCACCTCACCTCCCCTCCCTACCCCTACCCCACGCCAGCCCACCTATCCCACTCCCCATCGTCCCCCCTTCCTAGCCCCGTCGTCCTCCCCCTCTTCCCACCACTTACAAGTTGTCACCTAAATAATTTTCCTTCACAGCATCAGATGTAAAAGTTAACATTCGTTATGTGCACATTTAAAGAGTCATGAGGACCTTAATTCTCTTCTAATCATGAAGAAAATTGTATTGTTTCTTGATTCTTGTCTTCTTCTCGGCATTCAGGCAAGCTGCAATTTGACTCTGCAATCGTTTTATTGCAATTTTGTGTGATAAAACAAAAATTCTAACGTGTTGGCAGCATTTGCATCTGGGGCGAAGAGCATCTTATTTCCCAGTATTTTCTGTGTTTTCCTAGTAATATCTAGCCTTTTTAGTTTTATATGTTTATTACTAATATCAAAGATGAAGATAAACAAAAAAACTAGAAGTCTGAGCTAACTAGAAGTTTGAGCCTCTACCGCAATACATATATATCAAGATAAGTTGCGCAGGAAAAAGAAAAGCCCCTCACCAGTGACTGCAAATACTTGTGATTTTATCAGATGAAGGTTCAACCATTTTTTTCCCACTTCACAAAAATTGATAAAACACCCAGATAAAAATAATTAATCATAATAAATAAATAAATGTTTTAGTTTAAATGTGAGCTCCAAAAATTGATCAAAACAGAGACCACATTTACGATTTTTTTTGTATATATATATATATTTTTTTCTCAGTATTATTCATATATAGATCAAAATAGAGACCGTCGTGTGTGTGTGTGTGTGTGTGTTGTGTGTGTGCATGCTATGTGTGTGTGCTGTACATAGGTTGATTTTGTTTTTTTTTTTTCATTTTTTTTGGGTAAGGGTAAGTTCAAAGGTATTTTAGTCAATTACCTAGTCTATATAAAGGCAAGGGTAAATTGTACCAAATCCCCATGTGGTGAGGTTTAAGTATACGCGACCCCCCTGTGGTCCAAAAACCCCTTTCAGACCCCCCCCCCCCTTGTGGTCATATAAAAGTGCATATGACCCCCCTGCCGTCGAATAATCTATTAAATTTAACGAAAGTGAATTTTTTACAATAAAATAATTATAATATTTGACCAAATTACCCTTTATTAAATAAATAAATAAAATAAATAAAAAAAGTAAAAAAACCCAGCTTCTCTCCCCCTCCCCCCCAAACCCAACCTCTACCCCCCAAACCCTCGAGGGTATAAAAGTCTTTTCACATTTTTCGTTACTTACATAGACGAAATTTTGACAACAGGGGGGTCATATGCTCTTTTATATGACCACATGGGGGGTCTGGAGGGAGTTTTTGGACCACATGGGGGTCGCGTGCACTTAAGTCTCACCACAAGGGGGTCTGGTGCAATTTACCTTAAAGGCAAAAACCACTCCTACCTGCAAATAAAGTGCGTGAGTTGCACTCTTGACGGAAAAACAGACGACATGCAAACGGAGGGGGGCGATGTGTCATCTTTTAAAAATCCTAAGAGAATTTTTGATAGTTTTGCTAATACAGGGGGACGGGTTGATATATATGGGTTTCACAAGGGAGCAGAGTGATATTTACCCTATATTTAATTTCACTAGTAACACCTCGGTACACAAAGCTCACGTTATGCACATGCCAGAAAAAGGTCAAACTGTGAACTAGATAAATAATTGCATCAATGAAGTCAATATCTAGATGAAGGGAAAAGCAAATTAACACGAGAACGTAGTCTGTTAGAATTAAATTGTTGATTTCATATGCAGTCTAGGAGTTTATGATTTTCTCATACTTGATAATTGTATATTCTGACACTTCTCTGGTCCTCACATGTTACTCAACATTTAAAAAAGCAACATTTTGAGCACAAGAGCTGACATTGAGATGAGTGAATTAATAAGGTGAGAAATAAGTCACAGGAATTATGACAAAACACAACTTAGATAACGTGCATATTAAGAATCATAGGATGCTATTATCAATACCTATAACATATGAACCTAACAATATAATATGAACTGAATAAAATGAGATTGCATACCAGCATTGATAAAGACTTCAGGAAAAGAAGTTAGGAATCCACGTACTGATGTTGGAGAGACCTCAGCAGAGTAGACAGGAGCAATCATGAGAGCATAACCAACACCAATACCAGCAACAAAGCGACCAACCATGAGGAAAGCATAATTGGTAGCAAAGCCCATCAAGAACGCCCCAACAAAGAAAATTGCTGCAGCAACAACTATGGTGTAACGACGCCCAATCCAATCAGATGTATACCCTGCTGCTATTGACCCTAGAATTGAGTATATATTGATTGTGCCTATTAAAACTTCAAGTTGCACGTCCGAGATTTTGAGGTCATCCTTTATGTAAATTGATGCTCCACTCATCACTCCTGTATCTGCATGCATGAACCAGCCGCATAGACATTATAAACATGGAATTTTTTTTAAAAACACGTTTGAAAACATACAGACATGATGTGTGTGTAGTGGCAGTGTTAGAGAAGGGCCGGCGGAAGCCTTGACCCCACCAAGTTTTTTATTTAAAAAAAAATCTATATAGTATCATTAAATAAAAATTATTGTTATTAAAAAAATTAATATAATATCGTTAAAAAATGTTATTGGCCCCCCCTATTTTTTTTCTTTTTTCTTGTCATGAATTTTCTTATTTGAATCTTGACCGCTCAAATTTTAAACTCCTGACTCCGTCATTATGTATGTGAAAGGTGTAAATTCCACATGCACGTAGGAACCCAGTACCAACGTCCAAATGTTTAAAAACGTTCAGACTTGATGTGTGTGTAATCAGTCGTCTTTAAACATCTGAACATTTAAAAATGTTTAGACTTGAGTGTGTTTAATCAACTGTCTTTAAACATCCGGACATTTAAAAATGTTCAGAATTGATAAGGTGTAAAGTGTGAGCCCAACATGCACGTAGGAACCACACATCATACACACATTAGCCATTTTTAAAGTGCTGCCCAATAAACATATATGTTTTATAATCAGTAGCAAAAAAAAATTTAGAAAAAACATTTTTGTACATTACCACGATGTTATATAACCAAGTTCTTTAAAATATAAGAAGATTTATGCAAAAGAAAATTAATATGAACTACAGTACTCAATCAGTAAAAGGTAGCCCTGTCGAGAAAGCGACAAATATGTGTCACTCTATGACCATGTGGTGCATGATGTGTAGATAAGAAAGATATTACTAGTATATCTAATCTAGATATTGGCTTTGAAACTTTGCTGCATCAATGCCTACCGTCTTACTTTTATAATTATGCCTTGCAGTAACCATTAGTCTCGATCTAACATAAAATTATTTACTATTAGAAGAAAAAATAGGTGATAAATATAAAGAAGCATACTTGCTAGGTTGTAGCTTTACTGATCTCAAAATTTTTTCACATATAAAAATAATTTTAGCTACAGAATCTATTAGCCAAACCGACAAAAATAATAAATTATAAATGAGTGTTAAATTATTGGTTATAAAGTCACTAAAAGTAATCCTAAATCGATCCACCGCTGGTGTAAGCCATAGATTACTACAAAATCAAATTTTTTTTCCCTTTCTGTTAAGGTGAAGAGATGATAAGGATTTTGGGGAAGACAAGAAGAAAGAGAAAGAAGCTTACCATAGCCAAGTAAGATGGATGTCATGGAAGCTAATATAGCACAAGCTATCGCGAACTTATTTTGTTTTGATTTCTTGGGTGGATGAAGAGCTGGAATAAGTGTCATGGGTTGGCCAGAGACATCATTACTGTCTATTTTCCGGTGCTCCATGAGTGGCGAGAGAGAAAGAGGAAAAACTATGCGTTTTTTAGCTCTTTCGTTAGAACTTTCAAGGGGTTCAAATGAAATGAACTTGAATATATAGATTGAAAAAAAGATATATGACCTTGACAAAATAGTGTTTCACATATGACTCGTGCTCCTTTAGACTACTTAAATTAGGGGAGAGTGAGAATTTGTATCTGTGAAATTTTACTGATATAGCGACTGATGTAAGGAATCTAGATCTTCACATTTAATTCCTCATTTGACTCATGCTTATATCCCTGCTTTTGGGAGCATAAACTCCCCACATAGGCCATCGATAAATAATAACTCCCGAAATATAATCTATAACTTTTATCGTACTGTGCTTATGTTGGATCTTGCCCAACGATGTTTATATGCGATGAAGTTGAATATAATGACAGAATAAAATGGCTCTGCCGAGCCTGACAGCCAAGAAACTTGGTATCATAATGCAGAAAAAAAAGGAGTGCTTTTTTTGTTTTATTTATTTTTTTCTTTTTGGGTCAAGAAAGTTATTTGGATTGCTTTTATTGATTGATATAGAATTCATATAATATCTTCCAAAACCTTAGAAGTACGACAACTAACAGTAACATGTCATGAGTTTTTTTTTTTTTTGGTAAAGACGTATCATGAGTTAGGCAAGTGAAAAAAAGTCAAGGTACCATGTGTCAATGAGTGTTTTGGAAAGAAACAAAATCAAAACCAAACTAATTAAATTAAATCGCATCTCACTAAGTGAGAAAAATTATATGGCTTTAGTGATAACGTTCATTCTTTTATTATTATTATTATTATTTTTTAATTTAAAAAAATTTTAAAATTGTACCATGTAAATCTTTGTATAAAAGTTAATTGAAACCATTTTATGTCACTATGTGAGAATTAAGTTACTGTTAAAGATATTGATTGCCTAGTATTACCAAAATTCCAGGCATGTGCAATGACTCAAGAACCACATCGTTGTCTATCCATCTCTTTCACCACTAAATGTGATCGATTTTTTTTTTTTCTTTTCTTTCTGAAGGTCATTATCCAGAGACATTCACACTATGTTATACCGGGCGTAATAATTTTAAATCTAAAAGTAGGACTACCGAAGAGATTTTTCCATAAGACCAAGACTTTAAAGGATCTCTAGAGCAATTGAACATGTAGAAAAAACTTTGTCTAGTCGCTTTAGATGTGAGAGTTTCAAAGATTAAATTTTGTGTATAATATTTTAAGTGATGTAAATGACTTAGATTTTTAGAAAAAGTATAACAAAAAAAAAACTATAAAACAAGAAAGATAGAGATATCAATGGATCACTCATAAAACTAAAATCGTCAAAGCTTTGATACTTTTTGCTTGAATATTGTTTAGTTTCTAATTTTTTTCAGGACAAATCTCATAAATAGTCCCTATTGTTTATAATTTTTTGACAAATAGTTCTCACTGTTTTAAAAGTTATGTAAAATTTTACCAATAGTCTCCATTATTTTACAAGTCATTCAATTAGTCCTTATTGTTTGTAAAAATCTCTTTATTAGTCCTCATTGTTTGCAAAAGTCTCTCCATTAATTCCCAATATTTGCAAATATATTTGTAAATATTGGAGACTAATGAAGAGACGTTTGCAAATAATAAGAACTAACTGAGTGACTTTTGAAACAATGAGGACTATTGGTAGGACTTTTACAAACAATAGAGATTATTGATAAAACTTCTACAAATATTGAAGACTAACCGCGTGGCTTTTAAAATAATAAATACTATTTGTCCAAAACTTATAAATAATAGAGACTATTTGTTCAATTTGTCCTTTTTTTCCACTTAAATAATGTTTCACTCCCTTCATATAATAAGGATCCACTCACTAGATATCGAATTCTATTTATAGGATCAAAATTCTTATTACATTTTTGTTTTGTCGGAAAATTCTTATTACATAAAGAGTTGTAAATCGTTTTCATTGACCCACAATGTTTATAAATATTATTATTTTTAATTTTCAAAAGAACTTTCTATATCTACTAAGGCTTTGTTTGCATTGGATGAGTTTGGAGGAAATGATTTGATTTGGGATGGTTTTCAATTCTTTTTTCTTATTTGAATTGGAGCGTTTGGGACTGATTGAATTGAGATAATTTTTTTTAAATCATTTGATTTTGTAATCACCCGGTGATTTCATCTAAACTAATACATAATGTCTAAGTACCCTTTTTATTTTTTACATTTATAAGTTTAGGAAAAAACATATTCTTTCATCTAAACTAATACATAGTGTCTAAGAGTCTGTTTGACCTAATTTTTTGACACTTAAAAGTGCTTTATATAAGTTTAAAAGCTGATCTCACCTGTTTGGCCCATTTCTAAAAGTGCTTTTAAGTAAAAGTTGAAATTGAAAAAAACTGAAAAACAAGAAGCTCCAAATTGGAGCTTTTTAAAATAGGATTTTGCGAAACTATTTTTCTATAATGCGGGAAGCTGTTTTCTTTTTCTTTCTAAAATATACCTCTTCATATTTTTTAAAATACAATATTGCTCTCAATTTTTTTAAAAGCTCAATATTACCCAATATAGGCTAAACAGTCAATGACTTTTGTTCAATAACACTTTTAACCCAAGTTTTATTGTAAAATCTCTACAGCTCAAAAGTTAAAATTTGACAGCTAGGCCAAACAGAGCCGTACCCTTTTTATTTTTTATACTTATAAGTTTAGAAAATGATGAAAATGTCAGTTTGTTTATAAAACATATTTTTTTGTTCAATTTTTTTATCGATCTAAATAAATAATACACATAATTATTTATAAATTTTTTCTTTATAATTTTACTCAATTCAAACAAAATGTAATCATTCCTTCTATTTTCCTTTATTATTATTATTTTTCTTCCGAATCCAAACAAGCCCTAAGAATGAGTTCGGCTGATTCACGACAAGCCTACTTTGAAAAATTCTCTTTGGGCTAAGCCCAACGCGAAATCCCCAAGGCCCGATATAAAATTGTTGGAAATTTTCAAAATATTCGTTAGAAAGAGTGAAAGAGAGACAGTGAGACGTGAGTAAAAAATCCATGAAGCTTCAATTTATCTTCAGAGCCAATTAATTTCTGGTAATTATTTTCTATCTTTATCTCAATTTAAAAAAAATTCCTTTATTTTTATTTTTAAAATGTATTCTGCATTTTTGTGGTGTACTAAGCGGGACTTAGTCTTGAGAGCAAATTTAGACAGTGAATATATATATATATTTTGATTATTTGATGCTTTTCAGTTATAGTTTGTTGAAGTGAAATTAGGTTTAGCAAAAGAGAATGAGAAAAAAGATTAAAACTTTATTTATAAATGTTTAGTAGATTTTAATGAGGCTTGAAGAATCATGGGATTGATAATAAAGGGAAGCCTGGTGCACCAAGTCTATGCGTGGGGTTGATGAAGGGTCGGACAATTTTTAGCATACTGTATGCAGTCCTACCATGCATTTTTGCAAGAGTTACTTTTTCCGAGATTCTGTTTCTATGATGACTCGTGAAACGCAAGAATTAGGGTTTGATGAACACACGTGAAAATTGAATAAGCTGAAATGAAGCTTTTGAATTATGGGATCAATTTAAAATGGGACAAAACAAATGATTAAATTTTTCCTGTGGAATCTCACTTGTATCTCAGACTTCCACGGCAGAGTAAAGTTTCATTCTTTGCACTACATTATGAGTGTTTCGAGCATGGAGAAGACAAAAATGCAAAAGAAGTAATTTTTGTTCCTCCTTTCTGTTTGGATGCCGTGAATAACACCCATATATATGAGTGTTAGTGTGGAATTTAAAAGATCATGTACAGATTTTGGCTTAGTTCATGCTTAATTTTGAATAGTTTGCTACTCTCTCTCAACAATAGCATTTTATTGGAGAAATTTTTGTTGGTTAAGGTTCGGCGGACCTTTTGTTGGTTAAGGTTTGGGGGACCTTTTCTATTCAGTGTTTGATTGTTTTAAATGTTGTTGTGTAACAGGGAAGGCAAGAGATACAGTTATATGGTGTCCAAAGTTTTGGAACCACTACACATGGCATCAAGCATTCCATGGTTTTTGGTCCTCGAAGCGCTAGGACACACCAAACAAGTAGAGCCAACTCTTTTAATTGGTATGCGTATTACTCATTTTTGTCTTGCGGGAGAACTTGTTAATAGTTTTGATGTTTAACTCTGGTGTGAGAGCAGTTATTGTCAGTAGTTTTGACCGTTAACTGTTGTTTGATGCTTGTGTATCATAGACTTGGTCAAAAAGACTCCGGAAATATCTGATGATTTTGGGAGAAATTCCAGAGAAATGATTTCCCTGAGAATTTTGGAGAATTGGTACAATCGTGGAATCTGCAACAAAAATAATCATATGCCTCCACCTGGTTCGCAGATTGGACTTGATCCATCCGACCGCTGTGAAGATGTACTTCATCGCATCCTTCACGGGGTAAGTTAATTTGATTTTGTAATTAATGTGTAGGATGTTCGATTCAGTGGCATAAGAAATTGAAATAGTAATTTTAGAAAAAAGAAAAAAACTGCAGTTTTGAATCCCTGTTTTTAATGCAACTTTTGTGTGTATAAATGTCTTGTAATATCTAATGTTATTGGTAGTGTACACGCATGTCATTGAACCAGGCATCTGCAGAAAATCTGAAGTTGGGTGGACCAGAAATCTTGAAATGGGATATTCACGCTTTCATCATGCAGAAAAGGTCTCGCTTACCCAGTTCTTCTTTAAAAAAGGTAAAACAGAAAATACTAACATATGATGCCAAATGTATTCATTTCTCATTTTTCCTCTTCTGATTTGCTTGGTCATCATAAAAAAATAGCTGAAGGATGGGATTCTTGAAGGAAGCAATCCTTTACTTGCATTGTTGAAGGATAGAAGTGGATTGGCTTTTACAAATGAATCACAGAGGAGAATTCCCATTGACAGTGGTAATTCTAATGGCATTGCATATAAACCTGAGGTGAGCAGCACTAGTATCCAAAATGCTGAACCTAATGCGAAATTGGATTCACTTGTCACTGAGAAGCGGGATGCAGTCTTGCAAGAAATTTCACCTGATAGAAATTTATTACCTGCTAAGAGAGATAGGAGTGCTATTATTGCCGAAAGTTCTGAAGGGAAATCCCATGAAACCGAAAGCACATATGCCAGAGCATCTAAGAAGCTTAAGCTGGATTTGGTTCATATACCGGCGAATGGTCATGAGATTTCAGCAAAGAGGCAGCGACATGCGATATTGGGAGATTCATCTTCAAGAAATGTAGAGCATATTCGGGAAGAAGGGCGTGAGTTCGAAAAAGAACCTCAGATTCGACACATGGAAGTCTGTGGATCTGGTGAGGATCATCATCGTGAAGACGATGCATCAACAAGGCTTACACTGAACAATGATGTTAGTCCTGAAATGATACATTGTGAACGGCAAGTTCCTCATAGCGACAGTACGGTTTCTGGAGAAACATCTGGAGAGAGGGATGTTCAGAATAATGGTGTTGACGAGGCCAAAGAAGACAATGAAGGTTCCTTGGAACCAACAACCTTAAATGCTACAGATGGTGGCGAAACCAAAGATGATGAAGAGAATCATGTTGATGAAGCAAATAACAATCTTGGTGGCAATTTTCAGCAAAATGCTGCAGATGGTGGTGAAACCAAAGATGATGACAAGCATTGTAATCAACCTGAATTATCGAGTGATAGTGATGAGTATCACGATGAGAGGATTGATATTGCGACAAGGAAGAATGCTTTCTTGAGTTCTCAATGTACTTATAGTCAAGAGTCCTTGGCAACTCAGCTAAATCTTTGTGTGAAGTGTAACAAAAATGGCCATTTACTGGATTGTCGTTCTAACACATGTCCTTTAGTGGTTCATGAGAGTTGTTTGGGGTCTAGTGCCAACTTTGATAGAAGTGGGAACTTTTACTGCCCCTTTTGTGCATATTCCCGAGCAATCTCAGGGTACCTAGAAGCCAAGAAAAAGGCCTCCTTGGCGAGGAAAGATCTGGCAGCCTTTATTGGCTTGGGAATTGAACAGCAATTAAAGAAGTCCTCCATGAAATCACAAGGGTCAAAGCAGAGTCAATCGAGACTAGATGGCAAATTGCATGAAAATAATGAAGCGACCAACAATAATCATTCCCTGAACGAAGTCAATACTCTCCATCGTCCGCCAAGTATATTAAAGAGGCAAGAAGTAGAACCTTCACGATCATGTCCTTGTGATAACCCCCCTTGTGGAGAAAAAGAGGCAGATATGACTATTGAACCTCAGATGACAGTGTGCCAATCTGCAAGAGGACAAGGGAAAGAACAGCCTGCAAGGCCCATTGTTCATAAGCCTAATGGTGATACTTCACATCACACAGACCCTGAAACAAGCCATGGAAGTGAGAGACCTGATCGTAGAAGCAAGCAGAAACCAGTTTCACATCAATCAGAGTCAGATCCACCTCATGAACCCACATGTGGTGGTACTGATGCTGAGGAAAGTTCTGAAGAAGAAAATGAAAAGGCTGTCACTTCCAAATACTCCATAAGGTTCCGGAAGCAGGGGAAAAAAAAGTAAGTTTTTGACTTTCGAGAAACAATCTTCCTTTCTTTCTCATATACGCCATAGCAGGTTGTGTCATTTGATTTCTGCATTAATAGCATAAACTTTTTTAAGTGAGTCGATTGAAAGGCCCATGTTCTTCTTATTGTTCATATTCTTTTCGCACCCAAATTCTTTTCAAGTGTCAATTATCTTGGTTAAATAGCTTTAGGTAGTATGTTGGAGTGCTATGGTTATCATTGCTCAAAGATAAGCTTCAATCATTTGCAGTACTTATCCCGCAACTCCCCAAATAAGGCGAAAGAAACTTCCCTGGACAAATGTAGAGGAAGAGACATTAAAGGTATAAGTTCTTTTATAGCTGTAATTTCTATTAAATTTTGTGTTTAATTGCTTCGTTGTTTCTGAAACTGCTAATTGCATTGTCGACAGCTCTCTTATGGTACTAACTATATTTATTTAGTATTTTGGTGAAATATCACTTGTGAACTTGCTTATTTGCTTCCATCTGACCTCAATCCGCAAGTTGGTTAGCACAAACATCTTATTCTTGTTTGTTATCTGATTTTGTTTCTCCCATGATATTCATTTGTAAAATTCAACGTAGCTTTGTGATGTAGAGTTCTCTCTCATAAAATGCCAATTTGGATAATACTGCACATTTTCTTTCGATTTATTTTCCTCTATTTGTCTTTTCATTCATCTCTTTTCATGCGATCTCACTGTAAGTGGGATCTTGTAATCTTAAAATTATAGGTTGGAATGAGGGAAGAATATCAGTGAACAAGATTCTTCTTTGAGATTTTACTCTCATTATCTGCTTTCTTCAAACAATACGTCATTTTGCATGTTTCTAACTTGGATTGAGATTCAACTTAGTGTTCTCAGATCTACCTGAAGATCTTCAAGACTTTTCTTTGTAATATAATGAAGCTCTGAACAGTGTATACATAATTCTTTCTAGAAGTTTTTACATAGAATGTTTATAAACTTCTCAATTTCAATCCTCGAATCTGGGAGGTAAGTGAGGAACCTTTCATCATGTGAAAAAGAAGCTTTGACTTTCTTGAAACATTTTGCTTTCAAGTGTTGAGACACTGTAAGGCACTTGGCTGAACCTTGTTGCCCATGTACATTCTCACTTTTTCAGCTTCTCACATATGCTTTTGATGCTTTTTATTATATCATATATAATGAAAGTTAATTTGGAAATTAGTTTCCTCAGTGAAAACGCTTTATATATGTGCAAGATGTTATGTTACATTTGAAAATAGAACTAAAATATATTGGGGACTCGCTTGAAGGATGAGAGGAAATTTCAGCACAAGTGTAGGTAAACTAATGTGTGATAATAATAAGCTTAAAAATTTGTACACATAGTTTAAATATTTATATTGCAGGATAGAACTACATCTATATATTTTACGTCTATTAATCCTGGTCAGGGAGCCTCAGCACCAACAATGGCCAACCTTGCCATTCTCAGTCTAGATAAATAACTTTGTCTACATATGGATATAATTTTACATATCCATAAATGCCTTTTATTAACTTCTATGTCCTTAAAATGTTTGTGCCTGTACTTTTTTCTGCATCTTCTATGTCAAGATGCGTACCATGTGATTCTTATATTCTATCTTTTTTTGTGCTTCCTGGTTTTGCAGTAATTTGTTGGGTTTGAGATCAAATATAGAGTTTTACATTTGCGGTTTATAGTAGTTAGTTCATTATTATTTGCTATTTGATCAGCAGATTTATGATTTTTTTTTTTTATATTTCTTTATGTTGTTTGACATCATCATCTGCGGTTTGTCATCCCGGACTTTACTGCTGCAGGAGGGGGTGCAAAGATTTACAGGTGAGCATGATAGTAGGAATATTCCATGGAAGAAGATTTTGGAATTTGGAGGCGATGTTTTCCTGAAAGGTCGTACTTCTATAGACCTCAAAGATAAATGGCGGAACATCTGTAAAGGAAGTCCAAGATCCAAATAGACCGTGTCACAACTTGGATAGGTAGTGTATGGTAATATATTTTATTCCCCTTTCCTTTCTCTTTTTGCCTGTGTATCTATAGCGAAACTTGTTCTGCTCCACCTCCGTTTTTCTCATGAAACCTCTTCAAAACTGTGTACTTTTCTTAGGAAACTTACCTAGATTACTCTTGTTTATAAGTCACATTTTTTTTTGAATGGAAGAAGAGAAAATTCTGGGAGATTTGGCCTTGGATTTTGTTTTGCGCTTAATTGATCAGCAGTGTTGCATAATGTTTTATTTTATGCATATCCCTGCTCCCTGGAGGAGGAGGAAAGAGGGAGGGACGGGAGGGGCCGTTAGCTTTCTCAATGTGATTTATCTCTGTTTGTGTAATTACGTCTTCAATCGCATCTAACCCCTATGTTGTCCACATGAAGTTTTCCTCCGGGCATAAATGGATACATGCATGAAGTATACTGGCTTCAGGCGATATGTGCAAAATCTTACTGCTGTTGCATATATGCATGTTTCTTCATTTTATTTGAGGAGGATGATAGAATTTTGCATGATCACTATATCATTGCTGTAAAACTTGTTGCAGTATACAACCGCACAATCGTGCGCACACGTATATAATTACAACAAAGTTAAAAAACTTGAACTATAAGCGAACTTGTGAAGGAACCACCGTGTAGCCGGTGAAAGAGGCGAAAACTGGCACACATGAAGCTTACGTACAACTCCTTCAGACAAGAACTCCATGGCCACACACTCATAGGTTATGGCAGAAGCTTCTTATAATGTCCATTCTGTGCAGACTTTGATCTTCTTGCATATCAATGGTGATTGTAACACTTGAGAGTTGTCTTCAGGAGCAGAAAACACTGTTTTGTGCGATTAAGATTAGAAGATCATCTTTTTGCCATGCCCCAGTTAGGTAGATATTCTGGTCATAAACGTAAAAGCAAGATTTCGCGTTGGAAGTTAAGTCCGGATCTTGTAAAGGTATAACGTTACGAGAGAATCAAATCCAGATTTCATTCCAGTGTTGTATGAATATTGTCACATGTAACTGATATTTCACCTTGTCGTTTTGCTCATTGGGATTTTGCTAGACCTGGAGAGAGAGAGAGAGAGCCGGAGAGAGAGAGAGATGCATGGGATAAAGGTGAGGAGGGTGAGGCGGAAGTCCCCGGAAACAAGTCGTGAATAATGTCAGGAAAACATGTGATTTAGAGCTCGTGATGTGGAAAAATGTTGTGAGGTGCCTTCTTTATTGCTTTTTTCAAGTAAAACCCCCAAGTTTACTAGTAGAGTATCCAAAGAAAAGAGTGTAAAAGAGTTCATTTATAGCAATCTAGACACTACAAATTCAGTGGCGGAGGGGTGTGTGTCAGCGCTCGCTCACCAAAAAAAACGTTAAAATGTTTTATGTATTTTTTTTAAAAAACAGTTAAATATCTATGTATTTTTAGTTACATAGATGATTAATTTCCATTGAAAACAAAAATATATTATATAGTTAAAAAATTATGAATTTTAATCCCTATTAAAAAAAGTATCTAGATCTGCCTTGAAAATCAATATATTTTACTGAAGTGTCGCATAACTCAATCACTACCATAACAGTTAAATTTGAGTGATTTGGAAATTTTCCTTCCAAGTATTTCCTAGTACCACCATTTATAAGGGTATATTTTCTTTTTTTAGTACGATAAAGACAACAAGTCATTACTTAACTATTTCAACCAACTCTTGAATGTAATATGAAAATAATTGATTAATCAATCTTTTTGCCAATCAAATAAAAGTAGAAAAAAAAAAAAACGACAATAGGCTAATTAAACTAATAACTATCTAGCACTTGAAATTATAACAAGAAGAATATTCGTTCCATATTTTGTTACGCTCGAAGGAAACAATGGGCACATGTTAGCTCTTGTTTCCCAAGACTACACAAGTAGAAGGATTCCGATTGTACTTGAACAATAGCAATATCTGGACGAGTATGTGTAAAATTATTACAGTATAACTCGAATGTAAGAAATCCAAAATGGTGGTACGGGAAAAAATATAGGAATAATCAAATCCAAATTATAGAAATCTGATGAAGTGTTACTAATTCTTGGTTGCAAGTGGTATAAAAAATGAAATCCTTAAAAGATAAGTTTTAAACCATCATAGTAATGATTAACACGCGAGAAAACAACTACATGTGTATATATATATATATATTATGTTATAAAAAAAATTTCAAAACATTCAAAAAATCCAAATTTAATATCCGGATAAAGTATAATATGAACCACTAATAACGTCCACGTTCTAAAAATTAACCCGTGTGTTACATCCAAAGCTCCACCAACACTCACCCCCCCCCCCCCCCCCCCCCCCCCCCCCCCCCCCCCCCAAATATTCGCGTTTTTCGTAGCAAAAAGTTGTAAATCGGCATTCACCATTACTATAATTTTATGCACGAGTCATTTGAAACTCCACATGCAAATGCATGCATGCAATAGCTAGCTTGGTTGACGTGACAAACTGCCACGTATAACAAACTAGAAAATAAGCCTCCAGAAGTATGACTATTGATAGAGGAGGTAAATTCTTTTTACAAGCTACGAATTCAACATTCTCTACTATTTTAAAACTCCACTTTTAATTGATGTAGTACATGTGTAACAATACACCGCTACACTTAAAAATTTACCAGTTGATAGTCGGGCTCTGCCAGATAAATTCTCACGTCATCCAACAATAAAAAACAAACTAAAAAAAAAAAAAAAATTAGTTTTAGAATTAAAAGGTAAACAAAATATTTCAGCTAAAATTGTATAACTGCACTATGCAGTTTACACTAGTCTTAGCAACGGTCACATGCGCTGAAAACACTTTTCTCCAAACGTGAAAACATTTATACCAAAACAACACTCACGGTATACATATCCCGCGCCTTCCACTCCATCTTTGCACACACTCGCTTGAACACACTCTTCACTAACCCTCTTCATTTCATCATTCCTCCTCTAACCATGGATAGTTTCAGAAAGAATCCTCTAAAGCCATGGAAGAAAGGTCCTGCTAGAGGTAAAGGGGGACCTCAGAATTCCATGTGCGAATATCGAGGCGTTCGACAAAGAACCTGGGGTAAATGGGTGGCAGAAATCAGGGAGCCTAAGAAGAGAACCAGGATATGGTTAGGCTCTTTCGCCACGGCCGAAGAGGCTGCCATGGCTTATGATGAAGCTGCAAGGAGATTATATGGCCCTGATGCTTACCTTAATCTTCCGCACCTGAGATCAAACTTCAACCCTTTGAATAAGTCACAGAAATTCAAATGGTTTCCTTCCAATAACTTAGTCTCGATGTGCCCTAGTAGCGGTTTGCTAAATCTCAATGCTCAACCTAGTGTGCATGTCATTCATCAAAGACTTGAAGAGCTCAAGAAAACTGGAGTTCTTTGTCAGACGTCTTCATCGAGCTCATCATCCAGTGACGCCAAATGCGATATGCAAAGCGTAAGTGGCCAGCCACTGCAAGAGAATCACGAAGAGAAGACGAAAGAATCTGAATTCCTGTCAGATAACAAATCAGTCTATCAAGCAGAGAAGCCACAGATTGATCTAAATGAATTTCTTCAACAGCTAGGAGTACTGAAACAAGACGATCACCAAGATGTAAGTGAGGTCTCTAGTTGTTTTACAGAGCAAGAATCATCACTGAAGGATGATAGTCAACTGATTGAGTTTGCAGAAACTAATTTTGACTGGGACTCATTGCGTGAATTACCTGGAATAGACGATCATCTAACAGCAGAGTCCGGTAGCATCCATATTTCCGATATCAATGAAGAGCTCATCTTTACCCCATCTCTTTGGAACTTCTGATACTGGCTTAACTACACAGGAGCCGACTCAGCCTCATGAAGCTGAATACTAGTCCTTAACATGTATGAATACAGCTTACAGAAAGATCCATGTATGCTAGTTCTATATTATCAGCAACCTGGGTCGGATACCCGCAGAAACGACAGAATACTAACTTAAGTATAACTTTTCTTTTTTAGATGCTTTATCTTCTCTTCTTACATTATGCTTGGCCCGTGGCAATAAATAAAGAGTTACATTATAGCCGCATTATCAGTGATACATACTGACTATTTGTTGCCAAAGGGAGTAAAGACTGAACTAACTAGTTATTTTGCCATCTTCAGTTTTACAAGTTCTATTCTCCACCCTTAAACTGGTCATTTAACCATGACTAAACAAGAAGCCACAAAAGCGATAAGGAATAAGAAGGCTCTAGTTGAGGCAATTACGAGTTTCCAATACTAAAGAATCACATATGCAATCAGCATATCAATTCTTTCAGATAGTAGAGAACAACTTGATGAAAAGGACAATGTATTGGGCAGGTCACAAAGATTACTGTCAAAGAACTTACAGTGGCAAGTTAAATAGCATTAAGATCAAATCTGCTCTAGCAAAGAATAACTCAACTACAAAGCAAGCGATTGCAGGAAAAGAATTGTAGATATTACACTTGACCTTAACTGATACCTGATCATCCTTGTCTAGTTCTCTTGTGATTCTTGTGATTTTTAAACAATTTTGACCATGTAGGAATTATCCCATGAGCTTTCAGACATATGCAATGAAAGCTATGGTAAGAAGACCAGCATATCACACAAAAAGGTATCACATGTATATTCTCCTTCCTTGACACCCATGCACTAGAATAAAGAATTGCTACTTGCCACGATGAGAATGAGCTCCATTTGAGGAGCCAAAGCAGCTTAAATCTAAGAATCTCCTAAGAAGTTATCCTTATGAGAATTCGCCATCAGTATCAAGGGTCAATACTATGTACCAGATTTATAGAATATAAAGGAAAAACAAGATTTTCAAGCTAAGAATGTTGAGTACGATAAAAGAGCATTTCTAGTAAATATGTCAGAATATAGAAAGCATGTCATTCCAAGCCAAATACAGAATAATTAAATGAAATGAATATTCTTGCTAAGAATAGACGAGTTGCATAAACATTTTGTAGGAGAACTGCCGAAGGCATGAGCTCTACGGCCAAGTTAGAAATCAGGAATCTTTTTTTCAAATTGAAGTTGCATAAAAAGCAGAAAAAAACTACATGGGTAACAATTTGTATATCCAATAATTCTAGTAACCATTAAAGGATAGAACACAATGCAGACACCATCGTGATAAAATCACCCACAGCACAAGAGCTATGACCACCTTATAGAGAACAGCTCTCCATCAGAGACTGCATCCATTATCATAGGCCCCAATAGGCTTCAAAGTAGCAATACCAGCCCCAATTTTCTTCTGGTAACTGAATGTAAGTCATATAATCTAGAGTACCAATTTAAAACCAATTGCCAGAGAAGAAGAATGCATAATTGTTACATTAGAAACTTATTTCACCTAATTGCAAATTCTAAAGTTCATCAGAATTTAATCCCAAGCACGGGGAATAAATTCTTGCAGCTCAGGAAGCATCATCTTTTTCAACATACAAGTTTGAATCTCTTCATAGACATTAGAAAGGAAATCTTGAAAATTTCACTTGTATATGAGGGCATCACGTCCAGGTCCAACACCGATATAATGGATGGGAACACCAACAAGTTCTTCTATCCTTTCTACATATTGACATGCAGCCTTTGGCAAATCCGAATACTTTCTGATAGAAGAGATATCACACTGCCATCCAGGCATAACTTCATATTCCACCTACAATACAGATGAGATAGAAGGAAAATCAGAAGTTACATTACTATTAAGGATAAAAAAAGATGAGAGGAAACACAACTGGAAGCATGAAATCCACAATTCTCACTATCAGGCCATGCAAAAATTTAGATTAACAAATCAGGGGACTGGAAAAAACATTATGGTAAGCTGTACACTCATTTCTACTTCTGTTTTGTCACACTGACAAATGAGTATGAATTTATTTGTGTGGAGATTCAACATTCATGAGAGACTTTTTTAGAACATCAAATTTCACAGAACATAAAAGGGAAATGTGCACAATTAATTCTTCCTCTCTCCTTCACACCAAGAAATTAGAGGATGAGAGAATTATTGCAACTATGCAACATTGTGCTTTCTGTTACTTATGCATTTACTTTTAGCAATTCCGATGTGCAAATATGACTCCATTTTGCATGAAGGTGCATTGTCTTTACGTCATCATATAGTCAAGTAAATCAAGGTGCTCCTTTTCCGGCTTTACTGGTTCCCTATTACATTCCCCCTTTTTGGCCCAACTAATTTTGTTACTTGTCAACAATTGCAATTTTTGCCTGAGGCCCCACAAAAGTGGCCTCCAGAATGCCAATGCATTCACATAGGGAAAAGGATTAAAAAGAAAGGAGCTTGCCTTGATTTGCTCAAGAACACAAAGATCACCAGGAAATGAGTTCACTGGTGTACCATCAGTTAATTTGTAAGAAACACCCAATTGAATATCCGACAGATCTGACAACACATCAAGTTTGGTGAGATTTAATGAAGAAAACCCATTTATCTGACAGCAGTATCTCAGGGCAACTATATCAAGCCAGCCACATCGACGAGGACGACCAGTTGTTGTGCCAAATTCATGCCCGGCAAATCTAAGGAGGTCCCCACCTTTACCCAAGATTTCTGTGGGAAAAGGACCTGAACCAACTCTTGTCGTGTACGCTTTAACCTGCATCATAGATGTGAGTTAAAAAAATGAACTTCCCAATTTAAAGCTCATTCAGTGCGCAAGTGTGAGGACCTATGGTAAGACAAATAAAGTACTTCAATAAATTATCTAAGTTAAAGTAATAGCACTAATAGAGCTGGAAATTTAGACAATTGATAGGCTAACCATCCAAACTCACCCAAAGAAGTCTAGGAATTATTACATTGATGAATGAAAAGATAACATAACTATAAGTCCACTTACCACACCAATTAAGTCGCCAACAACTCTGGGGGCAATACCAAGACCTGTGCAAATTCCACCTGCAGAGGGACTAGAGGAAGTCACAAAGGGGTAGGTCCCGAAGTCTATATCTAACATGGTTGCCTGACCGCCTTCCACCAAAATCTTCTTTTTCTCAGTAATTGCTTCATTCATGAAATGCACAGTGTCAGTAATAAAGGGTTCCAACCTCTCAGCATATTTCTTGTACCGGTCAACTTCTTCCCTGAGCATGTCAGGGCCATAGTTAAAACTAGAGAATCTTTTAGCTGCATCTGATAATAAAAGATCAAGCATCTGGGGGAAAGTATCCATATGCCTCAAGTCACTTACTCTTATGCCATTTCTAATTACCTTGCTGGAATAGCAAGGTCCAATGCCTCTCTTTGTAGTGCCAATAAAGGATTTAGTTAGCTCAGCTTCTCTTTGAGCGTCTACTTCTTGATGAAAATCAAATAACAACTGAGCACGATCAGACACCAAAATCCTTCCTTTGCAGGAAACACCATTAGATTCAAGGTCATCAATTTCTTTAAAGAGTCCAGGAAGATGCACCACAACTCCATTCCCAATGACACACATAGTATCCTCATTAAGAATTCCCGAAGGAACAAGGTGAAGTGCAAACTTCTTGCCCTCTGAGTTGTAAATAGTGTGTCCAGCATTCGCTCCACCCTGGCTCAAGTATCAGCCAAGGCTTGAAGTGAGAAGAGGAGAAAAAAAAACAAATAAACAAGAAAAGCCATCTAAACGGAAGTAGGTAATCACGAGTGAGTTGCAGTAATCCAACCCAGCAAATATTAATGTATTTAGCTGATTCTAAAAATATGCACAAAAAATGTCGATTCTTCCCAAGAGAAAGATACTACTAGTTACATAGTCAAGAACTATCTAACACCAAATTTCCACCAAAATCAAGGGATGCTGGGTTCTCAATCCTTCCAAACGGATATCAAGGAAATAAAAATCATGTGCGTTTCACTCAGGGTAAGCCTATCTTTTTCGGAAATTAGAAACTGCAATGCAACGATAAAGCGTGGCATGTTGTTTCCTTCAATCACACACAGGTAAAACTCAAGAACACCCAATAAATTAACCACAATCAGGAACAATGTTGGCGTCCCGCCAAGACGAGTAACAAGAAAAATATTAGTTTTTTCCATGATGATCCTTAAGCTAAAATAAATGGAAATTATGGCTTCAATTCTTATTCAACAGCTTTCAAATTAAACGCAGCTTTGTAACTTAATAAAAGGTAGGGCCTAGTGCATCATGCTCCCAACTCCCAAGAATAGTATGGGACCGTAATCAGTGCACAAGACTCGTGCACAATACCTTTACCCTTGCAAATAGTAAATGGTGGTAGACACTGCACAAAACTCCCGAAATATCACATGACTTAATAAAATGCCGTAATCAGTGCACAAGACTTATCATATATAATTGCACCGCAAATAGCTCGTAATTTAAGAAATGTGGTGAATTTACCAACAAAAAAAAAAATGTGGTGAACAGTGCACAAGACTCGGGGGCACATATACCTGACAGCGAGCAACGATGTCGAAATGGTTAGCAAGGATATCAACAAGCTTGCCTTTGCCTTCATCGCCCCACTGACAACCCAACACGGCCGACACTTGACTCAGCGATCCGATTCGACTCAGTCTCGAGTCAGTCAACTCAGCAGCCGCCGTTGGGTTCGCAGCTGAGCAGTAGAAAGTGATCCTATTACTTCTCTTGCAAGTCCGACTCTTGAGAGTGATGAAAGTTGCTGCTTCCTGGTGGTGGGACCCACAGGCACCGCCTGTGGGCTTGTTGGGCCCACTGGAGAACGGTGGGCTGGACTCCAGCCTGAGGGATGTGAGCTTCATGGTCGATCGTTGGTGATGGCGGAAGGAAAAGAGGTCAAGGGTTTAAGAATAGTGCGCTGCCAAGTGCCAAGCTTTTACCTCATTTTTAACCAAGTGGAATGGCCGGCCAGCTCATCGTAATTAACAATGTTGAGTACGAATCATAATTTCAATTTTTATTATATAAAAAGAATGCGGGTTTAATTTTTTGACAAATCTCATTCTCAATATCAATTTTTTGATTTACTCATCTGTCACCTCTTATAACTATAATATAACTAGTCTTTTAATTTCTCTCCTTTTTAATATATCAATTAAACGTGTATATTCAAAAAAAAAAAAATTAAACATTCATATAAGCGTAATAAATAAGTGATTAAAAAAATGATATTATGATTTCTCTTTTTCAGTAGAAAATACTAGTTACACTAATAGAGTTCAATACTTGAAGAAGAAAAAGAAAAAAAAATGAGATATTGAGAATTTAAAGGTTATTTTATTAAAATATTGAGATTTAAAGGTTATTTTATTAAAATTTAAGTGATTATTTGTGCTATTAACTCTTTTTTGTTCTTGATTCATTTTGAATCACAACCCTACTAGTTCCAAATTTCTTTTTAAACTACTACTATGTTCTACGTTAATTACTAAAGATTAACTTAAAGCGAGATGAAATATTACAATAAATTTGCAAATGTCACAAATTTAAATTTTTTATCGCAATGAAATTTAGTGAATCTAAATTATTTGTATTGATCTAAATTCCATATGAGAGGGCACATAATCATTTATCTGTGAACTCTGTTTAACTTTCATCTTTTTTTTTTTTTTTAATACAATAAAAGTCGAAATCATAATTCAAATTCATAACCTCTTGTTACAACGGTCACTTTCCGACTATTCCACTAACTCTTTTAAGTCTTTAAAAATTCACCTTTTGTTTCATATGTCATGATGCAAAAAGGGCTCCTCAGGACATCAAGAAGTGAGTTGGTAGGAAAAAACACACCCCAAATCTGGTATTTGATATTCACTTGTAGAAAGAATGAGAGATATGCTGTACAAACAGGAAAACAATCAGACAAAATATGCTCTCTCTTTCGCTTTTAAAGTTACAATTTCTATGGAAGCTACAAATATTACCTTCTGTAAGCAACAATGAAAAGGAAAAACAATATTTATTTTTGGGGTAACCTAAGAAAGAATTTTGGAAGTTCATTACTGAACGGTGATTTGCAGGGAGCGGTCCAGCAGTTTGCTTTCCGTACTCCAACGTCAATGAGGGGAGCGATGATATTCTTGCACGATGATGCTGCGCTCTGCTCAGCTCGATTTTGGTGTTATATAATAGTCTTCCCTATGTTGTTGCTGTGCATTCTCTTGGTAGTCCAAACTCCTTTTTCAGATTTACAAGCTGTTGTCTCCATGGATCGTTATATAACTTGTAATGCAACACCTGGTAATATAAAAGAATTGGTTCAAGATCATCAGCTGGGACGGAGGAAAAGAGGGTAGAGGATAATTCCACCAGAACTCTTGTGGCTAATGAGGCGCACTTCCCTTGCTACTATGAATTTCAATTAGTTTTCTAGATGATGATATGCTTTTGATCTTATCTACAGAGAAATGGTCAGCTTGCATGCAATATTGACAATCTAAAACTAAAATTAACAACTGAAATCAATGAAGCGTGCAGCAGCTCCTGGGAAAATTAGTTAGATATACCTGTATGAATGTACCAAAGACATCATCTTCACTTAATTCTGAGAACTTTGCAGCCCAGTCCTCGGCAAGTCCAACTGTACTATGTTGCCTCTCAGCTTCAAGTAAAATTGCATCATGGTACAAAAATCTCTGCCAGATATTCCTTACATTTGCCAACTTGAATTCTATCTCTGTTTCATTAAATCCCTATAGGACAAAAAGCCACGCCTATCAGTCAAATTCTGCAAACATTAAAGAAGAAACACTGGAAACTGAATTCCTTATGTGACTAAAGATAGCAAGCAAGTACCCGGAGAATGTTTATCAAGTTTGGAATTTCATCTTCACGTATCCGAACTGCAAAGCTTTCATAGTTGAGCACATTCTCATATGGCAGATAGATTCCATCCTGAACATCGAAAATTCAAATATGCAGACTTGAGCAATAAATTCACACGTACGTTTAAGAACAGCATTTACTCAGACACGCTCACTTTAAGTTGTGAAGAAAATAAAAAACCACTTTCCCGATATAACTATAACAAACTTACATGTTATGCAACCATTTCAGATATAAACACTTTCTTTTGAGTTTTAAGAGTCATTACAGAAGTAGATTTTTAAAATACTGGACCTGGATGACCACAGGAATGCACCCCTGCAGAATGCTATCTTCCATCCGGCCGCTCCACCCATCTCCAGGCATAACCCCACAAAAGATAGAACTTGCCAATTCTTTATGATAATGATCAGTACGCAATGGTGTCACCATTACGTCTTCTGCATGCTGTTTCCCAAGCTTTCCTTCCTTGTTAGGAGTTGATCCAAATTCTTCAGCAAGTTTCTGCCTTATGCCCATGCTATACCTGAATAATGTCAGTATCTAGCGAGTCAATCTGTAGGAACGTATATCTCATATTAATCAGGCAAGCTAAAGTTTCTCTACAATATCAAATAGAAAAATGCAGTCTTAGGCGTTTGTAGAACTGTGAGAGTATCTGACTGGCCCTTTACCCCATTCACCCAATGACATGTTCACTAAATATAGTGAGAAAATCAGTCCTGGTGTCTATGACAGATGGAGGTCAAAGCATCATTAATTTTTTTTTCAGAAGTAAAGCATCATTCATTTTTGAACTGTCAATGCTTTTCACATAATATTGCAGATAAGGCTTGGTTTGGTTTGGTTAGATGCCCCGATCTTAGAGTCTTAAGATTTACTTACGTCTCTTCTGGTCTTCCATTTTCATAAGCGGGTCCCAGATTTCCATTGAAATAGAACAATGTTTTCCGCATCTCACGAGGCCTGCACACACAATTTCCAATGACTTTAAATTTTGACAGCGTATAAGCAAAAATATTAGTGCATGAAGTTTAAATTGAAACATATGATAAGTAATCAATGGCTGTTGAATGGCAAGCTAACCTGGCCCAAAGTTTAGACCCAACAGAACTTTCATCAGGCCGCTTCCATGCAGGGAGTACAAGATCCTTTTCTGGATCAAAACATGGATGGTTTCCTCTTCTTTCAGAAGAAATTTGATCCCAGTTGTCAGCCCAATATGCTGTTGTCGAATGCTTATGCTTGGAATTTGTATTACCCCAGTGAACCAGCATCATGCTGTTCCATATTTCCTTTGGGGCATAGCAAGCACCTTCATCCCATGAAAAAAACTGTTTTGAGAAATAGAAACTTTATCATTATTATGGTTATTGTCGTGTGTCTAATCACCAGAAAGGCAAGTAGGCACAAAGAGAGATAAACAAGAAACACAAGGAACCAAAAAGATAAAGAAACAACAATTCTCTCGCACTTTATCTCTTAAACAGGCATGGACAATTTTATTGTCATCATACCCAGATGTGATCTCTTCCTGATGAACGGTTCCAGTAAGGATATTGCGCAATAATGTGATTGTACGCCTTCTTATAGAATTCCAGAGTAAAAGAACTCCTCAAGCCCCCGTCTTCCTGAAGTTGATAACACGCAAGCAATATGATGTAAAGAACGATTTAGATTGAAATCAAAAACTCTTAGATTAAAACACATCGAAACACATAAAATTATATTAGTTTCTTCAAAAAATTACTAGAGAAGAGATAGTTCTGTCGAGATCTGCAAATAACATCAGAATACTAGGTATTAAATTTTTTGATTCTTCCTGGGCTCATATACTCTAGATTCCAGTAACACATTGACAACCTAGATTACTACAGCAATCCCCCTGTTTGCAATGTAACAAAACTGATTGGAGAGATTGAGTCGAGGGGATTGACGAAACATCAATGAAATAGTGTTGGTGATAATAAGATTAATGGGGAAAAGAGCAGCCTCAGTGACAAGGCAAGAGTTTTGTTGAGGAACACAACAAACAGAAATGCTTCCACTCATAATAGTTGAAATACTGAATACTTTCCATGCATGTTTGTTTACCTCCATGCTCAAGTGTGGGGCGTCATCAGCACGAGTAATAATGCATGAATCAAGCACAGGTGCAAAGAAATAATCTGCTTCTTCTCCATTTAGCGTGCGATATGGGCTGGCTAATATACTTTCGTATAGTGCCATCTAAGAAAAGACTAGCATGATAGTTATATGATAAACATGACATACACGGAAGTGAAAATGAACAGCCTCAATTGATACCTGTGCACCATATAGCTGATCTGTCCATAATGTAGCATTCCTATGGTCATAGATTCTGTTTACGCACTCCAGCTTAAAATGTCGTCCCTGCAAGAGCATTAAAGGCAGTAAGACACATATTTTCGTCTTTGACTCATTAAAAATATGAATGTGGAAAGGTAAGCATACTAACTTCCAGGAGAAGACTGTTAAACTCTGGGGGCAAATCATAGACATATATCAGAGGCCTTTTCTTCCCCACTACAGCATTGAGATTAACAATCTTTCCTGTCTGTTCTGCATTATCTGGTACACTGATTTGCGCTGGTCGGAGCCATTTGGGCCACTCCTTAATAGATGACAGAACAGAGGGAATACTGCAATCCGCTCCATACCAGCCATTATCACACTACAACCGAAGCAAAAAAGCATGATGAAAAGACATGGCATAACAGACATTGTTTCTCCCCAACTCTAGTAAGAAACAAGTGAAACCCCTCCTCCCTCCCTCTTCTCCAAAGAAAAAAAGAAACGACAAATTTCCATAGCTTACAACTTAAAAAGAAAATTACTTGTGTCAATTGATATTTTTGTCTACTTCTAGAGGAAGAGGGCAAAAACAAATTCACAAATAGTTTACTAGTTTGAACTTGAAAACCTAAGGAAACCCCCCTGCAAATTATTGTCAACAGTATTTCTTCCAAAATTTGTACCTATTACATCCCTTTGTCAATTCAATGGGACATGTTCAAAGCCTTATTTTTGCATTCAAGACAAGAAAGTTCCATGATAAACAACAATTGGATGATTCTACCTGACAGAATCCACCGCGACAATAACCATGGCCAGAGCATTGATTAATACAAGTGCTCAGAACAGGAATCTCACAAAACCGACCAAACAAGCCATCATACTTGCAATCGCATGCTTCCTTGATGTGAACCTTGTTATTATATCCTTCCTCAGGATCCACATTACACCATCCCAGTTTGCTGCTGTTTGTAGTGAAAACGTCCACGTCTGCTTTTGTCCAGTCAGTCATGGGGACTCCACCAGGGGCCGAAGGTGGCCTGTATCACAAGAGACTTAAGACTTGGACACAGTAATCGGATTTAAGAATCTTAATATGCTTACTTTATTTCAAACCCACATGCCTCAGCAAGAGGACGCTTCGGATATTTTGTGCCTTCCCCACAAAAACACATGGCTCTAGTTGTATCACAACGAGCTGTGCAAATTGAGACAACCCATTTCCCATATGGCTGCTCTTTTGATCCAGGGTAATTGCAATTTAATTGCAGTCTTTCTGAACATCCTTCCCCTGTGATCAATGGATATTGCAAATTAGGCTATCAGCAAGATTTATATTGAGATTTGTGCAAAAGAACCAGTGGAAATATGGATTGGCACAAATTAAAGTTAATGAGAATTTATTAGAGATATGAACTAAGATGAATAGAACATCCTTGTGACTGTGTCTTCCAGCATACATGAACAATTTCGCTTGACATGAAAATAAAAGAAAGAAGTTTCCAAGTGTACTAACCACCAAATCCATGAAAGCAGTTGCATTGACCCAATTCCTGGTTGCAAACACCTTGACCGCTGCAATCATTTTTGCATCTCTTGCCACTTATTTGCTGACAACAGTTCAACATAAGAAAAATCAATTCAAGAAATATTACATCTTCGACCTGTCCTAAGGATAAACTTAGCATAACCTTCAGCAAAAATGAGAAAGTTCAGTACAACAAGAATATACATGAAGCTTCATTTCTGTTGATGTAAATTGCTGTCTCCAGTCAGAGACTTAAACGGTAGAAGTCTGTTATGAATCCAAAATTGAATGGCATAAAGTCTGACACAAATCCAATTTAGTAACAATCTCTTACAATCTAATAAAAAAGAAGATCGCAGCAGAAAGTCGACTCTTGAGAATCATAAATTCATAATTCTTAATACCTCAACAACGTTGATTGCCTTGGTGTTTGCGTCACAAACAGATAACCACCTTCCAATGTTGGATTTCCATGGAGCACCACGATAAACCACAGCATTATGCAAGTCAGCCGGAAATTGGAGATTTATATCAACTGCAGGCTGGCCAACTTGCCTAGAACTGTTGTTGCCTTCAATTGATACACTTATCGTGGCATTGTTCTTGCCATTTTCAAATGATTTGTTATTCGGGAAACTATTCTTGCCATCTCCTATAGATCCAGTTACAGGGAGACAAGGATTTTGAACCTGCCGAGCACTGAAATCTACAGGGGATAGGAACAAATGAACAACTGAAAACAATGCCACAAGTGAAGCAATAGCTGCCACTAGGGACCATGAGCACTTCCATTTCTGGATAGAGAACATGATCCCAAAGAATTCTTCTGTTCTTCAGTTAACCGGAAATCGGATCTTTAACTTAAACCTGTTTATTTCTCCTTCACCCCCTTCAACTCTAAGGGCAATACCATAAAGTTAACAACTTTCAGTCTGGGCTTCCAAGTCCTATAAAAGATGCAAGATTACAATGATTTAGCCCAAAATCTCATGAATTTTCTGAAAACCAAATAGAATTAAACACGCACTTAAGAAAGTAATAGTTAAAAATCCATCAATCCAAATCTCATCTAAATCTCGATAAAGCATAATTAGCCTAGTAATAGTTAGAAATCCATCAATCCAAATCTCATTTAAATCTTCATAAAGCATAATTAGCCTAGTAATAGATAAAAATCCATCAAGCCAAATGTCATTTAAATCTTCATAAAGCAGAATTAGCCTCATTATCTCAAAAGGTAAAGTAATAAAGCAGTATCAAGAAAAATGATGAATTTGCCAAAAATAGCTTTGCCAAATACAATTCAAGAGAGAGAAACTCCAAATAAGAGCATAAAAGTTACAAAATTTACTAACTTACAAACTCATTTAAATCTTCATACTACATATTAGGCCTCATTACATCACATGGGTGAGTCAAAAACCAAAGATTACTCTCACAATATTGGAGAAACAAAAGAAAGTTCAAAACTTTACTCACCAAAAAAAATCTATAAATATCATGAAACAATAAGCCAACCTACCATTCAACATATTCATGAACAACCAAAAAAGTTAGGAGCTTTGTAAACTGTGTCCAACTTAGAGTTGACCAAAGCATGGAAACTTAATAAAAGCAATGTGAATTCAGCTAAAATATGAATGAGGACAAGAGAGAGAGGAGAGAGAGAGAGAGAGAGAGAGTAAGTATACCAATTAAGTATATATTGCAGTTGCTGCTTAATTTCCAGCATATGTGACATTCATATTCTCATACACATAAGTTACAAATATGATATATAATGTGCGTGTATATATATGTAGAGAGAGAGAGAGAGAGAGAGAGAGGTGGTGGGTTGTAAGAGAAGCAGCCAAGGTTTTGGCTGGAAAGTTTAAACAAACTCAGTGGAATTCTGGAGTTGTCTTGAAAAAGAAACATTTGTACTTATATGAAAAAATAAAAAATAATACATTTTTTTGCTTGCAGTTAATTCTGGTGGGGGTATTTTAGGGAATAAATAAGTCAAGTTGCAAAACTTTTACAAGACTTTCAAGTTACATTTTAGAGGTCATATAATTGACCGTTAAGTAGTAGAAAGAGTTGTAACTTTTTTATTAATGAATGGAGAAATAAAAGGAGTGATATAAATTTTCAGTTATGTTTTCTTTATGTATTTGTTGTTTATGAATATTGGGATATCCTTAAATTTAGTGAAAGTGCTATGTTTGACTTTTGTGTGTGTGTGTGTGTGTGTGTGTGTGGTTTTGTTTGTTTTTCGTTTTTATTGTTTTTTTTATTTTGTTTGTTTTGTTTTTCTTTTTGTTTTTTTTTTGATTTTCCGTTTGTTGTTTGTTTGATTGTTTTAATTGTTTTGACACACATCATCATCATCAGCATCATGTTTGTTTTGTTTTGTTTGTTGTTCATCATCATCATAAGTAATTTCTTGACTATTTTTAGGATGTTTTTGTTTAAAAAATTAATTAATCCACACTTAAAAAAAAATTATATACGAGTACTATATTGTACGTTACAACACCCACTGAAATACAATTCTAGATCCACACCCTGCAAACAAGGTCTACATAAAATATTGATGGCCAACCTTTTTATAAACTATAATCCATGATTTTGATACAATCCAATGATTAATTATGTAATATTAATCAAAATAAAGAATTTAGGGGGGTTTAAAATAAATCCAATTACTTGGCCTTGGCCTAAGATTGGCTCTTTATAAGTTAATTTAAGATCAATTCTTGAAATTCTTAACCCAACTTTGACCATATAGTTTGGGCAGATAGAAAATCATTGAATGTAACGAAACTTGTTCGAGTCACATATGGCTCATCTAAATCTTTCAATCTAGTTTGCAATGGATTTTATTTTATTGAAAGGAAAGTCAAATGTGCAAAATGTAGTGATATGATCTACGAAAAGATGGCAAAAGATTATATATTGACTTACATATTTTGTAATCCATATCCAATCTAGTATTTTTTATTTATTTAATTTTTTTTGGTACTGAGGATTCATTTTTAAAAGCCATTCCTCTAAGCAAGAATTAAATGTAATTCCAATTTGATGTTTATTTGTTCCAAAAGTGTTGGATTTGGGGTCGGATTGTTCAATATAGGTTGACCTGACCTGACCCATTTTATATGAGTTAATAGAAGTCATGTAAAGTTATTCTCATAATTTTCACATCCTATTTTCAAAAAAAAGGAAAATGAGAAAAAAAAGAACTGATACGCTTAGTTTTTAGAAAAAAGAAAAAAAGAAGAAAGTGAGTCTTCTCTGATTCTCTCCCTCTCTCAATCTCTCTCACTATGTCTACTGAGCGTAGACATCAAAATTAAGGGCTCTTAAATTGTGGTAACAGTTCTAAATCCAGTATTTAGAACTCCGATTCACAACCTTTTGAACGGTAGAACGAATGTGGGCAAAATCCTTAAATTTTTTCGTAAATACTACGAGGTTAGTATTTATGAAGAATCCGTATTCCATGTTAAATTTCTTTCAAAAGAAATGCAAGAAAGATCAGATAGTACTGAATTTTTTAGACTTAGATTTTTATCTTGAAGTTGAAAGTTCAGAAATGATTTTGCTTGTAATAATTTCATCCAAATAAAAATGTAGACAATAATTAAAACTTTTATCAATATATTAGAGATTGCTTGTGAATGATGTTTAAGTTTGAATATCTTCTACTCAACTCTCTCCAAGTAGGTACAAAGTCAAATAATGTTGGTCTATTTGTACACCATTTATCAATAGACCAGAACTCTAACCAATATATATATATATATATTATTTTTTATTTTTTAAAGTTTGTATTCTTTTATTATTGTTGATTCAGAGTGAGATATTCATACATACCTTGAAATAGTAGAAGCAAGTAATCAACGATTGAGTTTGTTCCACTGCACTAGCAAGGAGTCGTAGCGTGTAGTACAAGACCACCCACTGATTTGTCACAACCTAAATGCCTAGAGTGTAGAGAGAGTTTTTACTTTATTTTTGTTATTATTTTTGTTGGAGGCTAAAACCTATAGAACGTCTATTTTTTGTTTTAGATTTTTCCTTTTATATGGAGTAGTGGGCCTCCACTATTTGGATCATTTAATTGGGTTACCCCAACTTGGGTACAATATGTCCAAAATTCAACAATTATGAATACTAAATCAAAATGAGATTGAGAGAAAAATGATATTGAGAATTTAGTATTCTCATAGTTATTATTATAATTATTATTATCATTGTCGTTATTACATGCATCACCATTAGTATTTTTATTATCATTGTATGTATTGGTATGTTGATTGTGAAGTAATACTTAGATGCTTTCTTGTGGAATTGGTCTGATATTCATAATTCGTGCCGATCTGGTCTGTTTATTGGGGAAAACAAACAAACAAACAAATAAGAATTTTTCTATCCACGTATGGCCAAAGAGAATCATCCGAGAAGAATCAAACTAGAACATGCAATTTATTATTAATCTGAACTGCGAAATCATAGAAGCTTTGCTGAAGCCATAGCTAATACATACATTGTTTAATTAACAAAGTCAAACTATGCTTCTGATAGTGAAGCATCTAGGCAAATTCAAAAGATTCTAATTAACATTTTATTTTTATATATAAGTATTCAATGATATGATATCGACTAACCTCAACACTTAGGCAAATGACTATTTCTTAACTAGTTTCTGAAAAATGCTGATTTCATTTTTTAATTTGATGATCTTTGCTTTTGCAAATTGGTTATAGCCATTATTCGTCTAGGTTAAGGATATGCCCTTAAGTTGGGGAAAAACTTATACATACACATAGAAGTACTGCTGCAAGGACAATTTGTAGATTCGCAGTCGAGGGCAGAGACCATATTTTATTTTCCTGTGGTTATAATAAGAGAATTTGAATGCAGAGACCGATAATGATTTTGGTGATGATTTCATTAAGGATTGAAATGAGACTAAAGATTGGAATGTTTGCTATTGGTATGGAGAGGATCTCCAACCTAGTCTTATTCGGCTTCTCTTTAATGCTATGGTTTATATAATTTGGAAGGAACATAACAATAGAATTTATAAATAAATCTTGTTGACGGAAGATCAAGTCATTGATAATATTCTCTATCCTATTAAAATGAAAATTAGCAGCTATAGTAAATTTAGTAGAAGCAGTATCAATGTTCAACTTTGTAATGAAATGACGTTAACAACATACTTGGCGACCTTTTTGGTTGGTCTTCTTCTTTTGTAAAGTTTTTTGTTTGACCTCAACGATATACTTACTTTCTCCACAAAGAAACAAAAAAAGAAAACAGATATTTTGTTTTTCAAAATAGTAAAAGTCCATCTATTTGAGGTTTTATACTAAATATTATTGGTCTTGAATCTGAATAAAAAATGAATTAAGTAATCCACAATTAGTTTAAATATAGATATCAAATAATTCTTCATATGATTTTGCTTAGAAGTGAATTCTTCAACTTCACCATGCATGCAGGAATTTTTTACCAGTTGACAATAACTACTACAAAATATGATTAAGATCCTCCACATCAATTAGTTAAAATTAAATGTTAAAAAGGAAAAAGTTAATCATTTTACAAGTTGTATCATTTGAGTCACCAAATAGTCAAAAGATTCCTTAAATTGGACTCTTTACCTTTTCATCATGGCATTACACGTTTTCCTAATTGTAGCAAATTCTACACATCCACGTGTGTACCATGTCGGTGACATCTTTGACACCTCGCACACTTTTGAATGATGACCACATAATGTTTTCCATCTACTGAATTGGAACAAAGATTTTATATATTTACAACTATTTTTAGTATCATTACTTGCAAAATCAAACAAATCACATGAAAATATATCTCCTAATACAAATTTGTCATCTCATTGTGAAAGAGACTGGATCGCACATGCAATATTGCTAAATAAGCTATGGCGACTTTCCTTGGTACTCTTCTATCTTCATTGCACAGAAGACTTTTCCTTTTTTCTTGTCAAATAAAACATATATAAATAAGAAAAAAAATGCCAAAAATTCTAATCACATGAAAATACATCTCCTAATACAAGTTTGGCATCTCATTGTGAATGCTACAAATTAATTTCATGTTATCTTTGGAATTTCTTTGACTAATAAAATGTCTTTTCCTTTGTATGTTTTGATCTGTGTGCTAAATAGACTAATAAGTGGAAACATGTGCAACTTGCAACTAGAAGCTGCAAAAACTATATATAATACTGTGAAAGTCAAATGTACCTAAAAAAGCGAGGATGTAAAAGTTCTAAAAGCTTTGCAACTTGGTTGGGGAATTGTTTGCACATGGCTTTTTTAAATGCTGATAATGCCAGATTAAAATTTCACCGAAGCAAGTGACCACGCGCATTATGAAGGTAGTATCACACCATAACAAAGACAGACGAATATTTAAGATGAGTCGGATAATAATATTTAGACGAGATCTTGGTGAAGCATTATAAAACCAGCCTGCTGTGAGTATTTGACAATGAAACATGAAGTTTATTGGTTGTAAAGACCGCTTATTGCTTAATTAAAATAAGCTCGAATCAAGGAATTTGGATGTTTTACAATTTCACAATACACATCCCGCGTGTGATTAATCTCACGTGTGTCATTAAATATAATTTACGGACTACATTATTAAACTTGTTAAAGTAGCCTTCTAACCACGATTAGAAAATATTACTTATGACTCACTGATAACACAATTGAGATAGAGGAATGTTTTAACTTAATACGGCTTTTACAAACTTTCCTAGTGCTATTCCTAGTTTCACTATACCCTACTCCTAATTCCACTGCACACGTCGGTCTTTCAAAGCCAACTATCGATGTAGGGTCATTTCCTCTATTTGGTAGTGGGATGTAGAAGTCCATTGGGGTGCTCTTTCAATCCCCTAGACTTCCCCTTGTTGTCAAAGCATGGCGTCTGACCTCCATCGACTAGAGAGCCTTATTTACTTTACTTTTCTTTATGACAATTTTTGAAAAAGTGATATGACCTAAGTAGAAAAAACATTTTTTGCCAAGATAATCAAAGTTCTCCACTTCTCCAGAGAGTACACCTCCTCTTCTTTCTAGGGTCTTGAATACCAAAATTTAAACTATACCAAATCTTCTAAGAGTAATGTTATACGTTACTCTTTTTTTATCATTTTTTTATTATCTCTTACGTAGAATCCTACATGGCATGCCAACTAGACTATTTTTATTTTTATTTTTTCTTTTTAATTATTTTTTCTCTCTTAATTAATATTTACTCAAAATATTTTTCTTTCTTTGTTTAACCATATCAAACCCCTAGGCACAAGGTCCAACGGTCACTAACTCAAAGAGAACATGCTCTAATTAATTCAAATTCAAAAAAAGAGTAATTTATTAATTAATTCAAACTTGAAACATGAATGTGGATTAATTCAAACTTGAAACAGTTGTGTAGGGATTTGTTTGACTATTTAAGACCAATGAATGTGGGATACTTTTCAGATGCATTTTCATGGAATGTTTACAAGGAGATCGAAAAAATCAAGATCATCTACTAGTGGTTGATTTAACAACCAAGGCTCCAATCTATACATCGAAGTCCTGACATAAAATTTTCTTCATACTAACTTCACATTGTCAAACTTTTAATTTCCAACATAGAAAAAGGTAAAAAATCATCAATCATCCCTTCAATGTCATAGAGGAAAAAAAAGGGAAGGAAGAGATGAGAGAAGAGGTTGTGTGTGTTTGGGAAAAACGTTTTTTGAGAAAAAATTTATCTTTTCTTAATAATTTATTAATTCTTAATGATAACGATGCACAACAAGAAAGAAAAAAAATTTGCTTAAAACTAATTCTTTTCTTTTGCCCGATTGATTTATTATTATTTTTTCAATATTTTGGATCTGATATGGTCTTTTATTTTTGGTCAAGGGGTCTGATTTGGTTAAGCATAGAAAGAAATTATATTTTGAGAAAATATTAATTAAGGGAGAGAAAAAGGAATTGAAAAGAGAGAAAAGAATTAAAAAGAAGAAAGAGAAATAAAAATAGTTTAGTTGGCATGCCATGTAGGATTTTACGTAGGAGATAATAAAAAGGTGATGAAAAAAAGGGTGACATATAGCATTACTCAATATTTAATTACACAGAATTTAAGTGAATAATGAGCTGCAGTTTTTACATATTTCATTAACAGAAGAATTGACAATAAACAATAATAATAAAAAATAACAATTAATACTAATAATAATAATAACAAATAATTACAATAAATTATGTTTATTATTAACATATATAGAAAAACTATCTCTTATGAGGGGTGGAACAGACCAGTCGCTAGTCTCCTATAAAATCAAACCATAAACAAATTGAAGAAAATCATATTTTAATTTCGATGCAATAATAGTTCACAAATAAAATTGAATTATTATATAAATTAATTAAATAAAAAAAATTCGAATATCAGAGTGAAATTACCAACTCTTTGGAGAGAGGACCAGCGCAGTGAACATGTCATTAATTTTGTGATGCTAATTGCTGAAAATTGAATCATTATATTTTGCTAAATATGGTAAGATTTAGGTAATTAGAAGATTCCATGTAGTTTAGATTCTGGTATTTAATACTTTAGCAAAATTAATGCAGTTCGTAGATAATATTTGGCGATATTAAATGGGATGTGTAGATAATGAAATTGTACAAGAGCTAAATCCAAAATCAAGAGGCTATAGTCTTATGCATTTCTTTTTATTTCTTTTATTACAATGGATATTAAAGTCGTAGTTCGAATATAAAACCTGTACAACTCTTACTACTTGACCATATTACCAAACTCTTCGGTATTTGAAAACTGCTATGGTCCGAGAGGGAGCGCGTGTCAAGTGGGATAATAACTGAATTTTGGTGTTAAGATAAAGATCCGAAAGTAAGGCTCCGTTTGTTTGCCGTAAAATAACTTACTTGTGTAAAATGTTTTCCGTGAAAAATATTTTTTTAGAAAATAAAATATTTTACATGGCTCTGTTTGTTTGCCGTAAAATAATTTATTGACGTAAAATATTTTACTGGAAAATAGAATACTGAAAAATATTTTCTGGTATTTAGATATACCGTAAGTTCGGTAAAATGTTTTCTTATCCCAAAGGACATGAAAATATTTTACATAATTTTGTACTAGTCGCAATTGTTGACCGGAAAATATTTTACGGTTGATCAATTTTCCGGTGTTACCAAATACCGTAAAATTAAGAAAAAGCAGCCGTAATTTTTGACTGGAAAATATTTTACGGTTGACCAATTTTTCAGTGTTATCAAACACCGTAAAATCCGAAAAATGTTTTCCGGTAAAATATTTTACAGCAAACAAACGGAGCCTTAAACTAACTTTGTTGAATCGTTTGTAGTTGATGAAATTCTGATAGTAATATAAATCAATTCTAACCATAATTTCTAAGAACCATTAAAAACTATTGTAGTAACTTTGTAAATATCATTGTTTGCATCTAGGGATAACAATGAAGATGGGTTTTGTGGGTACCCATCCCATCCCACCCCTCCCCTCCCCTCCCCCGTCCTAAATGGGAGTACTATTGGAGCGGAGATGGGGATAGACATTTTCCGCCTCGCATTCCTACCTTGCATATTAATTGCATAGTATTAGGAAATATTGATTGTTCCTAATAAATTAGCCTAATTTTTAGGATTAATTAATTAGTTCCTCTTTTTCCTAATTAAAATCGTGTCAATGAATTTCAGATTTGTAAACCTATTCTTTTATCTACATCTACTAAACTTTAAACAGTAAGCTTAAACCTTATTCTAACCAAAAAAAAAAAAACTTAAACCTCTTAGTCTTAGGGTTATAACTTATAAACATAGAATACCTCTATCAAGTCACCATAAACCCAGCTTTCAAGATTCCATCTCAAGTACTATTTTCAAACTTCTTTTCTTTATAATATTTTTTAATTACTTTTGTATAAAAGTTAAATTTCACGAGAGCATTCTATCTCTTTTGTATATAACAATGCATTATATTCATATATTAGTGTTATTCACTAGTATGAAATTCATATATCACTTATTTTTGGGTTCTTTACTTTTTCTCATTGATTGTTTATCAACTATTTTTCTCAGTTAAGTGCTGCAACTTGGGAATCTCTTCATACAATTCATATACAATCATCATTACTAATCTTTTATGCATAAGTGTGTAATGAATTTGGATATTAAGGAGATGTTTAAAAGAAGAATTTAAGTACTGTTGAAGAAAAGAGCTATATTGATTAGCAGAAATAGAAGAAATTGCAGAAAGTAAAGATGATAAAGAAGATAAAAGTTGTTTCTTAGCTCTATTGCTGCTCATTGTTAGTCTTATATAGCTTTTGCTTACATCATATAGCAATTGCCAATACCATTCTTGTTACAACTAACTAGACACGTAGTCCTTGAAGTGATAAGGCACGACCCTTGCTCTTGTGCTCCTTTTAATAACTAGGCCTGTGTGTACATCATTTACTTTGGGCACATTCGGGACTTGTATTGGGCTAAGATCATTTGAAACCATAACATTACCTCCCTCATTTGAAAGAACCTTGTCCTCAAGGTTCAAGTCATGATAAACATGGTTGTCCATCCGCACCCAGGGGCCTGCAGCTGGCAAATATGTAGTTATTCTCCCTGACCAGGTCTAAAATTTTTGAAGGCATCTTCTGCATTTATATGACATATCAAATTTCATGAGCTCAATAGAACATCCAAGACCAGTCTTAATGTTGTAGCCACCACTGTCAAAAGTCAATCTCTCAACAATAGACTCATCCTTCAATACTATCTTATAACAATAACAGCTCTTTAGTTCTTGCTAATTCTGATAGCAATGATGTGCACTGTTTTTCATCTGCTGAAAATCCCAGATCACGCTAAACTTCCCTACCGTTGCAACCAAGTGGCATTCTTGTTTCCTACTTTCAATAACCCATGAGAAATGACCACCATGAAACTTGTTATTTTCTCCAGCCATATGTGCATCCACAGGAGTAAGCTTTAATAATCTAGGAGCTGGGATTTTAGTTCCAGCTCGACCACTAAAATCCGTCTTAGTCTTTCCATTCTTGTCGGTAAACAAAGTGCATATAAGAATCAAATATGTATCAGTTGTCCCCAATATCCAGCAAATAACTTGAAGAAATGCATATGGCAGTTTTGGCTCTCCAACAATTAACAAATATGACACTACAGTCGAGATTCTCAGCTGACTATCTGCATCATCATCTTCTTCACCAAATCCCTCGGCAATCAAACGCATCAAGTTATGTGCAACCTTTATGTTCACTAGATCTCCCGCATGCTCAAATACTTTATTCATTGTCTGGATGAACCACTGGTTGCTTGGTGTGAATTGCTTAGCAAGTTCAATACATCTGGATGCTATTTCTATTTTATAATGACTATCATTGATGTTGATCATGTAATCAATCATTTGGTCCACAATCACTTCCACATTTGATGACTTTGTCATTTTGTAAAGCAACTCAAATGTTTTCCGCTTAAGGGTGTCATCTGGGTCCCCTAAGCAATCCATGACAACAAGTTGGTGTTGTTTAGCTATTTCATGATTTATCTTTATCAATCTACCAAGAGCATCAATGCCAAGATATTTCAGATTGTGACTATCCCTCTTCAGAAATTTGGAGATTGCCTTCGTTGCAGACTCTATTAACATGTGGCTGGCTTGTCTTAAGGCAACGCAACATATGCACTCATAAAGTATCGCATTCCCAATATTACTTGTGAAATCACATTCCAAATACACAGATGTTCGCACAGTCATTTCATCAAACACCAGCCTCGCAAACTGAAAGAAACTCTATACAACCGATACCCAAACACCCTTTAATACACTCTCGAATTCATCCCCCGGCAAATGTGATGCAGCTATAAATATCAATGGTTTTGACCATAAATCCTTTAATGCTACGGTTTCCACTTTTTTCTTCACAAATAGCAACCCTTTTTTGTTCAATTGTAATACTTCTTTCAGCGAACCAACAACAATTGATCCATCACTAGCAGTTGCAAAACATTGAAAATTCGTTCCTCTAGAGAACTGATGTCCTTGAGTCCAATGCAAAATTGGGGAACTCGTGTTTGCTACTGTCCGAACCACACCCTTCTTCTCACGCATATCCCACTGACACAAGCGATTACCATCCAAACCCAAGAACTTCGACTCAGAAGGATCCATTTGCAAGCCCTTGTTATCACTTATAATATCCCTAATTGTTATATGAGCTCCATCTTTCTCAAATTTCCACTCTGTAACAATCTTCCCATTCTCCATATCCAACTGATGAAGCCCAGTGGCATGAGGCTTCTCTTCCTTAGCCGGGCTCATATCTTCTACTGCTTTCTTCTCACATTTCGCATACATATCAATTAATGCTGTACCCATAACAGGATTACACAAAAACTCATCCCTATCCATTAACTCACTAGCCCACTGCCCCATTTCCAGTGCTCTGAGCCTTGCACAAGCAGACAGTACACCCACTATGGTACAACAATCCGATTTCAGATTCTCTCTTTGCATACGATGAAAAACCTCAAATGCCTCTTTCAGATGCCCATTTGCTGCATATCCCTTAATCATAGCGCTCCAGGACACAGCATCCTTCTCACTCATCACATCAAAAATTCCACGAACTCTCTCCACATTCCCAAACTTGGAATACATATAAACCAAACAAGAACTCACAAATACATTCTTATCTATCCCAATATCCATCACATACCCATGCACCCATTCGTCAGTACCCGTGTCACCTAACTGGCTACATGCAGTCAAAATCCTTACCAGCGTAACAATGGATCCAACAAATGACATAGCTGTGAAAGTCAAAGCCATATTATCACTAAGGCACACCAACCCATTACAGTTACCAACCGACGACGAAACAATCGCTTGATTCTCATCAATAAGAACATTCAACAACAAATTATAACTAAATATTCCGGGTTTAAACCCAAATTCTTTTTCCATAACATCAAGCATACGAATAGTTTTATTAGAAAATTCGAATTTCGCATAACATTCAATGAAGAAGAAGTAAGTACCATCACCTATGCTAACTTTGGAACCCTGTTTCAAGTCATTCATGCCTAAAAACTGTTTGCCGAAATGCTCAACCCAGAGAATGTTCGAATTGCTTATGATTGGCTTGCGGTACTCGTGGCCATCGTTGTTTCAAGAGATCTCGTCGTTGATCACGGTAGGTTCTAGATCTATAAACACGGCGTGAGGAACGTGTTTGTCAGCTCCGGTTTCGACAGGTGGTATGGAAGGTTGGTGTGGTTGTGTGTCCAATTTGGCTAGTTGGTCAATGGTTGTTGTGGTTGTGGGTGTAGACGAGGCCATCGTCGTTATTGTTGAAGAAGTTGTCGTTGGAGGCGTAGCTCCAAATTTTTTCGTTACAAGCTGAAGAACTCGGTCAAGTTTGCCCTCAAGCATCAAGACCTTGAAAATGAGGTCACCAAGTACGTGTTGCTCGGCATCGAGTCGTTGAGAATGCTCGACTGCAATGGGCTCAAGCTTCTTCACCGTCTCCTCCACAGCGTTAAGTGTTGTTCCATCGCCATGAAGGAAGCTCAATAAAAGCACCAATGTAATGAATTTGGATATTAGGGAGATGTTTAAAAGAAGAATTTAAGTACTGTTGAAGAAAAGAGCTATATTGATTTGCAGAAATTGAAGAAATTGCAGAAAGTAAAGATAACAAAGAAGATAAAAGTTGTTTCTTAGCTCTATTGCTGCTCATTGTTACTCTTATATAGCTTTTGCTTGCCTTATATAGCAATTGCCAATACCATTTTTGTTACAACTAACTAGACACGTAATCCTTCACGACCCTTGCTCTTGTGCTCCTTTTAATAACTGGGCCTGTGTGTACATCATTTACTTTGGGCACATTCGGGACTTGTATTGAGCTAAGATCACTTGAAACCATAACAAAGTGATATATGAATGAATGTTACCTTCGACGAGTAAATATAATTTGTTGTTAGTTGTGTCTTTGAATTTGTGTATTGTAAAATAATGATAGTGCATAATTTAAAAAAATAAAAATCGCCACGGGTAATCCCATCTCCTATTAATGAGGCAGGGCGGGGCGGGACGGCAGACGGGGACAAAAGAAGTAGGAGAGGGTGGGAGGCGGGGTGTCCTTTTAGGTGACGGGACAGAGTGTGAGGATAGGTCTCCCGCCCCGAACCAATCACATTGCCATTCCTATTTGCATCATCATAGTTGAATTATATACCTTATTACAAAAAATATTTTTTTTACACCAAATCAAAAAAAAAGTTTTATTTTATTAGATGGTGTCCACTACATAAATTTAATAGTACTCCTTATTCTTGTTGATTATCATTTCTTTTATTAATTCTATAGATGCGATATAAAAAACTAGTTGAGAGTGTTGCTATATATCCCACTTAGGTATTCCTATTGAAAAATTATGACAAATTAAATCAGTTTAAGAAATTGCTTTATCTATATATTGATTTACTTAACTACTTCCAGACTCCCTCTCCATATATACTACTGCATGTCTTGCCACGTAGCTTTCCTTCTCCCCATTGTAAATCCGCAGCATTAATTGATCTGCTCCGTATATATATCTCTCTAACGCCTCCGATCAATCCTCTCTAGTCTCCATCTTTCATCCAACAGGTTTGCATGCATGCATGGCTTTTCTCATAATCTTTTCGCTTCCCTCGTTCTTTACGTGCCTTAGAATATACAATTGTCACACATAGATAAATCTACAATCTGACACCGTCATATAAAAATCGATCGTCTATTATTTCATCTAATACCAATCGGTTTTACGAAAAAAACCCTATATTTCTTAAAATTGTGTATATTTACATATGTGTGCGGGGAGACGTGTGTATCTACATGCATGACGATTTGTATAATCTCTCTGTTCTTGGTCTTTGTATATGTATATAAGTTTGGTTAAATTGTTGTCTAGTCTCAGATAAGGAACATTATACTATTTAATTCAAAAATTGTAATGAACCCTTTTTTGTTCTATTTTCTAATTACTAATTTTGCTGTTCGTAATATGTTGGTAATCTGAAACTAAATATCGATCGCCTAGGGGCTGTTGAAGTTGCATAAGTTTATAACTTGCTCAATTTACTGGAGTTGGATAAATTTTATGACTTGGTAATTGCATTCCCGAGATCGATTTGCCTTGGTGAATTTTTTGGGCGTGACAAATTGCTTCTTGTAACTTTTGTATTTTAGTGTCTTTCGGTTTTCTTTTTCTCTGTTGTGAGAAATTTTAGGCCGTCAATAATTGATTTTGAGTCCTATTAAGTATTGGGGAGTAATGTCTTCCATAGTGTGTGCATCAATTTATACATCCATTAGATTTCTCTGTGATTGTCTTGTGATGAATACTATTGAAGTTCGGCTTTGATGATTGTGTAGTGTGTGCTTGAATAAAGAAAATCATGGCGAGCAAAGTCCGTAGGCATCATCAAGTCCTCACAAGTGACAGTGACTCTGATTATGCTGAAGATTTAAGGTATGTTAGGAGCATTTCTTATAGAGACAGTGATATGGAAGATGTTAATAATGAATCAGAAGTAGCGGAAGTAGACGAAAGAGAAGGAGAAGAGAACGAAGAAGAAGACACTGAAGGGTTTGAGGATGTTTGGGAATCATTTTCACGTGTACCATTAAGGAAGAGACTGAAAAGAATAAAACCAGATCTTATCAGTGCATTGCCTGACAAGCTGCTGCTTCACATCCTCTCTTTCTTGAACATGGAAGAAGTAGTGAGGACAAGTGTACTATCGAAAAGATGGCAGCATCTCTGGACTTTGATGTCCAAACTCGTCTTTGAATTCAATTATGGCTGGTGTGAACAGGACATTGACAAGTTTGTTAGGAGTGTGTATAAAACGCTTGTCCTTTGCAGGACTAGTAATATACAGAAGTTTGCAGTTTACTTACCATTCCGTGAAAAGTATGCTACAGATGTTGATCATTGGATTCGCGTTGCCACGCAACGTGGTGTCGAAGAACTTGTTCTAGACTTACGGTCTGGCCATGACCATCATAGATTGCCTCAGAATGTGTACTGCAATTCATCATTTACGAAATTGAGCTTATGGAAGTGCAAAGTAGTGCCAAATAGCGTTGTTAGTTGGATGTCGCTCAAGCACTTATCAATCGGAAACACAAGATTGTCTAAGGATGCAATTGCACAAGTGGTATCTGGTAGTCCTGTCTTAGAATGTCTGAAATTAACTAACTTCTGGGGTGTGAATCGTCTGGACATCAACTCCGAATCTCTAAGAAAACTGATATTAGAACACTTCAACGTGGCGTGTCAAAGCTCATTAATGGAAATTTCAGCTCCTGATCTTCAGTCTTTGCACCTTTTGGGGTCTGGAAGACATTGTAGGCTGTTAAACGTTTCGTCCCTAGATAGTGCTACCATTGATTTTTGGTGTTCGAGCCATGTTGCGAAGCAAAAACACTTGGATCATATGAAAGAACTATTTGATAGCCTTCAACATGTTAGCAAGCTGGAATTGGGACCTTGGTGCATCCAGGTTAGTTTTTCTCTGCTTCTAACTAAATTCTTGCTTCATATGTTACATACGAAGGCTATGAACTTAGAAATGATGCCAAAGATCGAGTCCTAGACAAACAGATCTAAGAACCAGATTTGAACTGGTGACACGAGAAATTTTAGTCCTCTGCCCCACCCAAAAAAAAAAAGGTAGAAAAACTATATGCTAGGTGATGAAAATTGGATGACATACGATGATACTGGAAAGAATTCTTTCAATAAACATGCATATGGTATAGAAGAATATAAATCAAATTCAAAATAAAGCAACATTTTCTAATCTGCCAGTATTCCAGTTGCATTCCAAACCACAATATATGAGTTGGCTAACAAATTCTAACGTAACAAACTTATATAGCAAGTATATTGAAGCAGTTGTCCTCTTCTTTTGCACATGATCATGTGAGTTAGTACTTTGTATGTCGTTGCTTTCTGATTACAATTGACTTCATATTTCAAGCATTTGGACGAACAAGTATCTCTCTTGGTCGGTATGAAGGCTTGACAGCACTTGTTAGTTACTCCAATGGTCCGAGGAACTTTCATGAGAGCATGTCTTATACAGGAATTGCTGAATGGTGATTATAAATAATTAAGAGTAGAGATATTTTCCTTTAATTTGTTTCTTACGTGATTATACTTTTGCAGTATCATAATAAACTAATATTTGGTAAAAAAGTAATTTTGTGAAAAGCTTCCATTGTACATATGCCATTGTAGATTATCTTCCATTAAATTCTTTCCCTTCTGTCTGTGATCCATGTACTCAAGGTCTTATCAGCAGCGGAAGCAATGGGCTTGAGGTCTCTAGGATCAAGCCGCAAAAGTTTAACACTATATGCACCCATGATAGAGAAGGATGTCCGTGGTGTTGTACGCCTCCTACGAAGTTCACCACACCTTGAGACATTAATCTTAAATAGGACAGATGATGATGACTCAGAGGTAAGCTTCTCCAGCTCTTGCCCTCATCTTTTTGTTGCATGCTTCCAGGTTCAAAATTTCTGGAAGACATTGTTTGAGCATTTTACATTTAATTACATCTGCCTTGCGAAGATAGATTATTCCAAGGGCATCCTTTGTAATAAAGGTTTCCATTGATCATTACATACTCTAAATACTATACTGACTTCAGTCTAATTCAATCTCTCTTTGCAGTTTTTCGGGTTAAACTTGTTCAATGGAAGAGAAGACTATTGGAGATCACTAAAGCAGAGTTCCAATTTCTTGTTTACTCATCTAAAGACTGTTAAGATCAGTGGCTATGCAGACCTGGCGGACCCTAACGAGCTCATTCTTCCACTGGTGAAGTTGCTGCTTGAGAGTGCAGAGGTGCTACAGAAAATAGTTATCAGAACAGAAACGTACTTCAGAAACGAAACGTGCTCATCATGTAATGTGTCGCCCTCCTTTGTGAAATTAGCTCAGCAATTGCTAAGTTTCCCAAGATCCTCTCGCCATGCAGTAATCACTCTCTCTCCCTGATATGCAATCTGACAAGGGTCAATTCTCAACGTCTCCCTCTGTTGCGCCCTCCCTGCTTCCCTCAGACTTCACTGCAAGACTAGGTGGATGATTTTTAACTAGAGCCTCGTACTTGCCGAGTTATACCTCTTGCGCGCTACGATTGGTTAATCAACATTGTGGTTATGATAGTTCTTGCTCAAGTTAATTTCGTAAACCAACCCTAATTCTGCTCCAATGGTGATGCTCAAGTCTACTCCTGCACTCTATGCTTCTGGTTTCTGTTAAATGGGAATATTTTCTTACTAAACTTTTCCTTTCAATTATAGATGCAACTAATCTTTTATGCTTAATCATATTAAACATTCCTGTCCAGAGTTGCATTTACATGTTGATGGAAATCGTAGTTTACCAATGTTTGATGGCTGTCCTGCAATTTTTGCAATGGTTCTTTGGCTTCTCATTTACAGAATTAACATCTTAACTAAAAGGTTTTAAATTCGAACCACGGTTTACACTACACAAAAAAATATAAAATGTCTGGTAAAAAATTACTTAGTTTTATGTGTTTACAAGCATTTTAAGCATGACATATTGATGTTTCTCAAGAACTCAATGTATTTTATTCATTTTATTAATATTCGTATGGGAAAAATAGGATAAGAAGTTCCATTTGAATTCTCTCCTGATATTTCCGAAAGTGTGGGTAATTTATCTCATTTAATAGAAGTGCAAAGGACTTGTTTGAGTCCAAATAACTCGAGAATGATGAATTTTCAATTTTTATTTTACTAACTTGTACTTAATCATTCTACCCTTTTTTTCTTTTAAATTAACTGCTTAATAATTATAAAATGGGACAACAAGATAGTATAAAGAGAAAATTGAAATTCTTATTGGTTTCTGAATGAAAATTGAAAATTTAATTATGAAATTATTCTATGTGTCATTGTTGTCTCAAGGTGATCAAGTCTATCATGCTAAAACATGAAAATACTGGATCATTGTCTCTTTGTTTTTGCACATGTGATTCAATTGCTTATATGATTGTTTGATATAACCTAGAAGAAAGAGCGGAAAGTGTTTCTAATACATGCTTATGGGATGAAGTCAAAGAGGTAATACAAAGGTAATTCATATTAGTTTCGTTTGTGATTTCAATATGATATCTATTACGACGAATATCATTTACCAATTTTTTTTTAGAATTGGCTAAAATATAATGCATTAACGCTTTTAAAAATTATGTGCTATAAGATTACGTAATATTGGCTCTTACAACTCAAATTAGATTGGTAAAACCAAAAATAGTAAGAACATCTGCCTTGGGCCAAACATATATCTTCATTATTTATTGATGCTTAATATAGATGATCAACCAAATATTTCGTCGATTGATACACACCAAATTACCATTCACACCCCATCTATAACAAATATTATCGAGGTCATAGTTACAAGAAAAGGAACAATCAGGATTAATAGTGTTTGTGTTAGAGTTAATGGAGAAAATGATAAAAACAACGTCCGAAGATCGCATCAGTGACTTACCTGATTCCTTCCTATTTGAGATTTTGTCTTTGTTGAACATGAAAGAAATAGTGAGAACTAGTATCTTGTCAAAGAGATGGCAATATATTTGGACCTATGTCCCAGTACTCAGATTTGAATATCAAGAGGCGGGTTGTGTGGAGAAGATTAGTAAATTTGTGGCATGGGTTGACAGAACGCTTCTTCTAATTCGCACGAATAGTGCTATACAAAAGTTTTTGGTTGATTTCGAGTACATCATGATTGTTTTGGGTCCGATGTTGATGTATGGGTTCGACTTGCTGCAGAGAGAAAGGTGGGAGATCTGAATTTACACTTGCGTGGTGGCTCTTCTAATTATATTTTGCCTCAATCTGTATGTTGCAACTCGTCTTTGATGAGGTTGAGCGTGTCCAATTGCAATGTTCCGCCCAAGGGAAGTTTGGAAAGCCCTTAAAAGTTTAACAATTGCGTTTGTCGAATTAAATGACGACGAAACTGTTTCTAAGATATTATCTGGCAGTCCCAGGCTGGAATACTTGAACATTCGTGCTTGTAAGAGCATCAATCATCTAGATATCAAATCCAAGTGTCTGAGGAAAATGGTAATATATTGCTGGCATGATGGGTACTCTCCGTTGGAAATTTCAGCACCTTACCTCCAATATCTTCACATTTGGGGGCTTTTAAGAAGACAAATTCGACTGATGAGCGTCTCGTCTCTTGTTCAAGCTGAGGTCGACACTTTACTTAACATTGAGAATCATGACGAGCGATGTAGTGATTTCATAGAGCGTCTTGAAAGCCTACATGAACTTGATTTGGGGCATCGTAGCGTTCAGATGGGTGTTTCCTTTTTAATCTGTCTGTAATTTGCATAATGATCTTTAAAGTTTGTGTTATTTTTACATTAAGTTTTGCCTCATCCACGTGCTTGCTTGTTCTTCTTGCTGGAGTCCATAGTTAAATGCCAGGCTGCGTTATTATTGGAGGCAAAAGGCTTGCTATCACCATTATCTCGTCTTACATGCCTGAAGCTGAATGCAAACATTGACGAAGAGGATGTACCTGGCATTATAAGCCTGCTGAAATGTTCACCAAAACTAGAGACCTTAGTCGTGAACAGGATGCGTGATGGCTTGTTGCATGTATTAATTGGTGTTAAATTTTTGGGGAAAACATCTTGTCAACAAAATTCTTTTCCATTAATTTTGTAGATTTTAGATTTTACAACCTATGTGAGTGACTATGATTTGTACTTGATGTAGTCTGTGTCCAGTTGGAACTTTTCCAAGCAAGTGGAGAACTATTGGAGGTCCACTACAAGGGTTGAGAAATTCGCTTCCTCATCTAAAGACTGAGAAGTTCTTTGATTTTAAGAATTCACTCATACGCTGGTACAAGTTTTGCTGGAGGACGTTGAGCTTCTTGGAAGGGTAGTTATCAATATAGGAGAATACCAAATGTCTATCATGCATCGTGTTGCATGGCCTTTTAAATACGGATAAAAAATTCAAAATCTCGAAAATACTTTTGTCGTATACTCTTAGAGTCATTGCAATCTCGTGTTTTTTTTCCCTTTTTCTCTTTCTTGTTTGCTTTGTTTTAGTGGATCCTATTTTGTAAATGGATTATGTACTGCAACTTACTTGTGGAACCCTGCTTAATTTTACTGTTTATTGTTTGGACGTTTTCAACTTCTTCTACTTTCTAGTTCTTACTCTCAAAGAATTTTAAACTAGTTAGAATTCAGTTTTTCAAAAAATTATTGGTCTTTTAGACAACTGAATGAAACCTAAATACACTTGAAGTCATTCCATGATTTATCGATGAGGTTGAATGGTGGAAGACAACTTGGGGTCCTATGCGATCTAATAAGTTAAGCAATCAGAAATCTTAGACAAGGTTGAATGGTAGAAGTTGTTCATTTATTGACGAGTTGTTAAATTAAATAGATTTGGTCTCATGATTAAGTTTATGAGTTTGATGTTTCCCCCATGATTCTCGCTTGACCGAGATGGAAAGAGAAGGAATTAATTACGTTAGTATGTAGTATGGGTTTGTATAAATTTCACTTTATCATTAATTGAATAATTAGATATACCGTTAGGTGTCATTCGTAATTTGTGAAAAATAATTAAATTAGAAGAGTTTTAATTAAATATTATTTAAATTAATATTTTTTCACTACTAATTAATTATGAACTTAAGAGGTCACATACAAAAGGGATCTAGAAATTATATAGTGTTTGGAAGCACTTAGGCAGTGATTGGTATGTGAGAATGAGTTGGGAATGAAATAACATTTTCAATTCTATTTTAATTCCCATGTTTGGTATGAGGGAATGAACTTGGGAATGTCATTCCCAAGGGAATCCTATTCCCACATACATGGGAATAACCATTCCAGACTAAATACATGAGAATGACATATTCCTATGTATTTGAGAATCAACTTGACTACCATACTCTTTATAAATAATTTGTTTTATAATAATAATAATAATAATAATAATTATTATTATTATTATTAAAAAATATAATAATAATTATTAAAAAACTAATAATAATAATTATTATGAAAATAAAAATAATAATAAAATAAAAATAAAAATAAATAATAATAATAATGATTAAATAATACTAATAATAATAATTAAAAATATAATGATATTATTATGAAAATAATAATAATAATAATAATAATAATAATAATGATAATAATAATAATAATAATAATAATAATAATAAAAATGATAATAATAATAATAAATAAAATAATAATAATAAAAAAATAAAAATAAAAAATTATAATAATATTATTATGAAAATAATAATAATAATTATTATTATAATAAAAAATGATAATAATAACAATAATAAATAAATAAATAAAATAATAAAAAAATAAATAATAATAATAATAATAATTATTAAAAATATAATAATATTTTGTTATTAATAATTATTTTTATTTTTAATTTTATATTATTATTATTATTATTATTATTTATTGTTGTTGTTGTTGTTGTTATTATTATTATTTATTATTTATTATTTTTATTTTGTTATTATTATTATTATTATTATTTATTGTTGTTGTTAATATTATTATTATTATTATTATTATTTATGTTTATATTGTTTACGATTATGTTTATATTTATTCTTATTTTTAATACTATAATAATAAAAGGGCAATTACGTCATATTATACAAATCATTCGCATTACTACTCTTAATTCCCATAACATACCAAACATGTCATTCTCATTCCTAAGTTCATTCCATTTCCAATTTCATTCCATTCCTTGGTTCATTCCATTCCTGCCTAAATTCATTCAAATGTACCAATCGCTACTTTAAGGTATGAAATTCATTTGATATTTAAATGATTTTCGCAAGATTTTGCATTTGCAAATGAATTATTTTGTTTAGAATTGTAAAATAGTATTAAATTAATTATGTTATTTACAAATACAAATTATGTTTGAAACACATGTGGAATTTGAATTAATACTTATATTTTACATAAATGCCCTTCTTTTATTATATTGAAATTAGGCTTGTAATATAGAGATTATCTCCTCGTCCTATTATTGATTATTGCTATTATCATAAAATTATCTATAAAAAAAAATAAAACAACAAAGAAAAATTGTCAATAAAGTTAAACATTATAAAATAACCATAACTTCAACCATCAATTCAAAATTACAAAATAAACCTACAAGTGATAAAGTTACCTTAAGTTCAACCATATATTTGATATGAAAAAATAATCTTAAGAGAAAATATGAGAGAGACTTTAGTTTTTTCTTTTGCTGAAAGAGAAACAGTGGGAGATGCAATGATTTTGTTTTTAATCTTTGTATTTTAGCCAAAGTGCATTTCTCAAACCTAAGGGCAATTTTGTCTTCAAAAGATGAGTAACAGATTTAGAAAATGTGGATTTACAAATTTCACTTATTGAGTAAGAATTTGAGTTAAATATAAGGAAATCCAAGATTTGCAAATCATAGAATTCTAATTTTTTAAAAGGGTGCTTCCAAACAACAAAAAATAGATTTGCAAATGAATTCCACAAAATTTTATGAAATTCATTTGTTCCAAACAGTCTATTAATCAGTGAGATAATGAATTAAATATTAGAGTGTTCAATTATTTAAGTGGATTTAAGACGGGTCAGATTGAAATTTTAGTCCAGTCAACTTACTGGTCAGAGGGCCCAAAAGCTAGCCCGACTGATTTTTTTTCTATAAATAGGGAGTTATGACATACAATTTTACTAGCGCACAATTCCTGTCTTTCAAAAGTCATATAATTTCTCTAAAACTCTAATGCGGTTTTGCTGATTAATTGTTCTTTGAACTCGTCAAATTCTATAGATTCGGCATCGTAGAGGTAACCATCTTTAGATACATGATAATTATTTCGCTGTGTTATTTATAAAAAAAAATTAAATATCATGTGTGCAAATTTTTCAACTTGAATTGTACTATATTGTTTTCACTCTTATAGTTTTCTAAGCTCCACGTCAAAATTATAAATTAGTTGCAATTCATGAATTTGAAGCTGCAATCTACGGTTTCATAGATATCACAGAGGTAGCATTAAGTAACAACAGCTCTGAATTTTGCTGAAACAGAGAGAAGACATTAGTCTAGTGAAGAAGAAGGAGAAGTTGTTAGAGAAAGGAACAATATATAAGAGGAATATTGGTGTACTTTCTGTTATAGTGATGGAGAAAAGGTTGAAAACAACAATCCAAGATGATCGCATCAGTGACTTACCTGATTCATTGCTACTTTGCATTTTGTCTTGTTTAAACATGAAAGAAGTAGTAAGAACTAGTATCTTGTCAAAGAGATGGCAATATATTTGGATATCTGTCCCAACACTCACCTTCGAATATATTGATAATAGTGAGGAGAAGACTGGTAAGTTTATTGCGTGGGTAAATAGAACGCTTTTGCGTCGCCAGAATACTAGTATAGAAAAGTTTAAAGTTCAGTCCAGGTACTTTCCTCATCTTGTCTCCGATGTTGATGGTTGGGCTCGGTTTGCAGCAGAGAAAAAGGTAAGAGATTTGAGTTTAGACTTCCGTTTCGAGGATTATAGACTGCCTCAGTCTGTATTGTGCAATCCGTCATTGACCAATTTGAGTTTACGCGGTTGCCGAGTGATGCCCAGGGGAGGTATAAATTGGACATCCCTTAAAAGTTTATCAATTGCATGCGTTAAAATCAACGATGATGCCATAAGAAAGATATTATCAGGCAGTCCAATGCTGGAGTACTTGAACATCGTTGGAAGTAGTGGCTTCCATCATATAGACATCACCTCTCATGAGAGTTTGAGGGAATTAGTATTACATTACTATAAAGACGCTAATGAATACTTGAAAATTTCAGCACCGAGACTTGAGTCCTTGCACCTTTTGGGGTGGTGGTTTACACAAATTCAGCTGGTGAACGTCTCATCTCTTTTAAGAGTTGTACTCAACTTTTCACAGTATATGGAAGACAACGATGATAGTTATGAAGAGCAATGTGGTTATATCATTGAGCTTCTTGGAAGCCTTCATCATGTAGTGGAACTTGAACTGGGGCTTCACTCCATTCGGGTAATGTAATGTTGTTTCACCTAATCTTTTAAAATATTTGCAGAATCTTTAAATTTTTATCTGCTAATCATAAATAAATTATTGGATTGTTCTTCTTGCGGCAATTAATGTATATGACAGACCCTGTTACTTTTGGAAGCAAAAGCCTTAACATCTGGTCAATTATCATGCCTTACATGCCTGAAGCTGAATGCATATATTGGCGAACGCGATCTACCTGGCATTATAAGTCTGCTGAAATCTTCACCAAATCTAGAAACATTAGTCGTGAACAGAACGCCTAATGTCAAAGACGTAAGTTTTACTAAAACTCCCGTCTTATTAAAGAGTCTTAAATTTAGTGAAATTAATACATCTCGCCAACAAAATTCTTTTTCCATTCTTTTTGTATTTGTAGCCTTGGTGGTGCCCAAAATTTTCCAATTGAGTAAAAAAATATTGGACATGTGAAAGAAGGATAGAAAACGTTCTCCTTCCTCATCTGCAGACTGTGAAGTTCTTTAGTTTTAAGAATCTGGAAGATGTTGATAAATATACACTTGAACTGGTACAATTCTTAATGTGCTGGACTTCTTGAAATGATATATTTATCGGCGTAGGAGAATATCAGAGGCTTGTCATGCCTCGTGTTGCGTGATGTCTATTTATTACGGCTCAGAAATTCCTAAAATTTTGGAGATGCTCACAGGATGATATAGTTGATTTCTTTTTTTTTTTTTTTCTTTTTCTTTTTCTTGGGTCGATGTGAATGTTTCCTTTTCGCCCCTGGATTTCTCTTCAAATTACTATGGAAATCTCTTCGTTAAAATATTGGAAAGGCTTTGCCTAATGTGAGAAAACGATCGACTACAACATCCTTGCCTAGTTGATTTCTCAAGCACTACTCCACAACAAAAGGTAAGGTATTATACACAACCAAGTCAAACTGAGGTTCAACCATTTGCTAGCTTGTGTTTTGTTGTTATTTTTCACAAATAAATGGTGGTATAGAGGAGAAAGTGTATATAATGAGGTTGTTAAATGATTTTTTAGTCTTTGAGGTTTTACATAATTCCCAAATAGAATCTTGAGGTCATCTTCCGTTCGGCAAAAATTAATAATCAACGCTTTGATTGTACTAAAAGTCTAAAAATACATTTGTAATATTTTTACAACAGAGAGAATGACTTTTTAGTTCTTGAGGTTTTACATAATTTCTAAACAGGTCCCTGAGGCCTGAAAAATATCATTTTTAGTCCTTGTCATTCTTCATCGGTTTTTTTAGCACCAAATACTACACAAATATATTACAATAACACCACAAGTCTAACAAATATATACCACGAAAGTATCTCAAAATATGCATCATCTAAATATTGAACCAGGACAAAATATTCCAAAAAACAATTAATAGTTCATCACTAGAGAAACATAATATGTAACATAAAATAAACATGCCACAACCATCCACGCAGGAACCGGACCTCCAAAATTTGCTAAATTTATCACAAATAAAACTTGTTATTATTATTATTATTATTATGCTGGAATCCTAAGCTTTAAGCTGAAAAATTAAAAGCTCAAGAACCCCAACCTCAAATTTAACATGCGATACAATTTATTGCAATTAATCACATAAATAGAGATTTGTTGGGCCTGCCACGTGTTTTATCGTCCGAGTACAGTGTTAAGTGGAGTGGATCTTGCGCGTATAAAGCTTACAAATGAGTTATCTCTCAACAAAAATAAATGACATCCACTTTGATTTTTTAAAAAAAAAATCAAATAAATAGAGATTTATAATAAACAAACGAAACATAAAAAATACCATATAAACATTAGTTAGCTTGTATTGGAAAAACCCTAAACCCTAATTTTAATATATGATGATAGAGATAAGATAAGATCGCATGATTTTTGCAAGAAATAATCTGATATGTGTTATCCATGTCAAAAGATCAACAAAATCGCTGCATGGTTTATGCTTTACCGTCGAGCTTCGAAGGTTGGGTGGCGATGTTGAAAAGACATTAATTCTACCATTAAAAAGAAAACGAAAGTTAACGTCAAGGACTAAATAAGGTGTTTTTCACACTTTAGAGACCAATTTTAGAATTATACAAGATCTTAAGGACTAAAAAGTTATTCTCCCACTAAAATAAACCAAAATGGATTAAAATCCAGAAAACAAGAGGAATTGTAGCTTGAACTTTTTAAAATTGAATTTTATAGTTCTTACTCTTATAGGTGACTATTGATATATTAGAATTCGGTTAGGAATGAAATGATATTCTTGATTTTTTTTTCTTGATTTCATATTTTGTATGAACTAATGAATTTGAAAATTTCGTCTTTTGATGGAGAATGTTGAGCTTATTGGATGGATAGGGATCGACGTTGAAAAATACCATATGTCCGTCATGCATCGTGTTGCATGATCTTTTGTATACAAATAAAAATTTCTAAATTTCAAAGATATTCTTTCCATGCGGAGTCAATATTGTCTGAGAGTCATTGCAGGCTCGTGCTTTCTTTCCTTTTCTCTCTTGTTTGCTTTGTTTTAATGGATTTTGGTTTGGTTAAATAGATTGTGTACTGCAATATACTTGTGGGTTGAACCCTGCTTAATTTTCTATTTATTGTTCGAAATATTCTGAAAATAAATTAAAAAACTAAAATGTGAATTTATTAGAGAATTGAACGATCAAACAAATACAAAATATTTCCCCTAGTTTGCCTTACCCTTGTTTCTTGCAAGTCGCTTCACTTCCCTCCTTCGGATTCATCACCCCTAGGTATATCTAGCTTCCTTCCCCAAGGTTCTTTTCTTCTTCCCCACTTCTACTTACGTGTATTTATAGTCGATGTACATGAATATGAATCTGCAATCTATGGTTTCATAGATAATTAGATATCATAGAGGTAGCACAAGTGAAAAGAACTCTGAATTTTGCTGAAATAGAGAGAAGACATTAATTTAGTGAAGAAGAAGGGGAAGTTTTTAGAGAAAGGAACAATAAGAGGAATATTGGTGTTTGTTTCGTAGTTGATTGAGAAAATGAAGCGATATCAAATATGGAGGCAATTGAAGATGGTGATTTTATTTACTCAGCTTTAATCAGCTGCAATGTGAGGAGGAATTACAACTAAAATTGAAAGAAAATAAGGCTATTCGAGAAGCCACTCTCCAAAGTAAAGAAGAAAACAAAATAAGACTTTTAGCAAAATGATTCTCTACTTCTTCTCATCTAATGAGCTGCTTTTATAATATGTTGAGGATGTAATCTCCCAAGCAGTTACACAACATTCTTTAGGTGTGAAGGTGTGTGCTTGGTGCAATCACTCCTTTTGTGCCCCAGGTTTGTTATGCCTTCTTTGCCAATAGCATGTGATTGTGGCATCATTGTTACATTACCCTCCCTTCGAATAAGAATCTTGTCCTCAAGGTTCAGATCCGGGTAGGTCGTTTTGAGTTCAAGTTGAAACAATCCATCATTCGTCGTTGCAGACAGAGCCAGAGAAAACAACAAACCTATTTTCTCCATCATTGTTCGCACTTTGGCCACCTTGTGCCACATTGAAACAATAGCGTATATATTAGCAAGCAGTACATAGATATGATGGATACTATTTCTCTGCTGCTTTTGCTGCCAAATCAACTTTAACTCAGCTTTTACTGCTCTCAGGTCCAGGAGAAGATTTAAGATACTGAAGGATATGATAGATAGCATTCAGATGAGAGGTACGAGGTGCATGCATGAATTGGCTTACAATACTAACTGCATATGTAAGGTCTGGCCTTGTGTTAGTCAAATAAATAAGACATCCCACAAGTCTCTGATATATTGATGGCTCAGCTAACAATTCTCCTGATTCCCCTGTTAACTTAAGATTGGGGTCCATAGGTGTCGTGGCAGGTCGACAACCTAGCATGCCTGTATCTTGGAGAAAATCCAATGTATATTTTCTCTGGGATAAATATATACCATGGCAATTTCGAGCCACCTCAATACCCAAAAAATATCGAAGCTTACCCAAATCATTTATGTCAAACATCATCCCAAGGTCACGTTTTACTTGAACAATTCCATGAGTGTCATCTCCAGTAATGATAATATCATCTACGTAAACTGATATAACAATGCACCGACCTTGAGGATGGCGTCGAACAAAGCATGTATGATCCGAGTTACACCTAATAAACCCTATAGTAAGAACCACCTCACTGAAGCGGATGAACCAAGCACGAGGGGATTGTTTAAGCCCATAAAGGGATTTGCGAAGGCAACACACTTTCCCTGAATACCCCCCATGAGCCCGAAACCCTGGTGGAGGATCCATGTGGATAGTCTCAGAGAGATCACTATTAAGGAATGCATTTTTGACATCCAACTGGTGGAGATGCCAAGAATTTGAGGCAGCCAAAAAGATAATAAGCCTGACTGTAGTTAATTTGGCGACAGGAGAAAATGTGGCACCAAAGTCCTTGCTTGGTACTTGAGTAAACCCTTTAGCATCAAGACGTGCTTTATATCAATCAATGGTGCCATCTGCAAGATACTTTACATTAAACACCCACTTACAATCAACAGTCTTTTCACCAACCGGAAGATCAACAAGCTCCTACGTTTGATTTTGCTGGAGGGCATCCATTTCCACTTTCATAGCAGCCACCCATAAAGGATTCTGTAGGGCCTCCGGAACTGAGCGAGGGATAAAGACCGAATCAACCTGACTAACAAAAGTTTTATACTAATCGGAGAGACCCTTAAATGACACAAACTTGGCAATAGGATGATGAGTACTATTGAAAAGTAAGTAATGGGAAGGTGTAGGGACCAAGGGAGAATGAGGGTTACCTGAATTCGGAGAAGAATCGGGCAGGAGAGCGGGAGCACGACGGCGCCGAGAGTACACCTACAAGGGAGCTAGAGAAGAAACAAAGGGAAAAACATCATTGGGGCTCGACAAGGGTACAAGAGACGGTGGATATATATCAGGAAGAGGAATATGGCGAGGAAGACAAGGGGGTTCCTCCGCAGAGGATACTGCTAGAGAATCCTCTAAGGGCAGGGAAGGAATAAAGAAGAAATGTACAGTCTCAAGGAATGTAACATCCATCGAGTGGTAGAAGTGACGACTCACTGGATCATAGCACCGATAGCCTTTCGATAGGGAAGAGTACCCAAGAAAGATACAACAGATAGTTTTATCATCTAACTTAGTACGAGTAGGGCTGCGATTTTGAACAAAGCATGTACAACCAAAAAAACTCATAGGAGAATATGAAAGATGAGAGTATTTGGCTTGAGAATGTGCAGGGGTGGTTGACCTTTGAGGACACGACAAGGGGTGCGATTGATAATGTATATAGCGATGAAGACAACGAGGTGCCAGAAATATCGAGGTACATTCATACCAGATAAAAGACATCGAACTGTAGACATAATATGGCAATTTTTCCGTTCTACCACACCATTCTGTTCAGGTGTGTAAGGACAAGTAAGCTGCTGAAGAATGCCTTTTTTATTAAGTTCAACCCGAAAATCATTGGTTAGATATTCTCTACCATTATCAGACTGAATATTATGGACAACAGTGTGGAATTGGGTTTTGACCATTTGAAAGAAGTGAGTGAAATGAGTGAAGACTTCAAATTTTTTTTTATCAGGTAGACCCAAGTAGAACGACTATAATCATTTATAAATGTAACATAGTAAAAATGGTGAGAAAGGGCCGTGATAGGAGATGGACCCCAAATATCAGAGTGAACAAGGTCAAAGACACATGGAGCCCGATGCATGCGAGAAATATAAGTAGTGCGAGTATGCTTTGACAATTCACAAGTCACACAATGAAACTTAAAATCCTTGCATACTTTATTAAAAGATGGAAATAACCAACATAAATATTGAAAGTTTGCATGTCCTAAACGGGCATGCCACAAATCTAAGTTTTGAATAGAGCGAACAAGAGTATCAAAAATTGGAGACACAAAAGCTTGTAGACTAGACAAGGGTACAATAGAGGTTAGAGGTTCGCCGAAGTAGTAAAGTCCATCGTGCTCATACCCCCTGCCAAAAATCTTCTTCGAATTCAGGTCCTACAAGAAACAATTCTTAGGTAAGAAGACAATGACACAGTGAAGACTATTGGCAAGACGACTAACTGACAATAAATTATAAGCAAAGTTGGGGGCATAATAAACAGAGCAAAGAGTGATATCTGAGGATAAACAGGCATCTCCTTGACAACGGATAGGAATAGACGTTCCATCGACAATTTGAACTGATTGATTTACGGAACTGACAGGGGAAGAAAAAATGGAGAGCTCACCAGTCATATGATTATTGGCCCCGGAATCCAGAATCCAAGACGGTTGACCTGACTTACCATGAAGGGCGGTAGAAGTACCCGTAGCAAGGGCAGCCGTGGTGCCAGATGATGAAGTGAGGCCCAAGTGAAGTTGAAGTTGAGCAATCTAAGCCTGAAGTTGACTATAATTTGGTTGGGTATAAACTAGTTCTGTTGAGGCTGAATGGGGTACCGATTCGGCCACAGCTCCAATACGAGGAGCTCATTTCTTTTGTCTACCACCATGGTTTCTAGAATATTGTTGTTTTAATTCAGGATGAAAAGTGAAACATCGATCAATCAGGTGACCAGGTTTCCGACAATGTTGGCAATACAAACGAGTACCTATTTGCCGAGAACGGACTGAGTGGGTTCAGGTGCAAGAAGAAGACGCTTTCGATCATCACCATCCACAATTACGAATGCCTCATATAGAGAAGGTAAAAGAGATGTATTTAAAATCTGAGCCCGAAGATTCTCAAACTCAGGCTTGAGACCCATCAAGAACTGATAAGTCCGATGATGATCTAGACGTTTAGTCTCAACCTTAACATCATTTGGGGAAGTCACTTAAAGGCTCATATTGAGCTAGCTCTTCCCATCTAGTTTGGAGATACCTAAAAAAATCTGCAATAGAGAATCCCAAAGTCATCTGAGAAGCATAAGGAATTTCATGATAAAGCTCGAAGATTCGAAAATCATGACGTGTATTGGCATACATATTTGTCAGGGAACTCCACAGACCATGAACTATCTCGTGATACATAAACATATTATAGATTCGGTCCTCCATAGAATTGAACATCCAACCCAAGATAACACAATTATCTGCATGCCATTGAGCAAAAAAAGGATTTGTTTCTTTCGGCTTAGGCTCCGAACCTTAAACCCATCCAATTTTATGTTTTCCACCATGATAAAGCCAGAACGAACGAGACCAAGCATGAAATTTTTTTCCATTTAATAACATACTTGTGACTCGATGTGCGGGTGTATTAGGCTCACGAGATAAGTCCATACATGAGGTAATAGTTGATTGACTTGTCTCTTCTGTGCCCTTAGATTGAGTGAGTTGTTCTTTTTCTGATTCCATAGATAACATATCTAACCTGGTTCAAAATAGCAATAACAACCCAAATATTCCACAGAAGCAAATAAGACAATAAAATTAAAAAGAAATTGATACTTATCAGAATAGAGAAGAACTCTAGCAGATGAAGATAAGGGAAGCATGCTGGCTGATGAGGACACCGGATACTCGGCTTTGAAGGCTCTGATAGAGAGAATATATGGGCTTAATCATATATCACATGACCAGATCAACCAAATCATAGCTATACATACAAGTCTCTTTGCCAGCTACAAGCAGGAAGGCCATTGGAGAGAAGCACCAACATCAGAGACCCTTGGAGTGTTTTGTAGTTATTTACAATCCAAAAAAAGAGTGAGAGAAGAAGATGGCTTCTCTCGATGGCAGCGACGACGACAACAAGATCTTGCCGGCGATGACGACGACGACGAGGGCCAGTGGCTCATGACGGCGAGACTTCGTCGAGAGCAGATGGCTTCTCTCGATGGCAGCAACGGAAGCACAAGATCAGTTTAGATCTTGCCGGCGATGATGATGTTGATGACGAGAGCTGGTGGCTCACGACGGTGAGATTTTGCCAGTGATGACGATGGCAACGGCCGGTGACGACGACGATGATACTTACGCTGACGATGAAAAAGATGACGATGATGACAAGATCCGGCGATGACTCCAGATCTTGCAAGCGACTGAGATAAGTTTTTTTTTTTTTTTTTAATGTGTGTTCTGTTTATCCAGCTTGAAACATTGTTGTGGCTCTAGATACCAAATAAAAATTCAGATATTGAAAAATACATTCTTACAATCTCATACATAGATTTAGTGATACAATCAGAGTTTAAATACTACAATTAAGTTACATTTGTCAAACCTAATAAATGCATCATACTGCTCTAGGCATCACACTGCTCAAGACTGATTGTGCACACTACTCAAGAAATATTATAGCTATTGCAGCTGTATTCCTTAGATATTTCAACAACTACTATATCACCAAACAAACTCACTGAATCGACTGTCACAGCTAGTCTATATGCTTCAATGACGTCATCATGTGAAGCTATACCACAAGGATTTATATGCTTCACAACCACACATGGAGGTTTAGTAAATTCACAAAGGCAGTTCCAAACATCATTAACAGCAAGATAATTGACATATGACATCTCCTTACCATGGTTTTGAATTACATTAACCTCACCAAGAGACTTGTTACCATACTGAAATGAACGTGAAAGCGGAGCTTGTGGAGAGTGCAGAGCTCATGGAAACGCTTGAGTACCCATGTCAGTGGTTAGTGGAGAGCTTACCGATGTGAGATATGTGTAAGGACCAATACTCGGATCCTGAATAATAATATATGAAATAAGTCTTCCTTATGTGTTTGGCTTACTTCACTTATGTGCTTAGTGTTTTCGTGTTTAGACATAACTTTTTTTTGCTTCCTCATATTTAAAATTAAGAGGAAATGTTGTAACTAGCATATCAAGCTAAGCATTCCTTTCAATTATCAAGTAAATTAAGATAATTTGTGCTTGGAAGTAATTGGAAATACTAAACTTATGGGATTCTATTAATCGACCTTTAATTATTTGGAGTGTCAGGATAATAAACTAAAATATTATCTGAGGAAAAGAAGGTAGGGCGTTAGCTGAACTATTCTAATTTGAGAATGATACCTAGTTTTACCGTTCAAAGTTTATAAGTAATTTAGATAAACCTTGGAGTATGATAGTTTGATATAAATTAAATAAAGTATTACTGTAACTTCGTTGAATAGTTTTATTGAGGGATTAACTTAGTTTACCAAAAAGGAACTAGAATGTTAGTTAAACTTATTAAGATAAAGTTTTCTTTTAAAATATGTCATTAGGAATTTAGTTGTCTTTTATAAGATGGTATAGGATACTAGTTATCTTGAGGAATGTTTATAGACCTTAGAATGGGTATTAGAGTAAAGATGGGTGAGTATCATCTTGGGTAGCTTCGGTTATAGAATTAAATTGTTACAAGAAAACAGTATAGTTATAAATGGACCTACTACCAAGTAATGTAAAAATTTGGGAATTAGAATTGATTAGTGCTGGCTAAATAGGGGAATCAACTTCTAGTAGGGTGTGATGATATAACACCTACTTGAATAAGTAGGGGATCCGATCAATAAATGTGGGATAAGATGGACTTAGCTTAATTTATTAGTCTTTTTTATTTTACTTATACAGCTATCATAACCAGCTTTGTTAAGTAAAGCAATAGAAATATAAACGTTGAGCAAGGTGTTAACTAGGGATTAACATAGCCGACCGTTAATTTGGTGGTTAGGGTTAATTAATTAATTGTTTATTATAGGAATATACTTTGAAGTTGCTAACACATGGGTTTAAATTAAGTAAAGGCTATTAACGGGGATAAATGGATTAGAAGTTTTAACGCCAAGGGTTAAACAAATATTGATATCTGCCTACATAGGCGTTATACTGAGTTGGGCTTGGAGAGAAGTAGTATTAGTACACTTAACAGGTTGCTAGGAAAAGTATTAGCTTGAGGATGGTAATCTGTAAAGTTAATTGATTTGATTGAAATTAAGGAATAAAAGCCTAAATAATACCCGAGTGTTGAGTGCCTTTATTTGTGACAATTATGGACTTAACAAAGCATATGAAATTAAGACAAGGAGAGGCTACAATAATTGAGTATCTCCATTGCCTATTATCATTTAGAAGCTTTGACTTTTGATAAACATAAGATTTTTTAGAAACTATTAATCTAACTATAGTTTATACCTACCACGAATTAATAGGTGTTCTTATAACATTAATTAACATAACGCTTATGGTTATTACAGGGATATAAAACCCCATATCGTGACTAAGTAAAACTTTTTAGCTGCTTACAAGAGTATGGGTGATTTCCTTTAACTTTTTGAGCTATTTCGACTGTTTTTCTGAATTTATGGGTTTTTGGTCCGGAAAAGGGGTTTCACTTCGGGGCCAATTATAGAAAAATGGGGATTCTGTCACGAAAAACAGGCATACGCCATTGAGTTTCTTTTAACTTGTACTACATAACTGTGAAGTTTGGAAAAATTGCATTCCGGCCCGAAAATAAGAAAATCAGGACACCTACGCGCGAAACGGGTAAAAATGGAAAGTTGGTGTCACTTTCGGGGAGTGACACGTGTCACACATGCGTGGACGTGCCATGCATGTGATACACGTGGCGGGACACGTGTTTCGCATGCATTGGTTTGGAAAAACTATATAAAAAGGTCACTTGACTCCCTGAAATCAAACAGGCAAACACTTTTCTCTGGCCCAATTTCACTAAATTATATCGATTCAGTTAGTTAACGTTCCGAAAGTTTTAAAACCAATCCAAATCTTCTCCAATTTTTGGCATTTTAAGGTGAGTATATTTTATTAAAATTAGCATCTTATATGTTTATGTGATTATTATAAAATTATAATATGATTTGTTATTTTAATATTGTAGTTTAAGATATATAACATGTATGTTAATATTCTTTATTTGTTACATTTGAACTAGGATTAACTTTAATAATGTATTGTTTCGAAATTATTAGCTAAGAGCTAACTAGTTATGAAATTAATCATCCTTTGTCGCTACTTGGTATGATATGGCTTTATTCATTTATTTGAACTTTCAGTGAAATAATATTGTTAAAGGTACTTAACCAGAGACAACCTCTTTTGTTGTTCTCCACCTATGTGTTTATCAAAGTGTGTGATCATAAATTGTACAAATAATTAATTATGTGTTACGTGAATACGTGTGCATGCTTGTATGCTATTAGGGGTTGCAACATCAGGCCCGATAGCTTGCACGAACGCTGGGCGGCATAGGGCTTGCCGGTGCTCCCGTGTCTATCGTGGACCTATTCCCTATCTCGTTTGGTACCACCCTTGGAGAGTTGGGTCGTAGATTTTGGATATAATCCGGAGTATCCTCTTGGGAGAGATAAGAAGTTGAAATTCTAATCAAAGGCTGGCCACCTCGTGAAATACTCGACTTGTTCCTACTCTCACTTGGTATCACCCTCGGAGAGTAGTGTCCTACTCTCGCTTGGTACTACCCTCAAAGAGTAGGCTGATATCTGTTGTGGATATATGCCATTATTGGTTACCTAAATGTCATTTCTTTTATTATATATGACTCAAATGTGATAATAATTTACTACTAGTTATCATATGCTATTATATCTTATATGGACAATTTGTTATCCCACCATACGTGATTTGCATCATGATTTACAAAAGAGACCAACCAGAAATGTTTTCAAAACTCTTCTATTCTATCCTCACTGAGTTTTCCTAGAGCTCACCATTTTTTCTTCCCCTCAGTGCAGGTGCAGCTTAGCTTGAAATAAAAAATGACTTTGAATGTTTACATGCTCGAAGCCTTTTGCTGTCATAGTTGGATCTATGTTGTAAAAGTTAGAGTTTGTTGTATTAATTTCGGGAAAAGGGTAGCTGTGATGAAACCTCAGTTTGCAAATAGTCGAGTAGTTATCAGATCTCAGATGTTGTAACACCCTTTTGTATTTAAATTATTATATAAAGGCTTGTTATTAAGTAATTCTTTATTTACTGTTCCTTTTAATAGAAAGTTATGAACTCGCAATGATGATAAACACAGACTTTGACCTAGTCTTGAGAAGGGCCGGGTTGGGGTCGTTACGATGTGGAACTAGAGAGGCCTTTACATTGACGAAACCAAGAGGTGCCGTAAGTATTTTTGTTGCCGACGATGGTGTAGAAGGAGTCTGTGACATGTTTGAAGAAGTTTCCGTTGAAGGAGTTGAAGGTGGTAGAGACACGGTAGATATCGTCGAATCTGGTGGCATAGGTGACAGTTTGCTAATGGAATATGGGTTTTGGGATGAAGTTGGCTGGTTAATGTGTGTAGAATAATTATGTGTTGGTTGATATCCGACTAACATTTTCGTTACTCCGTTAACAACATTCACCGGCTTCTACTTAGGTACGTCGGTAAGCTCAATAAGATCATGAGGCAAGCATCCAAAAGTATCAAAACTTTAGGGATTTGGTGGAACACCAATTGTAGATCTAGAGGTAGATGGTGGCGATAGAGTGGTGGTGGTTAGAGAGATTTGGGGCTGAGGTAGTTCAGTGCTTGAGGGAGAGTTGTCAAGGTGGTGTTCTTGAGAAGCAAGTTGTTGAAGTATCTGGGTTTTGTAAGCAAAGAGAGCAGATAGTTGTTTGAGTAATTCAACGAGTGTGAGCTTGGAGCCGTCAGTCATGGCGGGAGAGCAATGAAAGCACCAATGAAGCGATATCAAATATGGAGGCAATTGAAGATGGTGATTTTATTTACTCAGCTTTAATCAGTTGCAATGTGAGGAGGAATTACAACTGAAATTGAGAGAAAATAAGGCTATTCAAGAAGACACCCTCCAAAGTAAAGAAGAAACCAAAATAAGACTTTTAGCAAAATGATTCTCTACTTCTTCTCATTTAATGAGCTGATTTTATAATATGTTGAAGATGTGTTCTCCCAAGCAGTTACACAACATTCTTTAGGTGTGAAGGTGTGCGCTTGGTGCGATCACTCCTTTTGCGCCCCGAGTTTGTTATGCCTTCTTTGCCAATAGCATGTGATTGTGACATCATTGTTACAGAAAATGTCGAAAAGAACAACCAAAGATCGCATAGGTGCCTTACCTGATTCTGTTTTGCTTCATATCTTGTCTTTGTTGAACATGAAACAAGTAGTGAGAACTAGTATATTGTCAACGAGATGGCAATATCTTTGGGTATCTGTCTCAACACTAACCTTTGAATATCTTGATAGTAGTAAGGAGAAGACTGGTAAATTTGTTGCATTGGGTGAATCGAACGATTTTTCGTTGCCAAAATACTAGTAAAGAAAAGTTCAAAGCCGAGTTGCATTATTTTCTTCATTTTGTCTCTGATGTTGATGGTTGGCTTCGGTTTGCAGCAGAGAAAAAGGTAAGAGATCTAAGTTTGCACTTCCAATATTTCGATGAATATAGACTGCCTTAATCTGTATTCTGCAATTCGTCATTGACCAATCTCAGTTTACGCCGTTGCCAAGTGATGCCAAGGGGAGGCATAAATTGGACATCCCTTAAAAGTTTAACAATCCAATACGTTAAACTAAACAAAAATGTCATTAGAAAGATATTATCAGGGAGCCCAATGCTAGAGTACTTGAAAATTGTTGCAAGTAGGGGCGTCCATCAACTCTGAGAGTTTGATTGAATTAGTAGTAATAGATTTCTATCGTGTTGAGTCCTTGAAAATTTCAGCACCTAGCTTGAGTCCTTGCATATTTTGGGGAGCTTGGGGTACTTGTATAGACGGGTTCAGATTCGGCTGGTGAGCGTCTCATCCCTTCTACGAGCTGTACTCAACTTTGCATGTTCCATGGGAGATAATGATTATTGCTATGCAAAGAAATGTAGTTATATCATTGAGCTTATATAAAGCCTTCATCATGTAGTGGAACTTGAACTGGGGCTTCCCTGCATTCGAGTAATCTTCTGCTTAATCTTTTAGATTTTATTCTTTAGTAATCAATTGTCAATATTTGTAGAATCTTTAAAGTTTTATCTGCTAATCGTAAATTGTCATCTACATTGCTGCAATGCATATGACAGACCCTGTTACTTTTGGAAGCAAAAGCCTTGACATCTCAATTAACATGCCTTAAATGCCTGAAGCTGGATGCATATATTGGAGAACGCGATGTACCTGGCATTATAAGCCTGCTGAAGATCGAAATCTTCACCAAATCTAGAAACATTAATCATGAACAGCGCGCCTAACAGCTCAAAGGTAAGTTTTACTAAACTCCCGTCTTGTTAAGGCTGTCCTTACCAGAGTCTCTAAAATAGAGACTCTAGTATCGTACAATTATTACGTAATATAGTTCATTTGGTGAAACAAAAATTCATAAAGTAGAGATCAAAATCACCAAAAGTGGGCCCGGATTTCTAAAAAGTACAAAGTCTCTAAAAATGTTGCTTTGTACTTTTTAGAGACCCGGGCCTACTTTTGGTGATTTTGATCTCTACTTTATGAATTTTTATTTAACCAAATGAACTATATTACGTAATAATTGTACGATACCAGAGTCTCTATTTAGAGACTCTGGTAAGGGCAACATTAAGAGTCTTTAGTCAAATATATGACGCCAACAAAATTCTTTTCCACTTTTGGTACTCAAAGCCTCAACGGCAGGGGCGGAGGTACCTATGGCCAGTCCCCACTGATCTAGAATAACGTTAAAAATTTTATATATTTTTTTAAAAAAAAAATTAAAAATTTATGTATTTTTAATTAAAAAAAATTAATTAGTCCTCACTGAAAAAAAAATAATTATATTTTTGAAAAATTATATATTTCAACCCCCAAGGTGCCCCCAGTGACCTAGAATAACGTTAAAAATTCTACGTATTTTTTCAAAAAAAATTAAATATCTATGTATTTTTAGTTACAAAATTAATTAGTCCCCACTGGAAAAAAAAGTATATTCATATAATTGAAAAATTATTTATTTTAATCCCACTAAGAAGATTTTCTAGCTCCGCCCCTGCTCAACGGCGGCCAAAATTTTCCAATTGAGTGAAAAAATATTGGTCGAGCAAAAGGAGGACAAAAAACTTCCCCCTTCCTCACCTGAAGACTACGAAGTTCTTTGGCTTTAAGAATTTGGGAGATGTTGATAAATACACACTTGAACTGGTACAATTCTTGATGCGGAATGCTGGACTTCTTAAAGGGATTTTTATTGGGGTGGGAGAATATCAGATACTTGTCATGCCTTGTGTTGCGTGATCTATTCATTACGGCTCAGAAATTCCTAAAATTTTAAAGTTGCTCAAATAATAATATAGCCGATCCCATCTAGTATAATAAGATTTACATTGTTTTGGTTTTCACCTTTCTTTAAATGGGACTTTTGGTTAGTGATATTGTATTAATTTGCAGTCACGGTGCATAACTTTAATTATGCACTAATGATTTTATAGATTCACGGAACTTATTTTTGTAGTAAGAGTGCGGCTATCTGACAAAATAAGTTTTCTAAGTAATAATTTACAATAGTTTATCAATGCTTAATTTATTATCATTATATACAAATGTCATCAATATGTAGATAACAGGAGTTGTTTTAATTATATTAACTCTGAATTACAGATAAAATTCAAAAGATTTTGTAATTTTCATTTAGCCATTTTAGTAATAATTCTTCAAATTTAATAAAAGTGATGGAAAACAAATTCTTGTTTCCATATATGTAGTTTCCAAAAATAAAATTTGGGACTTAGTTGTTTCGGGGAGAACTTTGTAATTTCAAAATCTTATTTGTCTTTCTTTTCTCAAAAGAAAAAACTCATGGGAATGTTTCTTTTCTTTTTTTCTTTTTTTTTTCTCTTGTCGATGTGAATGTTTCAAAAGCCCAAAATTTTTGAACCACAAACAAAAACAATTGCTTTCGACTACAACATCCGTCCTTGCCTAGCTAATTTCTCAAGCAGTACTCCACATCAATTCCTTTCAAAAGCGCAAAAGTTTTGCCTAGCTTATAGTTTGTTGTATTTGGCTCCACGCTATCCACAAAAAATCTATGTTGACTTGTTTATTTTAACAAAAATAGAAGTTAACGTCAGGGACTGAATAGGGTATTATCAAACCTTAGAGACTAATTTGGGAATTATGCAAGATTTGAGGGATTAAAAAGTTATTCTCGTGCTAAAATAAACCAAAATGGAATAAAATCCAGAGAAAAAGAGAAACTATAGCTTGAATTTTTTTAAATTGAATTATACTTTGTAGTTCTTACTCTTATCGATGACGATTGATATATTGACATTATATTGTTAGTTTTTTTTTTTTCATTTTTCGTACTCAGTATAAACTAATGAATCTGGGAATGTCATTCTTTAAGTAATCTCATTTCCTATGATTTGAGATTAGCCTATCTTAACAAAACAAATGTGATTAGCCTATTTTCATATTTTTTTGAGATAAACTCGTTTGTCAAATGATCAAAATAATCCTTCAAACATAATATATCCTATAAAACTAGTCTTTTATATATATGTTATTATTCTCAAAATAACAATATGATATTAATACACAAATAATTTTAATAAATGATAGTTTTCTATTAATTAGTAACATATTATATACATTTTTATAGTATGATTAATTTTCAGATTGGAATTTTTTTTTTTTTTGGTCAAGTAGATTGGAAGTTAATGGAAACAATTGAAAAGAGAAAAAAAAATCAAAAGTCGACTAGTGTTAGAAGTCTTGAATTTTTATTCTGACAATACCCATTGAGCAACAATTTCACAGACTAATTTGGTACAAATAAAAGAAAATTTGAAACTGACACTGTGAAAGATTAGCTAGCGTTTCGAGAGAATCTAGTTATTTAGTCAATTCATAACAATTTTTGTACAGTAAGGAGAGTAAAGCATGTAGCCTTTCCCAGCCCTGCTTCATCGCTTCTGACGAAATTACGAGTCTACTTAAATTAAATAGCTCATGTTGACCATACTTAATCTACTAAAATAGAGCTACAAAAAAAATTAAAAAATTTGAAAAGAAAATTTATTAAATAATGGAACAAGTATCTTAATCACTAGCCCTAAATCAAACAAAGAGAAAGCATCTCTCTCCTTTTTTTTGGGTCGAACAAAGCATCTCTCCTTTTTTCTTAAATGAGTATTAAATTGTATGTTTTCATACGCTTGTCATTAGTTGCAAGCTTTTGGCCATTGTGTTGGCCTTTGCAGAGGAAGTTTTGATGGTCTGTACAAGATGGGACCCTACAACAGTAGGGTCTCTTGGTAGCCAGTTTAAGGCTTGGTGCTTTTCCATGTCGATTTGGCATTTAAGAAAATATATATATGTCAAAGATTTCTGGCCTAGTCGTATAAGATTCGTTTTTTCAAAAGATTTATAAATTTGGCATGGGTTTGAATTTCGTTAGGTATATTTCAAAAGGGTAAATAGCTCCAGACCCCCCTATGGTGGGTCGTAAGTGCATAGGACCCCCCCTGTGGTCACAAAACCCCCTCCAAATCCCCCTGTAGTCTATGCCGCATTGCACACAACCCCCTTCTGTCAAATATTTTGTCACTTTTGACCGGATGTGTAGTACACGTGCATAAAGTGCAATTTTTATTGATTTTTAATGTATTTGACAATAAAATAATAGTAGTAATTGAAAAAAATTAAAAAAAAAGAAAGAAATGAAAACCATCATCGTCCCAGCCATGAGCCAAATCGAAAACAGTCATCGTCATCCCAGCCATAGACCAACGGTTTGCTTATTTTCTTTACAAAAATTATCTTTATGTATACATATACTCATACATATACATATATCTACACAGATCTCTACACAAAAATTATCTTTAACCAAAAATTATCTTTATGTATACATATACATATATCTACACAGATCTCTACACAAAAATTATATTTATGTGTCCATCTTTGATGAAAGACTCTGATGAAGGTTTCAAGATGGATGAAATTCAGAATTCAGGCCTGGCATAATTTGTAGTTTAATGGAGTCCTAGAAGAGTTGGTCAGATTTGTTTTTCGATTGAAGTTATCTAGGTGAAAGTTGTAGGAGAAGACATATTTCATGGTCTTAATTTCAATGGTGCTGCCTGACCAGTTATGGTAGATTGTTTACATGGTGGTATTATCTGTTGATGCATCTCGTCTTTCCCACTCAGCTTTTTCTTTATTATGGCGGTTCTCTTTATTAGTTGCTTGAAGTGCTGGACCTTGTCACCTATTTCAAGGAGTTTGCCTGATTGCCATTGAAGTTTTAACTGGAAAAGTTGTCCATAGATTTTAGGTTTTCTCAGGGCTGACGGGGTGGGGTTTTGGGGGTTTGAAGGAGATGATAGGGAAGATGAGACTATTTTATTTTATTTTTGTTGTGGAAAGGGTATTTTGGTCAATTAAGACATTGATTTTATTTTCAAAATGGTTGAAAACTAATTCAAGTTGCACCTACTGCGCGTGTAGTACACATCCTGTTAAAAGTGATGGAATATTTGACGGAGATGGGTCATGTGCAATGCAGCATAGACGACAAGGGGTCTGGAGGGGGTTTTGTGATCACAGGGTGGTCCTACGCATTTACAACCCACCATAGGGGGGTCTGGAGTTATTTACCCTATTTCAAAATGATCATATTTGCAGACCTCATTTTCGGCTTCAACTTACTCAATACCATCTGATTTTGATCATGTAGTTTTACTACCAAATTGAACTAGATCAATTATATATCTAATATAAGAAAGGTAAGGTTCAAATGCTACACGGTGCATGGAAAGAATGATTTCAGAACAAATTTAGTGCTTTTTCAATTGCATAGCTTATTTTTTGTGTTGTAATATTCCACAAATAAATGTAGATATAAAGGGGAAAGTATATATAATAATGTCATTATGAACAAAAATAAATTAAAATGCAATAAAATCCGAAAAACAAGAGAAACTATTAGTATGAAAATTTTCAACTCGAATTGTACTGTTCCATGTCAATATTTTAAATTAGTTACTTCAATTTTCAACAAATAATTGTCCTTCACAACTAAATGAAACCTTATATACAAACCTGTTCTAGATTTTAATTACTAAAAAGAAGGAGAAAAATTAAAAAAAACAAAGGCCAAAAGCATAAATGGTACCTAATATTATTTAGTGAATTCAATCAGGGAGATAATAAATGGAAATTAATCAATGAGATAATGAACTAAATATTAGAGTGTTTAATTATCTAATTGAATTTAAGATTGGTCATACTGTAATTTAGTCTATTCAACTTATTAGTCCAAGTTTAGCGCTTAGGACTGGCCCAAAAGCTAGCCCTAAGACTTCTTATAAATAGGAGGTTACGACAATCAGTTTTGCTAGTACAAATCATGTCTTTCATAAGTTATGAAATTTCTCTAAAAACTCTAGGGGCTTTGGATCTCGTGTGAAGTTTGGCGAGCTCTGAAATCATCAAATTCGGCATCATAGAAGTAACCATCTCAATCCACTTATATAAATTATGTGATTGATCGACTTATATAAATTATATGATAATTTATGTATATTCTATAATTGCGTAATTAACTATGAACATAATAACTAGTTTGCTCCGTTATTTATAAATATATATATATATATATATCATGTATGCAAATTAACAACTATAGTATGAACTTTTTCAAAACTTTATAGTTCTTACTCTTAGGGTGTGTTTGGATTGAGGGGGAGGAGGTTTAGTAAAGGAGAGGAAGGGAGAGTATCATAAAGGATTATGAGTATCTTTTGTTTGGCTTAGAAAGAAAATAGAAGGGAGGGATACATTTTATGTGTATAATGACTTTTATACCATTTTTTTATTTTATATTAAATTTTTATGATTTAATGAGGAAAAAAAAAGGACAATAATGTCATTATAACAAATAGTATTTTCTCCTCCCTTCATTTCCCCCCAAATTGGAAGGACCATATTTTGGGGGTATGGAGGGGTGAGCCTCATCCCCTCTATACCTCTTTCCCCTATTTCCTCTCAAACCAAATAGGGTAACGACTCAACCCCTCCCCTTACTAACCCTCTCCTTCCCCCCATTTCTCCCAAGTCTTTCAAACTAGTACTTTTTGTAATCGACTCTATAGCTTCTTCAATAAACATTGGATTTTCGATCAAGTTTTGAATGACTTTCTAGTCAGATCATTCCTGTGTTCCGGATATGAAGTCTCATTCGCAGCATTAGACAAAAGGTGCTATTAAGATATTGGGCCCTTATGGTATCTCGTACATATTTTGATGATTGGCCAAGCGAATAAGTCAACTTCAAAGTGGATTTGTTGTGCGAAGATTGCGTTATGACTTGTGGCCGCCAGTTGGGGTAGCTCCTCCATTGTGGGTAAACGGGAAACCTGACTCTACGAACCCAAGGAAAAGCTGCACAGCAGTAGTAGGGGCATTAAGACTAGAGCATTTTGTAGTGCTAACGGGAATGCAAGTGAATGAATCCCATCCCCTAGCGAGTGAGGTGCTTACGTCCTTTTAGAGATAGAGGCGAGCCAAGGAGCTTGTTCTTCCATTTTTATATCTTTAGATTCGTAAGATCATAATAGAGTCACTTTACTTTTTATTATATTAGTCAATCGCAAGCGTGCCCCTATCTTTAATATTAAGGTAATTTGAAGCTCTTGCTTGCTGCTTGCTGTCTACTTCGCGAGCCTTCATTGCCCCCTTCTGTAACTTCCCTTCTTTCATCCGTCCACGAGGCTATAAAAAGAGAGAAATGGGCGGCTATATAGCGGGGGTCGTTTTGGTTGTATGCTACGAGGTCCCTATGGACAAGGGGTGTCACGACCCGATTTTGCTAACAAGGTCTCTGATACCATCGTGAGCCTAATAACCATAGTTATTCCTACACTGTTCAATTTAGGGTTGTGATGTCACGGGCTTAATAAGATCACTCTTCTTAAGTCCGTTAAGGCTCATTACGTTAGCTCGTTCACTATTAACTGCTAGGTTTCAAGTCATCACTTCATCAACAAGAAGTACGATTTTGCAAGAATAGCACCTAAAAGGTAAGAAACGACGGTCGATCGTTTGGATATGATAATTAGATATGACTAGAGCTAAAGCCATTTTCCTTGATATACATAGTAAGCTTTGCATCTTATTCAGGTAACCCTAATCCACTTAGTATTATTCATATCTAGATCTTTGTAGCCTAAGCTTTTCTGAAATTGAAATTGGATTGCCAGCTACAACATCATTACTAGATTCAGTGATTAACCTCACAGTATTATCATGATGATCTTTAATTAGATCCAGAACTACCCGGTTTCAACCATTAAGGCCTAACACAGTAATTAAGCATTAGATAGAAGCCTAAAGATAATTAGTAAGTCCACGAACATTAAACCTGCAAATACGTACATATCTCAAAGCTATAATATAAGTTCTCAAGATAAGGACACAAGTTAAATATAAATTTGGGTACTAGATTCAAAATGTACCATATCAAGTTTAGCAAACATAATCATAATAGGTAGGCTAATATCCCACTTCAAGAGTCCACTGCAACCAACTAAAGCGTCATCATACTTAACATACACAAACGAGATACTAAACACAAGAAGGAATATATCCGAGTTAAGACAACTTTATTCCACAAGCATATCAGACATCAGGTTCAACCACGGGATCAACAACAGGCTCATCAGGCACTTACTCTACATAAACCACTTCGGACTCACCTGAAAACGTTAGCAAACGGGAATGAGTTTTCACAAACTCTATGAGGGATAAGGGAATAGGGGAAATTTTATAAGACGTTTTAATTTGAAAACCCTTTTGAAATCATGCCATGCATATTAGAGGTATATCAAGTACAATAGCTTAATTAACAGTAAGAAATATATACAATTTGTTAAGGATACGTTCACTTCGCTGATACCATCTCCTTATATCACCAACACTATCATTTTCTCTATACACCAAGCAATACATTGTATGTATACTACCTACGACCCACACCCTATGAACACCCCATTCATTCGGGTTAGGGAATAGAACATCGGTAGTCGTGTTATCGCTTGACAGTTCGATACTGCCCAGTGCAACAGGAACACTACTGTATCTGTTTTATGGTTGCAACCATCCGCTTTGCTTCACTTCTCTTCATTTTCACATTTACACTAGTATCAAGATAGAGCATGTAACATTTAAATAAGACTTTCAGCAAGCAAACAAGTAGGATCGGGTAACAAAGTAGGTCACCCGTCCTATAGCATTATTTTATCATGTTGTAGCTCTTGGATTAATCATAGTATACATGTAAGACTAATGATTCATGTTAATAGGATAAAAGGCATTAAATACACTATAAGGCCACCCGAAGTTGACATGCAAGCATAGCTTCGAAACACGCATTTGTAACACCCGTTGCACACGTAATCCAAGTAAAACGAGCTCTAGCATACAAGTAAACACTCTATTACTTCTTACCCTAGCATGCAACAAGATTCATTGGCTTAAGAACACATGCAAGAAGTAAAACTCCAAGAAATGCAAACTGCAAGGCCCAAAATACACATACAGTGACTTTTCCAGTTCGGTTGACCTCTGTAAGGTTCCTATAATCTGATAAAATTTCACAGGTAGATAGGTCATTAAAATTAGATAGTCCTAGAATCAAACGGAGCCGGATTCAGAGTTGAAATGAGCAAGTTATAGCTTTTACAAAAATGTCGAGCAATTCTGCCTACCCAGCGCGATAACGGGAAACTCACTAGAATGGCTTAATTAAAAATTGTTCGGGTCAGAATTTGATAATTTGTGCCATATGAAGTTTGTTCTAATATTCCTTGGGTATAACATATCCAAAAATGGGCTCATTTGGATAGGATTTACTATGTCAAAGTGGCTACGCAAGTTCACGACGCAAGTTAACAACTAAAATTTTGCATGCAATGGACTCATACGTATGTACCCGGCTGAAATAGCCTTCGTTTGTAGCCTTAACCATAAGATTAGCACATGCAACCACATGGGGTATATTCTACTATGAGCCTAGCATAATGTTTGTGCAACTTAGCCAAAACCATACAGGTTTACCATCACAAATTATACATGCACGCAGGTATGGACTGAAATCGCCCAAGAACTTAACCTTAACCACCGAATTTGCTTTTTCCTAAGACATGAAAGTTGTTCATCTGGAAGTTTTGTATAACATAACAAAAATTTGTCAAATTCCATTAAGTTTTGCTAGGTCAAACGTGGAAAACAAAAACACTGCACAGAAACGAACAACTACCTATGCTTAAGTTATCTTGCGTTATCTTCAGTTCTACTTACATACATGGCAAGGGAACACATAGTAAAGCTCATGAATCCTTTAGATATAGTTTTAATCCCTCACCTTAGCTCTGCAACATGAAAAATGGCAAAAGAAATGGTTGAGAGACGGCAAACAGTGGACTGAAGTTCCAGGTGAGCTCCTTCTCCTATTCTCCTTTCTTTCTTGTTCTCTCTTTCTCTCTTTCTTTTTCTGCCTTACCGGTGCACTCTCCCTTCCTTTAGCCTCAGATTGTAGTGTGGTTTGAGTGTATTAAATGGCAGCTATAAAGTCTGGACAAGGGAAAGGTAATCTGACCTGCACACCTTACTTATGACACACTACTTACACACTCTAAAGCTTTTGACATTCTTCTTTGTTGGCTTGCTTATGGCCGACTCTTACTCCCTCTTTGCAGCTGATTTTGAAGTATTTTAAGTACACTAGATGATGGCTACAAGGATGAAGCAAGTGGGGTAGTTGTAGCCATTGTTGGTCAAGGTAATGATGACTACAACACAAAGCAATTTCAGAATTCAAGCAAACATCTTGCCTCCCTTGTTTTCTATCATCATGGTCGGTCCTAGCATGGCTATTTCAGATTTATTGAGTGTTATTTTTAGTGTAGTTAGTGCTGTGTAAGTGGTGTAAGACGTCATATACATGTGGTAGTGATTGGGGTCAAATGGCAAGACAAAAGAGTATTATTGCACCTTATGACAAGGTATGATTATACTTATCTCTTATCTTCTTTTTCTGATTTTTCTTTCCTTCCTAGGCCGTGTACCCCACCCCATTTTCCACTAGATTTGTTGTTTATTAGGTGTAGTATATGATGTGGTAGTGTAAGTAATGAAAGGTAAGTCATGCTAGCAAATAATGATAGTTTTATGACAAACCAAGTTAATATCCTAAAGCAAATATTTTTCTCTTTTCTTTCCTAACTTGGCCGACCATGAGGCTTGTCTTCTTGCTATTGTTTTATGTCTTACAATATATTAAGTATAAGGCTAAGGAATGATGGTTAAGCAAGAGGGATATACATAGGAACTAAGTATGCAAAAGAGTTCACATGACACTTAACTTTCCTTAATCAATTAAACCTATTATTCCTTTTTCTTTCCTATGGTAGCCGGCCATTAAGGCTTTCTTTTCTTATTTATATATTTATTTATATTGTACTAAGGTACTTCGAAGTCTTGGTCTAAAGTTCACTCTAATTGGAAGACCAGGTCAAAGCTAAAAGCCTTCTAATTCAAACATGTTACCATTAACTTGACTAAGTTAATTACAAGGCCACTGACTCTAGTCCACATAAGTTGTGCACATTCTAATCAAACATCTAATTGAAATAAATAACAGCACCTAAAGTCACGCAGATGCAGAAGGATACATGGCAAGCATCTAGTACAAACACGATTACTCCTCAAGGCCAACTGTCCCCAATTCTTCTATCTTGCTACAGTCGGCCATTAAGGCCTCTTATTCCTTGTATTTTTTTCTTGTTATACATACTACTTAGTGTTTATAGTAGTTTTTGGTCAAATGGTCAACTTAAGTGAAGGCATTGGTCAAACCTAGGTTAAAATAAGGTATTCCGAGTATGATTGGTAAACCGAGAATCAAGGTCATTATAGATAAGCTAATTAGGTTAATTTAAAATGTTAGAAGACTACTAGATTATATTTAGCATGCTAGGTAGTAGGTGGGGCATGGGTTAGTCAATTGGTCAAACCTCGGTGAAAGACTTGGTCAAACTAGGGCCTTCTATGCTAAAATTGATAAATCAACGGTCAAAGTTATTTAAAAGGTCCAAACGAGTAAATTATCGTCTTATTTCATTTCTAACTTCGATTATAAAACTCTATTAAGTGTCTAAAGTGATAAAAGATGCAATTAAGCTTATTTTTAACTAATATATGTAATTTAGACCCTACGTGATCAAGGAAGACGAAAAGACACATTTTACAAATTAAATGAATGTCAAATGCATTTTTAATCTAATAAACTTTTGTAAAATATATATTTAAACATATTAAATGCTAAATTGTATAACCATAAACTTTTTGCACATAGAAGTTAAATAATCATATTATTTGCACACAAAAATTAAATAAACTCGTAATTGCACGTAAGGGTCAAAGTCAGGGTCTCACATCCTCCCCTCTCCCCCTCTCCCCGACCTTAAAACAATTGCGGCCTCGCAATTCTCTCATTATAAATCAAACATCTGAACATCATCATTTCAAGAGAAAGTCTATTTACCCCTGACAAGTCTTATTTGTCATTCTTCCTTACTTCTATCCCTAGAAAATCAAGCACTACACTCTCATTAAGTATAACATTTCTAGCCCTTTTTGATACCAAGCGAAGAGTCTCTTGAAACTTGCAAGTAACACAAAAAGTCCCTTAAGATACCATCTATTATCTAGATGTCAAACCTTAGCTCAATTTAACATATAATACTAGTGCATCTTCAGTAATACCTATGTACATGAACAATTCACTTCGAATGTTGCTCAAGTAATTAAGTCAACTTAGTTCCAAAGAAGTCGTCTTATATTGTCTACTTAATATCTAAACATCAAGCTTACCTTCAACATCTGCGAAACCTTTATTTTTTATACACTTAGACATTTATATTAAGCATCAACTTTACTTAGTCCTACTGATCTTTAAGCCTATGGTTCTAGTCATTTAATGACCTAGGAAGATTATTTATGGGTTAAATCACATATGCAATCAAACCACATAAAACAAGATAGAACACACCAATGCACATTTGTTATGTATAGTTCACATAGAAGTTAAATAATCATATTATTTGCACGCAAAAATTAAATAAACTCGTAATTGCACGTAAGGGTCAAAGTCGGGGTCTCATAAGCGGACAAGTGAATCATCGCTTTTGGGAGCAGGAAGCCCTCAACCATCTATCCCTTTGCATTCCATCGTCTCGTATTGTACTGTACCGTATCAGACCAGATAGATCTATTGAGTAAGAGAAAAGGAGAAAACTCTAATTATATATTTCTTATATATGGATTGGGATCCCCATTCATTCCTAGATTCCCGTTACTGCGGACCCTACCTAACTACATGGTAGTGGTCTAGGGAGCGCAATTTATTGAGCACAGGAGAATAAATAGTAATGATTTCAGCAAGAGTAGCCAGACATACTACTATAGTAAGTCTAGTGACTACTAGAGTAGAGTTAAGTCAAAAGGTATGGTATAACAGCCTTTCCAAGCGAGCTTATGGGATTTCCTATAAACCCTCTTGATGTGGTAAAGGAAGGATATTAGGGGAAGCAGTGAGTGGAGATTCCCCGGCAAAGAGCCGGATGAGGGGAGACCTTCACGTCTGGTTCGGAGGGCGGGGATATCTCGACCCTACTATTGTTATGCCTTTGCAATGTTACTTGGTTCAACTCTATTTGTGACCTTTTCTCATATGTGGGACTCTCTATGTTCTTGGGTAGATAATCGATCATCTTTCATTTGGATAGTGAGTCGTTTTTATAATTATAAGTCAAGTTAAGAATAATAATCGAACTGGAAGAGCTTGCCAGGATGGCTTGGTAAGCAAGCAATCTTTTATGTATACGTAGACGCCAACTCTCAGTTCTTTCTCTTCTTTCTTTTTTTGTTTTTAGTTTAGTGACAATTCATCAAAATAATTGTCCAAGATTACTAGATCGAGCACGCGACGTGCATAGTCTTAAGTCCAAGAACGGGTTGTATCCTATTCATATTTCTACTTCTTCTTTGCCTCCCTCTTTTCAGAGATCTCCTTGTTCTCTTCCCTTCTTTTCCTCCATACCTTCGCCGCCTTCTTCATCATCTTGTTCCATCATTCAGGGATGTTTGGTAGGTGTCTGGGCCTCCTAAAAAATCCTTCTGACAAGAATGCTTCTTGAACATTGTAAGAGATGGAACCGTCTCGCTCTTATGAACACTGATCATAAGTGGCAAAAGCCGCCAGAATGCTCATTTTTTGTCCATAAGCTCTCCTCACCGTAATTCTCTCTAGAAGTTGCCCTTACAACCCCTTGACTCCTGCAGGCTACGTTCGAACTAAATGAGAGTAAGGATTTCTCCCCAAGAAAACAGACTGACTACTAGGAGGGGGAAGGACCCGTGCCTAGCTAACGTAGTTCACGAGGAGTCAACTTAAGTTAGTGAAGCGAGGCCTCAAACATCAAACCATATCTTATTAAATAATTTGACTGAACTGAATGAGGTATAGACATATTTTATCACAGCTTGTGTTATGCCGAGACGAAGGGACGGAAGGAGCTGGTTCCCTTGCTTGCTTACTGGACAAGAAGGATTATACTTTTTTTCACTAATGGACTATAACAAGCTGAGTAGTATTATACTAAAGCCCTGAGTGACTCTTGGCTGTCTTCAGTGATAGACGCAATCACTTTGACTACTCTATTCCTACGAAACGAGCCAATAAAGAGTAGGGAAAGGAACGGATTTGAGACTACCGGCGCCTCTAGCACTGATACATAGAGCAGCCGGGTAGTGGATTTATTAGAAATAGTCTTTCCCCCTTTTATTAGAGTATAGGTCTTTCCCTCTTCTCTTCTCTGTGTGTATTGAATGATGGAATGAATGCGTTGTTGATAAAGAGTATAGCGGGAAGAGTGGGGGGAGGGCGAAGGGGTGGGGCTTCCTGATCTGCTTTTGATCTTCCCCATCTATTTTCACTCATGGATTCTGCCACTTACTTTCTTTCTGGCCGGCGTCTAGATTCCTTCTGCTTTCGTACGTACTGATGCTTTCAGCCTTACTCAAATAGGGGGTAGCGTTTTATTCCAAACTTAATCATGGGCTGGGCTCACTCGCTTTCTTTCTATAGAAAAGGCTTTGATCATAAGCTTATGTGATCGGAGCCAGTATTTCAAGGAGCCATAAGGAATCATAAGCTTCTTTGAATGTATCCCTTCATATATCATTGTGATAATATCACATAAAGTGTCTCCTAGCCTAGGAATCGAAGCTTCTCTTTTTATGAGAATCCCGCCCAAATGAAAGATCATACGCTGCCCTCAATAAGCTTCATGAAAATGGAGATATGCATGCCATGGAAGCCCCTTACTAATCTAAATGGGGGGCGAGGGGTAAAAGTCGTTAGTTGAATATGCATATAATAAATGAGCTTGTTCTGGCAAGAGACAGAAGGAGTCTCAATGAGGGGATTTTTTATTATTAATTACTTAACATAAAGGCTATGCATGGAAAAATAGAACTGCACGAGCTTTTCAGCTTGATCCACTCGCTCCATCATCATCCTCCGATGGAAAGCAGAAGGAGGCGAGATATACCCGACTTGGTTAAGGAAACCCACACCTTCTTGGGATCCTTAGAGCTGGTTGAGATCCTCTTTGATGCCTCCCCTAAAGACCATTAGATAATTCAAACATTGTTGAAGGTATTGGGACATTCAAGTAGGCGGCTAGCATTCCATTCATTGATCAATAGGTGCTTGAAATTGGAAGTGAAGGTAAAATATATTCCTTCTTCCTTGGTTAGCTTTTAGCGATGGTGAAAGAAAATTCTTAGATGAAAGTTAGGATATGAAATACATCGTTTAGAGGTAGTTTAAAACATAAAGTAGAGAGTCGACTAATTTAGGTTGTTGGGATTGAAGGAGGAATAAATGTTTCATCTACGAGCTACTTGCACTGAACTGACTGACTTACCAACTTGACATGCCTACCGACCGAGACAGGACTAACGCTAGACGTAAACCCTAAAGCACTCTCTCTCCCCAACCCTCTCTCAAAAACTTTTAAAGGTCCGAAGGACACTTAAAGGTTTCGAAGGAAAAAATATGCAAGCGGTAGTTCAGTATCAGTTGTCTCATCTGGTCAATCTTATCTCGCACAAGAAGGATTTTTATCTAAGCATGTACCCGGAAGCGAAAGCGAAAGGGAATGTCGAACTAAAAACCATAGTGAAAGTGATGCGTTCTGTAAGGGCTTGAATTAGCAAGCAAACCAACTGTACCCACCAACTGAGCCAAGGTTATAGGTCGACAAAGCGTCCTTTTTTATTTGACGTCACAAAGATTTCAACTATGGAATAAGATTTGGGACCCTTGATTCCTCTTTTTTAAACTCTTGTAAAGTGAAAACAAACGCTTTATAGAAGCCTCTAAGGCTGCTATTCCTGACCTTAGGAAGTACTAGAGAAAGGCCTTTACCGATTCTAAATCTCTATATAACTTTTTTCTTTTCTTGTATTATTGATTATCTATTTATTATCTTATCTTTAGTAGAGGTCTAAAATTCTTTTTTTTGAAATGCAAGGACTTATATAGCACCCCACAGAACACCTAATTGATCCATCTAGCCTGCCTTAAAGGGATCGGGCTTCTGTTCAAGGAGTGACTTTGTTGAGCTCTTTTTTTAAGTGAACAACCGCTTTCTTAATAAATACATTCCATTCAGACGATTCGGTGACTGAGTTGGTCTGACTCAGGAAGCTCCCTCCAGAGCAAAGCAGGTTGTAAGTCAGTTTCAAGTCTGCCTTTCTGCTAGAAAACTCACTATACGCCACATCACTTTTGACTTAGCAAAGAAAGACAAGCTATGAACTACCGCTGCCCCTCTATAAGTAAAAGTCTCTCCTTTAGCTATAATTTAAGGAAATTGAAAGAAGCAAAAAAGGATCAAAGGTGGTTGTTAGCATCAAAAAGATCCGTCATCTACGATATAATGGGAGTTCGGACTTGGAGAACGAGCTCTTGCTGTGGGAGAAGAAAGCGGGTGCGTGTGGGTTGTCCTATCGGTAAGGATATACTTATAGGAGAAGTAGTATATAACCCTAGGCACCATGATTTGTTCGACCAAGTCGGCCAGCCTTTCGGGATTAATATTGTCTTTTACATGGGCCTTTTGCAAAACTTCAATCATTTGTTCTTGGTGATGTTCCAAGGTTATCAATAGATCAACAATTGAGATCTACACGGGGATCTTTTTTAGTAGTTCCGCCACATTCTACTCTGGCTTCTTGAGAGCCTTGTGAAATGCCTCTCTTGTTGGGTCTTTCTCTACTGCTTTCTCATTTCCTTGGTCCTGTCGTGGTTCTCAAATGGTCAGGTTTGAAGCATCGTCCCCACCTAGTCATATTTCATATCTTAACACATTCTTTACCCTATTTCTTCTCCACTTTCAATGCTATCATCCTGCTTTCATATGTCCAAGACACCTTTGTTTGAAAAGCCTTACTTTCCCTTACTTATATAAAATAGTGGGCTTAAGATAACGATAAGGGATAGTAATGGTGGCTGGTGCGGGCCTTGGTTGATGGTTGACATGGATTGAGATGGGTTGGTTGAGCACGGATTTTTGGTTTTGTAAATTTCTATGGTCTGGCTGAAGGTTATTTGAAAATTCTTCACTGCGCTGGCTTATGCTTACTTCTATGGGGTCTGTTTTTCATTGAATTGAATTTCAGAGCTCCCACGTTGCTAGCTAAAGAATGAAAAAAGCGCTACTGAACGAGAGCGAGTGAAGTACTTATGCCCCTTTAAAGATAGGGGTGAGCCAAAGAGCCAGAGAATCTCATGCAAGAACAAGCGTAGGCCTGTACCGCGCCCTTCACCTAGTAAGAAGTGCTTTCCTTGGTGAAGTGAGGAAGCACAGTTGCGCGCCTCTCCATAGCCCCTTTATACTCTATAGGCTATTAATACCAAGTGCAAGCGCCTGATTTAGAAGCTTGCTGTATAATTTCATAAAGAAAGAAAAGTGTATGAACCTCAGCGAGTCAGAATTTCAAACTAGGCTCCTGTGACGCCTGAGGTTCTATCATACACTTTTTAATTGTTGCATCCACTACTTGCGCATTTATTCTGTGCATTGCTTGTTGCTTTCAGTGATTACTATTCATCATATTTTTCAACTGCGTATTTACTTCGAATTAACATTTTTCTTAAATCATATTAATTGTTTTAAGAATGGAAAAAATGTGCATTTGAGAAATTAGGGTTGGGAGCATCCGTTTAGAAAATGTTTTATTGAATATAGTGAATAGTGTTACGTAGTCTAACTATATAATTTTAGCTAGCTAATATATATTGCACTTTTGAACTTAATTTAAGCTAGCATGACTCATATTATGACCAACATACTCACACTAAAATAACACAACTTATAATATATATGCTCAACACAACACCAAAGCTCATAAGTTGACTCAAACTGTATGAGGTCAAGTCACTTCACAACAAGATTTTCTTGAAGAGGAGACTCTATACCCTTTGAAAGAGTGAGTCCACATCGGTGATAGATCATATCAATACCTTAAATATGTTATTCTCTCAATTGACTACAATTGGGCATAAAATAGCGGAGCTTGAACGTGCGGAAATTCTACTTCAAAGTATACCTGATTCGTATGATCACTCATCATTAGTTACACTAATAATGTTCTTTCAGATTTTGTTATTTTTGATGATGTTGCAGCCGCTATTTTGGAAGATGAATCTAGGCGCAAAAGTAAGGAAAATAGGATCGAAAGTTCACAACAAGCAGAGGCGTTATCAATGCTGAGAGGCAGATCAACGGAATGTGGCTCGAGTGGGAGCAACAACCATGGTAGGTCAAAGTCAAGGAGTAAAAAAAATATCAAATGCTACAATTGTGGCAAAAGGCACTTCAAGAAGGATTGTCGAAGCAATAAAAGGAATCCCGAGGTGACAAATTCTCAGGGATGTGTGGCGACTGCATCAGATGATAGAGATATTTTATACAGCGAAGCAGTAACTGTATCAGAAGGCAGAAAAGAGCTCATTGATGTTTGGATAATGGATTCAGGAGCAACATGACATATGACTTCTTGTAGAGAATGGTTCCACACCTGTGAACCTGCCTCTGAAGGATATGTGTACACGGGTAATGATCATGCCTTAGAGATTGCTGGCATCGGTACCGTCAAAATTAAAATGTATGATAGTACCATTCGCACCATTTAAGGGGTACAACACGTGAAGGGCTTGAAGAATAACTTATTGTCCATTGGACAATTGGATGACCTTGGCTGCAAGACCCATATCGAGGATGGGATCATGAAGGTCGTCAAAGAAGCGCTTGTGGTAATCAAGGCAGAAAAGATCAGGGTATATCTATTCATGCTTTTGGGTGATACGTTGCAGGAGGCAAATGTATTAGTTGCATCAGCCGGTCAAGAAGAATCAACTATAATGTGGCATCGCAGATTAGGCCACATGACAAAACGAGGCTTGAAGATTCTCGCTAAACGAAATCTCCTACCCGGGTTCAAGACGGTAAACTTACCCTTCTGTGAGCACTGTGTTACCAGTAAACAAATAGATTGAAATTTGGGAGATCTACTGCCAGAAGCAAACTCATTCTAGACTTGATCTATTCAAACATTTGGGAATCACCGATTTTATCCCTAAGAGGAGCCAAATACTTTGTATCATTTATTGATGATTACTCCAGGAGACTGTGGGTGTATCCAATCAAGAACAAGTTATATATGTTTCCAATATTCAAAACATTCAAAGAGCTGGTGGAACTTGAATCCGGGAAAAGGATCAAGTGTTTGAGGATGGACAACAGAGGATAATACACTGTCGGGAGCTTCTTGGCATTTTGCAAACAATAGGGTATTCAAAGGCAGTTTACTGTTGCACATACACCTCAGCAAAATGATGTAGCGTAGCGGATGAACAGAACTCTTCTTGAAATGATAAGAGCTATGTTGAAAACTGCAGGTTTAGCCAAATTATTTTGGGCAGAAGCAGCTAGAACTGCCTGTTACGTGATAAACCGGTCACCGTGGATTAAAGACACCAATGGAAATGTGGACCGGAAAACCCGTAGATTATTCTACCTTGCACGTATTTGGATGTCCGGCATATGTGATTTATGGTCCCCAAGAAAGAACAAAGCTGGATCCAAAATCTTGGAAATGTATATTCTTGGGAAATGCTGATGGTATTAAGGGGTATCGCCTGTGGGATTCCACTGCCCACAAAGTTGTCATTAGTAGAGATGTGATATTTGTAAAAGATAAACTGCAAAGTGAAGACGACAGCAACACTTCAAAGGAGTCTGCTACAATACAAATTGAAGATAAGTCAGAACAAAGAGATGCTTTTTCTGAAGCTGCACCGGAGCACGAGGAACAAGAACCATATGATGCTGAGGTTACATAAGTCCGACGTTCATTGCGTCAGACAACAAGACCAACTTGGTATTCAGATTTTGTCATGGCGAGCAATGCTGCATACTGTCTTCTAACGGAGGATGGTGAGCCATCTACCTTTCACGAGGCTATAAAAAGACCCGATGTTGCTCTGTGGATGACAACAATGCAGGAAGAAATTGAAGCTCTACATAGAACCAAGATGTGGGAGCTTGTTCTACTACCACCTGGACAAAAAGCCATTGTTAACAAATGGATCTGCAAGATCAAGCGAGATGGCAATGACCAAGTGGAGCGATATTGTACAAGACTGGTGGTGAAATGATATGCTCAGAAAGAAGGAATTGACTTCAACGAGATATTTTCTCTTGTGGTAAGACTTACAATTATCATAGTAGTCTTGGCCAGGTGTGCTGTGTTTGACTTACATCTAGAACAGTTAGATGTAAAGACGATTTTTCTTCATGGTGAGATTGAAGAAGAGATTTATATGCTCAAACCAGAAGGTTTTGTTGAGAAAGGAAAAGAAAACTTGGTTTGTAGGTTGACCAAATCTCTGTAGGGTCTAAAGTAGGCACCAAGGTGTTGGTACAAGAGATTTGATTCCTTCATGATTAGTCTCAGGTACAATAGACTCAATTCAGACCATTGTACGTACTACAAGTGGTTTGGCAATGATGATTTTATCATTCTACTGTTGTACGTGGACGACATGCTGGTAGTAGGCCCCAGCAAAGATCGAGTCCAATAATTGAAGGCACAGTTGGCTGGGGAGTTTGATATGAAGGATTTGGGACCAGCAAATAAGATTTTAGGGATGCAAATTCACCGAGACAGAGAAGGCAGGAATGTATGGATTTCCTAGAAGAACTACTTGAAGAAAATCTTGCGGCGCTTCAATATGCAAGATTGTAAGGAAATCTCGACCCCACTTCCTGTCAGTTACAAATTATCCTCAAGTATGTGCCCTAGCACTGAAACGAAAAGGATAGAAGTGTCTCGAGTACCGTATGCATCAGCAGTGGGAAGTCTTATGTTCACTATGATATACACGAGACCAGATATTGCTCAAGCAGTTGGTGCGGTCAGTTGGTTCATGGCGAATCCTGGTAGAGAGCATTGGAATGTTGTTAAGAGGATCCTAAGATACATTAAAGGGACCTCGGATGTTGCGTTATGTTTCGGAGGATCAGAATTTACTGTTAAGGGTTTTGTTAATTCATATTTTACAGGTGATGCCGATAAACGGAAGTCCACTATAGGCTACATGTTTACACTTGCAAAAGGCGTAGTAAGTTGGATATCTAAGTTACAGATTGTTGTGGCTTTATCTACAATAGAGGCTAAATACATGGCAACTACACAAGACTGTAAAGAAGCAATCTGAATTAAACGGTTAATGGAGGAAATCGGGCACAAACAAGAGAAAATTCTCTTGTATTGTGACAGTTAGAGTATCTTGCACATTGCAAGGAATCCAGTTTTTCATTCCAGGACGAAACACATAGGTGTTCAATATCACTTGGTTCGTGAAGTGGTAGAGGAAGGAAGTGTGGATATGCAAAATATTCACACCAACGAGAACCTAGTAGATGTCATGACAAAGCCAATCAACGTTGACAAGTTTGTTTGGAGTAGATCCTCTTATGGCTTAACAAAGACTTAAGCAACATGGAATTGGCAAGTATGAAAAGATTTGAAGAGTCACCAAAGTGATCTTTAAGTGGGAAAATGTGAGTTGTAAAGCTCACTTTGTTGACAAAAAAAAAAAAAGAACAGACAAAAAGGAAAGAGAATGATGGTGATATTGATGGGTGGCAGGGAAAGTCACAAAGCAAATCTCTGCAAATGAAATTGTCAAAGAATGCATGCACAGGTTTGAAGAAATGAAATGAAGGCACATGCGTGGGAAGAATTTTGCTGCAAATGGTTTGAATTTTGGTGTAGAATGTGTCTATAAATAGAGGCTCATTCTTCACCATTTATGCACCACCAAGCATAGCAAATCAAAGAGAAAAATTATAAGTTTTCTTCTGAGTATTTTCACTTCCTCTTTGTTGTTCTATATTTGTGAGTGAGAGTTAGTTTCTTCTATTATTTGAGAGAGATGTATTGTTCTCTCCTTATGTTAGAGAAAATGTTATTGTAAAATACTACATATAATAGTGAAATCCTCCATTACTTGCCCGTGATTTTTCTCTCGATTTGTTTGAGGGTTTTCCACGTAAATCTTGTGTCTCTACTTTCTCTGTTCTCATTCATATTTTAGCTGCATGATACTGCTTGTGTAACACCCCGATCCCTCTCGAGTCCAGAAGTTCTATTAATCAATCTAATTTCAACCCAATTCCAAACCTGGGCATAATTTTTAGGGAAAACGGACGGAGACTCCCCTGTTTTTAGGCAAAATGCAAACCTGTAATAGCATATAAGTGGACCAGCACCGTGTCCAATCATTCACAATTCCTCAAGGCCATATGAGCCTCGGTTCCCAACAATTAAACACAACAAATGTATACTTCCAAGTACCAAGACCATTCCAACTCTTTCCTTTAGACAATTACATATATGCATTGAAGTTAAACTGTACTAACTGAATACATAAACTAACTTATCACACCACTTCAATAACCTAGTTAAACTTAAATTACATTCCTTTTAACACTAAATACATACAATACATGAAAACATACATCTTTACATCTTTGCATCTTTCTACCACTCAGCCACATAACACGCAAGACAACTCTTCAAGTACGATCTATCACATAACCACGAACTTGTCAGCTAACACCGCATTTTCCTAAAATATGGTGGTGAGGAGTGAGTATACACAACACGTATACTCAGTGAGAACAGAACAGAAATCGAGGTGGAGAAAAAAAAGATCATGCAATGCAAATAAAACAGTTAAGCAACATAACCGACAAGTAAAGCAATCAATATAAACAACAAAATAATAAACAATTAATAAAAGTATTAACACAACCATTGAAAGCTATACCGCACTTTGAAGGCTATGGTTCACTCATACGAGCCATGTACTATTTCACGAGCGATACATCAATCTCGAGCTTGATGTTCACAACGATGACAATAAACGCGCAACCACCTTATAACTTCCACTGGGTGTACTCTGGATGTACCCCGACACATCTACGACCTAAATCTCTTAGGGTGGCACCCCTAGCGTGAATGGGAATAGGACACGGAGCTAGAGCAAACCAACCCTGGCAGCCCGAGACTGCCCAGAGAGGCCCATCACTCATGCGCCTGATACTATGCAATGCAATACGAGATACAAGCAATAAACAAGCGATAACACGAAAGTGCAGATTAGTGGCAATATATGAGATATCAAGCATTTACATTCAATATTAGCATTCAATTAACTTTTCAAGCATGATTATCATTAACATCAACAAGAATATCAATTAAACAAGTAATAGCAGTTCAAACATGAAAACGACAAATATTACTATTCAATCTATAACTTCCAAAGGCAATTACGAGCAAACGAGCTACAGGATTTGGAAACCAATTTCATTACCTTTACTTAGGCACTACAAGGCACATTTATGTGTCACGAAACTTCACTTCTCACCCGAAACTTGAAAGTCTACTTACAGCGTTTGAACTACACCTATGCTAACCGGTCGCTCAATCAACGCCACAATAGCGCCAAAAGTGCTTCCATGCCCTCAATAACAAAACTCCCAACTCAATTCGAGCACGGTCAACTCTTGGTCAAACGACCCTTTTATGTTTATTTGTCTAATTTCCAATTTTAACAAAGGTCGGTCCGTTTTTATTGTACATTTGATCTTTCTAGCATTAATGGTACCGAACCAAATCAATAAAACGCGATTCGGATCAAAAATCCAAAAATCTATGGTTTTACTATTCAAAAACACTATGCATTATTTTTCTCCAATTTCAATTTGCGTTTCTAGCCGTAAAAATTGCTAAATAACTAACAAGCAATGCTCTACGATCCCTAAAGAGACAATTCCAAGAAATTTCAGGCATTATAACGCATTAAATATCTAATCTAAGAAATTAAATAAAAAATCAAATTTAAATAAAAATGCACAAAAATGTGAAAACCCTCACAGAGATTGAAGAGGAAGCCTTGCAAGGACCCGAGCCACGATCACCAAGCAATTCCACGCAAGATTTTAGCTTAAAAATGCAAAACAATCTTTTTTTTCTTTTTTCCTTGAGTTTCAGCCATGGTACCTTTTTTTTCAAGCTTTTGCTTTGTTTGTTTTTTTTATGCTATTTTATGCTATAAAAGATGACAAATTAAGTCAAAGGTCAATAGTCATGGTCAATGTTAGCTATTTGTAGGCATTTAATTAAAACAAGGCATAAAACTACAATCCTACTAAAACTAACAACTAAAATACTAAAAAACTAAAATGCTAAATACTATAAATACTATTTGTTGAGGACTAGAAATCATTTTCTAGCTTTCACTCCTGACATGCAATACACTTTGCGACAACGAACGAATAACATTTAAATATCATGGAATATATGAAAAATATAATTTTCAGAAAAAAGAAACAGAAAAATTTCATGTTCCGGGCTCGGGTATTACACAAAGTCACTTTTCTCATTTAATTGAAAACCGAGTAATTAAATGCAAGAAAATAAAATCGACTAATATATATAATAAAAATAATTAACATTCGCTTAAAATAGTTAATGTTGGTATTATTTGAATACTTTTTTAAAAAAAGAAATATGAAAATAGTGCAAAATGGATGATTTAACTAATTAAACACTTAGTTAAATACAATTAAATGCTATTAAATGCGTGCCGGGTTCGGGGTATTACAGTTTGTCCCTAACCATTCCGCTGCGCCGATACCCAACAATCGCATGGGATAATAGAACGCTTCTTCTTTGCACAAATAGTGCTATACAAAAGTTTTTGGTTGATTTCGACTATCATGATTGTTTTGGCTCCGATGTTGATGTATGGGTTCAACTTGCTGCAGAGAGAAAGGTGGGAGATCTGAATTTACACTTGCGTGGCTCTTCTTATACTTTGCCTCAATCTGTATGTTGCAACTCGTCTTTGATAAGTTTGAGCATGTACAATTGCAATGTTCCGCCCAAGGGAAGTTTGAGTTGGAAAGCCCTTAAAAGTTTAACAATGGCGTTTGTCGAATTAAATGACGAAACTATTTCTAAGATATTATCTGGCAGTCCCAGGCTGGAATACTTGAACATTCATGCTTGTAAGGGCATCAATCATTTAGACATCAACTCCAAGTGTGTGAGGGAAATGGTAATATATTGCTGGTTTGATGAACCTCTGTTGGAAATTTCAGCACCTGACCTCCAATATTTGCACATTTTGGGGCCTTTAAGCAGAAAAATTCGACTGACGAGCGTCTCATCTCATCTTCTTGAAGCTGAGGTCAACATTTCACTTAACATTGACGATGAATCTGACGAGCGATGTAGTTATTTCATAGAGCTTCTTGAAAGCCTACATGAACTTGAATTGGGGCATCAAAGCATTCAGGTGGGTGTTTCCTTTTTAATTCATATCAATATTCATGCTCTATTTATGTTACCTATAATGGTGTAAAATGTCAAAATTATATGTATAAGGTGGAGGCCATTAGTTGTATGGCATCATCGTCTGATGAAGTTACATATTACGCTTGTTGATATTCATCTTGTTCTACATTGTCAACAATGGTTTACTAAAGTGACTTTGCACACATAGCAGAGCGGCTCTATTAAGTAGATTTTATAATTTGCATAATCTTTAAAAGTTTGTGTTAATAATATATACAATAAGCTTTGCCTCATCCACGTGCTTGCTTGTTCTTCTTGCTGGAATCCATAAATGTCAGGCTGCGTTATTATTGGAGGCAAAAGGTCTGCTATCACCATTATCTCGTCTTACATGCCTGAAGCTGAATGCAAACATTGACAAAGAGGATGTACCTGGCATTATAAGCCTGCTGAAATGTTCACTAAAACTAGAGACCTTAGTCGTGAACAGGATGCGTGATGACTCAGGGGTAAACTCTACTAAACACCTCACCTCGTTCAGTTTGTTGCTTGTATTAATTAGTGTTAAATTTTTGGGGAAAACATCTTGTCAACAAAATTCTTAATTTTCCATTAATTTTGTAGATTTATAGATTTTACAACCTATGTGAGTGACTTTGATTTGTACTTGATGTAGTCTCTGACCAGTTCTAACTTTTCCAAGCAACTATTGGAGGTCCAGAACAACGGTCGAGAAATTTCCCCTTCTTCATCTTAGCACTGTGAAGTTCTTTGGCTTTAAGAATTTAGGAGATGTTGATGAATTCACTCATACACTGGTACAAGTTCTGCTGGAAAACGCTGAGCTTCTTGGAAGGGTAGTTATCAATGTGGGAGAATACCAAATGTCCATCGTGTTGCATGGCGTTGAGTACGGATAAAAAAAAATCGAAATCTCGATGGTACTTTTGTCATATCGAGCTAATATACTCTTAAAGTCAATTCATATTTTTTTTTCTTTTTCTCTTTCTTGTTTGCTTTGTTTTAGTGGATCCTAGTTTGTTAAATGGATTATGTACCACAACTTACTTGTGGAACCCTGCTTAATTTTCTGTTTATTGTATGAACTTTTTCAACTTATTGTATTTTCTTGTTCTTTCTCTTATAGTTTTTTAAGTTCCTTGTCAAAATTTTAAATTAGTTAGAATTCAGTTTTTCAAAAAATGATTGGTCTTTAGACAACTGAATGAAACCTGATATGCACTTGAAGTCGTTTTATGATTTATTGACGAGGTTGAATGGTGGAAGACAACTTGGGGTCCTATGCGATCTAATAAGTTAAGCAATCAGAAATTTTTTGTGAGGTTGAATGGTAGAAATCTTTCAACGATTTATCGACGAGTTGTTGTTAAGTTTTTGAGTTTGATATTCCCCCTATGATTCTCGCTTGACCGAGATGGATTAAAGAGAATGAATTAATTGCATTAGTATATACTATGGGTTCGTATAAATTGTACTTTATCATTAGTTGGATAATTACGATGTACCCTCGTAATTTGTGGAAAATAATTAAATTAGAAGAGTTATAATTAAATATTATTTATATTAATATTTTTTCGCTGACAATTAATTATGAACCCAAGAGATCACACACAAAAGGGATCTGAAAATTAATTAGTGAAATAATAAATTAAATATTGGAGTATCCAATTATTTAAGTGGATTTAAGATGGGTCAGACTGGAATTTTAGTCTAATCAACTTATCAGTCTGAGGGCTCAAAAGCTAGCCCGACTGATTTTTTTTTTTATAAATAGGAAGTTACGACAGACAGTTTTGCTAGTACAAATCTTGTCTTTCAAAAGTAATAGAATTTCTCTAAAACTCTAGTTCGATTTTGTTGATTAATTCTGCTCTGAACTCATCAAATTCTATAGATTCAGCATCGTAGAGGTAACCATCTTGATCCACTTATATAAATTATGTAATAATTTATGTGTATTCTATGATTGTGTAATTAGTCAGGAACAGATACATGATAATTATTTGGCTGCGTTATTTATAAAATTTTTAAATATTATGTATGCAAACTTTTCAACTTGAATTGTACTTTATTGGTCTCACTCTTATAGTTTTCTAAGGTCCATGTCAAAATTATAAATTAGGTGCAATTCAATTCTTCAAAAACTAAAATGTGTTGTAAAAGTAAGAGAATAAGGACGAGAGTAATAGAAAGTAGAGAGATAAAAGTAATGGAGAAAAGAAAAATATTGATTTCTATTAATCCTCTCAATGTAACTTTTACCGAAGGTACACGAGAAGTTTGCTTAAACTTAGAATACAGGTCAAGTTCTGCCGGAGAATGCTGAGCTTATTGGAAGGATAGTGATCAGTGTTGGAGAATACCACGTGCTTCGTGTTGCATGATCTTTTGAACATAAATAAATTAAAATTTCTAAGTTTCAATTAAGAATATTCTTTTCATGCTGAGATTATATTCTCTTGAGAATCATTGCAGGCTCGTGTTTTCTTCCTTTTTCTCTTTCTGTTTCCTTTGTTTTAATAGATTTTGGTTTGTTAAATTGATTTTGTACTGCAACATACTTGTGGAACCATGCTTAATTTTCTGTTTATTGTATGAACTTGAATATTCTATAAATAAGTTAAAAAAACTAAAATGTGAGCTATTCTGACCACTTACCCAAAATAAAACAAATACAATGCATCTTTCCTTCCCCCAGGTTTTCTTTTCTTCTTCCCCAGCTTCTACTTAAGAAGTGTATTTATAGTTGATGTACATGAATTTGAAGCTGCAATCTATGGTTTCATAGATAACAACAACTTTGAATTTTGCTGAAACAGAGAGAAGACATTAGTCTAGTGAAGAAGAAGGAGAAGTTGTTAGAGAAAGGAACAATATATAAGAGGAATATTGGTGTACTTTCTGTTATAGTGATGGAGAAAAGGTTGAAAACAACAATCCAAGATGATCGCATCAGTGACTTACCTGATTCATTGCTACTTTGCATTTTGTCTTGTTTAAACATGAAAGAAGTAGTAAGAACTAGTATCTTGTCAAAGAGATGGCAATATATTTGGATATCTGTCCCAACACTCACCTTCGAATATATTGATAATAGTGAGGAGAAGACTGGTAAGTTTATTGCGTGGGTAAATAGAACGCTTTTGCGTCGCCAGAATACTAGTATAGAAAAGTTTAAAGTTCAGTCCAGGTACTTTCCTCATCTTGTCTCCGATGTTGATGGTTGGGCTCGGTTTGCAGCAGAGAAAAAGGTAAGAGATTTGAGTTTAGACTTCCGTTTCGAGGATTATAGACTGCCTCAGTCTGTATTGTGCAATCCGTCATTGACCAATTTGAGTTTACGCGGTTGCCGAGTGATGCCCAGGGGAGGTATAAATTGGACTTCCCTTAAAAGTTTATCAATTGCATGCGTTAAAATAAACGATGATGCCATAAGAAAGATATTATCAGGCAGTCCAATGCTGGAGTACTTGAACCTCGTTGGAAGTAGTGGCTTCCATCATATAGACATCAACTCTCACGAGAGTTTGAGGGAATTAGTATTACATTACTATAAAGACGCTAATGAATACTTGAAAATTTCAGCACCGAGACTTGAGTCCTTGCACCTTTTGGGGTGGTGGTTTACACAAATTCAGCTGGTGAACGTCTCATCTCTTTTAAGAGTTGTACTCAACTTTTCACAGTATATGGAAGACAACGATGATAGTTATGAAGAGCAATGTGGTTATATCATTGAGCTTCTTGGAAGCCTTCATCATGTAGTGGAACTTGAACTGGGGCTTCACTCCATTCGGGTAATGTAATGTTGTTTCACCTAATCTTTTAAAATATTTGCAGAATCTTTAAATTTTTATCTGCTAATCATAAATAAATTATTGGATTGTTCTTCTTGCGGCAATTAATGTATATGACAGACCCTGTTACTTTTGGAAGCAAAAGCCTTAACATCTGGTCAATTATCATGCCTTACATGCCTGAAGCTGAATGCATATATTGGCGAACGCGATCTACCTGGCATTATAAGTCTGCTGAAATCTTCACCAAATCTAGAAACATTAGTCGTGAACAGAACGCCTAATGTCAAAGACGTAAGTTTTACTAAAACTCCCGTCTTATTAAAGAGTCTTAAATTTAGTGAAATTAATACATCTCGCCAACAAAATTCTTTTTCCATTCTTTTTGTATTTGTAGCCTTGGTGGTGCCCAAAATTTTCCAATTGAGTAAAAAAATATTGGACATGTGAAAGAAGGATAGAAAACGTTCTCCTTCCTCATCTGCAGACTGTGAAGTTCTTTAGTTTTAAGAATCTGGAAGATGTTGATAAATATACACTTGAACTGGTACAATTCTTAATGTGCTGGACTTCTTGAAATGATATATTTATCGGCGTAGGAGAATATCAGAGGCTTGTCATGCCTCGTGTTGCGTGATGTCTATTTATTACGGCTCAGAAATTCCTAAAATTTTGGAGATGCTCACAGGATGATATAGTTGATTTCTTTTTTTTTTTTTTTCTTTTTCTTTTTCTTGGGTCGATGTGAATGTTTCCTTTTCGCCCCTGGATTTCTCTTCAAATTACTATGGAAATCTCTTCGTTAAAATATTGGAAAGGCTTTGCCTAATGTGAGAAAACGATCGACTACAACATCCTTGCCTAGTTGATTTCTCAAGCACTACTCCACAACAAAAGGTAAGGTATTATACACAACCAAGTCAAACTGAGGTTCAACCATTTGCTAGCTTGTGTTTTGTTGTTATTTTTCACAAATAAATGGTGGTATAGAGGAGAAAGTGTATATAATGAGGTTGTTAAATGATTTTTTAGTCTTTGAGGTTTTACATAATTCCCAAATAGAATCTTGAGGTCATCTTCCGTTCGGCAAAAATTAATAATCAACGCTTTGATTGTACTAAAAGTCTAAAAATACATTTGTAATATTTTTACAACAGAGAGAATGACTTTTTAGTTCTTGAGGTTTTACATAATTTCTAAACAGGTCCCTGAGGCCTGAAAAATATCATTTTTAGTCCTTGTCATTCTTCATCGGTTTTTTTAGCACCAAATACTACACAAATATATTACAATAACACCACAAGTCTAACAAATATATACCACGAAAGTATCTCAAAATATGCATCATCTAAATATTGAACCAAAACAAAATATTCCAAAAAACAATTAATAGTTCATCACTAGAGTAACATAATATGTAACATAAAATAAACATGCCACAACCATCCACGCAGGAACCGGACCTCCAAAATTTGCTAAATTTATCACAAATAAAACTTGTTATTATTATTATTATTATCACAAATAAAACTTGTTATTATTATTATTATTATTATGCTGGAATCCTAAGCTTTAAGCTGAAAAATTAAAAGCTCAAGAACCCCAATCACAAATTTAACATGCGATACAATTTTTTGCAATTAATCACATAAATAGAGATTTGTTGGGCCTGCCACGTGTTGTATCGTCCGAGTACAGTGTTAAGTGGAGTGGATCTTGCGCGTATAAAGTTTACAGATGAGTTATCTCTCAACAAAAATAAATGACATCCACTTTGATTATTTTTTTTAAAATCAAATAAATAGAGATTTATATTAAACAAACGAAACAATAAAAAATACCATATAAACATTAGTTAGCTTGTATTGGAAAAACCCTAAACCCTAATCTTAATATATGATGATAGAGATAAGATAAGATCGCATGATTTTTGCAAGAAATAATTTGATATGTGTTATCCGTGTCAAAAGATCAACAAAATCGCCGCATGGTTTATGCTTTACCGTCGAGCTTCGAAGGTCGGGTGGCGATGTTGAAAAGACATTAATTCTACCATTAAAAAGAAAACGAAAGTTAACGTCAAGGACTAAATAAGGTGTTTTTCAGACTTTAGGGACCAATTTTAGAATTATACAAGATCTTAAGGACTAAAAAGTTATTCTCCAACTAAAATAAACCAAAATGGATTAAAATCCAGAAAACAAGAGGAACTATAGCTTGAACTTTTTAAAATTGAATTTTATAGTTCTTACTCTTATAAGTGACTATTGATATATTAGAATTCGGTTAGGAATGAAATGATATTCTTGATTTTTTTTTCTTCTTGATTTCATATTTTGTATGAACTAATGAATTTGAAAATTTCATATTCTGATGGAGAATGTTGAGCTTATTGGATGGATAGTGATCGATGTTGAAAAATACTAGATGTCCGTCATGCATCGTGTTGCATGATCTTTTGTATACAAATAAAAATTTCTAAATTTCAAAGATATTCTTTCCATGCGGAGTCAATATTGTCTGAGAGTCATTGCAGGCTCGTGCTTTCTTTCGTTTTCTCTCTTGTTTGCTTTGTTTTAATGGATTTTGGTTTGGTTAAATAGATTGTGTACTGCAATATCCTTGTGGGTTGAACCCTGCTTAATTTTCTATTTATTGTTCGAAATATTCTGAAAATAAATTAAAAAACTAAAATGTGAATTTATTAGAGAATTGAATGATCAAACAAATACAAAACATTTCTCCTAGTTTGCTTCCCTCCTTCGGATTCATCACCCCTAGGTATATCCGGCTTCCTTCCCCAAGGTTCTTTTCTTCTTCCCTACTTCTACTTACGTGTATTTATAGTTGATGTACATGAATATGAATCTGCAATCTATGGTTTCATAGATAATTAGATATCATAGAGGTATCACAAGTGATAAGAACTCTGAATTTTGCTGAAATAGAGAGAAGACATTAATCTAGTGAAGAAGAAGGAAAAGTTGTTAGAGAAAGGACCAATAAGAGGAATATTGGTGTTTGTTTCGTAGTTGATTGAGAAAATGAAGCGATATCAAATATGAAGGTAATTGAAGATGGTGATTTTATTTACTCAGCTTTAATCAACTGCAATGTGAGGAGGAATTACAACTAAAATTGAAAGAAAATAAGGCTATTCGAGAAGCCACTCTACAAAGTAAAGAAGAAAACAAAATAAGACTTTTAGCAAAATGATTCTCTCCTTTTTCTCATCTAATGAGCTGCTTATATAATATGTTGAGGATGTAATCTCCCAAGCAGTTACACAACATTCTTTAGGTGTGAAGGTGTGTGCTTGGTGCAATCACTCCTTTTGTGCCCCAGGTTTGTTATGCCTTCTTTGCCAATAGCATGTGATTGTGGCATCATTGTTACATTACCCTCCCTTCGAACAAGAACCTTGTCCTCAAGGTTTAGATCCGGGTAGGTCGTTTTGAGTTCAAGTTGAAACAATCCATCATTCGTCATTGCAGACAAAGCCAGAGAAAACAACAAACCTATCTTCTCCATCATAGTTCGCACTTTGGCCACCTTGTGCCACATTGAAGCAATATCGTATATATTAGCAAGCAGTACATAGATATGATGGATACTATTTCTCTGCTGCTTTCGCTGCCAAATCAACTTTAACTCAACTTTTACTGCTCTCAATGTATTGTACAATTCCTCATTACCGTCAGATGATGTTTTATTGAATTTTTTCCCATCAATTACTGCATCCTCTTCAAGCGTCGTAAATGTAGCTCGTGAAACCCTAATCCTACCCTTTTGTCTCACTGTCAAATAAACCCACCACAGAATCTACCAAGGGAGATTTGTCCACTCATCAAACAACTCGTTCTCAACATTAAAACCTCTACACTTGACATACGCACCCATAAATACAGTCCACAACACTAAACTTTTCTCAATCATTTCAGCAAACACCTTCATCGCATACTTCATTTCTCCAAAGTTGCCATACATATCAACTGAAAAAGATGCCACGTTGAATGCTACAATAGAAATTCAGATATTGAAAAATAGATTGTTACAATCTCATACATAGATTTAGTGATACAATCAGAGTTTAAATACTACAACTAAGTTACATTTGTCAAACCTAATAAATGCATCACACTGCTCTAGGCATCACACTGCTCAAGACTGATTGTGCACACTATTCAAGAAATATTACAGCTATTGCAGCTGTATTCTTTAGATATTTTAACACTCTCCCTCAAGTAAGGGCGAAGATATTGACGAGCCCGAGTTTGCTAAGACTTGATGGGAGAGGTGACGGTCCAAGTGACTTGGAAAACATGTCTCCCGCCTGCTCAGATGATGTAACAAAGCAATGTGTGATAACCCCTGAGCGAACTTTCTCCCGAATAAAATGGATATCAACCTCAATCTGTTTTGTCCTCTCATGAAGGACTGAGTCAGAGGACAACATAATGGCAAATTTATTATCACAGAACAGGGTGGATGAGTCGGTCAACGGTAACCCTAACTCAGACAGAAGAGAGCGTAACCAAAGTAGTTCACATGTTCCTTGGGCCATAGCACGGTACTCAGCTTCTGCAGAAGATCGTGAGACAACTGCTTGCTTCTTACTTTTCCATGAGATAAGGTGATTGCCACAGAAGGTGCATATCCCTGAGGTAGAACGCCTATCATTCTTTGACCCTGCATAATCCGCATCAGTGTAACATGACAATCCTTTTTGTACACCCGTTGCATAAAAGATTCCAAGTCCAGGAGAAGATTTAAGATACTGAAGGATATGATAGACAGCATTCAGATAAGAGGTATGAGGTGCATGCATGAATTGGCTTCCAATACTAACTGCATATGTAAGGTCTGGCCTTGTGTTAGTCAAATAGATAAGACGTCCCACAAGTCTTTGATATACTGATGGCTCAGCTAACAATTCTCCTGATTCCCCTGTTAACTTAAGATTGGGGTCCATAGGTGTCGTGGCAAGTCGACAACCTAGCATGCCTGTATCTTGGAGAAGATCCAATGCATATTCTCTGGGATAAAGATATACCATGGCGATTTCGAGCCACCTCAATACCCAAAAAATATCGAATCTTACGCAAATCCTTTATGTCAAACATCATCCCAAGGTCACGTTTTACTTGAACAATTCCATGAGTGTCATCTCCAGTAATGATAATATCATCCACGTAAACTGCTATAACAATGTATCGACCTTGAGGATGGCGTCGAACAAAGCATGTATGATCCGAGTTACACCTAATAAACCCTATAGTAAGAACCACCTCACTGAAGCGGTTGAACCAAGCACGAGGGGATTGTTTAAGCCCATAAAGGGATTTGCGAAGACAACACACTTTCCCTGAATACTCCCCATGAGCCCGAAAACCTGGTGGAGGATCCATGTGGATAGTCTCAGAGAGATCACTATTAAGGAATGCATTTTTGACATCCAACTGGTGGAGATGCCAAGAATTTGAGGCAGCCAAAAAGATAATAAGCCTGACTGTAGTTAATTTGGCGATAGGAGAAAATGTGGCACCAAAGTCTTTGCCTGGTACCTGAGTAAACCCTTTAGCGACAAAACGTGCCTTATATCGATCAATGGTGCCATCTGCAAGATACTTTACATTAAACACCCACTTACAATCAACAGTCTTTTCACCAACCGGAAGATCAACAAGCTTCTACGTTTGATTTTGCTGGAGGGCATCCATTTCCACTTTCATAGCAGCCACCCATAAAGGATTCTGTAGGGCCTCCGGAACTGAGCGAGGGATAAAGACCGAATCAACCTTACTAACAAAAGTTTTATACTGATCGGAGAGACCCTGAAATGACACAAACTTGGCAATAGGATGATGAGTACTATTGGAAAGTAAGTAACGGGAAGGGAGGCATCGGTCACGAGTGGGATAACGGGAAGGTTTAGGGACCAAGGGAGAATGAGGGTTACCTGAATTCGGAGAAGAATCGGGCAGGAGAACGGGAGCACGAGGGCGCCGGGAATACACCTACAAGGGAGCTGGAGAAGAGACAAGGGGAAAAACATCATTGGGGCTCGACAAGGGTACAAGAGACAGTGGAGATATATCAGGAAGAGGAACATGGCGAGGAAGACAGGGGGGTTCCTCCGCAGAGGACACTGCTGGAGAATGCTCTAAGGGTAGGGAAGGAATAAAGAAGAAATGTACAGTCTCAAGGAATGTAACATCCATCGAGTGGTGGAAGTGACAACTCACTAGATCATAGCACCGATAGCCTTTCGACAGGGAAGAGTACCCAAAAATGATACAACGGATAGCTTTATAATCTAACTTAGTACGAGTAGGGCTGCGATTTTGAACAAAACATGTACAACCAAAAACTCGTGGGAGAATATGAAAGAGGACAATATTTGGCTTGAGAATGTGCAGGGGTGGTTGACCTTTGAGGGTACGACTAAGGGTGTGATTGATAATGTATGTAGCGGTGAGGACAACGAGGTGCCAGAAATATCGAGGTACATTCATACCAGATAAAAGACATCGAACTGTAGACATAATGTGGTGATTTTTCTGTTCTGCCACACCATTATGTTTAGGTGTGTAAGGACAAGTAAGCTGCTGAAGAATGCCTTTTTTTATTAAGTTCAGCCCGAAAATCATTTGTTAGATATTCTCTACCATTATCAGACTGAATATTGTGGACAACAATGTGGAATTGGGTTTTGACCATTTGAAGGAAGTGAGTGAAATGAGTGAAGACTTCATATTTTTTTTTATCAGGTAGACCCAAGTAGAACGACTATAATCATCTATAAATGTAACATAGTAGCGATGGTGAGAAAGGGCCGTGATAGGAGATGGACCCCAAATCAGAGTGAACAAGGTCAAAGGCACATGGAGCCCGATGCATGCGAGAAATATAAGTAGTGCGAGTATGCTTTGACAATTCACAAGTCACACAATGAAACTTAAAATCCTTGCATACTTTATTAAAAGATGGAAATAACCAACATAAATATTGAAAGTTTGCATGTCCTAAACGGGCATACCACAAATCTAAGTTTTGAATAGAGCGAACAGGAGTATCAAAAATTGGAGACACAGAAGCTTGTAGACTGGACAAGGGTACAATAGAGGTTAGAGGTTCGCCGAAGTAGTAAAGTCCATCGTGCTCATACCCCCTGCCAAAAATCTTCTTCGAATTCAGGTCCTACAAGAAACAACTGTTAGGTGAGAAGACAACAGCACAGTGAAGACTCTTGGCAAGACGACTAACTGACAATAGATTATAAGGAAAGTTGGGGACATAGTAAACATAGTGAAGAGTGATATCTGAGGATAAACATGCATCTCCTTGACAACGGATAGGAACAGACGTTCTATCGACAATTTGAACTGATTGATTTACGGAACTGATAGGAGAAGAAAAAATGGAGAGTTCACCAGTCATATGATTATTGGCCCCGAAATCCAGAATCCAAGACGGTTGACCTGACTTACAATGAAAGGCGGTAGGAGTACCCATAGCAAGGGCAGCCGTGGGGCTAGATGATGAAATGAGGCCCAAGTGAAGTTGAAGTTGAGCAATCTGAGCCTGAAGTTGACTATAATTTGGTTGGGGAGAAACTAGTTATGTTGAGGCTGAAAGGGATGCCAATTCGGCTACAGCTCCAATACAAGGACCTCCTTTCTTTTGTCCACCACCACGGTTTCTAGAATATTGTTGTTTTAATTCAGGATGAAGAGTGAAACATCGATCAATAAGGTGACCAGGTTTTTGACGATGTTGGTAATACGAACGAGTACCTGTTTTCCAAGAACCTGAAGGAGCAGCAAATGCCATGTGATCCTGAACAGACTGAGTGGGTTCGGGTGCAAGAAGAAGACGCCTTCGATCATCACCATCCACAATTACGAATACCTCATACAGAGAAGGTAAATGAGATGTATTTAAAATCTGAGCCTGAAGATTCTCGAACTCAGGCTTGAGACCCATCAAGAACTGATAAGTTCAACAATGACCTAGACGTTTAGTCTCAACCTTAAAATCATTCGGGGAAGTCACTCAAAGGCTCATATTGAGCTAGCTCTTCCCATCTAGTTTGGAGATACCCAAAAAAATCCACAATAGGGAATCCCAAAGTCGTCTGAGAAACATGAAAAATTTCATGATAAAGCTCGAAGATTCGAGAATCATGACGTGTATGGGCATACATCTTTGTCAGGGAACTCCACAGAGCATGAACTGTCTCGTGATACATAAACATATTATAGATTCGGTCCTCCATAGAATTGAACATCCAACCCAAGATAACACAATTATTTGTATGCCATTGAGCAAAAAAAGGATTTGTTTCTTTCGGCTTAGGCTACGAACCTAAAACCCATCCAATTTTACATTTTTCGCCACGATAAAGCCAGAACGAACGAGACCAAGCATGAAATTTTTTTCCATTTAATAACATACTTGTGACTCGATGTGCGGGTATATTAGGCTCACAAGATAAGTCTATACGTGAGGTAATAGTTGATTGACTGGTCTCTTCTGTGCCCTTAGATTGAGTGAGTTGTTCTTTTTCTGATTCCATAGATAATATATCTAACTTGGTTCAAAATAGTAATAACAACCCAACTATTCCACAGAAGCAAATAAGACAATGAAATTAAAAAGAAATTGATACTTATCAGAATAGAGAAGAACTCTAGCAGATAAAGATAAGAGAAGCACGCTAGTTGATGAGGATACTGGATACTTGGCTTTGAAGGCTCTGATGGAGAGAATATATGGGCTTAATCATATATCACATGACCAGATCAACCAAATCATAGCTACACATACAAGTCTCTGTAAGAATATAACCAATTTTCCAGAAACGTCTTAACAACAATCAAGTAGAAAGACAACACTACTCGTTATAACAATTCAATATAACACTTACAAGATAATTGTCCCACCGTACGCTCTCAAGATTAGAGCTTCAATGGCTTCTGGACTTACAAGAAGAATACAAGAAAGAAAGACTAACTTAGGATTGTGTTTGGAGTTGTGTTGTGGATGAAAATGATGAACTAATGCATGCCTATTTATAGAATTCAGTTAGCCCGCCATATGAGACTTTCCTATCAAACATTTCAATCTTGGTTGGCTTTACCAACCATGTTCAAAGTATTAGCCACCCATATTTATCACATGGGTGGCTACAATTAACCACATGGGTGGCTAGCATCCAAGTTAACTTCTAGGAAGTTTCCTTTGGTCAAATTGGCTAACTTTAGCATTGTATCATCCCGACGTCATCTTAGGTAATTCCAAATTTTCGAACTTTTTTCTTGTAGCCATCGCGATCTCTTTTGACTTCATCGACGTTTAAGTCAGAATCATTAATTTATGCTACCATATAATTAACGATACTTATTATGAAGAGGTGGATGTTGACATATATCAACACCCCCCCTCAATGTTCACCTCATGTTGACTAAGCTATTGGGCCAACACCCAATGTTTGAAGATGTTTGCTCTATCGGAAGCTCTCTAACGCTTTAGTGAAGATATCTACACAATTATCTTCTGTAGGGCAGCACTCTATGTAGATTTGACCTTCCTCTATCAGTTCCTTCACATAGTGATTTTGAATCTTTATGTGTTTTGTTCTAGCATGAAATACCAGATTCTTTGACATGGCTATACAACTCTGACTGTCACATTTCATCATTATTGCTTCCTCTATTGGAATGCCAATATCAGTCATGATGCGTCGTAGCCAAACAGCTTCACAGGATGCTACACAAGCAGCCTTGTATTCTGCCTCCGTTGATGAAAGTGCAACGGTGGGTTGCTTCTTACTAGCCCATGAGATGACTCCACCACCGAATGTGAATACGTAACCTGTAACAAATTTTCTTGAGTCAATATCACCAGCCCAGTCTGAGTCACAGTACCCAGATAAAGTATCTCCAGACTTGTATGATATCCCATACTCCAACGTGCCTTTGAGATATTTGAGGATCCGCATCCCTGCTTGCCAGTGACTTTGTTTCGATTTATTTGAAAACCGACTGAGAACTCCCACAGCATAACTAATATCAGGTCTTGTGTTACAAAGGAAGATTAAACTTCCCACCAACCTTCTGTAGAGCTTGTTATCAACTTGTTCTGAAGGATCGTCAATTGATAACTTTGTATTCACTTCCATTGGGGTGACAACTGGTTTGCACTCGGACATACCAAATGCAGTCAGAAGCTCACGAACATATCGTTGCTGCGAGATGAAGATCGTATGAGGTTTTTGCCATACCTCGATTCCCAAGCAATAATGAAGAAGACCAAGATTTGTCATTTCAAATTCTTGGCTCAACCATTCTTGCGTCTTTCGAATATTATCTTCATGGTCACCAGTGATTACAAGATCATCCACATATAGGACTACAATTACCTTATTTCCTTGTTCACTTAGAACATACAAGTTGGCCTCTGATTTGCTTCTACAGAAACCATGTTGCAAGAAGAAAGAGTCTATACGTTTGTACCAAGCTCGTGGTGCTTGCTTTAACCCATATAAAGCCTTTTTCAATTTGCAGACTTTTTCTTCTTCACCTGGTATTTGGAAGCCAGGGGGTTGTGCAACGTAGACTTCTTCTTCAAGTTGCCCATTAAGAAAAGCTGACTTGACATCCATTTGATGTACAATCCATTCATAATGCGCGGCAGCTGCAACAGCTAGCCTGATTGTTGACATTTTTGCAAAGGTTTCATATACATCGAAACCTTCGACTTGCGAAAATCCTTGTGCTACAAGGCGTGCCTTGTATTTTTCAAGACTTCCATCTGCCTTGTACTTCACTTTCCAGATCCATTTGGTGCCGATAATGTTTATATTCGGTGGCTTTTCAACGATCTCCCAAGTATCATTTTTCATGATACTATCATACTTGGCTTGCATAGCTGCTCTCCAATTTGGATCTGACATGGCTTCCTCCACAGTTACCGGTTCTTTTACCGTCTTGATGATTTGGGTCATCAAAGCCATGTTTACTAGTTGTTGTCCTGATCTGTTCTACTCCTCTATTCTCTTTGATCGTCTTAGTCCATCAGGACGTGGACTATCATCAGTAATTCCTGGATTTCTTCCATCAAAGAGCTGTTGGAACCACTTCGGTTGTGGCTTCCTTGTGGGTACAACAGGTTGGTCTTCAGTCTCCTCATCATTAGAGACTTCTTCATTGTTCAACGGTCGTTGTTCAGGCACTTGGTGGATTACTTCATCAGTTGATGACGAAATGGCAGGACCGCTATCCTCCATTGAGTGTGGTCGCTCATTAAACACCACATCTCGGCTTATGATCACCTTCTTGGCCTCTACATCATAGAGTCTGTATGCTTTAGACTCTTCACTATATCCCAAGAAAATGCCCTTCTTGCTCTTGTCATCCAATTTCTTTCGATTTTCATTTGGAATGTGTACAAAACATTCACACCCAAATTTTCTTAAATGAGACACAGAAGGTTTCGTACCATAATAAGCCTCATTAGGAGTCTTATCGTTGAGTGCCCTGGTTGAGCACCGATTGAGGATGTATACCGCTGTGTTGATTGCTTCAGCCCAGAATGTGTCAGGTAGGCCAGCACCTTTCAACATGCATCGAGCCATTTCTACAATTGTTCGATTTCTTCGTTCCACAACTCCATTTTGTTGTGGTGTGTATGGAGCAGTCAATTGGCGCTTAATCCCAAGCTTGTTGCAGTAGTTGGTGAACTCTGTAGAACAGAATTCCCTCCCACGATCGGTACGAAGTTTCTTCAACTGAGTTGTGTTCTCATTTGTCATAAGTTTGTGCCACACTTTAAACTTTTCAAGAGCATCAGCCTTGTCCCGAAGGAAGTACACCCACATCTTCCTACTATAATCGTCGACTAACAGCATAAAGTAGGAATATCCTCCCAACACTGTCGTAGTCATTTTTCCGCAGAGGTCAGCATGTACCAACTCTAGAGGAGCCTTTGATCGGTTATGACTCTCTTTGGGAAATGACTGTCTATGTTGCTTGCCCAGCATACAAGCTTCACATGGTCCTTCAATTTCTTCAATTGAAGGCAAGTCGGCCACCATCTTCTTCTTTTGCAGTTCCTTTAACGCAGGATAAGAAATCTGCCAGAACCTTTCATGCCAAAGTTGACTTGTTTTGGCATCCACGACAGCAGAAAGAGAGCTGATTTCGTAAAGATTATTTTTGCGAATACCTTTACTTACGATATTTTGATCCTTGTCAAGAATCAAAGCTTCCGTCTTCTTGAACCGCACTTCTAGATCATTATTTGTAATAGCAGCTACAGATAGCAAATTTCTGGTGATCTGGGGTACAAAAAGTACGTTGGACAGCTTCTTGCTTCCTCTATCTTGAGACACGAGCGAGATGGTTCCAATGCCCTCAACGGGACACCTTGCATTATTCCCGACGACAACATTCATTGGTTCTTGTAGAGGTTTTATGGAGTCATATAACTTCTTCTTGCTGGTCATGTGTCGGGAAGCTCCACTATCTAATACCCATGCACTTGTTTGATGTACATGTGCGCTAGTACACGTTTCATCTGATACATCTGTTACAGTAAACAGATGCACTTCCGTTTCAGCTGTATTGGCAGATTCTTTATTTCTCCAATTTAGTTTTAAAGTTCCGTTCTTCTCGTAATGGATTCGTTTCCTGCAATCTTTGACAGCATGACCTTTCTTATTGTAGTAGTAGCACGATCTAGAGAACGTCTTCTTCTTTGCTTTCTTCTTTTCTTCTTGGTTACTCCTCGCCTTGGCTGTAAAGGCAGAGTCGAGTTGATTTTCTCTGCTCCTCAGCCTCATCTCCTCCTCCATCAACATGGCAGTGAATTTTTCAAACGTCAAAGGAGGAATGCGAACTTGTGTATTGAGTGCTGTCACAAGGCCGTCAAATTTTGGAGGCAACACTCTAATGCACCTTCGAGCTAGTTCCTCGGTTGATTTGGCAATACCAACTGCAGCCATTTGATCACGTAGGTTTTTCATCCTACTGATAAATGACTCAGCTGCTTCATCTTCACTTAATCTCTCAGCAGCTAACTGATTCTCCAAGTTCTGAATGTGAGTCTGGTTCCTTGTTTCATACTGATTTTTCAGTATGTTCCAAGCTTCAGATGCCTTGGTTGTGTGTTGAATAAGAGCGAGGACAGAATCTTGAACACTTGTGACAATTGCACAAAGTGCATCAGCATTTCGTCTCCTCCATTCTTTGGCAAGCTGAGGATCTGGATATGTGACCTTTTTTGTGTCATCTTCAGCACGGACTGCAACTGGTTCTGCATATGTGCCTAACACTGTATCAAGGAGTTCGTAGGAGTCCAGAACTGTAGTGATTTTGAACTTCCACAAAAGATAGTTCGTGCCATCGAGCTTTCCTTCCGTGAAGGTAGGGGGACGGATACGAATTGTCGGTACTAAACCGGAACTAGAACTGGTAGAAGAAGAACTAGCACCTTGAGTAGTCATAGTTGTTGAGCTTTACTAGACAAGATTGTTGTTAAGAGCCCCTTAAGCTCTTGATACCATGTAAGAATATAACCAATTTCCCAGAAACGTCTTAACAACAATCAAGTAGAAAGACAACACTACTCGTTATAACAATTCAATATAACACTTACAAGATAATTGTCCCACCGTGCGCTCTCAAGATTAGAGCTTTAATGGCTTCTGGACTTACAAGAAGAATACAAGAAAGAAAGACTAACTTAGGATTGTGTTTGGAGTTGTGTTGTGGATGAATATGATGAACTAATACACGCCTATTAATACAATTCAATTAGCCCGCCACATGAGACTTTCCTATCAAACATTTCAATCTTGGTTGGCTTTACCAACCATGTTCAAAGTATTAGCCACCCATATTTATCACATGGGTGGCTACAATTAACCACATGGGTGGCTAGCATCCAAGTCAACTTCTAGGAAGTTTCCTTTGGTCAAGTTGGCTAACTTTAGCATTGTATCATCCCGACGTCATCTTAGGTAATTCTAAATTTTCGAACTTCTTTCTTGTAGCCATCGCGATCTCTTTTGACCTCATCGACATTTAAGTCGGAATAATTAATTTATGCTACCATATAATTAATGATACTTATTATGAAGAGGTGGATGTTGACATATATCAACAGTCTCTTTGCCAGCTACAAGCAAGAAGGCCATTGGAGAGAAGCACCAACATCAGAGACCCTTGGAGTGTTCTGTAGTTATTTACAATCCAAAAAAAGAGTGAGAGAAGAAGATGGCTTCTCTCGATGGCAGCGACGACGACGACGACGAGATCTTGTCGGCGACGACGACGACGACGAGGGCCAGTGGCTCATGACGGCGAGACTTCGTCGAGAGTAGATAGCTTTTCTCGATGGCAGTAACGGAAGCACAAGATCGGGCTAGATCTTGCCGGCAATGATGATGTTGACGACGAGAGCTGGTGGCTTTCGACGGTGAGATTTTGCAGTGACAACGACGGCGACGGCTAGTGACGACGATGACGACGCTCACGCCGGCGATGAAAAAGAAGACGATGATGACAAGATCCGGCGATGACTCCAGATCTTGCAAGCGACTGAGATAAGTTTTTTTTTTTTTTTTTTTTAATGTGTGTTCTGTTTATCCAGCTTGAAACATTGTTGTGGCTCTAGATACCAAATAAAAATTCAGATATTGAAAAATACATTCTTACAATCTCATACATAGATTTAGTGATACAATCAGAGTTTAAATACTACAATTAAGTTACATTTGTCAAACCTAATAAATGCATCATACTGCTCAAGAGTGATTGTGCACACTACTTAAGAATTATTATAGCTATTGCAGATGTATTCCTTAGATATTTCAACAACTACTATATCACAAAACAAACTCACTGAATCGACTGTCACAGCTAGTCTATATGCTTCAATGACGTCATCATGTGAAGCTATACCACAAGGATTTATATGCTTCACAACCACACATGGAGGTTTAGTAAATTCACAAAGGCAGTTCCAAACATCATTAACAGCAAGATAATTGACATATGACATCTCCTTACCATGGTTTTGAATTACATTAACCTCACCAAGAGACTTGTTACCATACTGAAATGAACGTGAAAGCGGAGCTTGTGGAGAATGCAGAGCTTGTGGAAAATCTTGAGTACCCATGTCAGTGGTTAGTGGAGAGCTTACCGATGTGAGATGTGAAACTAAAGAGGCCCCTACATTGACAAAACCAGGAGGTTTCGTAAGTATTTTCGTTGCCGACGATGGTGTAGAAGGAGTCTGTGACATGTTTGAAGAAGTTTTCATTAAAGGAGTTGAAGGTGGTAGAGACACGGTGGATATCATCGAATCTGGTGGCATAGGTGACAGTTTGCTAATGGAATATGGGTTTTGGGATGAAGCTGGCTGGTTCATGTGTGTAGAATAATTCTGCGTTGGTTGATATTCGACTAACGTTTCTATTACTCTGCTAACAACATTCACTGGCTTCTGCTTAGGTACGTCGGTAAGCTCAATAAGATCATGAGGCAAGCATCCAAAAGTATCAAAACTTTGGGGATTTGGTGGAACACCAATTGTAGATCTAGGGGTAGATGGTGGCGATAGAGTAGTGGTGGTTAGAGAGATTTGGGGCTGAGGTGGTTCAGTGCTTGAGGGAGAGTTGTCAAGGTGGTGTTCTTGAGAAGCAAGTTGTTGAAGTAGCTGGGTTTTGTAAGCAGAGAGAGCAGATAGTTGTTTGAGTAATTCAACGTGTGTGAGCTTAGAGCCGTCGGCCACGACGGGAGAGCAATGAAAGCACCAATGAAGTGATATCAAATATGGAGGCAATTGAAGATGGTAATTTTATTTACTCAGCTTTAATCAGCTGCAATGTGAGGAGGAATTACAATTGAAATTGAAAGAAAATAAGGCTATTCGAGAAGCCACTCTCCAAAGTACAGAAGAAAACAAAATAAGACTTTTAGCAAAATGATTCTCTACTTCTTCTCATCTAATGAGCTGCTTTTATAATATGTTGAGGATGTGCTCTCCCAAGCAGTTACACAACATTCTTCAGGTGTGAAGGTGTGTGCTTGGTGCGATCACTCCTTTTGCGCCCCGAGTTTGTTATGCCTTCTTTGCCAATAGCATGTGATTGTGGCATCATCGTTACAGGAAATATCAAAAAGAACAACCAAAGATTGCATAGGTGCCTTACCTGATTCTGTTTTGCTTTATATCTTGTCTTTGTTGAACATGAAACAAGTAGTGAGAGCTAGTATATTGTCAAAGAGATGGCAATATCTTTGGGTATCTGTCCCAACACTAACCTTTGAATATCTTGATAGTAGTAAGGAGAAGACTGGTAAGTTTGTTGCGTTGGGTGAATCGAACGATTTTTTGTTGCCAGAATACTAGTATAGAAAAGTTCAAAGTCGAGTTGCATTATTTTCTTCATTTTGTCTCTGATGTTGATGGTTGGCTTCGGTTTGCAGCAGAGAAAAAGGTAAGAGATCTGAGTTTGCACTTCCAATATTTCGATGAATATAGACTACCTCAATTTGTATTCTGCAATTCGTCATTGACCAATCTGAGTTTACGCCGTTGCCAAGTGATGCCCAGCGGAGGCATAAATTGGACATCCCTTAAAAGTTTAACAATCCAATACGTTAAACTAAACAAAAATGTCATTAGAAAGATATTATCAGGGAGTCAAATGCTAGAGTACTTGAAAATTGTCGCAAGTAGGGGTGTCCATCAACTCTGAGAGTTTGATTGAATTAGTAGTAATAGATTTCTATCATGTTGAGTCCTTGAAAATTTCAGCACCTAGACTTGAGTCCTTGCACATTTTGGGGAGCTTAGGGTACTTGTATAGACGGGTTCAGATTCGGCTGGTGAGCGTCTCATCCCTTCTACGAGCTGTACTCAACTTTTCACGTTCCATGGGAGATCATGATTATTGCTATGCCAAGCAATGTAGTTATATCATTGAGCTTATTGAAAGCCTTCATCATGTAGTGGAACTTGAACTGGGGCTTCCCTGCATTCGAGTAATCTTCTGCTTAATCTTTTAGATTTTATTCTTTAGTAATCAATTGTCAATATTTGTAGAATCTTTAAAGTTTTATCTGCTAATCGTAAATTGTCATCTGCATTGCTGCAATGCATATGACAGACCCTGTTACTTTTGGAAGCAAAAGCCTTGACATCTCAATTAACATGCCTTAAATGCCTGAAGCTGGATGCATATATTGGAGAACGCGATGTACCTGGCATTATAAGCCTGCTGAAGATCGAAATCTTCACCAAATCTAGAAACATTAATCATGAACAGCGCGCCTAACAGCTCAAAGGTAAGTTTTACTAAACTCCCGTCTTGTTAAGGCTGTCCTTACCAGAGTCTCTAAAATAGAGACTCTGGTATCGTACAATTATTACGTAATATAGTTCATTTGGTGAAACAAAAATTTATAAAGTAGAGATCAAAATCATCAAAAGTGGGTCCGGGTCTCTAAAAAGTACAAAGTCTCTAAAAATGTTGCTAATTAGAGACTTTGTACTTTTTAGAGACCCGGGCCCACTTTTGGTGATTTTGATATCTACTTTATGAATTTTTGTTTCACCAAATGAACTATATTACGTAATAATTGTACGATACCAGAATCTCTATTTTAGAGATTCTGGTAAGGACAGCCTTAAGAGTATTTAGTCAAATACATTACGCCAACAAAATTCTTTTCCACTTTTGGTACTCATAGCCTCAACGGCAGGGGCGGAGGTACCTATGGCCAGTCCCCACTGATCTAGAATAACGTTAAAAATTTTATATATTATTTTAAAATTTTTTTTAAAATTTATGTATTTTTAATTAAAAAAAATTAATTAGTCCTCACTAAAAAAATGTACTTATATTGTTGAAAAATTATTTATTTTAACCCCCAAGCAACCCCCACTGACCTAGAATAACGTTAAAAATTCTACGTATTTTTTCAAAAAAAATTAAATATCTATGTATTTTTTGTTAAAATAATTAATTAGGCCCCACTGGAAAAAATATATATTTATATAGTTGAAAAATTATTTATTTTAACCCTACTAAGAAGATTTTCTTGTTCCGCCCCTGCTCAACGGCGGGCAAAATTTTCCAATTGAGTGAAAAAATATTGGTCGAGCAAAAGGAGGACAAAAAACTTCCCCATTCCTCACCTGAAGACTACGAAGTTCTTTGGCTTTAAGAATTTGGGAGATGTTGATAAATACACACTTGAATTGGTACAATTCTTGATGCGGAATGCTGGACTTCTTAAAAGGATTTTTATTGGTGTGGGAGAATATCAGATACTTGTCATGCCTTGTGTTGCGTGATCTATTCATTATGGCTCAGAAATTCCTAAAATTTTAAAGTTGCTCAAATAATGATATAGCCGATCCCATCTAGTATAATAAGATTTACATTGTTTTGGTTTTCACCTTTCTTTAAATGGGACTTTTGGTTAGTGATATTGTATTAATTTGCAGTCACGGTGCATAACTTTAATTGTGCACTAATGCTTTTACAGATTCACGTAACTTATTTTTGTAGTAAGAGTGCGGCTATCTGACAAAATAAGTTTTCTAAGTAATAATTTACGATAAGTTTATCAATGCTTAATTTATTATCATTATATACAAATGTCATCAATATGTAGATAACATGAGTTGTTTTAATTATATTAACTCTGAATTACAGATAAAATTCAAAAGATTTTGTAATTTTCATTTAGCCTTTTTAGTAATAATTCTTCAAATTCAATAAAAGTGAAGGAAAACAATTTCTTGTTTCCATATATGTAGTTTCCAAAAATAAAATTTGGGACTTAGTTGTTTCAGGGATAACTTTGTAATTTCAAAATCTTATTTGTCTTTCTTTTCTCAAAAGAAAAAACTCATGGGAATGTTTCTTTTCTTTTTTTCTTTTTTTTTTCTCTTGTCGATGTGAATGTTTCAAAAGCCCAAAATTTTTGAACCACGAACAAAAGCAATTGCTTTCGACTACAACATCCGTCTTTGCCTAGCTAATTTCTCAAGCAATATTCCACAGCAATTCCTTTCAAAAGCGCAAAAGTTTTGCCTAACTTATATTTTGTTGTATTTTGCTCCACACTGTCCACAAAAAATCTATGTTGACTTGTTTATTTAAAAAAAAAAGAAGTTAACGTCAGGGACTGAATAGAGTATTATCAAACCTTAGAGACTAATTTGGGAATTATGCAAGATTTGAGGGATTAAAAAGTTATTCTCGTGCTAAAATAAACCAAAATGGAATAAAATCCAGAGAAAAAGAGAAACTATAGCTTGAATTTTTTAAAATTGAATTATACTTTATAGTTCTTACTCTTATTGGTGACGATTGATATATTGACATTATATTTTTAGTTTTTTTTTTCATTTTTCATACTCAGTATAAACTGTTGGTGAACTTGTACAATAATAATTGAAAATGAAACAATAATTAAAGTACAAACACTTTTGTTGGAAACAACTCGATCGGACTGAGGCGCGGGAATCTCGCTATCTTTAAGGAGATTCAAGCCCCTTGCGGTAGAAAGAACCGATGCAACAGTCTTGATATGGCTTGTCCCCTCCAAGATACAACAGCCCGACTTGTTGTCGTACTGCTCGAATCAACTCTGCACTAGAAGATTGAGCACAAGCTCTTCTCAAGAACACTTTTCTCTTTTGGCTGGGAATCCCTCTAACTTACTCTCTCAATATAATAGTAAAATATTTTGTTTTTTGTTTTTTGTATGTTTGAAGTAAGAATGGTGCCTATTTATAGGCACCTAAGAAACCACCATAATAAATTGCATACAAGTGAAAAGTCATGAATTTAAAACTTTTTTAAATACAAAAAACTCTTCAAGTTCTAAAATTAATATATTCATGAATACAAAATTAATGTATAATCTCTTCATATTCTAAAATTAATATATACATAAGTACTCATAATTCATTGAATATAAAAGATAATTAATTTAATATTAAAATATCACAACATTCTCCCATTTATTTTAATATTAAATTAATGTTATAAGAGAGATATTCCAGCCAAAAGGGATCATTATGCTTCATAAAGGTGTGTTATGCATTGAACCTTTACTTAGTGAAACAATGACCTCTACTCCAGAGTCAGTAGTGGTCTCCGATTTGAACTATGACTGCTTGAGGGAAATAAAGGGTCACTGCTCACACGTAATGCTCCAGGTATAATAAAATGAGCTTAAAGACTTAGCATGTTACGACCATGTGCTTTCCTGGTTTTCATAAGTGTTTATATGAGAATTAGCCAAAAACTCATATGAAGCGGCCACAACTTCAACACTTATATAGGTGAAATCTGTCAAGGGTGCTCCTGTAATACTGACACCCCACTCAAAAAAGCTACAGATTTCATTAAGAGTTTGAACTCAACCTCTAAAACATTACAGGATGAATACACTCACATCATAGGGAGGGATAATATTTAGTGTATTCATTTCGTCCACCTTGCGATTCGTTTTTCCCTTTGAACCCAATTTTCAGGATCTCTGATCATTAGGTTGGGTATCCTCACATGTGGTTCATGATAAAATTGGCTTCAATCCCATCCCCCTCGATGTATTCCAGATCCTTTCTCTCGATAAGGCCTTAGTTAGTGGATCTGCAAGATTGTCAGTAGATTTGACATAATCCACATTAATAGATTCATTACTCAAATATGATCTCACAGTACTGTGTTTTCTCCTTATGGATCTGGACTTCCCATTATAAAAATGATTTTTAACTCTACTAATTGTAGCGGTGCTATCATAATGTATTAAAACTGGTGGGATTGGTTGTTCCCACAATGGAATCTCATGCAACAAATCTCTTAACCAGTTTGCTTCCTCACTTGTAGAAGTTAAAGCAACAAGCTCTGCCTCTATAGTTGAGTTAGCAATAATTGTTTGCTTCTTAGATTTCCAACAAACAGCACCACCACCCATCGTAAAAACAAAACCAGTAGTAGAGTAAGAGTCACCTGATAATGTGTTCCAGTTTGCATCACTGAAACCTTCGAGTACAGTAGGATATTTTCTATAAAACAAACCATAGTTTTTTGTTCCAGACAAGTATTTCATGACTCGCTGGATGGCATGCCAATGTTCTTTTCCAGGTTTGCTCGTAAACCTGCTAAGTACTCCTACTGCATAAGCTATATCAGGTCTAGTACAGTCAGTCGCATAACGCAAGCTACCAATTATACTTGCATACTCCTTTTGATTAATTATCTCATTATCATTTTCAACAGGATAGAGATGCACATTATGATCAAAAGGTGTAGACACATGTTTACATTCAAGAAAATTAAATTTTCTCAAGATTTTCTCAATATAGTGCGACTGATCAAGAAAAATACCATCAGGCATTTTGGTAATTTTTATCCCCAAAATAAAATTAGCCTCACTAAGATCTTTCATATCAAAATGACTACAAAGAATAATCTTAGTTTCATTTATGACATGAATATCTGTGCCAAAAATAAGTAAATCATCCACATAGAGGCTAATAATCACATGTGATTTTTTCCAAGATTTATGATATATGCACTTGTCACTTTCATTAGGTTTATAACCATTCTAAATCATGCAGGAATCAAACTTCTCATGCCATTGCTTAGGTGCTTGCCTTAAGCCATATTGGGATTTAGTAAACTTACACACTTTGCTTTCTTGGCCTGGTTCCACGAACCCTTCAGGTTGATCCATATATATTTCCTCATCTATGTCCCCATTCAAAAAGGCTGTTTTTACATCCATTTGATGAATTTTTAAATTAAAAATAGCTCCAATTGCAATTAGCAATCTAATGGATGTAACTCTGGTAACAGGAGAAAAAGTATCAAAAAAGTCAAGATCAGCCTTCTGTTTAAAGCCTTTTGCAACAAGTCTAGCTTTAAACTTATCTACTGATCCATCAGGTTTAAGTTTTTTCCTGAGTACCCACTTGCAGCCTATGGTTTTACAACCTGGTGCTAATTCAACTAATTTCCAAGTTTTATTAGAAATTAGTGAATCCATCTCATCATTTACAGCTTCTTTCCAAAAATGGCGTCAGGAGATGAAAAAGCTTTTTTTTAAAGTAAGTGGGCGTTCTTCTAAATTGAACACATAAAAATCTGGACCAAAATCTTTTTCAATACGTGCCCTTTTACTCCTTCTTGGTTCAGAGAAAACATTTTCATTATCTTGAAAAGAAGTAGAAAGAGATATAAAAGACATATTTTCAAAAATTTCTTTACCCCCACTATTTTGAAGTTTAAAAGCATACTTTTCTTCATGAAAAATAGTATCACCTGACTCACCAATTGTTTGATTTTCAAGATCAAAAAATCTGTTAGTTGTCTATTCACCGCATAGCCAAGAAAAGCACAAGTGATAGCTTTAGCACCTAATTTTGGTCTCTTTGGATTTGTTAGCCTCACAAAAGCTAAACAACCCCAAACTCTCAAATATCCCAAATTAGGCTTATATCTTTTACACAGTTCAAAAGGTGTATTTTTTGTCCTTTTACATGGCACCCTATTTAAAACATGGCAAGCTGTCAGAGTAGACTCACCCCAAAGATTTTTGGGAGTACCTGACTCCGCAATCATGCCATTCACTAAATTAATAATAGTTCTATTTTTTCTCTCAGCTACACCATTAGACTCAGGTAAGTAAGGTGGTGTAGTTTCATGGATTATTCCCAAAGACTGATGAAAAGAATTGAATTCAGAAGAAATATATTCTCGGCCTCGATCACTTCTCAATCTTTTGATTTTTCTACCGAATTGATTTTCAACTTCGTGAAGGAAATTTTTAAAATTTTCAAAAGCATCACTTTTATTTTTCAAAAGATAAACATAAGTGAATTTTGAAAAATCATCAATGAAAGTGATAAAATATCTATTTCCTCCACGAGTTAAAATTCTTTCAAATTCACAAAGATCTGAATGAATTAAATCTAGCAATTCGGTATGTCTAACAACATTTTAATGAGGCTTTCTAGTGATTTTTGTTTTGTTGCAAGATTCACATTTGTCAAAGTCTTTATTCAGTCTTGGAATTAATCCTAAACTACTCATGATTCTCACATATCTGCTATTAATGTGACATAAACGTGCAAGCCAAAAATTCACAGAAGATAGCATATAAACAAAACAAGATGCTTTATTATCATTATCAACATTCAAATGAAACATTCCATCACATGCATATCCTTTGCCCACAAAAATACCTTTCTTGGTAATTACATATTGATCAGATTCTATAGTTTGCTTGAAGCCTGCCTTGTTGAGCAAGAAACTAGACATAAGGTTTTTCCTCATGGAAGGGGTAAAAAGTACATCTTTCAGTGTTAAAACACGTCCAAATGTAAACTTGAGCTCAGCATCACCATTCCCTAACCCCTTAGTTTTGCTTGAATCACCAAGCATAACCGTTTTTTCTTCTTCAAAAGGAGTGTATTTCTTGAACCAATTTTTATCATAGCAGACATGCCTATTGGCACCAGAGTCTGCCCACCAACCTTCTACATATTGAACCATGTTTATGTCTGTTATCATAGCCACTAACGGCTCTTCGGTCACATTAGATTGAGGAATAGCTTCACGTTTCCGGTATCTACAATTCCGAGCAATATGCTCAACTTTGCCACAAACAAAGCAGGCAATGCCCTGATTCTTAGAATATTGTCCATGGTTCATAAATTTCTGGTTCGAATTACCCTTATGTTTATTTTTCATTTGATTCTTATTTGGCTTCAAATGAGCATTCTTAGAATTCTGACCTTTGGGCATACTATTAGAATTTGCAAAAATTAAATTTACCTTTGTGGAATGTTCATTGTTGTCCAAGATCATTGCATCCTTTTCTCTTGCCTCTTCCTCCACACGAATGTGAGTGATCAAAACCTCCAAAGAAGTTTTTTTCTGCTTGTGGCGCATAGACTTTTGAAATTCCTTCCAAGAAGGTGGAAGTTTATCAATGATGCCAGCCACAACTAGATTGTCTTCAATCCTGATGCCTTCAGATCTAACATCAGCTACTATCATCTGGAAGTCTTGAGTTTGCTGCACCACAGATTGTCCATCTTTCATTTGAAATCTGAAAAGACGGCTAGCAGCATACTTCTTAGCTCCAGCTTCTTCAGTATCATATTTCTTTTGCAAAGCCTCCCAGATGCTCTTTGCAGAGTCATAGTTAGTTTCATAGTAATCATATAAACTGTCAGTAAGACAATTTAAAAGATAGTACCGACAGTTGTACTCATCATTGACATATATATCCACCAAGTCTTGATGTTGTGCAAGTTCTTCCTCAGTCATGTTATCGGTGGATACATTTGTTGGGTCATCTTCAGTGAGTACATATCCTACCTTCAAGAGACTTAGGTAGAATGAAACTTTGCCTTTCCACCGTTTAAATTTAGTTCCACCAACCGGAACGGCTTATTAAGGTCTCCAACGTTAGTTTTTTCCACCATTGGTTCCATTTGAATCTCCTTAAAATTGTTGATGAACTTGTACAATAATAATTGAAATTGAAACAATAATTAAAGTACAAACACTTTTGTTGGCGACAACTCGATCAGACTGAGGCGCGGAAATCTCGCTATCTTTAAGGAGATTCAAGCCCCTGTGGTGGGAAGAACCGATGCAGCAGTCTTGATATGGCTTGTCCCCTCCAGGATACAACCCCCCGACTTGTTGTCGTACTGCTCGAATTAACTATGCACTAGAAGATTGAGCACAAGCTCCTCTCAAGAACACTTTTCTCTTTTGGCTGGGAATCCCTCTAACTTTCTCTCTCAATATAATAGTAAAATATTTGTTTTTTGTTTTTTGTATGTTTGAAGTAAGAATGGTGCCTATTTATAGGCTCCTAAGAAACCACCATAATAAATTACAGACAAGTGAAAAGTCATGAATTTAAAACCTTTTTAAATACAAAAAACTCTTCAAGTTCTAAAATTAATATATTCATGAATACAAAATTAATGCATAATCTCTTCATATTCCAAAATTAAAACATACATAAATACTCATAATTCATTGAAGATAAAAGATAATTAATTTAATATTAAAATATCACAACATAAACTAATGAATCTGGAAATCTCATTCTTTAAGTAATCTCATTTCCTATGATTTGAGATTAGCCTATCTTAACAAAACAAATGTGATTAGCCTATTTTCATATTTTTTTGAGATAAGCTCGTTTGTCAAATGATCAAAATAATCCTTCAAACATAATATATCTTATAAAACTAGTCTTTTATATATATGTTATTATTCTCAAAATAACAATATGATATTAATACATAAATAATTTTAATAAATGATAGTTTTCTATTAATTAGTAACATATTATATACATTTTTATAGTATGATTAATTTTCAGATTGGAAGTTTTTTTTTGGGTCAAGTAGACTGGAAGTTAATGGAGACAATTGAAAAGAGAAAAAAAAAATCAAAAGTCGACTAGTGCTGGAAGTCTTGAATTTTTATTCCGACAATACCCATTGAGCAACAATTTCACAGACTAATTTAGTACAAATAAAAGAAAATTTGAAACTGACACTGTCAAAGCTTAGCTAGTGTTTCGAGAGAATCTAGTTATTTAGTCAATTCATAACAATTTTTGTACAGTAAAGAGAGTAAAGCATGTAGCCTTTCCCAGCCCCGCTTCATCGCTACTGACGAAATTACGAGTCTACTTAAATTAAATAGCTTATGTTGACCAAACTTAATCTACTAAAATAGGGCTACAAAATAAATTAAAAAATTTGAAATGAGAATTTATTAAATAATTGAACGAGTATCCTGATCACTTGCCCTAAATCAAACAAAGAGAAAGAATCCTACTCCTTTTTTTTTTTTGGATCAAACAAAGCATATCTCCTTTTTTCTTAAATGAGTATTAAATTGTATGTTTTCATACGCTTGTCATTAGTTGCAAGCTTTTGGGCATTGTGTTGGCCTTTGCAGATGAAGTTTTGATGGTCTGTGCAAGATAGGACCCTACAACAGTGGGGTCTCTTGGTAGCCAGTGTAAGGCTTGGTAGTTTTCCATGTCGATTTGGCATTTAAGAAAATATATATATGTCAAAGATTTTTGGTCTAGTCGTATAATATTCGTTTTTTCAAAAGATTTATAAATTTGCATGAGTTTGAATTTCGCTAGGTATATTTCAAAATGATCATATTTGCAGACCTCATTTTCGGCTTCAACTTACTCAATACCATCTGATTTTGATCATGTAGTTTTACTGCCAAATTGAACTAGATCAATTATATATCTAATATAGGAAAGGTAAGGTTGAAATGCCACACGGTGCATGGAAAGAATGATTTCAGAACAAATTTAGTGCTTTTTCAATTGCATAGCTTATTTTTTGTGTTGTAATATTCCACAAATAAATGTAGATATAAAGGGGAAAGTATATATAATAATGTCATTATGAACAAAAATAAATTAAAATGCAATAAAATCCGAAAAACAAGAGAAACTATTAGTATGAAAATTTTCAACTCGAATTGTACTGTTCCATGTCAATATTTTAAATTAGTTACTTCAATTTTCAACAAATAATTGTCCTTCACAACTAAATGAAACCTTATATACAAACCTGTTCTAGATTTTAATTACCAAAAAGAAGGAAAAAAATTAAAAAAACAAAGGCCAAAAGCATAAATGGTACCTAATATTATTTAGTGAATTCAATCAGGGAGATAATGAATGGAAATTAATCAATGAGATAATGAACTAAATATTAGAGTGTCCAATTATCTAATTGAATTTAAGATTGGTCATACTGTAATTTAGTCTAGTCAACTTATTAGTCTAAGTCTAGCGTTTAGGACTGGCCCAAAAGCTAGCCCTAAGACTTCTTATAAATAGGAGGTTATGACAATCAGTTTTGCTAGTACAAATCCTGTCTTTCATAAGTTATAAAATTTCTCTAAAAACTCTAGTGGCTTTGGATCTCGTGTGAAGTTTAACGAGCTCTGAAATCATCAAATTCGGCATCATAGAAGTAACCATCTCAATCCACTTATATAAATTATGTGATTGATCGACTTATATAAATTATGTGATAATTTATGTATATTCTATGATTGTGTAATTAACTATAAGCATAATAACTAGTTTGCTCCGTTATTTAAAAAAAAATATCATGTATGCAAATTAACAACTATAGTATGAACTTTTTCAAAAATTTATAGTTCTTACTCTTACGGTTTTCTGAGCTCCATGTCAAAATTATAAATTAGTTACAATTCAATTTTTCAAAAAGACTGTCTTTAGACAACTAAGTGAAACCTTATATACACATTGTCTAGATTTTAATTTTACCAAAAAGAAATAAAAACCGAAGGCCAAATAGCATAACTAGTCCCTAATATTTTTTAATGAATCCCATTTTGGTTTTTGAGTTTTTGTCTTAACCAAATTAGTGACAAAATTCTTGGATTTTTTTTTTTTGGCTGAAACAGAGAGAAGACATTAGTCTAGTGAAGAAGAATGAGAAGTTGTTAGAGAAAGGAACAATAAGAGGAATATTGGTTTTTCTTTTGTAGTTGATTGAGAAAATGTCGAAAACAATCACCCAAGATCGCATCAGTGACTTGCCTGATTCCTTGCTACTTCACATTTTGTCCTTGTTAAACATGAAAGATGTAGTAAGAACTAGTATCTTGTCAAAAAGATGGCGATATATTTGGACCTCCGTCCCAGTACTCAGATTTGAATATATTGATACGATTAATGAGAAGAAAACTGGTAAGTTTGTTGCGTGGGTAAATAGAACACTTTTGCATTGTCGGAATACTAGTATAGAAAAGTTCAAAGTTGAGTTGTGTTACTTTCCTCATTTTGTCTTCGATGTTGATAGCTGGGCTTAGTTTGCGGCAGAGAAAAAGGTAAGAGATATGATTTTAAACTTGTGTGTCAATGAATATAGACTGCCTCAGTCTGTATTCTGCAATTCGTCATTGACCAATTTAAGTTTACGCCGTTGCAAAGTGATGCCCAGTGGAGGTATAAATTGGACATCCCTTAAAAGTTTATCAATGGTATTCGCTAAAATAAACGATGGTGCCATGAGAAAGATATTATCAGGCAGTCCAATGCTTGAGTACTTGAACATTGCTGATAGTTATGGCTTCCATTGTGACGCCCGAGATTTAGCCATGCATTTAATTACTGTTGCATCCTTTGTTTGCGCATCTCTTTCTATGCCTTATTAACTGTCTTCTTAAGTTACTATTCACTCAATTTTTAAACTGCATTCTATTAGTTAATTAGCATTTTTATTAAATCATATTAATTGTTAAAGTAGTGGAAAAAATGTGCAATTGAGCTAGAAGCGATAGGAGAGCTCGTTTAGAAAATGATTTTTGTAGTTCAATGAATAGTGTTACGTAACATAACTTAGAGATTTAATTAGTTAGCTTATACCTTACACTTTAGGCTAATGAATAGTTACCATAGATACGCTAATGAATACTTGGAAATTTCAGCACCTAGACTCGAGTCCTTGCATCTTTTTGGGTTCTTGTCTAAACAAATTAGGCTGGTGAACGTCTCATCTCTTTTAAGAGCTGTACTCAACTTTTCACTGAACATGGATGATGGTTATGATGGGCAATGTGGTTATATCATTGAGCTTCTTAGAAGCCTTCGTCATGTAGTGGAACTTGAATTGGGGCTTTACTTCGTTCAGGTAGTCTTTTACTTAAATGTTTTGTCTTGTTAATTCTTTACAAATTATTAACTGCAGAATCTTTAAAGTTTTATCTGGAAATCCTAAATTATGTCATCTACTCATATACGTGCTTGTTCTTCTTGCTGCAATGCATATGACAAACCCTGTTAATTCTGGAACCAAAAGCATTGACATCTCAATTATCATGCCTTAAATGCCTGAAGTTGAATGCATATATTGGCGAACGCACCTGGCATTATAAGCCTGTTGAAATCTTCACCAAATCTAGAGACATTAGTCGTGAACAGGATATGTGAAGACTCAGGGGTAAACTTCACTAATTAAACTGATCTCATCTTGTTCAATTTGTAGTCTAAGCCTAAATTCATCTCCCCAACAAGATTCTAATTTTCTACTTTTTGTATTGTAGTCTCAAGACGACGAAAACTTTTCCAAGCAAGTAAAAAACTATTGGAGGTCCGAAAGAAGGATAGAAAATTATCTGCTTCCTTACCTGAAGACTGTGAAGTTCTTTGGCTTTCATAATCTGGGAGATGTTGATCAGTACACACTTATGTTGGTACAATTCCTGTTGCAGAATGCTGGACTTAATCAAAAGATAGTCATGATCAATGTGGGAGAATATCAGATGTTTGTCATGTCTCGTGTTGCATGATCTTTTCACTAATTTGGTTTTTACCTTTCTTTAAATGGACTTTTGGTTTGCTGTGTGCAGGACCTTGATTTTCTGTTTTAGCATTTGAACTTGAATATTGAGTGTTCTGCACAAGTAGTAATTATATTTTGCAGTCATAGTGCAAAACTTTAATTCTGCTCTAATGCTTTTACAAAATCAAATTTCTAATTCAAAGACATGGTTGATGGTTTATGCAAGATGGGAGCCAGGCCAGCAACAGTGCAGGTCTTGGTAGTGGTTGTCAATGTAGATTGTTGGCTTAAACTTGATCAATAATAGCTGATTTTGTTCATGTTATTTTACTACCAAAATTGAAGTATAACAATTATATTGTGAGTATGGGAAGAAAGGTAAGGTTCAAAGGCGACATGGTGCATAAAAAGAATGATTTCAGAACAAATTTAGTGTTTGTTCAATTGCATAGCTTATTTTTTGTTGTAATTTTTCACAAATAAATGGAGGTATAAAGGAGAAAGTGTATGTAACAATGTTGTTATGAACTTATTTTTCTTTTTTCCCCATTCTACTTCAGTGTATATATTGTTTAAAGATTTCGACAATAGTTGTTTGAATCCCACAAACCATTCAGTGCTAGAACCAGAGCTCCATCTATGCCATTTTGGACTTGGGGCTCCTTGTCTTAGCCAGTGTAAGGCTTGGTGGTTTTCCATGTCGATTTGGCATTTAGGAATATATATATATATATATATATATATTTTAAAGACATTTGATCTAGTTGTATTACACTCAGTTTTTTCAAGAGATTTGCAAATTTGACGTGAGTTTGAATTTCCCTAGGTATATTTCAAAATGATCATATTTGCGGACCTCATTTTTGGCTTCAACTTACTCAATACCATCTGATTTTGATCATGTAGTTTTACTACCAAATTGAACTAGATCAATTATATATCGAATATAGGAAGAAAGGTAAGGTTGAAATGCCACACGGTGCATAGAAAGAATGATTTCAGAACAAATATAGTGCTTTTTCAATTGCATAGCTTATTTTTTGTGTTGTAATATTCCGCAAATAAATGGAGATATAATGGGGAATATATATAATAATGTCATTATGAACTAAAATAAATTAAAATGCAATAAAATTCGAAAAACAAGAGAAACTATTAGTATGAAAATTTTAAACTCGAATTGTACTGTTCCATGTCAATATTTTTAATTAGTTAACTTCAATTTTCAACACATAATTTTCTTTAGACAACTAAATGAAACCTTATATACAAACCTGTCTAGATTTTAATTACCAAAAAGAAAGAAAAAATGAAAAACCAAAGGCCAAAAGCATAAATAGTACCTAATATTATTTAATGAATTCCATCTTGGTCTATTACATTTTGTTTTAACCATATCTGTGACAAAATTCTTGTACTTTTTTCGAAATTGGTCTTTTATTTTTTCCAAATTGATCTTTTAACAACTTTCGTTACTTTTCAGATTTTCAGATTGAAAGTTGATCGAGACAATGAAAAGAAAGTACGTCGATCGAAAGTTTTCTCTTTTGCTAAATAAGCGAAGTGTATTCATTAAAATACAAACAAACTGAAATCTTGCAAAGTAAACAACCACCTACCCAAAAACCTGTACTAAGCCAAAATTATCCCATAAACTTGGCTACACAAGAATATCACCTAGGTTTTATCTATGACAAAGTTCCCTGTAATGTAAGCATGGAAAAAGGGGCACTCATAAGATATCATAGAGGTGGGGTAATCAGTTATTTTTATAAAATATATGGGGGTAATTTGTTAAGTTTTAAAACATAAGGGGTATTCAGCTACTTTTATAAAATATAGGTGTAATTAACTACGTTTTAAAATACGAAGGGAATATTATACACTTTTGACAAAATACAAGAGTTGTCAAGTCATTTACTCTTTTGGTAGATAAGGATTGCAACAAAATAAATTTAAACTACAACTGAACTATAACAAATACAAGGCACGTCTCCTAGTTTGCCCACATAAACCAGGGAAACTAAAAGGCACCATAAATGAAAAATGCAACTAACCTTGGGATTCGTCACCCCTAGGTATCCACTTTCTTTCCTCCAGGTTCTTTTCGTCTTCCCCACTTCTACTTCAGTACTGTATTTATGGTTGAAGTACATGATGAACATGAAACACAAACCTACAATCTTTGATTTCTTAGATATCACATATGCAAGTAACAACAAGTCTTTGAATTTTCTGGAATAGAGAAAAGGTTTAGTTTTATGTTATAGTTGATGGAGGAAATGTCAAAAGAAACAACCCGAGATCGCATTAGTGACTTGCCTGATTCCTTGCTACTTCACATTTTGTCTTTGTTAGACATGGAAGAAGTAGTAAGAACTAGTATCTTGTCAAAGAGATGGCGATATATTTGGACCTCTGTCCCAATACTCAGATTTGAATGTGAAGAGGGTTGTGTGGAGAAGATTGATAAGTTTGTTGCTGTGAGCTGTAAAGCTCATTTTGTTGACAAAAGGAAAAAGGGAGTAGACAAAAAGGAAAGAGAATGTTGGTGACGTTGATGGGTGGCAAGAAAAGTCACCAAGCAAATCTTTGCAAATGAAAATTGTTAAAGAATGCATGCAAACATTTGAAGAAATGAAAAGAAGGCACATGCGTGGGAAGAATTTTGCTGCAAATGGTTTGAATTTTGGTGTAGAATGTGTCTATAAATAGAGGCTCATTCTTCACCATTTATGCACCACCAAGCATAGCAAATCAAAGAGAAAAATTATAAGTTTTCTTCTGAGTATTTTCACTTCCTCTTTGTTGTTCTATATTTGTGAGTGAGAGTTAGTTTCTTCTATTATTTGAGAGAGATGTATTGTTCTCTCCTTATGTTAGAGAGAAGGTTATTGTAAAATACTCCACATTATAGTGAAATCCTCCATTACTTGCCCGTGGTTTTTTCGTCAATTTGTTTGAGGGTTTTCCACGTAAATCTTGTGTTTCTACTTTCTTTATTCTCATTAGTATTTAGTTGCGTGATACTACTTGTCCTCGACCATTCTGTTGCGTTGATACCCAACAGTGGTATCAGAGCCACTAGTTACGGATCACTGGTATACATATGTGTTACTATTCATGATTACTATTCACTCATACGGTATAGTACTATTCATCTATACAGAATTGACACTATTCATGTATACGATTTTAGTACTATTCACGTACACGGTACTATTCATAGTGAAATAGTGGGAGCCGGTTCAAGTTACGAAGCAGATTGTCGTTAATACTATGGCGGCAAAATTTGAAATCGAGAAGTTCAACGGGAAAAACTTTTCCCTATAGAAATTGAAGATGAATGCAATCTTGAGAAAAGAGAATTACTTAGCAGCAATTGGAGATAGACCAGCAGAGGTGGTGGACGACAAGTGGAAAGAGATAGATGACAACACTATGGCTAATCTGCACCTGGCATTGGCAGATTCGGTATTGTCAAGCATTGAGGAAAAGAAGTCAGCAAAAGAAATTTGAGATGCGCTGACCAAACTATATGAGGTCAAGTCATTTCACAACAAGATTTTCTTGAAGATGAGACTCTACACCCTTCGAATGAATGAGTCCACATCGGTGACAGATCATATCAATACCTTAAATACGTTATTCTCTCAATTGACTGCAATTGGGCATAAAATAGTGGAGCTTGAACGTGTAGAAATTCTACTTCAAAGTATACCTGATTTGTATGATCAACTCATCATTAGTTAAACAAACAATGTTCTTTCAGATTTTGTTAATTTTGATGATGTTGCAGCCGTTGTTCTGGAAGAGGAATCTAGGCGCAAAAGTAAGAAAAACAGGATCGAAAGTTCACAACAAGCAGAGGCGTTATCAATGCTGAGAGGCAGATCAATGAAACGTGGCTCGAGTGGGAATAACAACCATGGTAGATCAAAGTCAAGGAGTAGAAAGAATATCAAATGCTACAATTGTGACAAGAAAGGCACTTCAAGAAGGATTGTTGAAGCAATAAAAGGAATCCCGATGTGACAAATTCTCAGGGATGTGTGACGACTGTACCAGATGATGGAGATATTTTATACAACGAAACAACAACTGTATCAGAAGGAAGAAAAAAGCTCACTGATGTTTGGATAATGGATTCATGAGTAACATGACATATGACTTCTTGTAGAGAATGGTTCCACACCTACGAACCTGCCTCTGGAGGATCTGTGTACATGGGTAATGATCATGTCTTGGAGATTGCTGGCATTGGTACTGTCAAAATTAAAATGTATGATGGTACCATTCGCACCATTCAAGAGGTACGACACGTGAAGGGCTTGAAGAATAACCTATTGTCCATTGGACAATTGGATGACCTTGGCTGTAAGACCCATATCGAGGATGAGATCATGAAGGTCGTCAAAGGAGCGCTTGTGGTAATCAAGGCAGAAAAGATCAGGGTAAATCTATACATGCTTTTGGGAGATACTTTGCAGGAGACAGATGTATTAGTTGCATCAGCCGGTTAAGAAGAATCAACTATAATGTGGCATCGCAGATTGGGCCACATGACAGAACGAGGCTTGAAGATTCTCGCTAAACGAAATCTCTTACCCGGGCTTAAGACGGTAAACTTACCTTTCTGTGAGCATTGTGTTACCAGTAAACAACATAGATTGAAATTTGGGAGATCTACTGCTAGAAGCAAACACATTCTAGACTTGATTTATTCAGACATTTGGGAATCACTGGTTTTGTCCCTAGGAGGAGCCAAATACTTTGTATCATTTATTGATGATTACTTCAGAAGACTGTGGGTGTATCCAATCAAGAACAAGTCATATTTGTTTCCAATATTCAAAACATTCAAAGCGCTGGTGGAACTTGAATCTGGGAAAAGGATCAAGTGTTTGAGGACGGACAACAGAAGAGAATAAACTGTCGGGAACTTCCTGGCATTTTGCAAACAATAGGGTATTCAGAGGCAGTTTACTATTGCACATACACCTCAGCAACATGATGTAGCAGAGCGGATGAACAGAATTCTTCTTGAAAGAATAAGAGCTATGTTGGAAACTGCAGGTTTAGCCAAATCATTTTGGGCATAAGCAGCTAGAACCGCCTCTTACGTGATAAACCGGTCACCGTCAACTGTAATTGGGTTAAAGTTACCAATGGAAATGTGGACCGGAAAACCCGTAGATTATTCTACCTTGCACGTATTTGGATGTTCGATATACGTGATGTATGGTCCCCAAGAAAGAACATAGCTGGATCCAAAATCCAAGAAATGTATATTCTTGGGAAATGCTGATGGTGTTAAGGGGTATCGCCTGTGGGATTCCACTGCCCACAAGGTTGTCATCAGTAGAGATGTGATATTTGTAGAAGATAAACTGTAAAGTGAAGACGACAGCAACACTTCAAGGAGTCTACTACAATACAAATTGAAGATAAGTCAGAAAAAGGAGATGCTTCTTCTGAAGCTGCACCGAAGCACGAGGAACAAGAACTATATGATGCTGATGTTACATAAGTCCGACGTTCATTGCGTCAGACAACAAGACCAACATGGTATTCAGATTTTGTCATGGCGAGCAATGTTGCATACCGTCTTCTAACGAAGGATGAAGAGCCATCTACCTTTCATGAGGCTATAAAAAGCCCCGATGTTGCTATGTGGATAATAGCAATGCAGGAAGAAATTGAAGCTCTACATAGAAACAAGACGTGGGAGCTTGTTCCACTACCACTTGGACGGAAAGCCATTGGTAACAAATGGATCTACAAGATCAAGCGAGATGGTAATGACCAAGTGGAGCGATATTGTACAAGACTGGTGGTGAAATGATATGCTCAGAAAGAAGGAATTGACTTCAACGAGATATTTTCTTATGTGGTAAGACTTATAACTATCAGAGTAGTCTTGGCCAAGTGTGCTGTATTTGACTTACATCTAGAACAGTTAGATGTAAAGACGGTTTTTCTTCCTGGTAAGCTTGAAAAAGAGATTTACATCCTCCAACCAAAAGGTTTTGTTGAGAAAGAAAAAGAAAACTTGATTTGTAGGTTGACCAAATCTTTATACGGTCTAAAGCAGGTGCCAAGGTGTTGGTAAAAGAGATTTGATTCCTTTGTGATTAGCCTCGGGTACAACAGACTCAATTCAGACCATTGTATGTACTACAAGAGGTTTTGCTATAATAATTTTATCATTCTGCTATTGTATGTGGACGACATGCTGGTAGCAAGCCCGAGCAAAGATCGAGTCCAAGAATTGAAGGCACAGTTGGCTGGGGAGTTTGATATGAAGGATTTGGGACCAGCAAACAAGATTTTAGGGATACAAATTCACCAAGACAGAGAAGGCAGGAAAGTATGGATTTCCCAGAAGAACTACTTGAAGAAAATCTTGCGGCGCTTCAATATGCAAGATTGTAAGGAAATCTCGACCCCACTTCTTGTCAATTACAAATTATCCTCAAGTACGTGCCCTAGCACTGAAGTGGAGATGATGGAAATGTCTCGAGTACCGTATGCATCAGCAGTGGGAAGTCTCATGTTCGCTATGATATGCACTAGACCAGATATTGCTCAAGCAGTTGGTACGGTCAGTCGGTTCATGGCGAATCCTGGTAGAGAGCATTGGAATGTTGTTAAGAGGATCCTAAGGTACATTAAAGGGACCTTGGATGTTGCGTTATGTTTCGGAGGATCAGAATTTACTGTCAAGGGTTTTGTTGATTCAGATTTTGCAAGTGATGCCAATAAACGGAAGTCCACTACATGCTATGTGTTTACACTTGCAGGAGGCGCGGTAAGTTAGATATCTAAGTTACAGATTGTTGTGGCTCTATCTACAACAGAGGCTAAATATATGGTAGCTATACAAGCCTGCAAAGAAGCAATCTGGATTAAACGGTTAATGGAAGAGCTCGGGCACAAGCAAGAGAAAATTCTCTTGTATTGTGACAATCAGAGTGCCTGCACATTGCAAGAAATCCAGCCTTTCATTCCAGGACGAAACACATAGGTGTTCAATATCACTTTGTTCGTGAAGTGGTGGAGGAAGTGAGTGTGGATATGCAGAATATTCACACCAACAAGAACCTAGTAGATGTCATGACAAAACCAATCAACGTTGACAAGTTTGTTTGGAGTAGATCCTCTTATGGCTTAGCAAAGACGTAAGCAACATGGAATTGGCAAGTATGGAGAGATTTGAAGAGTCACCAAAGTGATCTTTAAGTGGGAGAATGTGAGCTGTAAAACTCACTTTGTTGACAAAAGGAAAAAAGGAGCAGACAAAAAGGAAAGAGAATGATGGTGATGTTGATGGGTGGCAAGGAAAATCACCAAGCAAATCTCTGCAAAAAAACAGTGTCAAAGAATGCATGCAGACATTTGAAGAAATGAAATGAAGGCACATGCGTGGGAAGAATTTTGCTGCAAATGGTTTGAATTTTGGTGTAGAATGTGTCTATAAATAGAGGCTCATTCTTCACCATTTATGCACCACCAAGCATAGCAAATCAAAGAGAAAAATTATAAGTTTTCTTCTGAGTATTTTCTCTTCCTCTTTGTTGTTCTATATTTGTGAGTGAGAATTAGTTTATCTTATTATTTGAGAGAGTGATATTGTTCTCTATTTATATTAGAGAGAAGGTTATTGTAAAATACTCCACATTATAGTGAAATCTTCCATTACTTGCCCGTGGTTTTTCCCTCGATTTGTTTGAGGGTTTTCCATGTAAATCTTGTGTCTCTACTTTTTCTGTTCTCATTCATATTTGAGTTGCGTGATACTTCTTGTCCCTGACCATTCCGTTGCGCCGATACTCAACAGTCGCATGGGCTAATAGAACGCTTCTTCTTTGCACAAATAGTGCTATACAAAAGTTTTTGGTTGATTTCGACTCTCATGATTGTTTTGGCTCTGATGTTGATGTATGGGTTCAACTTGCTGCAGAGAGAAAGGTGGGAGATCTGAATTTACACCTGCGTGGCTCTTCTTATACTTTGCCTCAATCTGTATGTTGCAACTCGTCTTTGATAAGTTTGAGTATGTACAATTGCAATGTTCCGCCCAAGGGAAGTTTGAGTTGGAAAGCCCTTAAAAGTTTAACAATGGCGTTTGTCGAATTAAATGACGAAACTATTTCTAAGATATTATCTGGCAGTCCCAGGCTGGAATACTTGAACGTTCATGCTTGTAAGGGCATCAATCATTTAGACATCAACTCCAAGTGTGTGAGGGAAATGGTAATATATTGCTGGTTTGATGAACCTCTGTTGGAAATTTCAGCACCTAACCTCCAATATTTGCACATTTTGGGGCCTTTAAGCAGAAAAATTCGACTGACGAGCGTCTCATCTCATCTTCTTGAAGCTGAGGTCAACATTTCACTTAACATTGACGATGAATCTGACGAGCGATGTAGTTATTTCATAGAGCTTCTTGAAAGCCTACATGAACTTGAATTGGGGCATCAAAGCATTCGGGTGGGTGTTTCCTTTTTAATTCATATCAATATTCATGCTCTATTTATGTTACCTATAATGGTGTAAAATGTCAAAATTATATGTATAAGGTGGAGGCCATTAGTTGTATGGCATCATCGTCTGATGAAGTTACATATTACGCTTGTTGATATTCATCTTGTTCTACATTGTCAACAATGGTTTACTAATTAAAGTGACTTTGCACACATAGCAGAGCGGCTCTATCAAGTAGATTTTATAATTTGCATAATCTTTAAAAGTTTGTGTTAATAATATATACAATAAGCTTTGCCTCATCCACGTGCTTGCTTGTTCTTCTTGCTGGAATCCATAAATGTCAGGCTGCGTTATTATTGGAGGCAAAAGGTCTGCTATCACCATTATCTCGTCTTACATGCCTGAAGCTGAATGCAAACATTGACGAAGAGGATGTACCTGGCATTATAAGCCTGCTGAAATGTTCACCAAAACTAGAGACCTTAGTCGTGAACAGGATGCGTGATGGCTCAGGGGTAAACTCTACTAAACACCTCACAAGTTTGTTGCATGTATTAATTAGTGTTAAATTTTTGGGGAAAACATCTTGTCAACAAAATTCTTTTCCATTAATTTTGTAGATTTTAGATTTTACAACCTATGTGAGTGACTTTGATTTGTACTTGATGTAGTCTCTGACCAGTTCTAACTTTTCCAAGCAAGTGGAAAACTATTGGAGGTCCAGAACAACGGTCGAGAAATTTCCCCTTCTTCATCTTAGCACTGTGAAGTTCTTTATCTTTAAGAAGAGTGAAGTGCACCGGACCCCCTGTGTTTATAGGTAAGCGCACGGTACCCCGTGAGTTTTAAAAACTCCCTGATTACTACCTTATATTTTGAAAAAGTAGCACATATGCTTTCTCCATCCAAAAATCCGCTACTTTTAACGAATAATGCATTGCACACACGTTAAATGCGACTGGTTCATGTTTTTTGACTTAAAATGTTACTTAGTTGAACAAAAATACCCTTATATTATATGTATATTTTTTTTATTTTCTCTCAATCCAATTTTTACCCAAAAAAATAAAGTAAAGTTTTTTTTTTAAAAAAAAAACCATCATCTTCCTCACCCCTCCCCCACCCCCCCCCCCCCCCAACCCTTCCTACTCCGTTAGAACTGAAGTGCAGTAGCACTTCTTCGTGAAATGCATCCTCATCGAATGTTTTGTTTGACCAAACAAAAAAAAAAGAAGAAGAAATGCATCCTTATCTGAACTGCATAAGGAATCAACAATCCCAAATGGCAATGCAGTAGCACTGCTTCGTGAAATTTCAATTTTTCTCCTCCCTTCAACGTTATCAATCTTTTTCATCTGCATAATTTCTTTAGAACCCCACCCCCCAACCCCCACCCAACACCCAAGGCCCATCAAATTTATATATATATATATGTGTGTGTATGTGTGTATGTGTATATGTATTATATATACATATTTGTTTTTTGTTTTTTTTTTAATGTTTGGTGATACATATATATGTGTGTGTATATATATTATATTATGGTGGTTGGGGGTGACGGGGCTGGGTTGGTGGGTGAGGCTATGGTGTGGCGTGGCGTGGGGTGGGGTGGGGTGGGGGCGGTGTGTTGACGGGAAAGTCACTGTTTTTTCTTTTTTTTAATATATATATATATATATGTGTGTGTATATATATATAAACAAAAAGAAAAGGAGAAAAGAGAGAAAATAAATAAAATTAAAGGTATTTATGTCTTTTTGCAATTTATGTTAAGAAACTTAATGGAAAAAAGATTAAGGGAGTACGTGTACTAATTTTTCAAAATACAAGGTAGTGATCAGGGGATTTTTAAAACTCAGGAGGATATCGTGCACTTACTCATAAATACAAGAGGGTCTGGTGCACTTCACCCCTTTAAGAATTTGGGAGATGTTGATGAATTCACTCATACACTGGTACAAGTTCTGCTGGAAAACGCTGAGCTTCTTGGAAGGGTAGTTATCAATGTGGGAGAATATCAAATGTCCATCGTGTTGCATGGCATCGAGTACGGATAAAAAAAATCGAAATCTCGATGATACTTTTGTCATATCGAGCTAATATACTCTTAAAGTCAATTCATTTTTTTTTTTGTTTTTCTCTTTCTTGTTTGTTTTGTTTTAGTGGATCCTAGTTTGTTAAATGGATTATGTACCACAACTTACTTGTGGAACCCTGCTTAATTTTCTGTTTATTGTATGAACTTTTTCAACTTATTGTATTTTCTTGTTCTTTCTCTTATAGTTTTTTAAGTTCCTTGTCAAAATTTTAAATTAGTTAGAATTCAGTTTTTCAAAAAATGATTGGTCTTTAGACAACTGAATGAAACCTGATGTCGAGGTTGAAAATCTCACAGTTAGACTCGGAAGCTGCTTTGGCCGAGCTGGACTCCTTCGATCCGACTCCGAGCTGAACTTTCCTGGTCGGCTGTAGGTCCTGCACAAGGAAGACAAGGAAAAGGCGGGGTGACGACCCGGATTTTCCCCTCAGGCGTGCGAATGATTAATATGTCCGAGCTGGCAAAGTAGTTTAGAGCAATTAATAGCGAGAGAGAGAGTAAATGAGGAGGGTTGAGCTCTATTTATACTAAGTTTAGGTCTGACAGCATTTAATGCGACGCAGCTTTATGTCCCATCAGTGCTTTATGTCCCATCGGAACAGCTGGAACTGAGGTCGGGGTTAATGGGGTCGGGTCAGTCATCTGGGGTTGATCATTGGGCTGAGCGAGCTGCTGATGGAGCGCGGATTGGCCCACCTCCGATCAGGTCGGCTAATTTAGCTCAGCTCGGGAACCCCTCGTCAATTCCCCCCCCCAGTCGAGATCGAGTGGGCGAGATCTAGAGGTAGAAGCTAATCCCGAGCTGCAGGTGCCCGACCCCGATAGAGTAGGGATGGCCACGTCAGCAGTGCATGCCCAACGGATGGCTGCCACGTCACCTGGCGGTTCTGACGAGACGCGACGTTTGGTCTTCCCGAGGCGAATTTCACGGGCGCCTATAAATAGGGCCACCTCCTCCGAGATTCACTGCATACTTCACTTTATATTTCTCGAAGAATTTAGGTCGGACGCAAGAGTGGTCGGACGCAACTAGCTCGGAAAGAATATTCTCGGGATTCTTCAGCTCGGACCAGAATAGTCGGCCGCACTCCGCAGTTCGAGAGCATTAGGTACGTCCTGACTCCCTTTAGTCATTCCTGTACATTTGTATTTGCTGTAGACAGGATGGGGAGGTCGGAATCAGAAGATTCTCAGGCAATGGATGTAAGGTCTTACGGCGGAGATGAAAGTCCGCCGAGCTCGGCATCTACTTCGAACAGGATCCGTGGCGGAGAGAGCACCAGCTCGTCCTCAGGGCCGGCTCGGAGATCCAATCGCGAGGAGAGTGACGACGACTGCCAAGTTATTGGGGTTAGACTGGTGCGAGAAGAGGCAGAAGAGGACCCTATGGCCGACCTGGGAGAATTCGATGCCGGGGAGGATGAGGAGCCGCTGAACCGACTGGAGGGCATCGAGATACCGCAAGAGTTCTTAGCCGGGGTGGCTGCCACCGAACCGATCGAGGCTGTTCCAGTCAGTGCTGTTCGACCCCGGAGCTCGGCTTCAGCTAGCGCTTCTTCAATTCGGGGAAAGAGGATCGAGCAGTTGTTTGCCTGCTGCAAGCGAGAGTGCCATTCCACCGTGCGGATGGCGAACGCAAGACTGAGGAACTGGTCGGTTGATCGGCATCACAAGTTGAAGGTTCCAGGTCGGCAAGAATCGGCGTGTTACCCCCCAGCCAACCACTACACCATATACGATCTGGCCTTCGACGTCATCCAGCTCCCCCTCCCTGGCTTCATCGTTGGAATCCTGAACCATTTCGAGCTCAGCCCGGGTCAGATGTCACCGAACGGTTGGGCTATAATGGTGGCTTTCTATGTGTTCTGTTTGGAGAAGGGAGTGGAGCCGACCTTGCGTCGATTCAGGCATTTCTTCGTATGTAAGCCCAATCCGAAGCAACCGGGGTGGTTCCACTTCGCAGCTCGGGTCGGCCATTCCATATTCACCAAGTGGCACTCATCTAACAAGGGCTGGCATAATGATTACTATTGGGTGGAGTCGTCTGTGAATCCTGGATGTAGGTTGGACTGGCTCCCGAGCCTGAGGAAAACCGTCAATGATGATCCTAAACTCTCAAAGGAGGAGCGCGGAGAAGTTGCAGTGCTCAGGCCCGCGCCCGGGATGCTGATAAATATTGACAGTGTGCTGAAATGGGAGCGAATCTGGGATTCTAAGTTATTTGGTCGGGAGCCCGACCTCTCAAAGGATCATCCCCACCTGATTCCCGACCCGGATGGAGATGACGGGGCCGGCTCGGAAGAGGGTCAGTTTGCAGGATTGGCGTCCGACCTCCCGTCCCGTTTTATTAACTTCGCTTTAGCTGGGTCTTCGACTCACTTTTGATTCCCTTCGCTCTTTACCTTTGCAGATATGGCGGATATGAGGAAGCTCGCGTACGCCCAGGTGCGGTCAGGACCGGGCGGCACTGGACAAGGCCAGAGGCAACGCCACAGCGGCCAAGGGCGTGAGGTCGGTCCCGAGGTCTCCTCAAAAGGGGCTTCGGGGTCCCCATTGCCGAAGAAATCTGGGTCGGGCCTAACGATCCCCGAGCGCTCCTCCCCCCGATCCGAGAACAGAAAGCGGCCTCGGCCCGGGCACCCCGGAAAGGGCAAGGAGTCGGAGCTCAGTCCTCCCGACCAGCACCTCATGGCAGCGTCCAAAGTGGATCGCGACCCCAAACTGGCGACGGTCCCAGCCGAGCAACTCTCGCTGGACTTGAGGACGGCCATTGTTACGGTAAGCCCCTATCCATTTTACATAGGGTTCGCATTCTTAGCTCGGCTAATTGTTTTGTCCTCTGCTGAACAGGCCGAGTCCCACATCCTCTCTGCCCCCAGCTTCTTAATCAAGGCCCAAACTCACTGCGTTGAGCTCGAGCAACGGTACGTGGATTCCCGAGCCGAACTTGAGACAGTGAGAGAGGAAGCCGCTCAGAGGCAGAGGGCTGATGCGGCGGAGGTCGAGCGCTTAAGGAAGGAGCTGGACCTAGAGAAGGGCCGACGTGAAGCCGCGGCCAAGGACGTCGACCGCTATAAGCGAGAGAAGCGGGAGGCAGAGGCAAAGTTCAAGGAGTTGGCGGAGCGGGTCGGCGTCCACGGGGAAAAGGCGGTGGAGGCCTTCAAAACCAGCGACGCGGCGGTGGACTGGTTGGCCACGGAAGGCGGGGCCATGGCAAAATACGCGGAAATGGAGTTCTACTTCCGGGGTCAAGTTGCGGCTCGGGAGAGAGCGAAGACTTTCTTTCCATCCTCCAAGAACGACTACATCGAGATCCTGGAGGTCCCGCCGCCAGAATTCTGGGAGATCCCCGAGCTTCCCTCCGACCTGATATCCCAGGCCAAGGAGGTTTCTGAGTTCGTCCAGAAGGGCCTGGACCAAGCTGGGGATGAAGCTGAAGCCACCACCTCCGCTGCCGCGCCAAAGTAGATTTAGCACTGTTTCCCTGATAGGGCTATTGTATTTTTTGCCCAAGCTGGGCCTTTGTAATCATTTTCCGGTTTTTAATGAAAGATTTATTTTGGCTTTATTTGCGTTTCAATTGAGTTCGTACACGCGTACTTTCCTCTCCGCAAATTTTTTCTAAGTCAGTGGGGTCGGACCAATTTTAATGGACCATACAAACTTAGGAGTAATAACCCGAGCTGGACGCGACTGATGTTTTAACATCCTAATCCGAGCTGGTATAATAGGGGCAACTCATAGTGGTTACCGATCCGAACTCGTCAGTCCGTTATAAAAATGGTCAAACTAATGTCGACAAGTATTGAGCTCGAGTTTAGACCCAAGCTAATACACCGACCTGAGGCCGGAATGCACCGAGTTGGAACTTAATCCGAACTGGCAAAACTGATCAAATTGTTATCAATTATACCCGAGCTGGAACTTAGTCCGAGCTGGTTTACTTATCATTTGCTCGTGATTAAGCGTGGCCACCGCGTTAATCCGAGTTCGAGTAATCTTGTCGTTGTAGCATTTGCACCCGGGTCGGGCATTGCACTGGTTGGTGTACTTGTTCCCAAGTCGGGAATTGCACTAGTTTATAAAATCGCATTGTATTGAATTTGTACAAGTAATGTTTCGGCCCGGGGCCTTTACAAAATACCTTGGCTCGGGGCCGTTTTACAAAATATTGCGGCTCGTGGCCGTGGACAAAATATTCCGGCTCAGGGCGGCTTTCAGACAAAATACCGCTTCAAATGTTCTGAATGCCATGCATTCTTTAACGGTTTTCCGTTCTTGTCTCGAAGGTAGAAGGTCCCGGGTCGGACTTCTTTTATGACCTCGTAGGGTCCCTCCCAGGTCGGGGAAAGCTTGTTAGTGGAGCGCGGCAAAAAGATGGCCTTCCTGAGTACGAGATCGCCGACCTTAATAGGCTTAGGCCTAACCTGCTTGGAAAAGGCTCTTTTCATTGCAGCTTTGCTGGCCAGCATTCTGATTTGAGCTTTAGCTCGGAGCTCTTCAGCGAGGTCGAGCTCTTCACGGATTCGTGCTCCGTTTATTTCTGGGTCATGGTGGAGGGTTCTACTGGTTGGAGACCCGATCTCCACTGGCAGCACGGCTTGAGTGCCGAAGGTCAGTTCGAAGGGCGATTCTCCCGTCGCCGAGCTGATATTGGTCCGTTGAGCCCACATCACTTCTGGGAGAATTGATGCCCATTGGCCCCCTGCTTCCTCCAGCTTGGTTTTCAGACCCTGCAAAATGATTTGGTTAGTTCTTTCAACTTGGCCATTACTTTGAGGGTGAGCAACAGACGAGAATCTGAGGTCGATCCCAATCTCAGCACATTTGCCTCGAAAGTATGCACTGTCGAATTGCTTGCCGTGGTCGGTGACAATGACCTTTGGTACCCCAAATCGGCATATGATATTTTTCCATACAAAATCCCAAGCTGCCTTTTCTGTTATTCTGGCAACACCTTCAGCCTCGGGCCATTTGGTGAAGTAGTCTACGGCCACGAAGGCGTGTTTCTTTTGGCCGAGACTGGCCGGCAAGGGGCCGATGATGTCTAGACCCCACTGATAGAATGGCCAAGGGCTTATCATCACTGTGAGGTCTACAGCAGGCTTCCGCTGCACGCTGGCGAACCTCTGGCAGGTGTCGCACTTTTTTACATACTCTTTGGCATCTTGCTCTAAGGTTGGCCAAAAATAGCCGTACCTTAACGCCTTCCGAGCCAGAGCTTTACCCCCCAAGTGGTTTCCACACACCCCTTCATGAATCTCCCGGAGTACATAGTTTCCTTCCTCGGGTGCAACGCATTTCAAAAGAGGCCAGGTGTAGGCTCTTTTGTAGAGCTGCCCGGCAATTATGACAAACCTTGAGGCCTGCTTCATGAGTTTCCGAGCAGCTTTTTCATCCTCCGGGGTCATACCCCCTTCCAAATAGTCCATGATTGGTTTGGTCCAATCTGGATTTAAGTTGAGCTCGGCTACCGCTCGAATCCCCAACTGGATACTAGGTTCGGATACTTCTTCCACGTGGACAAGGGTAGGTCGGCCCTCGCCCAAGGCTAGCCTGGATAGGGCGTCAGCCTTCATGTTCTCTTCTCTGGGAATCTGCTGTATCGTGAACCTTCTGAGTGTTGAGGTCAAATCCTTGACTCTGTTGAGGTAGGCTAGCATAGCACTGTCCTTGGCTTCGAACTCCCCAGATATCTGACTTGCAACCAACTGAGAATCGGTGCTTAGATCGATCGTCTGTGCCCCGAGCTGAGCAGCAATTTTCAGCCCTGCAATCACCGCTTCATACTCTGCTTCATTGTTGGACGCCGAGAAGGCGAACTTGAGGGAGTACTGGTGCTCATGCCGGTTTGGGTCGAGGATGACCACCCCAGCTCCGCTCCCAGACTTCCCTGAGGCCCCATCCACATGGACCTTCCACACGTCCTCCGGGTCGTACTCTGCTCGGCCAGAGCACTCTACGACAAAGTCAGCAATGGCCTGGGCTTTGATGGCTGTCCTGGGCTGGTAGGTGATGTCGAATTGACTCAACTCAACTGCCCATTTCAGTAGCCTGCCCGACGCTTCTGGTTTGTGCATGATGGATTTGAGCGGAGCATCAGTCATGACTTTAATCGGATGAGCATCGAAGTATGGTTTCAACTTTCTAGCCGCCGTGATGAGCGCGAGGGCGAGTTTTTCCAAGGAAGAGTATCTCACCTCGGCTCCCTGCAAGGTTTTACTAACGTAGTAGACCGGCTTCTGCTCCTTGCCTTCTTCTCGGACTAGCGCCGCCGCCACCGCTGTTCCCGAGCATGCCAAGTATACTACCAGCTCCTCCCCCACCTCAGGTCGGGATAATAGAGGTGGCGAGGCTAAGTACCTTTTCAGCTCCTGGAAGGCGTTTTGGCATTCCTCAGTCCATTCAAAGTTCTTAGGGTTCCTCAATATTTTGAATAGGGGAGCGCACTTGTCAGCCGACCTGGACATGAATCTGCTCAGCGCCGCGACTTTTCCTGCCAACACCTGGACGTCCTTCACGCAGGTCGGGGGCACTAGGTCTAGGATCGCCTGGACTTTCTCCGGGTTGGCTTCTATCCCGCGGGCTGTTACCATGAAGCCCAGGAACTTGCCTGCCTTGACGCCGAATGCGCACTTTTCCGGGTTCAATTTTATCCCAAAGTGCTCCATTACGGCGAAGGCCTCAGCCAGGTCAGTTACATGGTCTTCCGCCCTCCTGCTCTTGACCAACATGTCATCTACATAGATCTCCATATTCCGGCCAATCTGGTTCTTGAAGACCTTGTTCACCATCCGAGTGTATGTGGCTCCAGCATTCTTGAGGCCAAAAGGCATGACCTCATAGTAGTAGAGTCCTTTATCGGTGGTGAAGGCGGTCTTTTCTTTGTCCCCGGGAGCCATCTTGATTTGATTATAACCTTTGAAGGCATCCATGAAGGAGAGCAGCTCGAACCCGGAGGTGGCGTCCACCATTTGGTCAATCCGTGGCAAGGGGAAGCAATCCTTGGGGCAAGCTTTGTTGAGGTCGGTGAAATCAATACATAGTCTCCATCCACCAGAAGACTTCGTCACCAGCACCACATTGGACAGCCAAGTCGGGTACTGTATTTCCTTTATGTGGCCAGCGTCCACCAACTTGTCCACTTCTTCCGCTATGATTTGTTGCTTATCATAATGAAAGTGCCGACGCTTTTGTTTTACTGGATAGTGATTTGGGTCGGCATTCAGGTGATGCTCAATCACACTCGGGTCAATTCCTGTCATGTCAGAAGCAGACCAGGCAAATACATGCTCATTCTTTAAAAGAAATTGGCTTATACCTTTCTTGAGATTGGCAGATAGTTCGCACCCAATCTTTGCTCTCTTTGTTTCGTCAGAGAGCTCCACCTCCTGGAGGTCCTCAGCTGGGCTTCCCCTCTTAGCGTCTCTCTTTTCTTCGGGCAGATCCGGTCCCCAGCCGATTTGATACTTGGGTCGGAGTGAGTTTTCATAACACTCCCGAGCTGATAGCTGGGCTCCGCGAATGGTGGCTACCCCAGATGGGGTCGGGAATTTCAGGGCCTGGTGGTACGTTGAGGGGACGGCCCTGAAATGATTAAGCGCCACCCGACCTAAGATCCCGTTGTAGGTGGAGTTGCAATTCATTACAATGAAGTTGGCCTGCATCGACACCCACTTATCCCCAGCCTCCAACTTCAGCGGGAGGTTGATGACTCCTTCGGCCCGGTGGGACTGCCCGGTGAAACCTGCTAAAGTACCACGCAATGGCCTGAGTCGGCTCCTGTCCAGCCCCATTTGCTCAAAAGCACTGAGGAACAAGACTTCTGCCGAGCTCCCAGTGTCTATCATCAGCCTTTTGACGGTGAAGTTGGCTATCTCTGCGCTGATCACCAGGGGGTCGTCGTGAGGCAATATGACCCCCTCCAAGTCTTCTGAGGAAAAGGTGATCTTTTGCATCCCCGGGGCCGGTCCCTTCATTGGTCCATATTCCCTCCCTGCACGAACATAACCCTTTCTGCCTGCCGAGGTCTCGCCTCCTGACGCTAGCCCTCCCGCTATGGTTTCAATCACAGCCAGACGTCCGCCCCCAACCTGGCGCCTGGACGGACTTCTCTCCCTATCCCTTTGTTCCGTATTTCGGGTCGGCTGTTGATCTACATACCTCCGAAGGTGACCTCGGGCAATCAGTGCCTCGATCTCCTGCTTCAAGTCTTTACACTCTTCGGTGGTATGGCCATAGTCCATGTGGTAGCGGCAATATTTGGTCTTATTGCGCTTATCAGGCCGGCCTTTCATTCTCGGTGCCGGAGGCAGGTGGTTTTGGTGCTGGATCTCCATCAGGATCTGCTCCCTCGAGGTGTTGAGGGGAGTGAACATCGTGAACCGTGGGTTCGGCTTCGGCTGCTGGGGCTGCTTGCTTCGGTCATTCTGGGCTTTGGCCCCAGGTTGGGCTCGGGAGGCCTCTCCTTTCTTCCCGGCCTCCTTCTCCTTGTCATCATCCCTTTTCGCCTGGTGGATTTCCTCCGAGTGTATGTACCCTTCTGCTCGCACCATCAGCTCGGATACAGTATCCACAGGATCAATTGCTAAGGAAGACGTGAGTGGGCCCGACCTAAGCCCACTCTGGTAAGCCATCAGAGCCATGGAGTCCTCCAGGTTCGGAATTCGGAGGGACTCCTCATTAAATCTGGCCGTGTAAGCCCTCAAGCTTTCCCCTCGATGCTGCTTCACCAACAGCAATGTTGAAGTATGACGAGTGGCGCGGCGGCTTCCCGCGAAGCGAGACAGGAATGCCTCAGCCAGCTGGTGGAAACTTGCAATTGAACCTGGACGGAGTTTTTGGAACCAATCCAAGGCATTGCCAACCAAGGTGGTCGGGAACGTCTTCGCCTTCATGAGATCTGGCATATCATGCAGAGTCATGTGGTGGTCAAAATTGAGCAGGTGGCTGGCTGGGTCTCCGTCTCCATTGTAAACGGCCAGGTTGGGCATGCGATTGCCGGTGGGTAGGGGCGTGGCCAATACCTCGGGAGAGAGTGGGCTTACACCGAGTTGGTTGATGACCTTAGCTATGGCAGCCGCGGTCTTTGCTTGCTCGGGGTCGGCTTGAACCGCCCTTTTCCCTCTCTCCGGGTCGGACCTTGGTGTTGGCTCGTAAAAGCCCTCCTCTTCCTGCGTCCGTTTTCGTCTAGACTCCGGGATGTGGAACTGGGGGCGCGATGGCCGCGGCCCGGCCTCTTGCGGTGCCAGGGGGCCCTCAGCCAGCCGGGCCACCTGCTCCTTAAGTTCTTCGAACATCCTCAGCATCATCCTTATCTCCGGTGATAGGTTGGAGTTTGGGTCTCCTTCTGCTGCGGGGTTGGTTTGAGTGGCTAAGTGTATGCGTTGGCTCGTTCCAACGTCGGCTTGGGTTAGGTTTTGGCTGGGCGCCTGTGTGGCTTCGAGGTCCCCTTCCAGGGTGGGCGAATCCTCTGCCGGTATGTTGTGGCTTCTAGTTTGCACCATAATGGCTTCTCAATGAGTGGTGAAGAGAGTTATAGAAGAACTCGTCGTTCCCCACAGACGGCGCCAAACTGTCGAGGTTGAAAATCTCACAGTTAGACTCGGAAGCTGCTTTGGCCGAGCTGGACTCCTTCGATCCGACTCCGAGCTGAACTTTCCTGGTCGGCTGTAGGTCCTGCACAAGGAAGACAAGGAAAAGGCGGGGTGACGACCCGGATTTTCCCCTCAGGCGTGCGAATGATTAATATGTCCGAGCTGGCAAAGTAGTTTAGAGCAATTAATAGCGAGAGAGAGAGTAAATGAGGAGGGTTGAGCTCTATTTATACTAAGTTTAGGTCTGACAGCATTTAATGCGACGCAGCTTTATGTCCCATCAGTGCTTTATGTCCCATCGGAACAGCTGGAACTGAGGTCGGGGTTAATGGGGTCGGGTCAGTCATCTGGGGTTGATCATTGGGCTGAGCGAGCTGCTGATGGAGCGCGGATTGGCCCACCTCCGATCAGGTCGGCTAATTTAGCTCAGCTCGGGAACCCCTCGTCACCTGATATGCACTCGAAGTCGTTTTATGATTTATTGACGAGGTTGAATGGTGGAAGACAACTTGGGGTCCTATGCGATCTAATAAGTTAAGCAATCAGAAATTTTTTGTGAGGTTGAATGGTAGAAATCTTTCAACGATTTATTGACGAGTTGTTGTTAAGTTTTTGAGTTTGATATTCCCCCTATGATTCTCGCTTGACCGAGATGGATTAAAGAGAATGAATTAATTGCATTAGTATGTGCTATGGGTTCTAATAAATTGTACTTTTATCATTAGTTGATAATTACGATGTACCGTTAGATGTGACTCGTAATTTGTGGAAAATGATTAAATTAGAAGAGTTATAATTAAATATTATTTATATTAATATTTTTTCGCTAATAATTAATTATGAACCCAAGAGATCACACACAAAAAGGGATTTGAAAATTAATCAAAAATTAATCAGTGAGATAATAAATTAAATATTGGAGTATCCAATTATTTAAGTGGATTTAAGATGGGTCAGACTGGAATTTTAGCCTAATCAACTTATCAGTCTGAGGGCCCAAAAGTTAGCCCAACTGATTTTTTTTCTATAAATAAGAAGTTATGACAGACAGTTTTGCTAGTACAAATCTTGTCTTTCAAAAGTAATAGAATTTCTCTAAAACTTTAGTTCGATTTTGTTGATTAATTCTGCTCTGAACTCATCAAATTCTATAGATTCAGCATCGTAGAGATAACCATCTTGATCCACTTATATAAATTATGTAATAATTTATGTGTATTTTATGATTGCGTAATTAGCCAAGAACAGATACATGATAATTATTTGGCGGCGTTATTTATAAAAAATTTAAATATTATGTATGCAAACTTTTCAACTTGAATTGTACTTTATTGATCTCACTCTTATAGTTTTCTAAGGTCCATGTCAAAATTATAAACTAGGTGCAATTCAATTCTTCAAAAACTAAAATATGTTGTAAAAGTAAGAGAATAAGGACGAGAGTAATAGAAAGTAGAGAGATATAAGTAATGGAGAAAGAGAAATATTGATTTCTATTAATCCTCTCAATGTAACTTTTACCGAAGGTACACGAGAAGTTTGCTTAAACTTAGAATACAAGTCAAGTTCTGCCGGAGAATGCTGAGCTTATTGGAAGGATAGCGATCAGTGTTGGAGAATACCACGTGCTTCGTGTTGCATGATCTTTTGAACATAAATAAATTAAAATTTCTAAGTTTCAATTAAGGATATTCTTTTCATGCTGAGATTACATTCTCTTGAGAATCATTGCAGGCTCGTGTTTTCTTCCTTTTTCTCTTTCTGTTTCCTTTGTTTTAATAGATTTTGGTTTGTTAAATTGATTTTGTACTGCAACATACTTGTGGAACCATGCTTAATTTTCTGTTTATTGTATGAACTTGAATATTCTATAAATAAGTTAAAAAACTAAAATGTGAGCTATTCTGACCACTTACCCAAAATCAAACAAATACAATGCATCTTTCCTTCCCCAAGGTTTTCTTTTCTTCTTCCCCAACTTCTACTTAAGAAGTGTATTTATAGTTGATGTACATGAATTTGAAGCTGCACTATGGTTTCATAGATAACAACAACCAGGCCCGGCCCAAGCTATGGGCAGTTTGGGCCGGTGCCCAAGGCCCCCTTAGATTGGGGGCCCCAAGTTAAAAAAAAAAATACTAATTTAATAAAAAAATGTCAAATAACTAACACTTAATTGATTTTTGAACTAATGAAGGCTCAACTATTGAAGGTCAGCACTTAAACGATTTTTGTTTATTGTGATATTAATTTTGCATAAAATATAAGAAAGCAGGGTTGGCCCAAGAAAGAAAGCATAGAGGTATACATTCAAATCTTCTTTTTATGTTATAAATTTTGATATTATTTACATACTTATATATATCTTAACTTGAATTAATTAATTTTTTTTGCTTATATTCATTTTTTTATTAATTTTTTTTATATGCAATAGACTAAATAAAGCTTAATTATTAAGGACCAAGAAATATGCTGAAGAAAGACTTAATAAAGAAAAAGAATATTGGAGAAATGTCATTTTATTTGTAGTGATTATTTTAGTAGAAAATTTAGAGTTTTTTTAATTGAGAAAAAACCTAATTATTAAGGCCTCTATTTAAATGATCTCTCAAGGTCCCCAAATTGTTTGAGACGGCCATGACAACAACTCTGAATTTTGCTGAAACAGAGAGAAGACATTAGTCTAGTGAAGAAGGAGAAGTTGTTAGAGAAAGGAACAATATATAAGAGGAATATTGGTGTACTTTCTGTTATAGTGATGGAGAAAAGGTTGAAAACAACAATCCAAGATGATCGCATCAGTGACTTACCTGATTCATTGCTACTTTGCATTTTGTCTTGTTTAAACATGAAAGAAGTAGTAAGAACTAGTATCTTGTCAAAGAGATGGCAATATATTTGGATGTCTGTCCCAACACTCACCTTCGAATATATTGATAATAGTGAGGAGAAGACTGGTAAGTTTATTGCGTGGGTAAATAGAACGCTTTTGCGTTGCCAGAATACTAGTATAGAAAAGTTCAAAGTTCAGTCCAGGTACTTTCCTCATCTTGTCTCCGATGTTGATGGTTGGGCTCGGTTTACAGCAGAGAAAAAGGTAAGAGATTTGAGTTTAGACTTCCGTTTCGAGGATTATAGACTGCCTCAGTCTGTATTGTGCAATCCGTCATTGACCAATTTGAGTTTACGCGGTTGCCGAGTGATGCCCAGGGGAGGTATAAATTGGACTTCCCTTAAAAGTTTATCAATTGCATGCGTTAAAATAAACGATGATGCCATAAGAAAGATATTATCAGGCAGTCCAATGCTGGAGTACTTGAACATCGTTGGAAGTAGTGGCTTCCATCATATAGACATCACCTCTCATGAGAGTTTGAGGGAATTAGTATTACATTACTATAAAGACGCTAATGAATACTTGAAAATTTCAGCACCGAGACTTGAGTCCTTGCACCTTTTGGGGTGGTGGTTTACAGAAATTCAGCTGGTGAACGTCTCATCTCTTTTAAGAGTTGTACTCAACTTTTCACAGTATATAGAAGACAACGATGATAGTTATGAAGAGCAATGTGGTTATATCATTGAGCTTCTTGGAAGCCTTCATCATGTAGTGGAACTTGAACTGGGGCTTCACTCCATTCGGGTAATGTAATGTTGTTTCACCTAATCTTTTAAAATATTTGCAGAATCTTTAAAGTTTTATCTGCTAATCAAAAATAAATTATTGGATTGTTCTTCTTGCGGCAATTAATGTATATGACAGACCCTGTAACTTTTGGAAGCAAAAGCCTTAACATCTGGTCAATTATCATGCTTTACATGCCTGAAGCTGAATGCATATATTGGCGAACGCGATCTACCTGGCATTATAAGTCTGCTGAAATCTTCACCAAATTCTTTTTCCATTCTTTTTGTATTTGTAGCCTTGGTGGTGCCCAAAATTTTCCAATCGAGTAAAAAAATATTGGACATGTGAAAGAAGGATAGAAAACGTTCTCCTTCCTCATCTGCAGACTGTGAAGTTCTTTAGTTTTAAGAATCTGGAAGATGTTGATAAATATACACTTGAACTGGTACAATTCTTAATGTGCTGGACTTCTTGAAATGATATATTTATCGGCGTAGGAGAATATCAGAGGCTTGTCATGCCTCGTGTTGCGTGATGTCTATTTATTACGGCTCAGAAATTCCTAAAATTTTGGAGATGCTCACAGGATGATATAGTTGATTTCTTTTTTTTTTTTTTCCTTTTTCTTTTTCTTGGGTCGATGTGAATGTTTCCTTTTCGCCCCTGGATTTCTCTTCAAATTACTATGGAAATCTCTTCGTTAAAATATTGGAAAGGCTTTGCCTAATGTGAGAAAACGATCGACTACAACATCCTTGCCTAGTTGATTTCTCAAGCACTACTCCACAACAAAAGGTAAGGTATTATACACAACCAAGTCAAACTGAAGTTCAACCATTTGCTAGCTTGTGTTTTGTTGTTATTTTTCACAAATAAATGGTGGTATAGAGGAGAAAGTGTACATACTGAGGTTGTTAAATGATTTTTTAGTCTTTGAGGTTTTACATAATTCCCAAATAGAATCTTGAGGTCATCTTCCGTTAGGCAAAAATTAATAATCAACGCTTTGATTGTACTAAAAGTCTAAAAATACATTTGTAATATTTTTACAATAGAGAGAATGACTTTTTAGTTCTTGAGGTTTTACATAATTTCTAAACAGGTCCCCTGAGGCCTGAAAAAATATCCTTTTTAGTCCTTGTCATTCTTCATCAGTTTTTTTAGCACCAAATACTACACAAATATATTACAATAACACCACAAGTCTAACAAATATATACCACGAAAGTATCTCAAAATATGCATCATCTAAATATTGAACCAGGACAAAATATTCCAAAAAACAATTGATAGTTCATCACTAGAGTAACATAATATGTAACATAAAATAAACATGCCACAACCATCCACGCAGGAACCGGACCTCCAAAATTTGCTAAATTTATCACAAATAAAACTTGTTATTATTATTATTATTATCACAAATAAAACTTGTTATTATTATTATTATTATGCTGGAATCCTAAGCTTTAAGCTGAAAAATTAAAAGCTCAAGAACCCCAATCACAAATTTAACATGCGATACAATTTTTTGCAATTAATCACATAAATAGAGATTTGTTGGGCCTGCCACGTGTTGTATCGTCCGAGTACAGTGTTAAGTGGAGTGGATCTTGCGCGTATAAAGCTTACAGATGAGTTATCTCTCAACAAAAATAAATGACATCCACTTTGATTATTTTTTTTAAAATCAAATAAATAGAGATTTATATTAAACAAACGAAACATAAAAAATACCATATAAACATTAGTTAGCTTGTATTGGAAAAACCCTAAACCCTAATCTTAATATATGATGATAGAGATAAGATAAGATCGCATGATTTTTGCAAGAAATAATTTGATATGTGTTATCCGTGTCAAAAGATCAACAAAATGGCCGCATGGTTTATGCTTTACCGTCGAGCTTCGAAGGTCGGGTGGCGATGTTGAAAAGACATTAATTCTACCATTAAAAAGAAAACGAAAGTTAACGTCAAGGACTAAATAAGGTGTTTTTCAGACTTTAGGGACCAATTTTAGAATTATACAAGATCTTAAGGACTAAAAAGTTATTCTCCAACTAAAATAAACCAAAATGGATTAAAATCCAGAAAACAAGAGGAACTATAGCTTGAACTTTTTAAAATTGAATTTTATAGTTCTTACTCTTATAAGTGACTATTGATATATTAGAATTCGGTTAGGAATGAAATGATATTCTTGATTTTTTTTTCTTCTTGATTTCATATTTTGTATGAACTAATGAATTTGAAAATTTCATATTCTGATGGAGAATGTTGAGCTTATTGGATGGATAGTGATCGATGTTGAAAAATACTAGATGTCCGTCATGCATCGTGTTGCATGATCTTTTGTATACAAATAAAAATTTCTAAATTTCAAAGATATTCTTTCCATGCGGAGTCAATATTGTCTGAGAGTCATTGCAGGCTCGTGCTTTCTTTCCTTTTCTCTCTTGTTTGCTTTGTTTTAATGGATTTTGGTTTGGTTAAATAGATTGTGTACTGCAATATACTTGTGGGTTGAACCCTGCTTAATTTTCTATTTATTGTTCGAAATATTCTGAAAATAAATTAAAAAACTAAAATGTGAATTTATTAGAGAATTGAACGATCAAACAAATACAAAACATTTCTCCTAGTTTGCCATACCCTTGTTTCTCGCAAGTCGCTTCACTTCCCTCCTCCGGATTGATCACCCCTAGGTATATCCAGCTTCCTTCCCCAAGGTTCTTTTCTTCTTCCCTACTTCTACTTACGTGTATTTATAGTTGATGTACATGAATATGAATCTGCAATCTATGGTTTCATAGATAATTAGATATCATAGAGGTAGCACAAGTGACAAGAACTCTGAATTTTGCTGAAATAGAGAGAAGACATTAATCTAGTGAAGAAGAAGGAGAAGTTGTTAGAGAAAGGAACAATAAGAGGAATATTGGTGTTTGTTTCGTAGTTGATTGAGAAAATGAATCGATATCAAATATGGAGGCAATTGAAGATGGTGATTTTATTTACTCAGCTTTAATCAACTGCAATATGACGAGGAATTACAACTAAAATTGAAAGAAAATAAGGCTATTCGAGAAGCGATTCTCCAAAGTAAAGAAGAAAACAAAATAAGACTTTTAGCAAAATGATTCTCTACTTCTTCTCATCTAATGAGCTGCTTTTATAATATGTTGAGGATGTAATCTCCCAAGCAGTTACACAACATTCTTTAGGTGTGAAGGTGTGTGCTTGGTGCAATCACTCCTTTTGTGCCCCAGGTTTGTTATGCCTTCTTTGCCAATAGCATGTGATTGTGGCATCATTGTTACATTACCCTCCCTTCGAACAAGAACCTTGTCCTCAAGGTTTAGATCCGGGTAGGTCGTTTTGAGTTCAAGTTGAAACAATCCATCATTCGTCGTTGCAGACAAAGCCAGAGAAAACAACAAACCTATCTTCTCCATCATAGTTCGCACTTTGGCCACCTTGTGCCACATTGAAGCAATATCGTATATATTAGCAAGCAGTACATAGATATGATGGATACTATTTCTCTGCTGCTTTCGCTGCCAAATCAACTTTAACTCAACTTTTACTACTCTCAATGTATTGTACAAATCCTCATTACTATCAAATGATGTTTTATTGATTTTTCTCCCATCAATTACTGCATCTTCTTCAAGCGTCATAAATGTAGCTCGTGAAACCCTAATCCTACCCTTTTGTCTCACTATCAAATAAACCCGCCACAGAATCCACCAAGGGAGATTTGTCCACTCATCAAACAACTCGTTCTCAACATTAAAACCTCTACACTTGACATACCCACCCATAAATACAGTCCACAACACTAAACTTTTCTCAATCATTTCAGCAAACACCTTCCTCGCAGACTTCATTTCTCCAAAGTTGCCATACATATCAACTGAAAAAGATGCCACGTTGAATGCTACAATAGAAATTCAGATATTGAAAAATAGATTCTTACAATCTCATACATAGATTTAGTGATACAATCAGAGTTTAAATACTACAACTAAGTTACATTTGTCAAACCTAATAAATGCATCATACTGCTCTAGGCATCACACTGCTCAAGACTGATTGTGCACACTACTCAAGAAATATTATAGCTATTGCAGCTGTATTCTTTAGATATTTTAACACTCTCCCTCAAGTTAGGGCGAAGATATTGACGAGCCCGAGTTTGCTAAGACTTGATTGGAGAGGTGACAGTCCAAGTGACTTGGTAAACATGTCTGCCGCCTGCTCAGATGATGTAACAAAGCAATGTGTGATAACCCCTGAGCGAACTTTCTCCCGAATAAAATGGATATCAACCTCAATGTGTTTTGTCCTCTCATGAAGGACTGAGTCAGAGGACAACATAATGGCAGATTTATTATCACAGAACAGGGTGGATGAGTCGGTCACCGGTAACCCTAACTCAGACAGAAGATAGCGTAACCAAAATAGTTCATATGTTCCTTGGGCCATAGCACGGTACTCAGCTTCCGCAGAAGATCGTGAGACAACTGCTTGCTTCTTACTTTTCCATGAGATAAGGTGATTGCCACAGAAGGTGCATATCCCTGAGGTAGAACGCCTATCATTCTTTGACCCTGCATAATCCGCATCAGTGTAACATGACAATCCTTTTTGTACACCCGTTGCATAAAAGATTCCAAGTCCAGGAGAAGATTTAAGATACTGAAGGATATGATAGACAGCATTCAGATAAGAGGTATGAGGTGCATGCATGAATTGGCTTCCAATACTAACTGCATATGTAAGGTCTGGCCTTGTGTTAGTCAAATAGATAAGACGTCCCACAAGTCTTTGATATACTGATGGCTCAGCTAACAATTCTCCTGATTCCCCTGTTAACTTAAGATTGGGGTCCATAGGTGTCGTGGCAAGTCGACAACCTAGCATGCCTGTATCTTGGAGAAGATCCAATGCATATTCTCTGGGATAAAGATATACCATGGCGATTTCGAGCCACTTCAATACCCAAAAAATATCGAAGCTTACCCAAATCCTTTATGTCAAACATCATCCCAAGGTCACGTTTTACTTGAACAATTCCATGAGTGTCATCTCCAGTAATGATAATATCATCCACGTAAACTGCTATAACAATGTATCGACCTTGAGGATGGCGTCGAACAAAGCATGTATGATCCGAGTTACACCTAATAAACCCTATAGTAAGAACCACCTCACTGAAGCGGTTGAACCAAGCACGAGGGGATTGTTTAAGCCCATAAAGGGATTTGCAAAGACAACACACTTTCCCTGAATACTCCCCATGAGCCCGAAAACCTGGTGGAGGATCCATGTGGATAGTCTCAGAGAGATCACTATTAAGGAATGCATTTTTGACATCCAACTGGTGGAGATGCCAAGAATTTGAGGCAGCCAAAAAGATAATAAGCCTGACTGTAGTTAATTTGGCGATAGGAGAAAATGTGGCACCAAAGTCTTTGCCTGGTACCTGAGTAAACCCTTTAGCGACAAAACGTGCCTTATATCGATCAATGGTGCCATCTGCAAGATACTTTACATTAAACACCCACTTACAATCAACAGTCTTTTCACCAACCGGAAGATCAACAAGCTTCTACGTTTGATTTTGCTGGAGGGCATCCATTTCCACTTTCATAGCAGCCACCCATAAAGGATTCTGTAGGGCCTCCGGAACTGAGCGAGGGATAAAGACCGAATCAACCTTACTAACAAAAGTTTTATACTGATCGGAGAGACCCTGAAATGACACAAACTTGGCAATAGGATGATGAGTACTATTGGAAAGTAAGTAACGGGAAGGGAGGCATCGGTCACGAGTGGGATAACGGGAAGGTTCAGGGACCAAGGGAGAATGAGGGTTACCTGAATTCGGAGAAGAATCGGGCAGGAGAGCGGGAGCACGAGGGCGCCGAGAGTATACCTGCTAGGGAGTTGGAGAGGAGACAAGGGGAAAAACATCATTGGGGCTCGACAAGGGTACAAGAGACAGTGGAGATATATCAGGAAGAGGAACATGGCGAGGAAGACAGGGGGGTTCCTCCGCAGAGGACACTGCTGGAGAATGCTCTAAGGGTAGGGAAGGAATAAAGAAGAAATGTACAGTCTCAAGGAATGTAACATCCATCGAGTGGTGGAAGTGACAACTCACTAGATCATAGCACCGATAGCCTTTCGACAGGGAAGAGTACCCAAAAATGATACAACGGATAGCTTTATAATCTAACTTAGTACGAGTAGGGCTGCGATTTTGAACAAAACATGTACAACCAAAAACTCGTGGGAGAATATGAAAGAGGACAATATTTGGCTTGAGAATGTGCAGGGGTGGTTGACCTTTGAGGATACGACTAGGGGTGTGATTGATAATGTATGTAGCGGTGAGGACAACGAGGTGCCAGAAATATCGAGGTACATTCATACCAGATAAAAGACATCGAACTGTAGACATAATGTGGTGATTTTTCTGTTCTGCCACACCATTATGTTTAGGTGTGTAAGGACAAGTAAGCTGCTGAAGAATGCCTTTTTTTATTAAGTTCAGCCCGAAAATCATTGGTTAGATATTCTCTACCATTATCAGACTGAATATTGTGGACAACAATGTGGAATTGGGTTTTGACCATTTGAAGGAAGTGAGTGAAATGAGTGAAGACTTCATATTTTTTTTTTATCAGGTAGACCCAAGTAGAACGACTATAATCATCTATAAATGTAACATAGTAGCGATGGTGAGAAAGGGCCGTGATAGGAGATGGACCCCAAATCAGAGTGAACAAGGTCAAAGGCACATGGAGCCCGATGCATGCGAGAAATATAAGTAGTGCGAGTATGCTTTGACAATTCACAAGTCACACAATGAAACTTAAAATCCTTGCATACTTTATTAAAAGATGGAAATAACCAACATAAATATTGAAAGTTTGCATGTCCTAAACGGGCATACCACAAATCTAAGTTTTGAATAGAGCGAACAGGAGTATCAAAAATTGGAGACACAGAAGCTTGTAGACTGGACAAGGGTACAATAGAGGTTAGAGGTTCGCCGAAGTAGTAAAGTCCATCGTGCTCATACCCCCTGCCAAAAATCTTCTTCGAATTCAGGTCCTACAAGAAACAACTGTTAGGTGAGAAGACAACAGCACAGTGAAGACTCTTGGCAAGACGACTAACTGACAATAGATTATAAGGAAAGTTGGGGACATAGTAAACATAGTGAAGAGTGATATCTGAGGATAAACAGGCATCTCCTTGACAACGGATAGGAACAGATGTTCCATCGACAATTTGAACTGGTTGATTTACGGAACTGACAGGAGAAGAAAAAATGGAGAGTTCACCAGTCATATGATTATTGGCCCCGGAATCCAGAATCCAAGACGGTTGACCTGACTTACAATGAAAGGCGGTAGGAGTACCCATAGCAAGGGCAGCCGTGGGGCTAGATGATGAAATGAGGCCCAAGTGAAGTTGAAGTTGAGAAATCTGAGCCTGAAGTTGACTATAATTTGGTTGGGGAGAAACTAGTTATGTTGAGGCTGAAAGGGATGCCAATTCGGCTACAGCTTCAATACAAGGACCTCATTTCTTTTGTCCACCACCACGGTTTCTAGAATATTGTTGTTTTAATTCAGGATGAAGAGTGAAACATCGATCAATAAGGTGACCAGGTTTTTGACGATGTTGGTAATACGAACGAGTACCTGTTTTCCAAGAACCTGAAGGAGCAGCAAATGCCATGTGATCCTGAACAGACTGAGTGGGTTCGGGTGCAAGAAGAAGACGCCTTCGATCATCACCATCCACAATTACGAATACCTCATACAGAGAAGGTAAAGGAGATGTATTTAAAATCTGAGCCTGAAGATTCTCGAACTCAGGCTTGAGACCCATCAAGAACTGATAAGTTCAACAATGACCTAGACGTTTAGTCTCAACCTTAAAATCATTCGGGGAAGTCACTCAAAGGCTCATATTGAGCTAGCTCTTCCCATCTAGTTTGGAGATACCCAAAAAAATCCACAATAGAGAATCCCAAAGTCGTTTGAGAAACATGAGAAATTTCACGATAAAGCTCGAAGATTCGAGAATCATGACGTGTATGAGCATACATCTTTGTCAGGGAACTCCATAGACCATGAACTGTCTCGTGATACATAAACATATTATAGATTCGGTCCTCCATAGAATTGAACATCCAACCCAAGATAACACAATTATTTGTATGCCATTGAGCAAAAAAAGGATTTGTTTCTTTCGGCTTAGGCTACGAACCTAAAACCCATCCAATTTTACATTTTTCGCCACGATAAAGCCAGAACGAACGAGACCAAGCATGAAATTTTTTTCCATTTAATAACATACTTGTGACTCGATGTGCGGGTATATTAGGCTCACAAGATAAGTCTATACGTGAGGTAATAGTTGATTGACTGGTCTCTTCTGTGCCCTTAGATTGAGTGAGTTGTTCTTTTTCTGATTCCATAGATAATATATCTAACTTGGTTCAAAATAGTAATAACAACCCAACTATTCCACAGAAGCAAATAAGACAATGAAATTAAAAAGAAATTGATACTTATCAGAATAGAGAAGAACTCTAGCAGATAAAGATAAGAGAAGCACGCTAGTTGATGAGGATACTGGATACTCGGCTTTGAAGGCTCTAATGGAGAGAATATATGGGCTTAATTATATATCACATGACCAGATCAACCAAATCATAGCTACACATACAAGTCTCTTTGCCAGCTACAAGCAAGAAGGCCATTGGAGAGAAGCACCAACATCAGAGACCCTTGGAGTGTTCTGTAGTTATTTACAATCCAAAAAAAGAGTGAGAGAAGAAGATGGCTTCTCTCGATGGCAGCGACGACGACGACGACGAGATCTTGTCGGCGACGACGACGACGACGAGGGCCAGTGGCTCATGACGGCGAGACTTCGTCGAGAGTAGATAGCTTTTCTCGATGGCAGTAACGGAAGCACAAGATCGGGCTAGATCTTGCCGGCAATGATGATGTTGACGACGAGAGCTGGTGGCTTTCGACGGTGAGATTTTGCAGTGACAACGACGGCGACGGCTAGTGACGACGATGACGACGCTCACGCAGGCGATGAAAAAGAAGACGATGATGACAAGATCCGGCGATGACTCCAGATCTTGCAAGCGACTGAGATAAGTTTTTTTTTTTTTTTTTAATGTGTGTTCTGTTTATCCAGCTTGAAACATTGTTGTGGCTCTAGATACCAAATAAAAATTCAGATATTGAAAAATACATTCTTACAATCTCATACATAGATTTAGTGATACAATCAGAGTTTAAATACTACAATTAAGTTACATTTGTCAAACCTAATAAATGCATCACACTGCTCAAGACTGATTGTGCACACTACTCAAGAAATATTATAGCTATTGCAGCTGTATTCCTTAGATATTTCAACAACTACTATATCACCAAACAAACTCACTGAATCGACTGTCACAGCTAGTCTATATGCTTCAATGACGTCATCATGTGAAGCTATACCACAAGGATTTATATGCTTCACAACCACACATGGAGGTTTAGTAAATTCACAAAGGCAGTTCCAAACATCATTAACAGCAAGATAATTGACATATGACATCTCCTTACCATGGTTTTGAATTACATTAACCTCACCAAGAGACTTGTTACCATACTGAAATGAACGTGAAAGCGGAGCTTGTGGAAAATCTTGAGTACCCATGTCAGTGGTTAGTGGAGAGCTTACCGATGTGAGATGTGAAACTAGAGAGGCCCCTACATTGACAAAACCAGGAGGTTTCGTAAGTATTTTCGTTGCCGACGATGGTGTAGAAGGAGTCTGTGACATGTTTGAAGAAGTTTTCATTAAAGGAGTTGAAGGTGGTAGAGACACGGTGGATATCATCGAATCTGGTGGCATAGGTGACAGTTTGCTAATGGAATATGGGTTTTGGGATGAAGCTGGCTGGTTCATGTGTGTAGAATAATTCTACGTTGGTTGATATTCGACTAACGTTTCTATTACTCTACTAACAACATTCACTGGCTTCTGCTTAGGTACGTCGGTAAGCTCAATAAGATCATGAGGCAAGCATCCAAAAGTATCAAAACTTTGGGGATTTGGTGGAACACCAATTGTAGATCTAGGGGTAGATGGTGGCGATAGAGTGGTGGTGGTTAGAGAGATTTGGGGCTGAGGTAGTTCAGTGCTTGAGGGAGAGTTGTCAAGGTGGTGTTCTTGAGAAGCAAGTTGTTGAAGTAGCTGGGTTTTGTAAGCAGAGAGAGCAGATAGTTGTTCGAGTAATTCAACGTGTGTGAGCATAGAGCCGTCGGCCACGGCGGGAGAGCAATGAAAGCACCAATGAAGTGATATCAAATATGGAGGCAATTGAAGATGGTAATTTTATTTACTCAGCTTTAATCAGCTGCAATGTGAGGAGGAATTACAACTGAAATTGAAAGAAAATAAGGCTATTCGAGAAGCCACTCTCCAAAGTACAGAAGAAAACAAAATAAGACTTTTAGCAAAATGATTCTCTACTTCTTCTCATCTAATGAGCTGCTTTTATAATATGTTGAGGATGTGCTCTCCCAAGCAGTTACACAACATTCTTCAGGTGTGAAGGTGTGTGCTTGGTGCGATCACTCCTTTTGCGCCCCGAGTTTGTTATGCCTTCTTTGCCAATAGCATGTGATTGTGACATCATCGTTACAGAAAATGTCAAAAAGAACAACCAAAGATTGCATAGGTGCCTTACCTGATTCTGTTTTGCTTCATATCTTGTCTTTGTTGAACATGAAACAAGTAGTGAGAACTAGTATATTGTCAAAGAGATGGCAATATCTTTGGGTATCTGTCCCAACACTAACCTTTGAATATCTTGATAGTAGTAAGGAGAAGACTGGTAAGTTTGTTGCGTTGGGTGAATCGAACGATTTTTTGTTGCCAGAATACTAGTATAGAAAAGTTCAAAGTCGAGTTGCATTATTTTCTTCATTTTGTCTCTGATGTTGATGGTTGGCTTCGGTTTGCAGCAGAGAAAAAGGTAAGAGATCTGAGTTTGCACTTCCAATATTTCGATGAATATAGACTACCTCAATTTGTATTCTGCAATTCGTCATTGACCAATCTGAGTTTACGCCGTTGCCAAGTGATGCCCAGCGGAGGCATAAATTGGACATCCCTTAAAAGTTTAACAATCCAATACGTTAAACTAAACAAAAATGTCATTAGAAAGATATTATCAAGGAGTCCAATGCTATAGTACTTGAAAATTGTTGCAAGTAGGGGTGTCCATCAACTCTGAGAGTTTGATTGAATTAGTAGTAATAGATTTCTATCATGTTGAGTCCTTGAAAATTTCAGCACCTAGACTTGAGTCCTTGCACATTTTGGGGAGCTTAGGGTACTTGTATAGACGGGTTCAGATTCGGCTGGTGAGCGTCTCATCCCTTCTACGAGCTGTACTCAACTTTTCACGTTCCATGGGAGATCATGATTATTGCTATGCCAAGCAATGTAGTTATATCATTGAGCTTATTGAAAGCCTTCATCATGTAGTGGAACTTGAACTGGGGCTTCCCTGCATTCGAGTAATCTTCTGCTTAATCTTTTAGATTTTATTCTTTAGTAATCAATTGTCAATATTTGTAGAATCTTTAAAGTTTTATCTGCTAATCGTAAATTGTCATCTGCATTGCTGCAATGCATATGACAGACCCTGTTACTTTTGGAAGCAAAAGCCTTGACATCTCAATTAACATGCCTTAAATGCCTGAAGTTGGATGCATATATTGGAGAACGCGATGTACCTGGCATTATAAGCCTGCTGAAGATCGAAATCTTCACCAAATCTAGAAACATTAATCATGAACAGCGCGCCTAACAGCTCAAAGGTAAGTTTTACTAAACTCCCGTCTTGTTAAGGCAGTCCTTACCAGAGTCTCTAAAATAGAGACTCTGGTATCGTACAATTATTACGTAATATAGTTCATTTGGTGAAACAAAAATTCATAAAGTAGAGATCAAAATCAACAAAAGTGGGCTCGGGTCTCTAAAAAGTACAAAGTCTCTAAATGTTGCTAAATTACTTTGTATTTTTTACAGACCCGGGCCCATTTTTGTTGATTTTGATATCTACTTTATGAATTTTTGTTTCACCAAATGAACTATATTACGTAATAATTGTACGATACTAGAGTCTCTATTTTAGAGATTCTGGTAAGGACAGCCTTAAGAGTCTTTAGTCAAATACATTACGCCAACAAAATTCTTTTCCACTTTTGGTACTCATAGCCTCAACGGCAGGGGCGGAGGTACCTATGGCCAGTCCCCACTGATCTAGAATAACGTTAAAAATTTTATATATTTTTTTAAAAAAAAAATTAAAAATTTATGTATTTTTAATTAAAAAAAATTAATTAGTCCTCACTGAAAAAAATGTACTTATATTGTTGAAAAATTATTTATTTTAACCCCCAAGCTGCCCCCACTGACCAAGAATAACGTTAAAAACTCTATGTATTTTTTCAAAAAAAATTAAATATCTATGTATTTTTAGTTAAAATAATTAATTAGGCCCCACTGGAAAAAAAAAATTTATATAGTTGAAAATTTATTTATTTTAACCCTACTAAGAAGATTTTCTAGCTCCGCCCCTGCTCAACGGCGGCCAAAATTTTCCAATTGAGTGAAAAAATATTGGTCGAGCAAAAGGAGGACAAAAAACTTCCCCCTTCCTCACCTGAAGACTACGAAGTTCTTTGGCTTTAAGAATTTGGGAGATGTTGATAAATACACACTTGAATTGGTACAATTCTTGATGCGGAATGCTGGACTTCTTAAAAGGATTTTTATTGGTGTGGGAGAATATCAGATACTTGTCATGCCTTGTGTTGCGTGATCTATTCATTATGGCTCAGAAATTCCTAAAATTTTAAAGTTGCTCAAATAATGATATAGCCGATCCCATCTAGTATAATAAGATTTACATTGTTTTGGTTTTCACCTTTCTTTAAATGGGACTTTTGGTTAGTGATATTGTATTAATTTGCAGTCACGGTGCATAACTTTAATTATGCACTAATGCTTTTACAGATTCACGTAACTTATTTTTGTAGTAAGAGTGCGGCTATCTGACAAAATAAGTTTTCTAAGTAATAATTTACGATAAGTTTATCAATGCTTAATTTATTATCATTATATACAAATGTCATCAATATGTAGATAACAGGAGTTGTTTTAATTATATTAACTCTGAATTATAGATAAAATTCAAAAGATTTTGTAATTTTCATTTAGCCTTTTTAGTAATAATTCTTCAAATTCAATAAAAGTGATGGAAAACAAATTCTTGTTTCCATATATGTAGTTTCCAAAAATAAAATTTGGGACTTAGTTGTTTCAGGGATAACTTTGTAATTTCAAAATCTTATTTGTCTTTCTTTTCTCAAAAGAAAAAACTCATGGGAATGTTTCTTTTCTTTTTTTCTTTTTTTTTTCTCTTGTCGATGTGAATGTTTCAAAAGCCCAAAATTTTTGAACCACGAACAAAAGCAATTGCTTTCGACTACAACATCCGTCTTTGCCTAGCTAATTTCTCAAGCAATATTCCACAGCAATTCCTTTCAAAAGCGCAAAAGTTTTGCCTAGCTTATATTTTGTTGTATTTGGCTCCACGCTGTCCACAAAAAATCTATGTTGACTTGTTTATTTAAAAAAAAAAAAGTTAACGTCAGGGACTGAATAGGGTATTATCAAACCTTAGAGACTAATTTGGGAATTATGCAAGATTTGAGCGATTAAAAAGTTATTCTCGTGCTAAAATAAACCAAAATGGAATAAAATCCAGAGAAAAAGAGAAACTATAGCTTGAATTTTTTAAAATTGAATTCTACTTTATAGTTCTTACTCTTATCGGTGACGATTGATATATTGACATTATATTTTTAGTTTTTTTTTTCATTTTTCATACTCAGTATAAACTGTTGGTGAACTTGTACAATAATAATTGAAATTGAAACAATAATTAAAGTACAAACACTTTTGTTAGAGACAACTCGATCGGACTGAGGCGCGGGAATCTTGCTATCTTTAAGGAGATTCAAGCCCCCTGCGGTGGAAAGAACCGATGCAACAGTCTTGATATGGCTTGTCCCCTCCAGGATACAACAACCCGCTTGTTGTCGTACTACTCGAATCAACTCTGCACTAGAAGATTGAGTACAAGCTCCTCTCAAGAACACCTTTCTCTTTTGGCTGGGAATCCCTCTAACTTACTCTCTCAATATGATAGTAAAATATTTTTTTGTTGGTTTTTTGTATGTTTGAAGTAAGAATGATGCCTATTTATAGGCTCTTAAGAAACCACCATAATAAATTGCATACAAGTGAAAAGTCATGAATTTAAAACCTTTTTAAATACAAAAAACTCTTCAAGTTCTAAAATTAATATATTCATGAATACAAAATTAATGCATAATCTCTTCATATTCCAAAATTAAAACATACATAAATACTCATAATTCATTGAATATAAAAGATAATTAATTTAATATTAAAATATCACAACATTCCCCCACTTATTTTAATATTAAATTAATGTTATAAGAGAGATATTCCAGCCAAAATGGATCATTATGCTTAATAAAGGTGTGCTATGCATTGAACCTTTACTTAGCGAAACAATGACCTCTACTCCAGAGTCAGTAGTGGTCTCCGACTTGAACTATGACTGCTTGAGGGAAATAAAGAGTCACTGCTCACACATAATGCTCCAGGTGTAATAAAACGAGCTTAAAGACTTAGCATGTTACAGCCATGTGCTTTCTTGGTTTTCATAAGTGTTTATATGAGAATTAGCCAAAAACTCATATGAAGCGGCCACAACTTCAACACTTATATAGGTGAAATCTGTCAAGGGTGCTTCTGTAATACTGACACCCCACTCAAAAAGCTACAGATTTCATTAAGAGTTTGAACTCAACCTCTAAAACATTATAGGATGAATACACTCACATCATAGGGAGGGATAATATTTAGTGTATTCATTTCGTCCACCTTGCGATTCGTTTTTCCCTTTGAACCCAATTTTCAGGATCTCTAATCATTAGGTTGGGTATCCTTACATGTGGTTCATGATAAAATTGGCTTCAATCCCATCCCCCTCGATGTATTCCAGATCCTTTCTCTCGATAAGGCCTTAGTTAGTGGATCTGCAAGATTGTCAGTAGATTTGACATAATCCACATTAATAGATTCATTACTCAAATATGATCTCACAGTACTGTGTTTTCTCCTTATGGATCTGGACTTCCCATTATAAAAATGATTTTTAACTCTACTAATTGTAGCGGTGCTATCATAATGTATTAAAACTGGTGGGATTGGTTGTTCCCACAATGGAATCTCATGCAACAAATCTCTTAACCAGTTTGCTTCCTCACTTGCAGAAGCTAAAGCAACAAGCTCTGCCTCCATAGTTGAGTTAGCAATAATTGTTTGCTTCTTAGATTTCCAGCAAACAGCACCACCACCCATCGTAAAAACAAAACCAGTAGTAGAGTAAGAGTCACCTGATAATGTGTTCTAGTTTGCATCACTGAAACCTTCCAGTACAGCAGGATATTTTCTATAAAACAAACCATAGTTTTTTGTTCCATACAAGTATTTCATGACTCGCTGGATGGCATGCCAATGTTCTTTTCCAGGTTTGCTCGTAAACCTGCTAAGTACTCCTACTGCATAAGCTATATCAGGTCTAGTACAGTCAGTCGCATAACGCAAGCTACCAATTATACTTGCATACTCCTTTTGATTAATTATCTCATTATCATTGTCAACAGGATAAAGATGCACATTATGATCAAAAGGTGTAGACACATGTTTACATTCAAGAAAATTAAATTTTCTCAATATAGTGCAACTGATCAAGAAAAATACCATCAGGCGTTTTGGTAATTTTTATCCCCAAAATAAAATTAGCCTTACTAAGATCTTTCATATCAAAATGACTACAAAGAATAATCTTAGTTTCATTTATGACATGAATATCTGTGCCAAAAATAAGTAAATCATCCACATAGAGGCTAATAATCACATGTGATTTTTTCCAAGATTTATGATATATGCACTTGTCACTTTCATTAGGTTTATAACCATTCTCAATCATGCAGGAATCAAACTTCTCATGCCATTGCTTAGGTGCTTGCCTTAAGCCATATAGGGATTTAGTAAGCTTACATACTTTGCTTTCTTGGCTTGGTTCCACGAACCCTTCAGGTTGATCCATATATATTTCCTCATCTAGGTCCCCATTCAAAAAGGCTGTTTTTACATCCATTTGATGAATTTTAAAATTAAAAATAGCTCCAATTGCAATTAGCAATCTAATGGATGTAACTCTGGTAACACGAGAAAAAGTATCAAAAAGTCAAGATCAGCCTTCTGTTTAAAGCCTTTTGCAACAAGTCTAGCTTTAAACTTATCTACTGAACCATCAGGTTTAAGTTTTTTCTTGAGTACCCACTTGTAGCCTATGGTTTTACAACCTGGTGGTAATTCAACTAATTTCCAAGTTTTATTAGAAATTAGTGAATCCATCTCATCATTTACAGCTTCTTTCCAAAAATGGCGTCAGGAGATGAAAAAGCTTTTTTTTTTATTTAAAGTAAGTGGGCATTCTTCTAAATTGAACACATAAAAATCTGGACCAAAATATTTTTCAATACGTGCCCTTTTACTCCTTCTTGGTTCAGAGAAAACATTTTCATTATCTTGAAAAGAAGCAGAAAGAGATGTAGAAGACATATTTTAAAAAATTTCTTTACCCCCACTATTTTGAAGTTTAAAAGCATACTTTTCTTCATGAAAAATAGCATCACCTGACTCAACAATTTTTTGATTTTCAAGATCAAAAAATCTGTTAGTTGTCTATTCACCGCATAGCCAAGAAAAGCACAAGTGATAGCTTTAGCACCTAATTTTGGTCTCTTTGGATTTGTTAGCCTCACAAAAGCTAAACAACCCCAAACTCTCAAATATCCCAAATTAGGCTTATATCTTTTACACAGTTCAAAAGGTGTATTTTTTGTCCTTTTACGTGGTACCCTATTTAAAACATGGCAAGCTATCAGAGTAGATTCACCCCAAAGATTTTTGGGAGTACCTGACTCTACAATCATGCCATTCACTAAATTAATAATAGTTCTATTTTTTCTCTCAACTACACCATTAGACTCAGGTGAGTAAGGTGGTGTAGTTTCATGGATTATTCCCAAAGATTGACGAAAAGAATTGAATTCAGAAGAAATATATTCTCGGCCTCGATCACTTCTCAATCTTTTGATTTTTCTACCGAATTGATTTTCAACTTCGTGAAGGAAATTTTTAAACTTTTCAAAAGCATCACTTTTATTTTTCAAAAGATAAACATAAGTGTATTTTGAAAAATCATCAATGAAAGTGATAAAATATCTATTTCCTCCACGAGTTAAAATTCTTTCAAATTCACAAAGATCTGAATGAATTAAATCTAGCAATTCGGTATGTCTAATAACATTTTCATGAGGCTTTCTAGAGATTTTTGTTTTGTTGCAAGATTCACATTTTTCAAAGTCTTTATTCAGTTTTGGAATTAATCCTAAACTACTCATGATTCCCACATATCTGCTATTAATGTGACATAAACGTGCATGTCAAAAATTCACAAAAGATAGCATATAAACAAAACAAGATGCTTTATTATCATTATCAACATTCAAATGAAACATTCCATCACATGCATATCCTTTGCCCACAAAAATACCTTTCTTGGTAATTACATATTGATCAGATTCTATAGTTTGCTTGAAGCCTGCCTTGTTGAGCAAGAAACTAGACATAAGGTTTTTCCTCATGGAAGGGGTAAAGAGTACATCTTTCAGTGTTAAAACACGTCCAAATGTAAACTTGAGCTCAACATCACCATTCCCTAACCCCTTAGTTTTGCTTGAATCACCAAGCATAACCGTTTTTTCTTCTTCAAAATGAGTGTATTTCTTGAACCAATTTTTATCATAGTAAACATGCCTATTGGCACTAGAGTCTGCCCACCAACCTTCTACATATTGAATCATGTTTATGTCTGTTATCATAGCCACTAAAGGCTCTTCGGTCATATTAGCTTGAGGAATAGCTTCACGTTTTTGGTATCTACAATTCCGAGCAATATGCTCAACTTTGCCACAAACAAAGCAGGCAGTGCCCTGATTCTTAGAATATTGTCCATGGTTCATAAATTTCTGGTTTGAATTACCCTTATGTTTATTTTTCATTTGATTCTTATTTGGCTTCAAATGTGCATTCTTAGAATTCTGACCTTTGGGCATACTATTAGAATTTGCAAAAATTGAATTTACCTTTGTGGAATGTTCATTGTTGTCCAAGATCATTGCATCCTGTCCTCTTGCCTCTTCCTCCACACAAATGTGAGTGATCAAAACCTCCAAAGAAGTTTCTTTCTGCTTGTGGCGCATAGACTTTTGAAATTCCTTCCAAGAAGGTGGAAGTTTATCAATGATGCCAACCACAACTAGATTGTCTTCAATCCTGATGCCTTCAGATCTAACATCAGCTACTATCATCTGGAAGTCTTGAGTTTGCTGCACCACATATTGTCCATCTTTCATTTGAAATCTGAAAAGACGGCTAGCAACATACTTCTTAGCTTCAGCTTCTTCAGTATCATATTTCTTTTGCAAAGCCTCCTAGACGCTCTTTGCAGAGTCATAGTTAGTTTCATAGTAATCATATAAACTGTTAGTAAGACAATTTAAAACATAGTACTGACAGTTGTACTCATCATTGACATATATATCCACCAAGTCTTGATGTTGTGCAAGTTCTTCCTCAGTCATGTTATCGGTGGATACATTTGTTGGGTCATCTTTAGTGAGTACATATCCTACCTTCAAGAGACTTAGGTAGAATGAAACTTTGCCTTTCCACCGTTTAAATTTAGTTCCACCAAAACGGAACGGCTTATTAAGGTCTCCAACGTTAGTTTTTTCCACCATTGGTTCCATTTGAATCTCCTTAAAATTGTTGATGAACTTGTACAATAATAATTGAAATTGAAACAATAATTAAAGTACAAACACTTTTGTTGGCGACAACTCGATCAGACTGAGGCGCGGTAATCTCGCTATCTTTAAGGAGATTCAAGCCCCCTGCGGTGGGAAGAACCGATGCAGCAGTCTTGATATGACTTGTCCCCTCCAGGATACAACAACCCGACTTGTTGTCGTACTGCTCGAATCAACTCTGCACTAGAAGATTGAGCACAAGCTCCTCTCAAGAACACCTTTCTCTTTTGGCTGGAAATCCCTCTAACTTACTCTCTCAATATGATAGTAAAATATTTTTTTGTTTGTTTTTTGTATGTTTGAAGTAAGAATGATGCCTATTTATAGGCTCCTAAAAAACCACCATAATAAATTGCATACAAGTGAAAAGTCATGAAATTAAAACCTTTTTAAATACAAAAAACTCTTCAAGTTCTAAAATTAATATATTCATGAATACAAAATTAATGCATAATCTCTTCATATTCCAAAATTAAAACATACATAAATACTCATAATTCATTGAAGATAAAAGATAATTAATTTAATATTAAAATATCACAACATAAACTAATGAATCTGGGAATCTCATTCTTTAAGTAATCTCATTTCCTATGATTTGAGATTAGCCTATCTTAACAAAACAAATGTGATTAGCCTATTTTCCTATTTTTTTGAGATAAGCTCGTTTGTCAAATGATCAAAATAATCCTTCAAACATAATATATCTTATAAAACTAGTCTTTTATATATATGTTATTATTCTCAAAATAACAATATGATATTAATACATAAATAATTTTAATAAATGATAGTTTTCTATTAATTAGTAACATATTATATACATTTTTATAGTATGATTAATTTTCAGATTGGAATTTTTTTTTTTTTTGGTCAAGTAGATTGGAAGTTAATGGAAACAATTGAAAAGAGAAAAAAAAAATCAAAAGTCGACTAGTGCTGGAAGTCTTGAATTTTTATTTCGACAATACCCATTGAGCAACAATTTCACAGACTAATTTAGTACAAATAAAAGAAAAATTGAAACTGACATTGTGAAAGCTTAGCTAGTGTTTCAAGAGAATCTAGTTATTTAGTCAATTCATAACAATTTTTGTACAGTAAAGAGAGTAAAGCATGTAGCCTTTCCCAGCCCCGCTTCATCGCTACTGACGAAATTACGAGTCTACTTAAATTAAATAGCTTATGTTGACCAAACTTAATCTACTAAAATAGGGCTACAAAATAAATTAAAAAATTTGAAATGAGAATTTATTAAATAATTGAACGACTATCCTGATCACTTGCCCTAAATCAAACAAATAGAAAGCATCTCTCTCCTTTTTTTTTTTGGATCGAACAAAACATCTCTCCTTTTTTCTTAAATGAGTATTAAATTGTATGTTTTCATACGCTTGTCATTAGTTGCAAGCTTTTGGGCATTGTGTTGGCCTTTGCAGATGAAGTTTTGATGGTCTGTGCAAGATAGGACCCTACAACAGTGGGGTCTCTTGGTAGCCAGTGTAAGGCTTGGTAGTTTTCCATGTCGATTTGGCATTTAAGAAAATATATATATGTCAAAGATTTCTGGTCTAGTCGTATAATATTCGTTTTTTCAAAAGATTTATAAATTTGCATGAGTTTGAATTTCGCTAGGTGTATTTCAAAATGATCATATTTGCAGACTTCATTTTCGGCTTCAACTTACTCAATACCATCTGATTTTGATCATGTAGCTTTACTGCCAAATTGAACTAGATCAATTATATATCTAATATAGGAAAGGTAAGGTTGAAATGCCACACGGTGCATGGAAAGAATGATTTCAGAACAAATTTAGTGCTTTTTCAATTGCATAGCTTATTTTTTGTGTTGTAATATTCCACAAATAAATGTAGATATAAAGGGGAAAGTATATATAATAATGTCATTATGAACTAAAATAAATTAAAATGCAATAAAATCCGAAAAACAAGAGAAACTATTAGTATGAAAATTTTCAACTCGAATTGTACTGTTCCATGTCAATATTTTAAATTAGTTACTTCAATTTTCAACAAATAATTGTCCTTCACAACTAAATGAAACCTTATATACAAACCTGTTCTAGATTTTAATTACCAAAAAGTAGGAAAAAAATTAAAAAAACAAAGGCCAAAAGCATAAATGGTACCTAATATTATTTAGTGAATTCAATCAGGGAGATAATGAATGGAAATTAATCAATGAGATAATGAACTAAATATTAGAGTGTCCAATTATCTAATTGAATTTAAGATTGGTCATACTGTAATTTAGTCTAGTCAACTTATTAGTCTAAGTCTAGCGTTTAGGACTGGCCCAAAAGCTAGCCCTAAGACTTCTTATAAATAGGAGGTTATGACAATCAGTTTTGCTAGTACAAATCCTGTCTTTCATAAGTTATAAAATTTCTCTAAAAACTCTAGTGGCTTCGGATCTCGTGTGAAGTTTAACGAGTCTTGAGTTTGCTGCACCACAGATTGTCCATCTTTCATTTGAAATCTGAAAAGACGGCTAGCAGCATACTTCTTAGCTCCAGCTTCTTCAGTATCATATTTCTTTTGCAAAGCCTCCCAGATGCTCTTTGCAGAGTCATAGTTAGCTTTATAGTAATCATATAAACTGTCAGTAAGACAATTTAAAAGATAGTACCGACAGTTGTACTCATCCTTGACATATATATCCACCAAGTCTTGATGTTGTGCAAGTTCTTCCTCAGTCATTTTATCGGTGGATACATTTGCGAGATGAATGACAAGTTACGTTTGGTGATGGTGTTAAAGGAAAATCCTTGGGAGAAGAACTTTGGATATTGAAGGTTTTCCAAAACTCAAGAAAGTACTGCATGTGGATGGTTTAAAAGCTAATCTTATTAGTATTAGTCAACTTTTTGATCAAGGTTTACATGTAAAATTTACTAAAGATGGTTGTCATGTGCTAGACACTACTAACAATTGTGTGCTTTCAGGTAAAAGGTCGTCTGACAACTGTTATATGCTTACACCATTACAGAAACAACCAATGACATGTTACAACAGCTCCTAGGACAATGTTGAGATTTAGCACCAAAGATTGGGACATTTAAATTATGACTTGCTGATTAAAATTGTGAATGTAAGTGCAGTCCGAGGATTGCCAAAATTGAAAAATAAGCAGTCAGGTGTGTGTGGCTCCTGTCAGATTGGTAAACAGGTAAGAGCATCTCACAAGATGTTGCAACATGTGTCAACGAAGAATATTTTGGAGCTATTGCACATGGATCTTATGGGTCCAATGCAAACCGAAAGCATCGGAGGTAAGCGATATGTGTTTGTTTGTGTGGATGATTTTTCAAGATATACATTTGTGGACTTTCTCAGAGAAAAGTCTGATACTTCTGATGTATTAAAGAAATTGTGTTTAAAATTGAAAAATGAGAAATGATGCAATATTCAGAAAATCATCAGAATAAAAAGTGATCATGGCCAAGAATTTAAGAATCACTCATTTACTGATTTTTGCAACGAGCATGGAATAACCCATGAATTCTCAGCTCCGAAGACCCCACAACAGAATGGTGTGGTTGAACGAAAGAATAGAACCATTCAAGAAATGGCTTGTGTAATGTTGAATGATAAAAAACTCTCTCACAGGTTTTGGGTTACACTATAAATCGAGTTCTCTTACGTCCAGGTGCTTCTAAAACACCCTATGAGATTTGGAAAGGTAAGAAACCTTCACTGAGGCATTTTCATGTGTTTGGGAGTATATGTTACATTTTGAATGATAGAGAACAAAGAGGGAAATTTGATGCTAAAAGTGATAAAGGCATTTTTCTTGGTTATGCTGCAAACAATCGTGCTTTTCGAGTTTTCAATTTACCTAGTAGAAAGATAATTGAATCAGTTATAGTGCTAGCTGACGAAGTGGAAAAATTTGCAGAAGAACAGATGGGAGAATTCAGTGGCAGCAAAACAAATACCAACAAGTTAGAAGAAGCTGCAACAATGAAGGAAAAAGGAACTTCAAAACCCAGTGAGACCGAGATAGATGAAACATCAGGCATAATTGCGGAGCAGTCGGGTGATGTCTAACCAGATGTTACAAATTGTGACAGAACTACAAAAGACGGTAGTGAAGGAACTCAAGTGGAACTGCCACATGTCCACAGAAATCATGCCCCAACTGATATTATAGGCTCAATACATGATGTAATTCAAACCAGAGGTAAACCCAGGAAGAACTATAGAGACATGGTAAGATTTGTGTGTTACACGACAACTCTTGAACCAAAAAATTTAACTGAAGCTTTAAAGGATGAAGTTTGGATAAATGCCATGCAAGATGAGTTGAATCAGTTTGTAAGGAATGATGTTTGGGTTTTAGTTCCTAGGCCTAAAAATGCAAATGTAATTGGAACTAAGTGGATCTTTAAAAATAAGACTGACGAAAGTGGGAATGTCACTAGAAACAAGGCAAGACTTGTAGCTCAAGGATATACACAAATAGAGGGTGTGGATTTTGATGAGACCTTTGCTACAGTAGCTAGGCTTGAATCTATTAGATTGTTAATATCCACTGCATGTGTGTTAAAGGTTAAATTATATCAAATGGATGTAAAAAGTGCATTCTTGAATGGCATTTTAAATGAAGAAGCTTATGTTGAGCAACCTAAAGGCTTTGAAGACCCTCACTATCCCTTGTATGTGTATAAATTGAAAAAGGCCTTGTATGGATTGAAACAAGCTCCACGAGCTTGGTATGACAGATTGACGAAATTCTTGTGGGACAAAGGCTACCAGAGAGGGGGAGTAGACAAAACCTTGTTCATCAAAAGGTCCGGTTCAGGTATCCTCATTGCTCAAATTTATGTTGATGACATTGTATTTGGTGCAACATTTGAAAATAAGGTTGATGAGTTTGTTAGGCATATGAAACATGAGTTTGAAATGAGTATGGTTGGAGAATTAACATACTTTTTAGGATGGCAAGTTAAGCAATGTGCATATGGGATCTTTATATCTCAAGAGAAATATGCCAAAAATCTTGTTAAAAGATTTGGGTTAGAATCTGCCAAGACTTATAGAACTCCTATGAGTGTGACCACTAGACTGACTAGGAGTGAGAATGAAAAATCTGTTGATCCAAGTTTATATAGGTGTATGATAGGAAGCCTGCTGTATCTTACAGCAAGTAGACCAGATATATGTTTCAGTGTTGGAGTATGTGCAAGATATCAAGCAAATCCAAAAGAATCTCACTTACTTGCTGTAAAAAGGATAATCAAATATGTGAGTGGTACAGTACGTCTTGGAATATGGTTTACAAATGACACTAACACCAATCTTGTTGGTTTTAGTGATGCTGATTGGGCAAGCAATGCAGATGATATAAAAAGTACAACAGGAGGATGCTTCTACATTGGTAACAAAATGGTGTCTTGGTACAGCAAGAAGCAAAGTTCAATCTCCTTGTCAACAGCAGAAGCCGAATACATAGCTGCAGGAAGTTGTTGTGCACAACTTCTTTGGATGAAACAAATGCTGGATGATTATGGAGTTGAAAATCAGGTTTTGACTGTTTATTGTGATAACTTGAGTGCCATTAACATATCCAAGAATCCTGTTAAGTACTCTTGCACCAAACATATTGACATAAGGCATCATTTCATACGTGAACTTGTTGAAAACAAAGTTATTGTCTTAGAATATGTTGCAATAGAAAAACAATTGGCAGATATTTTCACAAAAGCTTTGGATACTCTAAGATTTGAGACCCTAAGAAAGGCTATAAGAATTTGTAGTATTTAAAGTTGCAACATGACGTACATCAGTAACATGAAATAAACTTGAGAAAACTGAAAATTGGATATTCAATTTAGCTAGTGATTTAATTTATGACCCATACTTCCTTGTACACACTGAATACTGATTGACAAAGCTAATCTTAATGATCTGCAAGTGCAGGAGCTTGAACTTTCTGATGACTAGGGATAAAGAAAGAAGTCTTTCTAAATCCATTCTTGTATTCTATTCATCCTTGAGATCAAAAAGAAAAAAAAAGGGGCAGGAAATATTGTGGTTATCAAACACTGGAAAGAGCTATCTAATCCAAAATAAAATAGATTAGTGTGAAAGCTACCAGTTGCAACATGAGCTACAATAGTGAAAAAAATACATATGAAAAGAAATACAGGGTGCAAGCTACTAGTTACAACATGAGCTGACACAAGAAAAATATTGTGGTTTCCTATGAGATGAATAGACGATCAAGTATATTTGAGCTGATCGTGAGAGTTCCTACAGCTTGCAGGTTTGATGGTGAAAGCTATCTATTTTAGAATTCACCCTAACACACACACATAGTTCATTAATTAAATCCTTGACTGAAATGGGTATTGACAAGTAAAGCTTCTTGAGTAAATTCATACTGACTGGACTCATGTCTTCTTTTATGTTACTGTCTTTAAATTTGATAAAAAAAGGGGGGGAGGGGAGGAGGGGGAGAAGAAACTCCTGGTGGATCTAAAGACAGTGGGATATATTGCTAGTTTGTTTTCGGTTGCAACAAAGTTTTTTTAAACTCATCATGTTTGTGTTGTGATAACTTATGTAAAAAATGTTGAAACTTTTGTATAACACATGGGTTATTCTGTTTTGAGCGGGAAAATTGGATATCCTTAATTGGCAGTTATCGTACTTTTGCTGTTTTAATTTTTGAACTTCCCAAGATCGTGTGATTGGCTAAATTGCAGAGCAGTTACCCACGATTAGGGCACAGTTAATTGAATAATTTTCGCCTCTTTGTATTTCTATTACTCTGCCATTCGTGTTCAAATAGTGCATCACTTTCACTGTTTTCTCTCTCATCTTCTCTGTGGTTTTTTTTCAAGATCTTTGCTATATCTACTCTTGCAGCACAACCATGGTGAAAACACGATCAGGTGGAAGACGGTGGGGAACCCCTAAATCTGGAGCACATGGAGAGGTGTTGTCACAACCTATCACCATTGATGAACCATCTCCTCCACTAGCGACTGAAGGCGGCGATGCAACATCATCCAGTGACACAAGCACTAGTGGGTCACTCCGACCTCGAACAACCAAAGCAAGGGCTAAAGGGCCATTCATTGACCCTCGGTGGACTCCGACAGGCATGGATGTGGTTGTTCACACCAAAACCCCATCTTACCACAAACAGGACACACAATCGTCAGATTTTGATGCAATGCCCAAGGTTGCACCTGCTGTCACAACATCATCTTCCTTCAAGGCAACGACTGAACAAAGTAGGATGAGTCATGCTGCTACTGAGTCACTCAATGCGCAGTCGAAGAGCACACCTGTCTCTGTCCCAGATAAGGTTGCGGCGTCGAGTGCACCATCTGAAACTGAAGTACCACCTGACCAAGATGGTCGGCGATCGATGACCAAAAGGAAGAAACACATTGGTAGCTTCAAACGCAAAGGGGCTAAAATTGCTGAGTCTTCACGACCCAGGTCATCCAAGACGGCAAAACGATCATGTCCAGGGTATGATCCTTCCATTGCTTACTCTTCACATTTTTTCTTTTCTGAATCAAAAGAAAAGTTTCAAATCGTGTCACAGCGGAAGTTTGTTCTTGAGAAACCACTGAATGAAAAATTATATAAGGGAACAGGGGTATTTGCCTTACTGAGGGAAATGAATCTGTTAGGATCGTTTGCTTTGATAAAGTCTTTTTCTAGCAATTTGGTTTATGAGTTTTACTCAAATCTGCATATCAATGTTGGTGTTGCAACATCAAAATATTATCATCAGATTTTTGTGTGCGGCCATGTGTTCGAATTTTTGCCTGCATCTCTAAGTAATTTCTTAGGATGTATGCCTGTTACCGAGATTATACCAGATGTGTCTCTGTCTACTATTGCTTTGGAACTCATAGGTGAGCCTTTTGAGTGGAACTCTGATTCCAAATTGCCAGGGAATAGGCTCACAACTAAGTATGCTGCTTTGCATAAAATGGCTATTGCTGTACTCCATAGGTACTGGGGTTAATTTTAATCTAGGTCGGGTTATTTTCGAGCGCATCATTGAAGAAGCTGCTAAAAACTTTTCTAGTCAGTATCTGCCCTATCCCTTTCTTATCTGTGCGTTTCTCGTGTCACAACACAAGGTTCTTGATCCTGATGAAGTGTTACACAAACCAGGGTCTTCTTTGCTGTTCTCTAGAAAATTTTTGCAGGGGGCTCACAAAGATGATACTACGGGGGAGCATACTGAAGGTCCATCAGCTCCTAGCACTGATGCTGCCAGTTCTTCTGCTGATCAGTCTGCCCTGTTGCAACAATTTCAGCAACTTCGTGAGGCCATTGAAGAAATTCGAGAAGAGCAAGAGAATTCAGGCTAATCAGGATCAGATTAACCAGACTTTGGTTCAACTTCTCAAGGGCCAAAATGCTTTGATGGCACACTTAATGGGCTCCTCCTTTAGTTAAATTTTTCCCCTCCTCTCCTGTTCTAGTCTTATGTCTGTCTTTGACTTAGGTTTGGCAAAAATGGGGAGTTAGTTTTAGTTCAGTTGTTTGTTCTTTTCTTATGATACTTATGATACTGCTTTTGTTGCTATTTTGTGATATACACTGTCACTGTCTTTCCTTAATCATGGTTTTTGCCAAAACAAAGCCAAATGGGGAGATTGTTGAGGCCGTGACCCTATGCTAATTTGTTCTAATTTGGTTGGCTATGTTTTTGCAAAAATCTCATGATCTTTTCCATATATATGCTGGCTTTATTTTTGTGTTACAGGAAATATATTTTCGGCAACTTACCATGCTAGGTACAAGAACCATATTTTGGCATGTTACCATATGAAGCTTGGACTGATTTGGTAAAGCATTTATTACACATTGTTTTGGAATGTCTTGAGGCCTAAGTCGGTTAGTGATCCGTTACCATATTATATACTTGTCATTCGAAAGCAGTTGTAGAGGAAGAGAAGGCAGAAAAAGAATAGAGGCAGAAACAGAAAGCTACAAGAGAAAATACGAGAAAGGTTTTCTGTCCAGTGTTCCAAGAGATGTTGCAACACTATCTGTGTTTCAGTCTTTTATTGTATTAAGTGTTGCATCTTTGGTTTGTTATGACAGTGAGTCATGAGCAAATTATTTAAGTCTTTGAGTGATTAGTTTACTATTTCTTTTATTCATTCTTCGAGAGAAGAAGGTGTTGTTCTCGGAAGAGAACGTTGCAAGTTGAGGGGAGCTCACCAAACCAAAGTTTGTTAAGGATTTCTTCATCTAGGCGTCAAAGGATAAGAAAGAGTCTTTACTTGTGTAAGTCCATTGATGATGTAATTTGTTATTTCTTAATGAACAGATTTGTTGGACCATGGGAGGTTCCGTGGACGTAGACCGCATGGTTGAACCACGTTAAATCTTGGTGTTCTTTGTTTTACTTACAAGTTTTATTATTTCCGCTGTTGCATACTGTTACTACTTATGTTGATACATTAAGTGGAACAAACTGACCAAACATGAAACATACTGCTAATGGTCTGTGATTGAATAGATATTTCAGTTAATGTTGCAACATCATGTGTAACAGTTTCTGTTTTTATCAAGTTGTTACATCAATCATTTTCTTATGTAACAAGATTTAGTCTGTTGAACAACTCTGCTATTTTTATTTTGAAATTTATCCATACTTACACTGCATAACTTCTATAAGTGGAGTTGTTGTTAATCTTTGGAGTTGGATGTATGAATTTAAAAAGAGGTTGGTTTAGAGCTTCGGTGTCCTAATTACTGTCGTTATACTGCTAAAATTTCGTTGCGTCTTGACCGATTGGAGGAGGGGTCGAGTTGGGGCGTGACAATAAGAGAGGTGACAGTGTAAGAGTCATCACCTGTGAGCAAGATATCATCAACATGGACTAGAACATAGACCACATGAGAGTCACTATAGCGCATGAAAAGAGATGAGTCAGATCGTGAAGTAATGAAACCAAGACGATGAAGAAATGTACTAAGACGAGAAAACCAAGCCTGTGGAGCCTGTTTTAAGCCATACAACACCTTTTGTAATTTACAGACGTGATTAGGATATGAAGGATGAGCAATACTCGGAGGTTGAGACATATACACGTCCTCATTAAGGATCCCATGAAGGAAGACATTGTTGACATCAATCAGTCGAACAAGCCAATTTTTAGAAAGAGCTAGAGATAGAACCACTCTAATCGTCGTTGGTTTAACAACATGACTATAGGTTTCTGTGTAATCAATCCCTTCCTCTTGGTTATACCCTTTAGCCACTAAACGAGCTTTATATCGGTCAATGGAACCATTGGATTCGCGCTTAATGCGAAAAACTCACTTACAACCTACAACATTGGCATCAGGAGGAAGAGGAACAAGAACCCATGTGCGATTATCAAGTAAAGAATTATACTCAGTACCCATAGCTTTTCGCCATTGAGAGAATTTAGATGCCTGAGTATCTGTTGATGGCTCAAAATCAGCAGACTTAAAGGAGGACGACGATGTGAGAGCAACATAATCTGGAAAATATTTAAGTGGCCTAGTGTTATCACGATTGCGGGTGATCATAGGGTGTGTGGAAGTAGAGGGGACAATAGGAGCAGAATTGACTGGAGGTAGTGTTGAGGATGTCGAGGACAGAGAAAGTTTTGAGAGCTGATCAATGACTTGGGGAAGTAACGCGCAAACAGTATTTGAAGATGAGGGTGGAACGTGCAATTGAGCATTGGCAGTGGGTGCACAGCGTGGAGAGGTCGAGGTGGCGGAGGCTGTTGGCTGGGATAAAGGATCGCTGGGAGCCTCTGGTAACGTCTGGGCCATAGGCGAAGTAGACAGCATAGCAGGAGCATTAAACGAACACTGTGGCGATTGATTAATGAGAGAAGCAGACATCACAGCATTGATTGTGGTTGCATTGTTGTCTGATGGTGAAAGTGAAAAATGAGTTGTGTTAGCATTGCCGTGGGACCCACCATGGGAGTTGAGAGCATTTTGATGTGAAAGGCTATCATGACCGCGGGACCCACATGGAGAATGAAGAGTAATTTGTGGTGAAAGGCTAGCATGACCGCGGGACCCACATGGAGAATGGTGATCATTATGTTGTGTCTCACGCGCGGCTGACGAGGTGTGGATTTAAGAAGCTGCTGAAGTGGAAGATGTACGTAATGGGAGTAGTAGGACCGCGGGTGGACAGGTTATAGAATGGAACTGAGAAAAGTGATTTGACTGAACAGAAGGACCACGTGATGGAAGCTGGGAAACGGAAGTGATGTTGGACGCGGTGTTATTGATGCCTTCGTAGGGAAAACAATTTTCATCAAAGGTAACGTTACGTGACAGAACAACTTTGCCCGTAGCTGGGTCATAGCACCTACAAGCATGATAATTATCAGCATATCCTATAAATATACACGGAACAGACTTAGGATTTAATTTGTCACGTTGTGTAAAACCCAAGTGAGAAAAACAGCGAGACCCAAAAACTCATAGAAGAGAATAATCAGGAGGTTTACTGTGCAATTTTTAAAAAAGCGAAATATACGACAAAACTGTACTTGGAAGCCGATTAATTAAGTAAACAGCAGTGACAAAAGCTTCAAGCCAGAATTGTTTTGGAAGAGAGGACTAAAATAATAAAGTAGTGTCAGTCTCAGTGATATGACGAATTTTTCTCTCTGAAAGTCCATTTTGCTCAGGAGTGTGGGGACAAGAAATTCGATATTGAATGCCTGCATTAGTGAGTAGTGTTTTAAAGCGTCCTTGAATTAATTCTTTGGCGCCATCACATTGGAAAATTTTGATACGAGTATTGCAAAAGTTTTCAGAAAGTTGTTTAAAATGGGAGAAGGCATCAACATAATCACTTTTATTCATCAATGGATAGATCCAAGTAAAACGACTAAAATCATCTATAAAAATTACAAAATAATGATAACCAGAAAATGAAGTGACGGGACCAGGACCCCAAACGTCACAATGAACAATTTCTAACGGCTGTAAAGTTTGACGACTAGACCTAAAAAAAGGAAGTTTATGAGACTTCCCCATCATACAAGCAGAACACAACCTATTTATTGATAAGAAATCAGAAAACTGAACACCATCTTGAGACCGCAACGTGGAAAGGACATAATTCGAAGTGTGACCCAGATGACGATGCCAGAGTGAGGCCGACGTTTGAGAGGCAGACAAAGCAGAGTGAGATGATGACGACAGCAACGGAAGAGTGTACAGATTGGAATCAACGTGGCCCTTGAGTAACGGAATCCCTGTGTGGAGGTCCTTGACAACACAAGTAGAAGGGGTAAATTCTAGTGAGACTTTTTGTCTTTAGTGAATTGAGATACCGAAAGTAGATTTTTTGTTAAACTAGGGACATGCAAAATATTAGACAAGTGAAAAGTGCGAGATGAATTAAAGTAAGAAGTTGAACTAGTGTGTGAGATAGAGAGTGTCTTACCATCCCCAATAACCACATGATTTGTGCCATTGTACGGTTGCAGCTGCTGAATGAGAGAGGGATTTGATGTCATATGGGCTGATGCACCAGAGTCAGGAATCCAGGGTGGACCGAGTCACCATGTAACACCCCGATCCCTCTCGAGACTGAAAGTTATATTAATCAATCTAATCGCAACCCAATTCCAAACCCAGCATAAAATTTAGGGAAAAACGGACGGAGTCTCCCTTGTTTCTAGGCAAAATGCAAACCTGCGACAGCATATAAGTGGACCAGTACCGTGTCCAACCATTCAAAATTTCTCAAGGCCATCCGAGCCTCGGTTCTCAACAATTAAACACAACAAGTATATATACATTTTCAAGTACCCAGACTATTCTAACTCGTTCCTTTAGACAATACAAACATGCATTGAATCCAGAACTTACTAACCTATACATAAGACTTAAATGACTTTTCTTTACAATTTGATTATATACATCTCATGAAAGTAAAATCTTTACATCTTTGACAACTCAAGCCACATAGCACACAAGACAACTCTTCAGGCACGATCTATCACATAACCACGAACTTTTCAGCTAACATGGTATTGCCTGAAATGTGGTGATGAGGAGTGAGTATACACAACATGTATACTCAGTGAGGGCAGAACAAATATCGAGGTGGAGAGAAAGAAGATCGTGCAATGCAAATAAGACAGTTAAACAGTATAACCGACAAGTAAAGCAATCAATATAAACAACAATACAATAAACAATTAATAAAAACATTAACACAACCATTCAAAGCTATACCACACTTTGAAGGCTATGGTTCACTCATACGAGCTATGTATCATTTCACGAGCAATACATCAATCTCGAGCTTGATATTGACAACGATGACAATAAGCGCGCAACCACCTTATAACTTCCACTGGGTGTACTCCGGATGTACCCCGACACATCTACGATCCAAATCTCCCAGGGCGGCACCCCTAGTGAGAATGAGAATAGGACACGGAGCTAGAGCAAACCAACCCTGGCAGTCCGAGACTGCCCAGGGAGGCCCATCACTCACGCGCCTGACACTATGCAATGCAATATGAGATACAAGCAATAAACGAACGATAGCACCAAAGTGCAGATAAATATCAATATTCAATATATCAAGCACTTAAAATAAATAGTAGCATTCAATTGATATTTCAAGCATGATTATCATTAACAGCAACAAGAACACCAATTAAATAATTAATAGCAGTTCAAACACAAAAACGACAAATATCACTATTCAATCTCTAACTTCCAAAGGCAATTACGAGAAAACGAGCTACGGGATTAGGAAACCGATTTCACTACTTTCACTTAGGCACTACAAGACACGTTTCTATGGCACGAAACCTCACTTTCCCAACCGAAGCCCGAAAGTCCACTTACTGCGATTGAACTATAGCTATGCTAACCGGTCGCTCAATCAACACCACAACAATGTCAAAAGTGCTTTTATGCCCTTAATAGTAAAACCCCGAACTCAATTCGAGCACGGTCAACTCTTGGTCAAATGGCCCATTTACGTTTCTTTATGTAATTTCAAATTTTAACAAAGGCCAGTCTATTTTTATTGCAAATTTTATCTTTCTAACATTAATGGCACCTATCCAAATCAAGAAATCGCAATTCGGATCAAAAATCCAAAAATCTAGGATTTTACTATTCATTTTTACTATTCACGTTCTTCCCTAATTCAAATACCAATTTCAGCCGTAAAAATTGCTAAATAACTAACAAGCAATGCTCTACGAACCCTAAGGAAGTTATTTCAAGCAATAACAGGCATTATAACGCAATAAATATCAAATCTGAAAATTTGAAACAAAAATCAAATTCAAATAAAAATGCACAAAAACGTGAAAACCCTCACAGAGATTGACGAGGAAGACCCGCAAGAACCCTAGCCACGATCCTCGTCCAATTCCACGTAAGATTGCACAAGAAAAATGGAAGCAAAATTCTTTTTTTTTTCTTTGGGAGTTTCGGCCATGGGGGGGATACAAAGGTAATTTTGGGTTTTGTTTTGTTTTGATTTTTGCCTTGTTTTATTTATAAAAAATGACAAAGGGCATTTTGGTCTTTTTGCAAAGTCAAGCTTAAGTGAAAATATGGTCAAACTAGCTTATTTTGATACCATTTAATCTAATTCAAGTTAAAAAATGCAATTTTAATGAAAACTAACTAAAAACTAATTAAATAAAACTAGAAATACTATTCACAAAATCCGAGAAATATTTCTCTAACTCTTTTTTTTTTATGCGCTTCGATCAAACGGTCAATAAACGATCACTATTAGAATGATAAATAATTTCTTAAAAAATATAATTTTTGAAAAGTAATTTAGTTTAAAATTCACTCCGGCTCGGAGTTACTTTTCTTATTTAATTGAAAACCGAGTAATTAAATGCAAGAAAATAAAACCGATTATTAAAATAATCAAAATAATCAAAATAATCAATATTAATTTTAAAAATAAATAATTTAACTATTTCTAGAATATTTTAAAGAATTATGAAATTAATGCTAAGATACGAATGAACAAGTTAATATAAACACGTATTCAAATGCAATTAAATACTAACATTTAAGATGACACTTAATTAAATACAAGAAAATAAATCCAATTACTATAAATAATAAAAATAGGTAATAATCTTCTAAATTAATCAATATAAAAATTATTCAAATATTTTTAAAAGAAATATCAAAATAGTACAAAATGGATGATTTAACTAATTAAACACTTAATTAAATGCAGTCAAATGCTATTAAATGTATGCCGGGTTCGGGGTATCACATCCTTCCCCCCTTAAAACAATTGTGTCCTCGCAATTCTTCTTCCAATAGGACTCAGCATCACCTGAGATCCAACTCTGACCACTCTTCATTGGTTGCTGAGCAAGACACTGAATAAGATACTTGTAGGAAAACCCTAAAAGAAATCCCAACCAAGAATGCCGAGAAAATACCAACTAAAGACTGAAGCAGGGACACTGTAGATAAAATTAACATCACATATTAATGACAAGAAGGATGCCGAAGAAATACCCCACATACGAATCTCTAGTAGAAGTTCAACAAGTACCAAATAAGGAAGTCAAAGGATAGCCAGAGTAGATGCATCACATATAAGACCAAACTCCAAGACCTCATCACCATTTGCCGAGTGCAAACTTTATACAACTTACCACCAAGAAAGCCCAAAGTATTCCACAGCATGCCGTAAGCAATATGAAATAATAAGTCTGAACAAGATTCCAAGTGTAAGATTCCCAATAGTGCCAACAAGGAAAATACTAGTAGAATGCCTACTAAGAATTCCAAAGAATACCGTAAGTAGTACTATATAAAAAGTATGATAGGAATTCCAAATACCAAACCTACTGAGGAAAACTAAAGAAAATACCCGAAACAATGCTCCAATAAGAAGGTAGCAAGGATTGCCTAATAAGTAAGTACTAGATAATTGACCACTAAGAATTCTATAGAATGCCATTGAAGAATTTCCAATAAGGGATGCCAGTAACACACCAATAAAGACCGAGACACATATACCATAGATAATACCATGCAGTAAGTCCGATTGAAACCCCAATAGCCAAGTCTACCAAGAAGTGCCAACAGAAGTTTACAAAGAATACCCAATAAGGAAACCAAAGAATATTCCAGAGAACAGTCAAATAGAACCTCAAAAGAAAGCTACTCTTTCACGACTGTTTAAGCACAGAGGAGGACCTTAAAGATTCGCCAATAACCGAGCTCCAAAGACAAATACCAACTCTCAAATAAAGGCTAGTCAAATACTGCTCATTCCCGTCAATCCACATAACTTGGAGGGCCTGCTACTAACCACTTCTCTTCAGGGGAAGGAAGAAGTCTTTATTACCATTTCAACAGGACATGTATGAATGCCAAGATATCACATTTATACATATATGCCTTAATCTATTATGCAAGCATGTTTGTAAAAAAAGTTTATAAAACAGTTTATTCAACAAAGTCACTCAAGCACGACAATCAAGTCAAGCACAACATAATCAATTCAAATCACGGCACAACCAATTCAAGACATTCCAATACACACATTACAAGCAATACTTCAAGCAAATAACAATTCACGAGGTCAATTCGATTTACGATGCCAATTCGATACACAAGTAGTCACTTCACTTCACGTAACACACTTTTAACACATATCACAGAACTATATCATATAGGTACACACATTCAAGTCAAGACACACAATCTCACATACGGGCACACATTTTCAAGACACACTTAACAAGCATACAACCAAGGGTTACTACCCGACAGACCGATGACTCTGTCCCGGCTTATGAGCTAAACAAGCTCTAATATCACTTGTAACACCCCGATCCCTCTCGAGACCGGAAGTTCTATTAATCAATCTAATCGCAACCCAATTTCAAACCCGGGCATAAAATTTAGGGAAAAACGAACGGAGTCTCCCCTGTTTCTAGGCAAAATGCAAACCTGCGATAGCATATAAGTGGACCAGCACCGTGTCCAACCATTCAAAATTCCTCAAGGCCATCCGAGCCTCGGTTCTCAACAATTAAACATAACAAGTATATATACATTTTCAAGTACCCAGACTATTCTAACTCTTTCCTTTAGACAATACAAACATGCATTGAATCCAGAACTTACTAACATATACATAAAACTTAAAAGACTTTTCTTTACAATTTGATTATATACATCTCATGAAAGTAAAATCTTTACATCTTTGACAACTCAAGCCACATAGCACGCAAGGCAACTCTTCAGGCACGATCTATCACATAAATACGAACTTTCCAGCTAACATGGTATTTCCTGAAATGTGGTGGTGAGAAGTGAGTATACACAACACGTATACTCAGTGAGGGCAGAACAAATATCAAGGTGGAGAGAAAGAAGATCGTGCAATGCAAATAAGACAGTTAAACAATATAACTGACAAGTAAATCAATCAATATAAACAACAATACAATAAACAATTATAAGCATTAACACAACCATTCAAAGCTATACCACACTTTGAAGGCTATGGTTCACTCATACGAGCTATGTACCATTTCACGAGCAATACATCAATCTCGAGCTTGATGTTGACAACGATGACAATAAGCGCGCAACCACCTTATAACTTCCACTGGGTGTACTCCAGATGTACCCCGACACATCTACGACCCAAATCTCCCAGGGCGGCACCCCTAGCAAGAATGGGAATATGACACAGAGCTAGAGCAAACCAAACCTGGCAGTCCGAGACTGCCCAGAGAGGCCTATCACTCACGCGCCTGACACTATGCAATGCAATACGAGATACAAGAAATAAACGAGCGATATCACCAAAGTGCAGATTAATATCAATATTCAATATATCAAGCACTTAAAATCAATAGTAGCATTCAATTGACATTTCAAGCATGATTATCATTAATAGCAACAAGAACACCAATTAAACAAGTAATAGCAGTTCAAACACAAAAACGACAAATATCACTATTCAATCTCTAACTTCCAAAGGCAATTAGGAGAAAACGAGCTACGGGATTACGAAACCGATTTCACTACTTTCACTTAGGCACTGCAAGACACGTTTCTATGGCACGAAACCTCACTTTCCCAACCAAAGCCCGAAAGTCCACCTACTGCGATTGAACTACATCTATGCTAACCAGTCGCTCAATCAATACCACAACAATGTCAAAAGTGCTTCCATGCCCTCAATAGCAAAACCCCCAACTCAATTCGAGCACGGTCAACTCTTGGTCAAACGGCCCCTTTACGTTTCTTTGTCTAATTTCCAATTTTAACAAAGGCCAGTCCGTTTTTATTGCACATTTTTATCTTTCTAACATTAATGGCACCTATCCAAATCAAGAAATCGCAATTCAGATCAAAAATCCGAAAATCTAGGGTTTTACTATTTATTTTTACTATTCACGTTCTTCCCTAATTCAAATACGCAATTTCAGCCGTAAAAATTGCTAAATAACTAACAAGCAATGCTCTACGAACCCTAAGGAAGTTATTTCAAGCAATAACAGTTATTATAACGCAATAAATATCAAATATGAAAATTTGAAACAAAAATTAAATTCAAATAAAAATGCACAAAAACGTGAAAATCCTCACAGAGATTGATGAGGAAGACCCGCAAGAACCCTAGCCACGATCCTCGTCCAATTCCATGCAAGATTGCACAAGAAAAATGGAAGCAAAATTCTTTTTTTTTTCTTTAGGAGTTTCGGCCATGGGGGGGATACAAAGGGAATTTTGGGTTTTGTTTTATTTTGATTTTTGCCTTGTTTTATTTATAAAAGATGACAAAGGGCATTTTGGTCTTTTTGCAAAGTCAAGCTTAAGTGAAAATATGGTCAAACTAGCTTATTTTGATGCCATTTAATCTAATTCAAGTTAAAACAATGCAATTTTAATGAAAACCAACTAAAAACTAATTAAATAAAACTAGAAATACTATTCACAAAATCCGAGAAATATTTCTCTAACTCTCATTTTTTTTATGCGCTTCGATCAAACGGTCAATAAACGATCATTATTAGAATGATAAACAATTTCTTAAAAAATATAATTTTTGAAAAGTAATTTAGTTTAAAATTCACTCCGGCTCGGAGTTACTTTTCTCATTTAATTGAAAACTGAGTAATTAAATGCAAGAAAATAAAACCGATTATTAAAATAATAAAAATAATCAATATTCATTTTAAAAATAAATAATTTAACTATTTCTAGAATATTTTAAAGAATTATGAAATTAATGCTAAGATACGAATGAACAAGTTAATATAAACACGTAATCAAATGCAATTAAATACTAACATTTAAGATGACCCTTAATTAAATACAAGAAAATAAATCCAGTTACTATAAATAATAAAAATAGGTAATAATCTTTTAAATTAATCAATATAAAAATTATTCAAATATTTTTAAAAGAAATATCAAAATAGTGCAAAATAGATGATTTAACTAATTAAACACTTAATTAAATGCTGTCAAATGCTATTAAATGCATGCCGGATTCGGGGTATCACATCCTTCCCCCCTTAAAACAATTGCTTCATCGCAATTCTTCTTCCAATAGGACTCAACATCACCTGAGATCCAACTCTGACCACTCTTCATTGGTTGCCGAGCAAGACACTGAATAAGATACTCGTAGGAAAACCCCAAAAGAAATCCCAACCAAGAATGCCGAGAAAATACCAACTAAAGACTGAAGCAGGGATACTGTAGATAAAATTAACATCACATATTAATGACAAGAAGGATGCTGAAGAAATACCCCACATACGAATCTCCAGTAGAAGTTCAACAAGTACCAAATAAGGAAGTCAAAGGATAGCCAGAGTAGATGGATCACATATAAAACCAAACTCCAAGACCTCATAACCATTTGCCGAGTACAAACTTTATACAACTTACCACCAAGAAAGCCCAAAGTATTCCACAGCATGCCGTAAGCAATATGAGATAATAAGTCTGAACAAGATTCCAAGTGTAAGATTTCCAATAGTGCCAACAAGGAAAATACTAGTAGAATGCCCACTAAGAATTCCAAAGAATACTGTAAGTAGTACTAAAAAAGAAGACGACTTGTTGGTACTAGACGATGCAGTATTGGTAGAAACAACCATTAATTTGGGAAAATAACACAATAGGTAGTAGGTGATAGTAGGTGACAGGACCAATTGGACATTTTTCCTTTGTTAGACTACTGATACCATGTGAGTGTAATTCTGTATGTGGTTTTCGTATATTTCACAATAAACAACATTACAATATATATAGCCTGTAGACACAAAGGCTATGTGCAGAGATAAGGATGCATAACAGACTCTATCAAGATATGATACACGATAAGACTATATCAAGAATAGTACATCTGAAAAGTTTAAACAACAACTATCCTTATCAAATACTGACCGAGAAATCTAAATTTCGAAGACATTCCCTTATGTCGAGATAATATTCTCTTAGAGTTATCGCAGTCTCGTGTTCATTTTTCTTTTTATCTTTCTTGTTTGCTTTGTTTCAATGGACTTTGTTTCAGTATTAATTCGAACTGGTCACCTATGTAATTAAAAGTAGGACTTGGTCTTTTTCTGAATCCCGTAGGTCTTTGGGAGCTGGACATGGGATAGCCTCGCAGGGAATACTTCTTACTCGTTTTTTTGATTAGCAACAGAGAGATAAAACTACAGTGTAAAATATCCCATTAAGGAAGCCTTCTAGTTATAGAATGGGAGTTAAGGGACTTCCGGTGGAAGGCCCAAACGGTACTAAGGCCTGTCTAAAGTGCAGTGACTTCCTTTTGGGAGAAGGAATGAATGGATCTAACAAGTCATTCCTCGACTTTGTCTATAGAAAGAGGAGACTGTTTATATCCTAGCCAATGACTGCCTTCTGGGAGAAGGTAGGAACGGATCTTGCTAGCCTCCCCGAGGATCCTTCCACGGGGAGACTCTAGTACCAGACCGCCATTTCAACCAAAAACTATTGTTTAAAATACCCCATTAAAGACTCATTCCCGCTATAGAATGGGAGTGAAGGGACCCTTTGATAAGGGGCTCGAACGGTAGTAAGGACATTAATGGCTTCTCCCCCGGAGGGCATCCCTTTATCCCGTCTTAAAAGTCTACATTGAGGTATTGATTCTTGTTGGGGGTGAAGGAACGTACTCATAGCCCCGCCCCGGATGCCCTAAAAAGCGTAGGGGCGGGGCATACGAGATAGTGACCAAATGACCCAATGAAAGTAGCTAATCTCCCCGTATTTTCTTTTAGAAATGGAGTAAGGGGAGCCCTTAAAGGAAGGGATGGAGGTCAGGGGGAAGGGAAACCATTCCTTTTTTTCCCGCAAGGCCGCTATTCCTGCCAAGGAATAGAGTAAGGCTTTTACCTATTCGAGTTAAGGAGCTAATCCTCCTCGCTATTCCTGACTTTTGGAAGGAATAGAGTAAGGGGAGCCCCTCAATTAGGGCTAGTAAGTTTTAGACTTAGACGTAATCTTATTTGTACGAGATTAATCTAAGTGAAGTCCTCTCGTAGTTGTAGCTCTAAGGCCGCAATTCCAGTGATGGAACTGGGTAAGTCCTTTACCTTTATTTGCTCTTATCAAGGCCACTATTCCTGCTAAGGAATAGAGTAGGCCTTGCCCTTTCCTTGTAGCTAATGCAGTTAATATCCTTGTAGCTAATGCAGTTAATGCAGCTAGGGAGCTCAGAAATAACCTCAATAAATGGGTATTTGCGCCTAAGAAACCCTTGAGTTTTAATAGGCCTGAATACCCTCCTATTTGAGCCCTTTAAAAGTCTTGTTTTTGTTAAGATAAGCTTGTTCTAATGCCAGGACCTACTATAGCCCCCTCACCGAAGGGCCACGTAGTATAGTTTAGCACTTGAGGAGTGTAACGACTAACCTAATGAGGGCTGTCTCTTTGCTTCCCCTCACCTCCTGGGGGGTCCGGGGGGAAAACTCGCCTAAGCAAAAATTCCCCTTCAATCTCCCCCAGTATAGAGCCGGGTTCTTCGAGTGTAGCGGGTAGAGAGCCTTGTTCGATTCCGCTGCTACCGAGTTCAAGGATCTACGGCCACAGACGCCTCGGTCACAATGGTTTTTTAAGCCAAGATGCCTGGACCAAGCACAAAAATGCCCTCATGAATGTGGTCAACCAGAGCCTTCTCCCCGCTCCCTCAGGGCCGTACGTAGGTATTTAGATATTCTGCATCTCTGCCTTCTGAAAGACTGTAGTTTGATGGAGCTACTGTGAATGGTCTCTGGTCACCTACGTAATTAAAAGCATGACTTGGTCTTTTTCTGAACCCCATAGGTCTTCGGGAGCTGGACGAGGGATATCCCCGCAGCGAATACTTCTTACTCGTTTTTTTGATTAGCAACAGAGAGATAAAACTACAGTGTAAAATATCCCATTAAGGAAGCCTTCTAGTTATAGAATGGGAGTGAAGGGACTTTCGGTGGAAAGCCCGAACGGTACTAAGGCCTGTCTAAAGTGCAGTGGCTTCAGGTTTTTATTCCTGAATATAATCAATCAAAATTCCATTGATTGTAGCTATTGATTGCCCGGGTCGGTGTGTGATCACCAAAGGTGAATCAATACTTCAGATGCTTTCTCCGCCCATGCCGATTACCCCCAGCCGGTTCCGCCGGGTAAGGCCAGGAGCTAGTTTGTGGAATCACGGGGCCTTCCTTTACTTATTTAGGGGGGATTTTCTTCTGAAGTAGAATGATTGATAGAATCGATATTTCATTGAAGAATGACCGAGGCCAAAAAATCCTTTCATACCCAGCTGAATATATAAGGAAGTTCACATACCCTAGACAAATCCATCTTGTATCCCTTATTTTCTAGCTTGATCGCTTGTATTATTTACCATATTCCTTAGCGGGTGGTTTATATCTGGTCCTTTTGGGTCACCTGACCTGGGCTGATGGCCCTTCGTAACGGCTTGTCTGGAGTCCAGCGACTCTCTAAAACTTCGATGTACTAGTACTTGGCACAAAAACATCATGAAGGATTTAGTGAACGTCTTGAAAGGTAGTAACACAAGACAATTCACTGAATGCTTGTTGGCTCTACCGGAGGAGTATGAAATCAACAACGTGTAACTGCTTGGGCATTGAGTGTTCCGCCGCTTGAGAAAGTATGTGAGAGGATCGATGTTGAGCAGAAGTGGGGTTGAAGCAGCCAACAGCACATCCCCCTTTACTTAGTAGGGCTTGAAAGGCTAGACAATTTTCCTTTCTTGTCCAGTATTTTTCATCCAAGCTGAAATAGGAAAAGTCGCAAGCACCACTAGGCCCGGTCGTCGGTTGAACGTCAGTAGGGTCCGATATTCATTCCTTACTCAAATAGGAAGGTGGCAGTCATCCCAAAATAAGCTGGCAGTATCAATAACGCGGTATGGTCCAGAACAAGCCTTTTCTGATCCATGAGGTTTTTGGTTACAAGAAGTGCTTCTTCGCTCGCTTGTAGCGCCTCAACTCGAGTTTCCGCTGTAGGATTGAGTAAGGTGACGAGAGCGGAAGCCAAGGCTCCTTGCTACACTCCATAGATGTTCGTATGATTCTTGTGGATCTTGGGTGTCTTTGAATTCAACCTCTCGTTAGGTCTTCACTGAAGGATTGTCCACCTTCTCAAGCGCCTCTACCATACCCTTAGAAAGTGACAACGGATGACTTCCATTACTAAATGGAAGAACTTTTCAAACTAGTTGATAGTTGTTCCCTAGTTGCACCCCAAAATGGGTTCTAATTTACTAAATCACATGTTTCTGTTTTCAAAACATCACATGTAGAGTTTTTTGGGGGAGAATCACTCGGCACGGGGCCTCCCGTGTGAGGTTAGGTCAGGTGATGGTCAACAACTCAGGCAGGAAATGCTGAGAAGGGGCTAATGATGCAAGAGCTCTTTTCCCCTTATACGCTCTAAAAAAAAAAGGTATGTCAGGCTTTTGGACCCTATGTTGAGTAAGGGTTCCAAACCTTCCAAAAGTGATAGGTATGTGTTGTTTCTTGGCACTCTCTTTCTATATTATGCCAACCTAAAAAGAGCGATTGAGAGTGGATTTCAGGTTCGATAGTGTCGAGAAGGTATTAGCCACCGGTGACCGTACTTTCGTAAAAGCACCATAGGGTCCATTCCTCTCCCTATCGGTCGAGCATCTTCAAACCGTCACTCTTTTAAAAAAAGGGCTTCTTGTTGGCAAATACCCAGTGAACTTCTCCCTTCTCTTCTCGTCAACGTATTTGAAGCATTGATGAAGGGTGGAAGGTACCACGCTGTGGATCCAAGCAGGAAGTTTAGGAGGTGTCACCGTCAATCTTGTAAGAAGTGAGCTCAGTCTTCAGATCCCATGCTTGGCACTTGAGACGAATCTTGCCGATGGCTCTTAGCGAGTTGGCATTATACCCCAGAATAATCACCTTGGTTTGACTTAGCCGGCTCATAGGAATGAATTCCAAGATAGGCTAGGGCCCGCAGTGGCATCATGTTGATGGAGGCCCTAGGGTCGATCTCTACCCGTGGTAGCCTTCTTTCTTTCACCGATGTCACCGGTGAGATAAAGAGGCCGTTTACGTATGCTTCTTCCTGTCCAGCAAGATGTCTTCTGTCGAGAATATTATATATGCACTCTGGAATTTCTTCATTGGTGCTTCCATGTACTCATCTTCGATGCTTTGAACTTCCACCCTGTTGACATAGATGTAGGGCATACTTTTCTTTGCTTCCTTCCGACTACTAAGCTGCTTTATAGGCTAAAGCCTCCTATCTACGGTAGCTGACACAGCAAGACCCGAGGTTTGAAGATGCTCGATTGATAGGGAGAGGAAGAAAAGTACCCCTCAAGCTGCATCTTAGTGAAGAAGAAAGGGAAGCTTGGCTAGTTGGCCAGTACGTCGATCTTAGACAACATAGGCTTGGGCTACTTGCCAACTCCGCTCCCTGCGCTGAAAACTTTGTCTGAGGCCTCTCATTCTGGAGATATTTCTTTCAGATCTCTGAACATTGTCTATAAACTCTGTCTCCGTCAAAGAGCAAAGAGACAAGAGTCAGTTCAAGAATAGGATGTAGAGCCTGTGTCCCCTACAAAGGACGAGGTCAAGTAAATGGATCTCGGGACTATTGACAATTCTCGCCTTGTATTCCTAAGTGCAAACTTCTCAAATGAAAGAGATTTGACAGTACATGGATCTACTCAGATAATTCTTTGATGTTTTCGCTTGGAGCTACGCCGAATTGGACTAGACCGAAAGATAGCCATGCATCAGCTAAACATCCAAGAAGGTGCTAAGTCCGTGTTTCTTAGTTTAGTCAAAAAATGAGACTTTCATAGGTCCGATAAGTCTTTCTACTATACTAGTAGGGTGGTTACCTTCAAATGAGTTAATTTTCATTTTTAGACCTTCTTTGTCAACAAGAGCCCTGCGTCTTCAATCCCCTTGAGCTGCTAGAGAGCATCCCTCTTTGCTTTCTTTGAATCGTGCATTGGTCACATAGATGAATTCGTTGAGGAAAACTGCTTGAAAAGTGCTCATCTCTTCGCTCTCCTCCTTCTGCTAATGCGAATATCCCGTTCTTGGTTCTTAAAGATATGTCTCCTGCCCCTGTTATGTTAGCGTCTCTAATCTTATCTATTGGTTGGAGCTCTCTTCGGGAAAGAGTCTAAGCTGCTCGCCCATTTTTTCTTCAATTTCACAAAGAAAGTTTGATCTCCTTTAGACCCTTCTCTTATAATGTTAGGCGAGGTACCTTCTGCTCTCTTCGATTTAGCAAGCAACTGAGTGCCTTCTGCTCCTTGGTCTATTGTCTATCGATGTCCTGCCTCATCTTTCTTTAGTGCTTGAGTTAGTTGATAGAGACATGTATTGTAGGAATAGGCCACTTCTTGGCAAGTTCGGAAGCTTTGGTAAGAGGGGAACTAATGCTAATGGTCTCAGATATGGCTCAGAGTACTATCTCGCTTAGTCTAACTAAGCTTTACTATTAACTAATGAGACTTACATAGAGTACTTGTACCAAATACAGATAAAAAGAGTGTATGCGAGTAAGTGCGAAAGCTTTTGCATCTTCTTTTTCGTCTACTAATTTGAGCTCTACCTGTTGATCAGTGCGACTCCAAAATCCACATACAGAGAAAGTTGATGTGCCCTTATTAGCGTAGTTGCAATATCAATATATAGCGTAATTGCAAGGCTTTCTTTCGTGAGCTAGCCTTGTTTGCTTCCTCTTTTCCTCTCTGTTCCGGATGTCCATCCAATCTCTGATTCCAGTCCATAACTTCCTTGAATATAGCTCCTGTTGCTCTTCTCTGGCTAGGATGTCACAACTATGGCCATATTTTCTTAAGCCTCAGGGTGCATTAAAGTCATCTCATTAGGGACTAAGGCCTGTAAAAGAAGTCTCGATTATAAGACCTAACGGGCTTTCCGTGCGATATCTCCTTGCTAAAGGCCTATCTCTCATCTTGAAGGCTGGTTGAACGAATCATAGAAGGTGCAAGATGTGCTTCCATTCCTTTATCTATTTCAGTGCTTTTAGCAGCTTCTGCGCTTATTTACCAATCTGTGCTTGTTTAGCGGGCTTCTGTCATTCTCATTGGGTTATTAAGTGTTGTAAGATCCTCCTTCTCCTCCCTCTGCTTGGGAATCATAATTTCTTTCTTACTTTTCATCTTTTAATAAGCTAGGAATGTATAAAAGAGTTTTACCACTAGCTAATCCTATGCAGCTTATAGTGCATATTCTGTAACGATATCTGTCTAAAATAGGTTCAATTTATTTAATGACTTTAACAACTGAATGAGAGGAATGAGACTGATTCCCGGGTCTTTAATGGGTCACGAACGGTACTAAGGATAGTCTAAAGTACAGTGACTTCCTTTTGGGAGAAGGAAGGAACGGTACCTCCCCGAGGATCCTTCCATGGAGAGACCTTCCGTAGCTACCCGACCAACCATTTAAACCTAAAACTACAATGTAAAATATCCCATTAAGGGCTCTTCTAGCTACAGAATGGGAGTGAAGGGACTTTCGGTGGAAGGTCCGAATGGTACTAAGGACATTAATGGCAGCTCCTCCAGAGGACATACATTTCCTCGACTTCGTCTTTAGAAATAGACTGTTTCTATCAAGGCCAATGACTGCCTTCTAGGGGAAGGCAGGAACGGATGAGCTCACTACTCTTTCCTCTCCTTCGGTTTAGAAAGATACTTTTCGGCGGGCCGGGAGAGAGAGTTACTTATGGGAGAAGTAATGAACGGATTCCTCTCTCATAGAGCTGCTGAGCATGAGGCCCCCTGTCACCTAAAAAGCAGAAGGGGGCCATAATCTGAGGGTAGCTCATACAGAGAGAGACTCGACCTGACCTCCTCGAGGGAGGAGAAGCGTAGCGACGGAGGGGAAACGTTCTTTATTAGGATATGGGGGTCACAGGGGGGAAATGATTTAGCCTTCCCCTCTACTGACCTAAATTCCCGATAGGGAATTGAGTAAGGTTGGACCTACAATTAGGGCTAGTGAGTTTTAGACTTAGACTTAATCTCGTTTGTACGAGATTAATCTAAGTGAAGTCCTCTCGTAGTTGTAGCTCTAAGGCCTCTATTCCTGACCTTAAGAAGGAATAGAGTAAGGCCTTTACCTTTTCTTGTTGCTTGTAGTTCTTGTAGCTTGTTGCTGATCCTCCCTGCCCTGTCTTCTTGGAAAGGGAGTAAGGGGAGTCCTTAACCTCCGGAGGACAACCTTGTTTGTGAGTGTAAGGTCGCTTTTTAACTAAGAAAAAGCCCCATTTTGAAGCCCCCCTGGTGGGTACCATTAGGGGCCTCTTAAAACTATCTTTTTTCTTAGTTAAATTTGTAGCTCCTTGTAGCTAAAGCTAAGAACTCTGTGGATCCCTAGCGAATGGATACAAAGTATCGTTGAGCACTTGAGGAGTGTCTCTACTAACGAGGGCCGCCTCTCTGCTTCCTTCCATCTCCTGGGGGTCTGGGAAAAAAAGCGGCAAAAACTGAATTCCCCTTCAACCTCCCCTAGTATAGAGCCAAGTTCTTCAAGTATGGCGTGTAGCTTTCTTGATCCATAGGGTCACCACTCCTTAGAGGGCCAAGCGCCTACGGTAACACACCCGAGCTGGTCATAATAGATTTTGAAGCTATTATGCCAACCCCAAGCACAACGTATCCCTTGTACAACTTGAAATGCTCTCTGAGTGTGAAACCGATATGAGCCTTCTCCCCAAAGCCACACACACATACATCGCCGCCGTCTGAACACCTGCAGTTAGATGATGCTTAAAACCCTACGTGCTTGGTCTCAGATAATCTATGTAATTACACACTCGACTTGGTGTGACCTGTAATAGTTGTTCCCCTGGAGGGAATGAGTTCCACGTGTAATAGCCCCTCAGGGAATAACCTCCGGAGGACAACTACAGTGTAAAAGACCTTTTTAAGGATTCCTTAACCAACTGAAAGCAGTGAAGTGACCTATTGGTATGGGGCACGAACGGTACTAAGGATAGTCTAAAGTGCAGTGACTTCTTTCTGGGAGAAGGAAGGAACAGTACCTCCCCGAGGATCCTTCCATGGGAGACCTTCCGTAGCTACCCGACCAACCATTTAAACCTAAAACTACAGTGTAAAATATCCCATTAAGGACTCCTTCTAGCTTTAGTACTAACCCCTAGTACGTACTCTTTCGAAGTCCTCATAGTTGAACTATTCAATCTGCAAGATGGTTTTCAGGTAGCGATTTGTACTACGACGTCGCAGTACAAATCTAACATAAAGGAAGACCTAGTTGCTAACTTAACCTTAAGGAGCTTTGCAGTGACTTCTTTCTAGGGGAAAGAAGGAATGGATCTAACTAGCCTCCCCGAGGAGCTTCCACGGGGAGACCTTCTGTAGCTATCACAACCGCCTGAATCACTGTTGCAAACCCTCCCTTTACTTAATGGATAACGCTTATTCTCTTTAAATCAACAAAATAATAAGCCTTTCTATTTGTACCAGTTGAGTACGTCTGCCCAAGACCCAGACAAAACGCTTTGTACTTTACCACAGAAACTCCGCTATCAATGTCGTATGGCCCATGGGTTTTCTCTAATTCCTTGAGAAACTTATTGAATTTATGACACATAAATAATAATGCTATACTTCAAATGAGTGTTAACCTAACTCTGCCCCAGCCGAACTCAAAGCGCATCCCCCAGGCGACTGCTTTATTCCATGCAATCACCCCTTTCAAAATAAGGTGATTGCGAAAAGTTGTTATAGTTAGGAATGCTATGCTTAAAGCAAGTAAGAACAACTAGGGGAAGTTGATAAACAAGACGAAGGGTCTTTTGATAAAAAGGGCGGTAGGCTGGTTCGCTTTCTAGTGAGCTTATCCGTTCCTTCCTTCCCCCAGAAGGAAGTCACTGGCTAGGAGAGGAAGTCTTTTTTTGCTTGCTACGGTAGCTACGGAAGGTCTCCCCATGGAAGCTCTTTGGGGAGGCTAGTTAGATCCGTTCTTTCCTTCCCCCAGAAGGAAGTCACTTAGATCTTCCTCTCGGGTAAAGTCCTTATACTTGGCTTGGCGAAGATGATCTCTTTAGGGAAGTGTACTACTTCTACTAAATTATCCAATAGAACTTGTTCTAAGGAAAGGTATAAGGTATGAAGTAACTTGACTGATAAGGAGAGATTTGAAGATGCCTTTGAATTCTGTCCCAATTGAGGGGACCTCTGCTGGAGGCGAGTCCTTGCCACCTGGTATGGTCTTCCCCAAGCTCCTTATAGTGCTGCATTCTGAGGTAGTATGATAGTTTTAGCTGTTTCCTTCACTTGCGCAGTTGCTGCGAAGGTTGAACAAAATACCCTATAAGAAATCTCGCGTTGAATCCCCAACTACTACTTCGTTAGGGATTAACTTGAGCTCGTCAGGGGCTGTCTCCTTGCGGAGATAGTCTATTAAAGTAAAGCGCCCTTGAGGTATGGATTCAACAGCCTACCACGTCCCAGCCATAAATCAAAAAGGCATGGAACGTTTCTGGAACATGTTAGAGTTGGGATTAATTGTTGGATGTCACCAGCAGGTACATCCAATCCTGACCTTGGTTCAGTCTCCACACGGCTGACATCACATTCAATAACATCTATCTCAAATTAGTCTAAGTCATACAAAGATCTTGTAGATGATGCTCTTTAGCGGATATTCTATGATCACTCTTATTGCATGCGCCGGTGACGGTACAAAATTAACCCAAATCTCTGCCTCCTTGCTGAATAGATAAGGGCGAGTACTACTTTCTCGACCTTAGAGTACCTCATCTCTGTGTCCAATAAGGTCTTACTGGTGAAGTAGACCAGCTTCTCCTGTCCCTCATCCCACCAGAATAGGACAGAGCTGATTGAGGACTCTGTAGCTTGAGAGTAAGAGTAGTCTCAGAGTGTGCTGTAGGGTAAAAAATGACTGTTGCAATTAGCTCCTTTAGCCGCTGAATCGAAAAAAAAGGCTTTGTTGTGAGGAACGGATGAGCTCACTAGAAAGCGAACCAGCCTACCGCCCTTTTTATCAAAAGATCCTTTGGCTTGTTTAGCAACTTCCCCTAGTTGAGACTCGAATTGAACTGAAAGCATAGACTTCGGTCGAAGCTGCAACCAAAGATGAGTGGCTGTTGCCCGGGCACCGAACTATTGGCTTTAGCGACCCAATGTCTGTAGATGAAAGACGAGTTCCGAAGTATTGGATATGGGATTTCGCGCCACAGAATGAATCGAGGAACTAAGGACGTTTCCAATACCGACAGTAGTTCCCGCTGAAGCAATTGTAGCAGCTCCGACACCCATTGATTTTGCACCTTCTAATATCTCGAGTTGAGAATTCTCGTCACGCTTTTTCATTCTCAATTTTATATTTCCCGATCTGTCTTTTGAAAGGAACCCAACTCAAAGCATTCAGTCTCAAAGGATCTCATCGCCGAAGCACTCTGTCTAGCAGCCCATGTTCTATACTGGCTTAATAGCTTGGGGAGTGTCTGCGGACGCCTAGTCTAAGAGGTTGCTTTCGGAAGACCATCCCCCTGCTAGCCTAAGGCATCCTTAGAGAGAGATGGAAGCCCCCCCAAAAGTAAAGAGAAGACAAGCCAGTTATCCTACTAGCAGCGACTAGAAGGAAGGGAGCCAAGTCACTAACTAGAGGAAAGGTCTACGATTGCAGGGTCATGTTAACGTATAAAGAACTTTTATAATAGCTTCCTGGAGTTCTCATTCTTGAATAGGTGGATGCAGGCCTGGCTTAAGTATTTGGCCTGGTATGCAGTCCAGTCATCTTCTCCGGATACTTCCATTGAATCATGGTTTGAAGGTCCAATTGTCCTAACATCTTCGAAAACAAAGGATGAAAATCCAGAGCTAGTAGACTAAACATCAACAGAATCTTGATAGTAAAGGCAACAAAATAAGTAGAATCAAGGTGAAACTGGGCTAGCCTTTATCCTAGCTACCCTATCTCTTATTATCTTTCTATTCATATATATTACTAAAGCAAATTTGATATAGTTAAGTAGCGTAGCAAGGAGCCCCAAATCCAAGGGATAGGGGTCCGGGGGAAGGGAAACTATTCCCTTCCTTCCCGCAAGGCCGCTATTCCTGCCAAGGAATAGAGTAAGGCCTTTACCTATTCGAGTTAAGGAGCTAATCCTCCCCTTTCTTCAAAGCAAGAAATATGCGCTAAAGGTAGATATTAGATATTTGTTTCGGGCTAATAACCTCAGTGGAATAAATAGAGTCTTTATCGCACTTCTCGCTTCCACCGAAAGGAATCGAGAATAGGGGGCGATCGAGTGGCGGTATCGATTAACAAGCCAGGACTTTCCTCCGGGTAGTCGAAGCGAAAAAAGAACTCCTTATATGATATGGGCAGGCCTTTTTAAGTAAAAGGTGATCCACTATAGGTTGTAGAGGCTTCCTTTCTTCATTTTCTTCTTCTTCTTTAAAGTTGAGGACTTATCACGATGCCTGCGCACTAATTTACGATGTCCCCGTCGTTGACAGTGTTTAGCTTGATTCGTCGGTACAGTCGCTTCGTTATCTTATGATTTGAAACTTGATTCCGCCTACACAAACAACGTAGTTGTTGCTTGGAGAGTCGTTTCGTAGAAGGGTATTAAAGACTAGTTAAACTCAAGGAATTCATAGACATAAATACCTATACAATTAAGATACTTCCTAACAAAGAAGGTATACAAGTTACCCTTACAACATGGGGCATCGACATCATCGGCAAAATCTTTCCCAAGTCCCCTCATTCGCTATGCTTGTCCTCCCTCGGGGAGGCTTGAGAGCTCGTTCCTGCCTTCTCCAAGAAGTCAGACACTGACTGATTGAGAAATGACCATGAACCATAAGCCCAGATGCCGTTACCTGTCCCACGTTTACCGCTTTTGTGTGATTCGTCAAGCTATGGGGTGAGTAGGATTACTGAAAGGCAGAGCTAACCCTTAATTCAACTGTTCTCTAAAAGGCCTATTTATTCTATTAGTCAAGCTTAGAGAACATAGTACTAGGACTTACAAGATAAAAGACCATGATTGGTGAAGAGGTTTGAAGATGCTCGACCGATAGGGAGAGGAATGGAGTTGGCTCGACAGAGGTATGAAGTAACTCGACTACTAAGGAGAGGAAGGTAGACGTTCGACAGAGGAATGGATGGTACTTTTTTTCTGTGTTAGCCAAGTGTTGAGGCCTCTCCTTGGGCCCAAGGAGATATGGTTAGTTGTAGCCAACTGATGACACAAGGATGAGAGACTCTTCTTTAGGAAGCTATGGGAACCTCCCGATTGGTCACCCAACGGACCTACATAGATAGACTTGTACTGACCTCAACATAAGAGTCAGAACTTGGTCTGTTGTCTTTCTCAGTCTTCGATATAAGTTTCCACATTTGCTGATTCCACTTGAGCAAAAACATATTATTATATACCATGTTCGTATGGTGGTGCGATGTTCTACGTGAATCCACGTTGGAAGGACATCATACCAAGGACATCATGAAAAATATTTCCACACAAGGAGGCAGGCGGCTGAGAAGCTTTGCTTCTAGAATGCCGACTACATGGGATGATTAAGACTTAACCAAACATCTGAACAATTTCTTTTCAGAGTCATAAGGGCACTTTCTTGATCTCTTGACGCGATACAATACAAAAGACGACTTTCGAGAGTCACTTAGCCCCTTGACCTCTTGTCTCAAAAAAGACATAGATTCCAGAGTTGACTGCAGGGAAGGTAACAAAGGTCCAATCAAGCCAATCAACTAGGGCTGCTAATGCTAAGACCATCGCAGTCTTGGTTGAGATTGGACTCAGGTAGGTAAGGCAGGATCTCAACCCATTTCTCCCATCAAGCAAGCATCAGAGTCAATAGGCTTTGTATCTTTCTCATCCGGGATAGGCCCCGAAAAAGAAAGAACTGCGAAATAGGAAAGACTAGCACAAAGAAGCGATGACTTTCTCACTAGAATGTATGGTTCCGACCGAATAGAACAGACAAACAGACTATTAGACATACTACCAATTCCTTTGCTTCTATCTATAAATAAAGAACAGACTGGAATAGAGGTTTTTTTCCTTGACTCCCACTGCTTCCATGGCCTGTAAGGCCGATCTTCTCATTAAAGAGGTCTTAGATAGAAGATGAGCCGACAGTAGGACTCTCTTAGAGTGTGGGAGTATAACAGTAGCCGCAGTGTTCTTATGAAGCCAACCGAAAGCAGCCTTTGGTACTTAAGTAGTTAAGGTTTGGAACCCTTGCAACTATGATAAGGAAACTTCTTAGTAAGACTTATTGTGCCTAAGGTCATAGAAGGGGGATGAAGATCTATCCCTAAGAGCTAAGAAAGGCAGACTAGAAGGAGATGGAAGTAGGTGATAATCAACAAGTATTGGACCATATAAATAAATCCCGTCTTTCTTTTCCAATTCTATCGGTTCAATCATTGCAGTAGTATGTTTGTTAGGACGGTTGTTAGAAGAGAAGTATTGGGTATGAAATCTTTCCTTGTTTGGTCTTCTAGGCCCCGTATGATGTATTTTCAGCCTGGACTCTTGAATCTTTTACTTCTCGGGTGGTGGTGAACAATGGTGCTTGCCTTGCGAGAGATGCTTGCCCGTAGGGCCCGGCCTGCTTCCTGCCTGAAAGAATCGCTCACTAGCTAGACGGACTAGTGGGGGCCTTATCTGGAGACATATTCCAACTAAAGAGGCAGGTCCTACCCATAAACTAATTAAGGTAGGAGAATCCCATGGAGTAGAGCCGTTCCTGCAATCTTTCCCCATTAAAAAGAAAGAGCAGCCCTATGATCAACAGAAGGTGCTTGCATGAACTGACTTACTTTTGTTGACAGCAAAGGCGATGGGATTCATTCACTTGCATTCTTGCCAGTACTACAAAAAGCTCTGGTCTCTTATCTGGGCGATCTCTTTCTCTGGTCAGTCTAAGGATGGATAGGGATGGAGGAGAGGAAGTAAACAAGTGAAACCTCACCGGAAAAGAGAACAAACTCCGGCACCTTATACCCCTTTGGAAACTGATTAACTTGGTCGATCCAATCAGGGTTTCCTAGCTGTCGGAGTCATTTCTTTTCCCGTCCCCCCGCCCCGGCATAGCCCTTCGCTTTCGGTTCTTCGGAAGAATTAACTTACGTCTGCCTTCTTCATTGATCTAGGGGAAAATGAACCGTCTACCAGTTGGGAAGCTAGACATCAAGTAAGTGCTCCACTTCTCTTTGTCTTGCACCAAAGTAGCTTTATATTAGAAAGAGAAAGATCTGATTGTTACAGATGACCAAATCGAGGGAGGGTAGCTGAAACCAGAGAATGAGGTAGATTTTATCTTTAAGGTAATAAGTTTGCAGCCTTGGCCAATATGGAGATTGAGAATCCTGATCCTCAGCTTTGTCTAGAACTGGGCGTCCAGCCGTGTAGGAAGACTTATCCTAGCCACTATAGCGACCCCACCCCCTTTCGACCCTTCCGGGTTGTTATGTTAAGAAAAGAAGGATATTTCCCGCCGACTTCACTCGCCCAAGGGACGTAGTGAGCTATGGCTGATTCAATAGCAGGGGTTCGTGAAAAGAGTCATTCTGCTGGTTTAAGTCTTTCCTTCTCAATCCCTTTCATTTCCTAAAGTCTTCTTCCTATTGAGTTATTTCCATGTCTCCCGAGACTGCCTCGCTTAGTCCAGCTAAGCTCTACTATTAACTAATGAGACTTACATAGAGTACTTGTACCAAATACAGATAAAAAAGTGTATGCGAGTAAGTGCGAAAGCTTTTGCATCTTCTTTTTCGTCTACTAATTTGAGCTATTCTTGTCGATCAGTATGATTCTAAAATCCACATACAGAGAAAGTTGATGTGCCCTTATTAGCACAATTGCAATATCAATATATAGCGTAGTTGCAAGGCTTTCTTTTATGAGCTAGCCTTGTTTGCTTCCTCTTTTCCTCTCTGTTCCAGATGTCCATCCAATCTCTGACTCCAGTCCATAACTTCCTTGAATATAGCTCCAATTGCTCTTCTCTAGCTAGGATGTCACAACTATGACCATCTTTTCTTAAGCCTCAGGGTATGTTTAAGTAATCTCATTAGGGACTAAGGCCTGTAAAAGAAGTCTTGATTATAAGACCTAATCGGGCTTTCTGTGTGATATCTCATTGCTAAAGGCCTATATCTCATCTTGAAGGCTGGTTAAATGGATCATAGAAGGTGCAAGATGTGCTTCCATTCCTTTACCTATTTCTGTGCTTTTAGCAGCTTTTGTGCTTATTTACCAATCTGTGCTTGTTTAGCGGGCTTCTGTCATTCTCATTGGTTTATTAAGTGTTGTAAGATCCTTCTTCTCCTTCCTTATGCTTGGGAATCAGTTTCGGGTACATGGAAGGGCTAGATTGAGAAAGATTGGGTTCATAGAGGGGTCAGAAGTAGCGACGAGTTAATAAAAAATGGCAAGTTTGTTCCGTAGGCTTTCATGAATGAGGCTCATGGCTTTCGAAGTCGAAATTACCCGCTGATAGTGGAATTTTTTGTTTTTTCTCAAAGGGATCGTATTGACCTTCTTCTGAGCATATGGGAGAAGAAGCTTTTAGCTACTGCTTGTTTAGTGCCATTTCCCGATCGTCCAACGGTTTTTAGTCGTTATTAAGCTTGGTATTCCTCCGCTCTGTGTCCATAATTCCAAACCTTCAATCCAGGATCATGCCTTGGCCTTTCAATCCGAGATCATCCCCTCACATGTTCCTACTTAGTTCGCATTTCGGGTATGTGGCAAGCAATAAAAATGTATTCAAATAGTTACGATATCCTTTGCGAAACGTACTAAAAGTGTAATGCTCCGATCCCTCACGAGACCGGAGGCTCTAATAACAATGCTATTCTCAACCCAATACCCAAACCGGTCACAAAATTTTAGGGAAAACGGACAGAGTTCTCTCTGTACCGTGGACATTCTGAAGACCTGTAAGCATTCAAATAAAACACGAAGCAAAGGAACAACATTTCTAATTGAAATCCCAACTTCAAGGCCATCCAAGCCTTAAGCAACACAAGACAATATAAACACATACAAGCATGCAACGTAGCTAGAAGCAGAAGCATAAGTTATTACATGCCACAATTCCATAACACTTACTACATCCACTTAGCTTCCAAATTGCAACCACTCAAATATATATACATAAGCCTTTAGGCTCCAAAATAGAACATAAAGTAGACAAGCAAGGTCTTCTATAGTTTAGCAAGCAATCACTCCAATCTCAAGTAATAGTACACAGCAACCAAGGCAACTCCTCCAACTGCACCACCTGAAACATGTTTAGCGAGGTATGAGCAATCACAATTGCTCAGTGAGGGATAAGGTCTACTGGGGACGTGCAATGCAGCAACTTAACACAATTAATACAATAGATAAACAGTGAATAACAGTTCTAATGCCACATTTTAAAAGGATACAATCAATAACCCTTATCACTCCAAATTTTCGATCCCCGATCCACGAACCACGATCTCAATCTCGATATGCCGGCATCCCTTACACCAATGGGTACTCCGGATGTACCCGATCCTACGACCCAACACCCCCTGGCAATCTCCGGACCAGGCGAGTGAGGGAATAGCAGACGGAGCTAAGGCAACCAACACTGGCAAGCCCGATGCCGCCCAGCGAGGCCATCGCATCCGCCACGACAATAAGGTTGCGCAACCACGATGCAATGCAAGAATGATAACAATGACAATATAATCAGGAAACACATTTAAGGACAAAAAGTAAGTTGTTCTCGCACCAGGTTACAATTTAGCAACAATAAGCATATATCAATTACGCAATTATACTAAACAATATACTCTTTTAGAAAGAAAATAAACTATAATGCACGTAAGGATGCAGGTCCCTCACCTCTACCGAGCTCCAAGATGTAAGTTTGAATCACATTATTTCCAGTCACCTTGAACCTATGAGCAAATATTACTTCAATTACTCTTTAACTACAACATTCATTAATTATTCAGCTAGGTTAGCTAACTTATAAGTTCGCTTATTTAGCATATATACAATATCTATTAGAATTCTATTTTTACCAAAATACCACTTTTATATACTTTAACTTAACATATATTCCAATTAGTCATTTCCCACAACATAACTCATATAATTATAAGCAACGCAGTATTATAAACAAGATACAAACATATTTTAATGAAGTAGCTATACAACCTATTTCATGAAACTTCTCTAAACAACTACATATTACATACCATAAACTCTTATTTAAATCATTTAAAAGTAAATTATAATAACTACATCAATTCAAATAACCAACTAAGCACCAAGCTCAACTAATTCACATAAAAATCCAATTAAAACCTTTCCACATGCTTAGTATTTAGGTCATAAACTTCACACTAGATAACAATCCTCAAATCTAACTTTACTAATCACTTATAGCCATATTATGATACACATAAATGCTGTGAAACCACATTTTAAGTCATATTAACACAAAAACTCCGAAAAGCCCTTTAAGTGATTTGAACTACAACTATCTAATTCGATTATCTAAACCACGCCATACATACATCTTAGAGGCTTCCTAACACATCTAAGATCATATACTTATTCGAACAAGTCATCGCTAACACTTCGCTTGAAAGACCCCTTTGTCTACTAAAATAATTGACACTCAAATGAAACACAAGGTACTAGATCCACAAGTAAGTTATTCCACACTTCTAATGACACCTTATGGCACCAATTAGAACCACAAGACCTCACTTTATACTATATCCAACATAAAAGTCCCAAAATTCCCCTTTTTTATACGTTTTAACTACAAGTACTCTAACCAAACCCCAATTTGGCGCCATAAAGGCACATTAAGCACTGCCACACCTAATAAAGACTATCTACATCATTATATTCCATCCGGATTCACTTTTCGGATAAAGTCCCTTTGAATTCTAAACCAATTATGCAAATTTCCTAAAGTTTCAATCAAGCCAATCACGTCTAATCACTAATCTATGCTCATTAGAGCCTATATTACCTATAGATAGCATCAAATCAATCCTAGAATCAACTTTGCACAAAACCCTAAATATCACTAAAATATTTTCCATTTTCTCCAACAGAGGCTTAATAATATCAATTCTGTTATCTATGCTATAGACCTCCAAACTGACTAATTTTTATGTATAAATGTAGCTCTTTCAGTGTAGATTACTTTAGCCTCAAGCGAAACTCAATTCTGATCTAAATTCCACAAGTTATGACCCTTTCCGTGCAACTACGCGAACTGCCCCCTGCACCAGCGATTTTCAGACACATTTCGGAAATAGCTAAATTGCGGGGTCAAAACGTTAGAATTTGCCTTAGCTCTAGAAATCAACATTTGTTCTAAACTGTCTAATCTAGCTGCTACTTGAATTTTGTTCAATTATAAGCACGTTTGCTATACCAAAACTACTTCGGAAGTCAGGGGCAGTGCAGTATCCAAATCTGAATTTTGCTTGCTTATCATCTTCTTGTTATTTCTTGCATTTGAGCCAACAATAACCAAGTACTCAAACAATTCAACTAACTTTAACACATACATTAGGCTAAGCTCATGAACATGATTGAAAACATATTTTACTTCCCATAACTTGCAAACACTCTTTGACAACTAACACTAGCATGTGCATGACTTTAATTACTCTTGATTATCTAAATAGCAAGTCACTACACATAATTCATCACATTTAATTTTCACTCAAAGCTCAACTTATTGAAACATTCAATGAACATAGTTCACGTTAATCACGTATATAACATTTAGCATTCAACGCAAGCAATGTTTATTTAACCCTCATTTCACTTAAACACTATCTCCAAATATGTAATTGTTACTCTCAAGCCTTCAACTACTTATAATCTACCATTATTCAGCTCAAATTAGCCTTTAGTGCAACATTAATCACTTAGCTATATAAACTGAAATTTCTAGCTGCATTTGCTTAATTTTACAGGTTCAATTTGTAGTCTTAATGACCTCTAAAACTTCTGAAATTTCACAGACATGTAGTTCGTCAAGTGTAGATGGGTTTAGCCTCAAACGGTTCCCAATTCGGAGTTAAACTCATCAAGTTATGCCCTTTAGAAAATCAGTGCGCAAAACTGCCCCTGCATCAACGGGTGAATCTGACCCTACTGTTTTGGCTCTATAAATGCACCTAAACGACAGAATTTAACCTTCCACATAAAAGAGAAGTTGTTCCTTAAGGTCTTGGGCATATTGAGTAAAAAAATCAGCTCATTCCGACATCGTTTGGTACCTCAAATCTGCTCTGAACCTCAGTTGCTCAAATCTGTCCGAAAATCACATTTTGTACTCTTTGTTCCATTTTGATATTTTCATGCACTAAGTTAACTACAAGCAATATACTAGCATACAAAGCACTTTCATTCCTCACTTAGAACTTATAGCAAACACATGATCTTCATCTAGTTGAGCAAGCTAGCTATGCAATATCTACAACATGATCAACTAGAAAAGCAAGATAGTTACACACACAATCATTTCTAGAACTTGTTTCATGCCATATATCATTTCTATTTGCATTCCTACATCCATGACTCATTCAACTACAACTAGCCAACATTTTATAAACAAGAATTAACACTAGAAATGCATAGGAGAATGAAATCCCTCACCTATTTTTGGCTAGAACAAGCTCAAAATCACCTTTTCTTCCTTCTTTTCTCCTTCTCCTTCTTCTTTTTCTTCTTCTTCTTTCTTGTGTGTTTTTAAACGGGTTTAGTGTGCGTGTCTGTGTGTCTGATTTGTGTGTGTGTTTTTGTGTGTTTGTGTGTGTTGTACTATATAAATAGGTGTAAATAATAAAAGAAAAAAAACCCAAATGACTAACATGCCCTTCAACTTAATGCTATTAACTAGTTTGCCATTCTAGTTTAATTCTAACTAATTTAGTTATTCTAATTCCTAATTGTCTACGTTAATTATTTTCTATGATTCCTACGATTTTTCAAAGTGTTCGTGAAGTCCCGAAATTGCATGTAAAATGAGAATTATGCACATTAACCAATTAAATGTGCCTACTTACATAAGAAAGCATTTATATTGATGCAATATATGTTAATAGATGAAATTTCTTGTTATATTAGATGCATGCACATAGTTTGATATAAATGCACGTTAAATGAAATAGATGCACGTAATCCAAAAATATGATATTTTATGCAAACAAATATATATAAATAATTAAAGTAGACATATAAATATATGCACATCAATAAAATAATTATATGCACGGGTCGGGTTGTTACTAAAAGCTCTTGACTTAAGGGGCAAAGCACATTTCAAGATGCCTTCGGCTTAAAGAAAGATGGGCTTTTAGAGCCTTTAGGTCCCAGTCCTGAGATCCAGGAAGAATCAAATCTAGAATTACCGAAGGCCTTAGTGCATATTTTCCTTCTGTCTCATATTTCGGAAAGGAACAAGAAGAAGAGCTAAAAGGAAGAGCCCTTGGTCTTTTTCTTTCTCTTTTGTCCCATCCTTAACTTAAGAGTGAAACTCAAACTCACATTCGAAGGAAATAGAGTGGAACATCTTAGTTACCCATCTTATTTCCTCGGGTCCAGCAAAAAAAGGCCCCTTACTATAGAAATGCGCAACTGCTTTCGCTAAGGCACGCCTTTATCATAAGTTGCCTTTGGTCACAGATCAGGCACCCCTACTCCTATAAAGCAAGAGGAGACCAACATAATGAAGCTTGACTAGTAAAAGGTACGATAATGCGCATTTCTATTTTCTTCGCTTGGTTAGAGCCCGTGATAGGAAGATGGAGAAGAAATGCATCTGGGTACATGGATCTCGAATCTACTAGAGTTCCGTTCAAATGCTCAAATATTGTTGCACTACCTTCCCTTTTGTTAGACCAAGTATAGGGATTACCAGAGTAGCCAAGATCATGAAGTCCACATGAATCCGTACAGGTCCGGAAGGCTTCAGTTTGAGATAGGGATACTCTTTGCTCAGTTGGATCAAGAATCGTGTTAAAGTCCCCAATGACCAACCATGGGAGAGAGATAGAATTCTCTATCTCAGTGAATTCCTGCCATGCTTCATGCCGATGGAAAACTTGAGCCCATGCATAGACCACAGAAAAGATCCAAGAGTGCCCTTGTTTTTTGTCTGGAACGAGAATTCATTGTCCTCCTCCTTAGCCGATCGCTAACTATCAACCACTTAATCCCTCTCAGACATCTTCTCTTCCTCGATAACCTTACTAACCACTTTAGGTTCAGGCTGCACAATAGAGATCGAGATATCCTCGTGAGCGTGATTCTGAGTCTCGTGGTTGATATCTGTGGGCGAGACCCAAGCAGGAGAAGCAAAGGTAGAAGGAGTAGAGAGGCAGCAACACCTATTTCTCCGCTGCTATATCAAGATGATCTATAGCATCATAGATAGAGATAACATTTCCTTCACGTAGTTCTACCAGCTTCAATAACATATCGATACCCGGGCTAGTAGATGCATACCAATATGACTAGTAAGGGAGATCCTGCGGGAACGCTATATGTTACATTTGACTCTGCTGTCTCCACCTCTACTTGCTCTGATGTGAGTAAGTAGCAAGACGCCATATCAAGCGCTACGATGCTGTTGAAACCGTCCTGGAACCTTCGCCTTTCTTCACAGGTTTATGCACGGGTGGGTCATTTGGTTATGAATCACATCATCAAATGGGAATCAAGTGCTTGAACTGGTAAACTTGAGCTATGGAACTAGTACTATGAGTGCCTTTGCTAGCTATGGCTCTTCAACCCTTGCCAGTTTGTTGAAGTAAGTGGAAAGCGAATGCACAACGCTTCCACTCACATGTCGGAATAAGTAATAACACAAGTGAAGACCAGAACAAAAGAAGGGACAGACGCTTGTGCACACAAAATCTACATTTTCTTATCCACACTACTTTAGAGTAAGCTAAAGCCTTTACTCCAATTCTTGGAAAAAAATTAGAAATTAACTACCTGGCCGCTTTCCAACTACTGCAATGGGATCAATCGCAACCACTGTTACTTTCGCTGGCATACTTCGCACTGGAATCAGAACTTGCGCTATAAACGTAATGTAATCTCATTGATCACGTTAGGCCAACCAAACAAAATAAAATAATGAATGAGAAAGCAAAAAAGGATTTGAAATTGGTCGACTGGGATGGTCAACCACCACTCCCCATCTTACTAATTGAATGAGTTTGATCTGCGCTGGGATTTTGGGCAAGCGAGGCCTAGGTACTAGATAGAATGGCCTATTTATCCCGATCAAACCCTCCTCGTAGCTATTCCCATGTGCATAGATATAGATCTATCTCTATGTATCTCTCTGCCCCGCCAGAACTTCCTTTCCCCTTCTATCAAAAGGCGAAGATCTAGTGTTAGCCACCCTACTTAAGAAAGAATAAGAACAGTAGGAAAAGCTTTCTTTCGTGTAATGCTGTGGCAACTTTTTTTTTTTTATTCGCCGCTTTGTTCAGCCGTTAGCCCTGTACCTTTTTCTTTTTTCTTAATAGCTGTGGAAAGCTCAAGAATTTGCCCGTCCTTGTCTTGGCCCCAGACTAGGGGGTGCTTATCGTGTTCTAAGATAAAGCCCCTAATGGCACCCCAACCCTTCCGGAATCTGACATCCAAGTGGTCGCCCCCGAACTCCACTTACCGATGTTGACATCAGTTATCGCGGATTCAATCAAAAGCATAAACGCCCTAAGTCAAGGATTTACCTTCTAACTGGTTGTTCTCCCCAAGCAAGAAGTGGGAAACGACTTCTAATGGCACAACTAACAGTTTGATCTCTCACTCCATCTGCTGCATGAACATCGACAATGAAATAACTTAATGGAAAGTAGTGGATGAGGAGAAAGAACAGCCTTGCATCTAGCGATTTCCTCACAGAAAGAAGGCTCAGCGACTTCCCTCATTCGTGAAAGTTTGTTTAAAAAAGAATCCATTTCCCCCTCTTTTTAAGCTTTATGGACTTTTTCAAGAGTTATTATAGGTCAACTCTAAATAAATAGGAGTGTAAGAAAACAAATTTACCAAAACTGTTAACAATCGATTTTTCCTCCTTTATGTTAAGTAAATCCCACATTAAGATCTAAAAAAAAAGAATTTTAGAAAAGACAGACTTGAAAGATTCTATTAGAAAGAAATTAAAGTCTTCAATTGTAAGGCATCCTTTTCTTAATAGACTGATTCGGGCGTGTTGGAGAGGCATCTACCTATAGATAGATTGAAATCAGGAAGACATCTTTCCAGTGGCTAGGGCCAATCTTCTCTTTGATGTGAAATTAGTCAGTTTGAGGTTTGATCTCTATAAATGTTACACCTAATGGGCTGTGCCCAAACCATTCTTGGCTTTACAACTGCAGTGCCTACAGTTGTTGATGAGCTTTCTTCCATTTATATAGTAATGCGGTATTACAGAATTCTATTGCACTAATGTGGATCATAAGCAAGAAAGAGAATTGCTTTGATAGAGACTCCTAGGTGCGTATCTGGTCAACAACCTATAGGAATAGCTGGATGTTCTATTTTAAAATCCAGAAATGAAATGACTGGGGCACCTGTAGAGTTACTAAATGTATTGTCTTTGGATTATTCTTTTTGCCCGAAAGTCTTCTTCGTCTTTTACTGGAACAATTTTCTCTAAAGGTAGTGAAGTGAGCCGAGGAGAGGCTGGATGGAATTCAGCACGACTGTAAGGAGAGGAAGCATCCTCTTTCTTTACCAATTCGATCTTTTTTCAAAAGCTGGTAGAGAATAAGCTATAACGCCAGAAGAAGGGTAGAAAGATTTTATCTCTTTCTTTCTAGATCCTTTTATTTTAATACGACTAGGGGGATAGAAGCCCACAGAGAGGTAGGCTAAGCCGGAAAGGGTGACAGTTGAGTTAGATCCGATGCCATTGAATTTGTCCAGTAGCTTTTTTTTTTGAAGGAATTCCATACTCTTTCTCTGATTGAATCCTCTGCCCATGTAATCTCATGGAATCACTACTTGAATAGAGAATCGAAGGTGAATTCCTTCTTTTTCCGCTTCTTCACTGCGTAGGTCAAGCTTAGCTTCTCAGCTTCATTGCTGTTACCCGGTCGAGACTATCAGAGCTTTTTGATAGTGGGGTACCGCTCCTCTACTCGTACTCGCTTGTCGACTCTCTTCCTGATCTTGATCTTTCTACCGATCTTGATCCTTAAACTAATTCTTACAAAAACCTATCTACCTTCAATAACCCACCAACCACATAAGTACCAGATGGGAGGCAAGCCCCCGAACCCCAAGAGGAGAACACTCCCAATACGAACCAAAGCGTTAGAGGATTAACTCGAGAATAGATAGAGGAGCATGATTGCAAAACCATTTCATCTTAAGGGCTCTAGAGAGCTCTAAGATCACAATTAGAGGATTGCTAACATCGGACATTACGGAGACTTTAAACAGGTCTGGAGCCAGAGTCAAGATTGGCAATGAGGACGAATTAGATAACTGCTCAACAAAGAAAAAAGCAAGACCAAGCCAAACTCTCTGGTAAGTAACCCACCCTCGGATAAACCGCTTCTTCGCCTAAAAGAATACATTGGAGAATTGCATGCTGATTGAAAGAATCACATGATTAGATCAGAAACCAGAATTAAAGAAATACAACCTCGAACTCCTGCACTGGAAATCTACCGATTCACACTTCAACGTCTATTTTACTCCACAATCTGTCTATTCATAGCTTTACCAATCGTACGCTTATTGAACTAGACCGACCTATCCGCCGCTTCTCACTTCCATTCCTCTCCCTTACAATCGCTCACTTTCTTCTTTCTTTGCTTGCAGAGTTGACCCCCTTATATCAGAGCACGTACCTGCCTGTCTATTATTAGAAATGAGCTCACTTCAACGAAGACTCTTTTCAGAAGAATCGCTTTAACCCTTCGTCGGTCTTGCTTTGAATAGAACACCTACTATTCGTTAACAATTCCTTCTCCCCTCATTTGAATAGGGATTCTGATATGAGAACCTCATGATTCTCAATAGCCCACCCATGAAAACCTAGTTTGAAGAGAACACATGCTATTCTCACCCTAGACCAGTCATTCAGTCAACTAAATCTTCCCTTTAGAGGTGATACTTGAGTTGGCCCTCCCAAAAAATCCCAAGCATTATTGTCTATTTCAGAAAATGAGTACTCTTTTATGAGTTTAAATGAGGTTTATCACCGGCCAGCACCATAAGAGATATAGGATTCTTATAATCCTAGGGTAAGGCTACGGGAGGTTCCATATTCCATATAATAAATGTCCATATAGTATGTAAGGAATAAAGATTTGTTAGCTACAGGATACTATAGGCCTGGGTACTTACTATAAAGGCGGATGGTATAGTATCAAAAACTATAGACAATAAATGAAAAGAAATAAGATAACATGACCCATCTATCTATAAGGAGAATAACGTATTCAACTAGTTCAGTTAGCAACTCAGTCAGCCTTAGCTAAGAAAGTGAATCTCCTGCCAAAACCACTTAAAAAAAACCAATCTTCGTCAGGAGCGAGAAGTGAATCAGGGACTTGCCATGGATAGGAGTACGTGGTCAATAAAAAAAGAGAAGAAAACTTCGGTTATGGTATGGATAGCTAACTTGAGTGACAAAAGGCAATGAAGGCTTGCTTGCGAGTTTCCTTTCCTTAGGGCTGAGGGTATGGTATAGCACATAGGCCGTTTAGAGCAAGAAAAAACAAGACCAAACCCAATCTTTAAGTAAAGGGCTTCCTTATGAAGCGTCACCCTAAGGGATGACTGCTACTGGATTTCCTGATTTGGCAGCAGTTCATGCAATCAAGACTATTATATGCAGATCTATTTCTCTAATATATCGTTATAAAGCGCCTAAGCCGCTTCCCTCAATCAAAGAATTCTTAGTCAGAGTTAGAAGCAACCTACGGAAAACATATAAAGTAAGTTAGATCACATTGAGTTAGCATGCACCTGACCTCGGCCCTATGGCCCCGAAGGAAATTCTTTTTATTTGTTCAATAATAAAATACCAGGCATTCGGAGATAGGACTTTTTCGGACGATGCGGGAGTCCCTGCTATCAAGTCAACTACTTTTGTACCCGAGTGAATATTACGGGATTCCCCATGGGAGAGACACATATAAAGCTCTCCAAGAAGTCAGTCAAAGCCAACTCCTGCTCACCTACACGCTCATGACTACATTTACTATGCCGCAGGATATTCTATTAATAGTCTTTATCACTACCGCTAGTTATATCCTTTCATTCCTGTTGCTTAGCTTCTTCGATGGGTGTTTTTTTGTTGTCATGGTCACTTGGCTTTTATAGTTGATTGAGGCCCGACACATTTCTCATCCTATTGTACGAGTCCTTTCATTTAGGGTTGTATTATTTTAGGGTAATCTGGGAATCTGGGAATCATGTTCTCGTTGAAACTATTAAAAAAAAGAACTTCCTTAATGGATGCCTCTTCGTTTAGTTAAATCGTCAAGGTACTAAGAAGATAATTGGCGAAGATTGGAATTCGAATGATAAAGAAATCATATGACACAATAGAATTCTAATATTGAACATCTGAACTTAGGAAAGAATTGGTTACCATTCAAGTAACTGAAACATATCTTCCTCGGCCCAGAAAAGACGTAGAATAATGTCTTGTGTTTGCTTAGTACCAACATGGAACTAGTGCTTACGCTTACCTTGTTGATGGTAAAGTCCTAATACAATTTGTTCCTAGCTTATAAGCGGGTAATGGACAAAGCTATCTAGCAAAAGATGATTAAAGAATTCAGCTGCCGGTACCACTTGAAATTAAAGGGATCTAACATCCCACTACGAATTCATCATAATTTCTTTCTTACTCTTCATTTTTTAATAAGCTTGGAATGTATAAAAGAGTTTTACCACTAGCTAATCCTATACAGCTTATAGTGCATATTTCGTAACGATATCTAACTAAAATAGGTTCAATTTATTTAAAAATGAGAGGAATGAGACTGATTCCTGGGTCAAAGAGTTCTTTAACGGGAACCAAGCTCAAAAAGACTGAAATTTGCCATTTAATTGTTCGAGCAGGGACTTACTCACAGGAGATTTCAAAAGAAAGGACTTAGCCGAGGGAAAGGTCCTCTCAATGCTCTAACGCCCACATCAGATATGGACCTAACTATCTCACGACATTCTGAACCCAGCTCACGTACCGCTTTAATGGGCGAAAGAAAGAAGAAAGCAGGGAACAGAAGGTAGGTTAACTAGTTTTGTTCTTTTGACTGTCCCAAGCCGGCCAAGCCAGTTCTTTTTATATCGGATGTAACTTTCTTCAGAGGTGTAACACCTAGTTAAGAAAAATCGAGTCTTCGTCACAAATGGAATTGCAAAAAAAGAGAGATCTAGAATAGAAAGCACACCAAGGTGCGATGCTCTATGGTTCTTGTTTTAGCTTGGTAATCACTGTAGGCATTTCTCAAAAGGATCTCTTCTATGAGAGTCTTCTATAGATATAGCTTTTCTATTATTCTTATCTTTATAGATGAATTGAATTACTTCCCTCGCCCAACGCCCAACTCTGGGGCTCTAGTTTCATTCCCAAGGATACGAAAGCACGATTTCAGAAATGCTTTAGTTAATACCGCTAAAAATTCCCGCACCCAACGCTTTGGCTTCAAGTGAACGTCTGTCTGCTTTATTCCTCCCGCTCAATGCCCTGCCTTAATCGACGGTGCGCGCAGAAGGAATGAGAGATCAAGGTGTGCTACTCTTGGCCTAACCGGTCTTCTCTCTTACTTGTCCTATCTATAAAAGAAAGAGGTGGCTTCTATTTTCATCGATCTTGGCTTCGGTGTCTTGCTTGATGGCTTTCTTTCATATCGGTTTCAGGTTCATACTCTGCTCCCTAATCTGGAAAGATCGTATGTCAATGTTCCCAGGGTAGGAACTTCCACTTCTTTTAGTCAGAGTATGGGCTTCAGTTCGGGACTCTGAATCGATCAATTGAATGGGAAAGCTTCTTTCCTCTTTCTTTTCTCGCTTTCTCTCCACTCATGTGGCTTACCTTCCTAGGGCATTAACCCGGCGTTTTCCTATAAATTGTGGCTGGTTCCTCTTTTTTTCTCTTAGGATGGCTACTTTTTCTATCCGAAACTTCCTCGCCCTTAAAGCTGCTCTTCTGTCTTTCCTTCCGTAGGCATGAAATGAACCCTGAGATTACTCTGTCCCTGGCATCCCTTTCTGCCCCTTCACCTTCGGGGAAATGGGTGAACTCATGACCTATTCCCTATTTGATTCTCTAGGCTAGTGGTCCCTTTTTGTCTTGCATGAATAGTGATTGGGACCTCATGTTCACCGGGTAGCTCATTTCCCGAGAAGAGCCAGAAAGAGATGCCTTGCTTAACCCATTCCATTCTATGCCGATGCCATTCAATAAGAATCAGTCCTGTAGTGTATTCCTCGACCTTGGACATTCACCCTTACCTTTAGTTGTCCGACCCCTCTTTTCTTTCCTTTGCTTTGTCGGAGATGACTTCTTGGATTGCTGACCTAAGCTCAGACATGAGAGAAGGTGAAAACTATCAATCGAAGGCGATCACTACTATCATGCTTTCTTTCCTTCCCTTGGGATAGGGCCTGTTCTTCATAGCCAAAACTCTTCATTTCCTTCCCCATGTGGAAAAAGTTTACACACATGGGGGCCTACAATCTCGACCTTAGTATGAAAAGCATCTAGGAATTGACAGTGGTCAATCTTCCTTATTCTTTGGTATCTCGACTATGTTGATTGAAGCTTTCGACATCCCGAAAGGACAAGGAGAGCATCGAGAGGTTGAATCCATAGGAAATAGTAAATAAGATGGCATAGACATAGAATGGGATTGATGGACAAATGCCAAATGCCACATAAGAAGCTGTTATTGATCTGCCAGCAAAAGACCTTCGAAGCCTGATGACTTTCCTGCTTTAAAGTTGCCATAAACTGGATCAATATCAGATCGCACATGAAGGACACTCTTCGGGAAGTTTGCGCAAGATACTACTTACTTTCTTCCCTTAGTAAGCCTTCCGTCTAGTAAGGCATAGTCTTATTGGAAGAGAAAAGAGAGATTGCTTTTATCACAAACCAGCCCGGAATTGCTTCCATCACGGACTGGAGAAGGTTACCCGCCTCAAAGCCGATAAGACCCTAAGACGCGACAACAACAAAAGGCATTTTAACAATAATACGATAGGAGTCAAGAAGAAGTCCTAATGCCCTAGGCTTCTAGGTCCCTTGTCACTAATCTGAATCTATAGATTATTCACGAGTGCCCTCTGCAGATGAATTAAATCAGAAGAAGATGGGGCATACATATAAGGCTTAGTACTAGGAAGAAAGCCAAAGGCCAGTTAAGGGATCAGCCTTCGTGGACAAATAGGCAGCTAGAATGCCTTGAGTAAAATACCCACGAGGAGGTTCTTTAATAGTATAAGAAGAGGCACAGAAGGAACTGTTATCGAATAGGCTGTTAGGGAGGATTGTGCAAGTTAATCAGAAGGGGTTTCTTTGACAAAGCTTCAAGCAAGCTCACTGAACTCTGAATAAAGCCAATTTTGGTCTTAGCATTGTAAGCAGGTACTTTTTTTGGCCTAGGCTAAGGGTATTTTATTATGGGGATTCTTTGGGAAAGGAAATTACATTTAGGACATCCATCTTGAGGAAAAAAGAAAGTGTATCAATTTCAGCCGGTCTTTGAGAACCCGAAGATGGAATCGAATACACAAAATAGGCATCCCTTGATTTAGCTGTGAGGGAATGGTCTTTTGCAAGAAGAAGGGCTTTGCCTTTGCTAGTGCAATTGTCACGCCCCAACCCCAACCTATAGAGGCTAGACTAGGGTATGACCTAAATCATTAATGCTATTTTACGAGTTAACCGTTTGTTATGATTAACGCTTAAACGTTAGCTTAGAACTCCAAAAGATTTTTCGAGAAAATCGGCAGCGTAACGGTTGTAATTAGGATCTTTGGTTTGACCTAATTTCTAAACACCTCAAAATTCCAAATCTTTAATCTGATTCCAAATAAAATTCCTACCTTGTCATCAACCGATATGCCTACTAATTTATCTTGAAAGTCCCATTTGGTTAATAAGTCTAGCATAACAACTATGTCCCATTTATTTGTCAATTTCCTATCATGCAAGTACTTATTATCCTTTAGCTTACGAATGAACACGTAAGTGAAATTAGATAGAGTTAACTTAGTTGATTCTTCACCTAGTGGTTTAAACGCCTACGATAACTACTATTCTAGATAATGAAAGCAAACAACCAAATAAAGAGTTCATCTGGTTATAGTTAGTACAAGCCAAAATTAGACTCCAAATTACAACGGGGGTCATTTACAACAACAAAATAAACAGTCTTCAAATAACGCAACATCCCTAACAACATCTATGTTCACGAAAAACACGTATTGCACATAGTCATTCCAAAGGTTCATCAACTAGCACTTCTCTTCGGGCACCTATTCTAAATCTGCTTCACTTGTAAGGACAAAAGAGGGTGAGTCCTTATGAACTCAGCGAGGGGGGAACAAGTGACGAAGCTTTTGAATTTTTTTTTCAGTTAATTTGTGAAAACTCCTTTGGAAAAATGTGTCATGTAATACAATCAAGAATGTAGGCATAATGTAATAATCAAATTGAACAATAGATACATTTACCACATCATTTCAAGGATACGGTGAGCTTTCGCTCTCAAGATCAATCGATGAGCATTTGCTCTCAAGATCATTTCTAATAACCATTGTTGTAGCTGGCATCAATCATCCTCTTATCACTCCCAAATGGGTGTACTCCGGATTGTACACCAAAATCCTATGACCCAACTCTCCGAGGAAGTCTAGCCCCCAAGTGAGAGAGGGAATTGGACCATGGTAGTCATGGTAGCACCGTCAAGCCCGATGCCGCCCGGCATGCATGAAACGCTACCATGCCATAATGAAAGGTTGCAACCTTGTATGCAATGAACAATTATGCCATTTAACATTTCACATTAGGAGGTCAACAAAGTAGGTTGCCTCCGAGCAAGTATATGATCACATTTTGACATATTGACGCATAAGGCATTGTAAGAGCATATAATCATTTCATATATCAATTTGAAAGCAATTAAACTTTCACGGGCAGCCAAGTAATCATGTTCAAAATAAGCCATAGAATATCTTTTAACAATTCACATTAGGAGGTCAACAAAGTTGGTTTGCTCCGGATACACGTATGATCACATATCGATAAGTAAACGTACGAGGCATGCTTTGACATGTAAATCCACTTTGTATAACACCTAGAAGCATATGAACATTTAATGGGCAGGCAAGCAACACCATACAAAACAAGTCATATAACTCATTTTAATTCACATACCAAGTGTTGAGGACATACGAGCATGCTACGACACTTTACACAAGACCGGGTGCACGAATAGTTAACTTGTCAACACACAATCATCGAGAATCATGCTTAGAGCTATAAAGATATTTCTGGGAAGTCCATTAACATTCCCCAAACATTGATCATAAGACACACATGAATGGTTTAGGACTTGGGAACCTATGTAGCCATTAGGGTTTACAAGAATCATGCTCGAGTATAAGTTTAGTTATCTAAGAGCCACAAGGAGCACCCAAACCATTTCCTACATATTTAGAGATTATTGGACAGCTTATTAACAACTCAAATAAATCCATTTAACCATAGGATAGTCACTTAGAAAGCACGCATGTGTAGTAGGCCACAATTTCATGCTTACACATATAATTAAACAAGAATCCATCATATATCGAACCAAAGTCATGCATCAAGTCATTTGAGGAATCTCAACCAACCAAAACAGTCCACGCAACTCCTAATTTCCACAATTCCAAGCATTCAATACCTCAAGGTACAATTACATTATGATTTAAAGCAACTTTCCAAACAAAACCCTCATGCAATAGCCTATTTTTCCTCATTTGATTAACCAAGTAAATAACCTCCATATTTAGTGAATCAAATATCAAATCGAAGCTTAGCAAGTTCTTTAAATCTAGGAACAAACCTCACTGCATTTTGAGTTCGGACTTAGGAGTTATGACCAATACCGTGAGACCGCGCAAAACTGTCCAGATTTAGACACATTATGATATTTTCCATTTTTGGGGGCCTTAAACTCAAAATTATCCTTAGCCTATTTCTTCAATATATGTTCAAAACTGAAAAATATAGTGACACACCAAGTTTCATGAATTTTTAACATAATTTTCTAGGTCAAAAATATTTCGTTCTAATCGGACAGAGAGCTGCCAGAAACATAACTTTATATTTCCAAGTTTCTATCAAGTTTCAAGCCATGCAAGGGCAGATATGCTCATATAAACATATGCACATGAACTTCAAGAGTAAATACAGTTATATAGGTGCATGCATGTAAGATTTTGAAGCATTTGAAAAGATTTAACCCTCACCTCTTTGAAGACTTAGCTAAGATGCAAGAAACCCTTGTTTTGAGCCTTGAAAGTGCCAAATCATTTCTTTTTCCTAGCTTGGCCGAATGATAGCTTGATTTTCCTTAAATCCTAAGTGTAGGAGGTGTGCATGTGCTCAAAACCAAAAGAAGAGGAAGATGAAGCATAAAACTTACCTTTGGCCGAAAATGGGGACTCTAGGAGCTTTGTGTGTGTTTCTTGAGCTATCCTAGCTTGAGCTCTTACTATGTCCAAGTGTTTGAGTGTCCTAGAGAGCTTGCATGAGTCTTGGAAGTACAAGGAGGAGCTAGGGCTGAAATGGAGAGAAAGAGTGAGAGAGTTGAGATAAATGAAAGTTTGAAGTGTTTTGTTTATGTGTATGCATGTGTGTTCGGCCTAGGGAGCTTAGAAAGCTGAATTTTTTGTTGTCTTGAGTGTAATTTGAATTGTGGTAGTGTGTGGGGTGTGTTGGCCGAGAAAGGGAAGGGTTTGGGTAGAATGTAGGAATATTTTTATGCTTCTAGTGCTTTGTGAGAAATATTTGAGTGTTTTTGTGTTTTGTGTGTGCATAAATTATAATTTTGTGTGTGTGGGTGTGTGGATTTCTTGTTGGCCGTGTAAGGCATGTGTGTATGTGTGTTATTGATTTTATTTTTTGAATTCTACTGTTTGATGATAGGATTTAGGGCTTGGTGAGGTTTTGTCCTTTAGTGGGTTGATTTAGGATTAGAATAATAGTTAGTGGTTTGTGTAGGATTAGTTTATTAGTATTTTAATAGTTAGTGGAGTTTGTAAGATTTGAATTAGGGAATATAATAATGCATAGTGCTTTGTGTAGGAATCTTTCTAGGTTAATGTGCAGACATGTTTTTCTAGGTTTAGGGCATGTACTACGAGGTAAGGCACACACTTCTAGGTAAATGCATAAATTCTAATGCAAATGCATGCAACCCTAGGTAATGCCCGTAACCCAATATAAGGCACGTATTTTGATACAATGCACGTAAATCAAGGTATAATACTTAAATCTAAGTTAAGACATGTAGTTCGAGGTTACTGCACATAAATCGAGGTATCACATGTAAATTAAGGATTAGGGCACACAATTCTAGGTCAAGGCACATATGACGAGGCATGCACGAAAACCAAGGAACGTATCTAAGGTATTGCACGTAACCCAATACTAATGTACTTAATCCTAGGTTAAGGCTCGTGCTTCGAGACAAAAGCATACTTTATCATATAGGTGCACGTAAACCAAGATAGGGCACGTAATCCAAGGTTGATCTTATAATTCTGGGTCTAAGGCATGCAAATTAATGTAAGACACGTTATTCGGGGTCGGGCCTCACAACAATCGTATAATAAGATCCAGAATCTGACTCTATCAATGAGTTTTTAATCGAGAGATGATATGAATTCAATTTGAAAATGAATCTTCCTAAATAGGAACTGAAATGAGAGCAAAGGAAAGAGACAGCGTTAATGGACATAAGGGCGTAGCGAGCAGCAAATCCTTTAACTGCTGGAAATCATACTCACTGGAGAATGAATACCCCAGCTAAGGCAAGCGGGGAGGCTAGGAAGTAACTGATTTGATTTCACTAGTCTCAGTCCCAGGGACAAACGCATAGAAGGACAAAATATTTCATAAGAGAAGACAGTATGAATCTCTCCTATTGAATAAGCCAATGACGATCGAAGGGTAATATTTGCTGTTGGGATCTTATTCGCTATTCACGGATCAGCCCTTGTCCACGAGAAGATGACTCATGTCTTGTATGTACAAGATCGTAGTGAAATCATAGCTTTATCGCCGTTCGCGCTGATCCCGAGCAGCGTGTCGGCTGAGAAGGAACTCGGTAAAGCGGCTTCGCTATCATATATACTATCTATATGAGGTGGTTCGCTTTTATTCCATTTTGAATTATTTCCTGAAAACCGAGTGGGATCAAAGAAACTAGCGGACCGATCACTAAATAGATACAAATAGGTGCAAAAGATGAGTTCGATTCTCGCTCTACCCTATTGTGCTTATACTATTCTCGTCAATGAATAGGCTCCTCCGTATCGTCAGTCGGTTTGAGCGACCGACAGAAGGCTTTTTGTTGGCTCTGACGTTCTATTCGTTAGACCATTCCATCTATGACCCACCCTATCCAAAGAGGAATCCCTTGAAATGTTGACTTCCCCATTCCCAAACCACTTCCATATTCTATTCTCTACCCTATATCTCTAAGATGGTGGATCCTTCCGGTAGACAGAGCGATTGAGTGCCGTCAGTCTAGTTGATTCATAGCTATGCTAGAGGTAACTTCTACTGGCATTCTTCCACTCCTAAAATCCTCCAAACTCAAGATCAAGCAGCGGCAGAAGTTCTTCCTCCAAGACCATCAAATAGGGCATCCTTTTCTCGTCCGTTAGCAAGACCGAACCTATATGCGGGATGCCTTCAATCGACCATCCAACCTTCATGACCTTACTGTCGAATAACGGGAATAGAGTTACTGACAAGGATGCTCGCCGTTAGATCTGACTGAACTGCCTGAGATTACTAAGTGATTGTTAGTGGATAGCTTCTGTCCGGTCCAGATCGATTGCTTATCCAAGCTGTCTACCTATTTTATTGGATCAACTAGCTTGTCCCCTCTCTAGTTGGTTGAATGTGTTCACAAGCTTTTGTGCTTCTAGTATACCTACTCTCATGGAAGAAGGAGATGGTGGGCTGTTACTCAACTCCTAAAGATGTCCAAACATCCGCGATTAGTGATGCTGCTTTTACTTTGATAACCAGCATGCGATCAGCAAACCAATAAGAGGTACTCAAATCCGACGATAGGTGGCTCAATCAATTGAATGATTATTATTGTAATTACGTAAGTGATCACTGAGACTAGTAGCAGGGTTGAGCGCACCTTGGATAGAACACTTCCCAAAGTAGAGGTATGAAGTAAGTCGACTGATAAGGAGAGAAAGGTAGGCGGTAAGGTATCTAGAATAGATAGATTCTATTCAACAAAAAGATGAGATTTTCATGCTTTCAATTGAAAGATAGAAGGAGCCCTATCAGTCCCCTAGAAACATGATTTTCCCTAGTCTAATCGTCCCCCTTGAATCAAAGCTTCAATAAGCGCGGGTTCTTTCCCTTACTAGATCTTCCCCTCGGGTGAAGTCCTTATACTTGGCTTGGTCACTCTATCACTTGGCTTGGCAAAGATGAGGCGAAGGTTCAGGTAGAAGTGAAGGAGATAGAGAGTAGATCGGTGCAAGAAAGCATTGCCTAAACAGAATTTAGGAGTCAGCAGAGCGACAAGGAAAGGGATAAGGAATGAAGTAAGTCGACTGATAAGGAGAGGAAGATCGGTAGGCTTAACTTAGGGAAGGTTTCTTTCTTTACCTACACAATTTCTTGATTTGGAATGAAATCGACGTTCGGTTTGAATAACGACTGACGAAGTGGGAATCTCATTTCATCCTTTATTCGATACGGGATACTATCGTATGACCCAAACAAAAAGGTAAGTATCCGCTTGCATCATGGGAAAACTTAGAATGCTTCACCAGCTATTTGGAAGAAATTGGCAATGTCGACTAAAGAATCACAACTGGAAGTATCTACACCCTCGCTTTCTGATGGAGATAGCGCCTCTGGTGTGTAACCCACTCTCAGAGGAGGAGTGGATTCCCTATTTGATGTACTGTCTGAAGCACTTTATTCTAGTACGAATGACTTTCTGCCGAACCTCTCTCTATATGTTCAATAGCCCTTAGAAGCACTCTTATGTTAGTAGGTGTAAACTCGACTCAAAGAAAGAAGATGTTCGGTTATTGATCCCCCATTTACCTTTTTCTTAACTATTTCTTCCCATGGTAGGGAGGAAGGGAGAAAGTCCGAACTTGAATGGCTCACGCAAGCATTGAAAACAGTCTTCTTTCATTAAGCTGGAAAAGTGCTTTTCCATAGGTCTGTACCCTCGACCAAGGCTAAGTGAGCTCAAGCAATGTCCGGTGGAAATCGTTCTCAAGCCCCTTAGCGCTCTACGAGATAGTCTTCTTTAAGGGAGAGGGTCGTACCCACTTAGGCATTCTATAATAAAAGTAGTGATTCACTTGCGATAAGGTAATCCCTATCAGTGTACCCAGATGGACATGCTTCTGAGAAGATCGGTCAGCAAGGAATATAGTTACAACTTGGTTGGTGTTCGGTGAGCCGATCCAGCTTTTGTTTGAGCCGCTTTATGAATGCACTAACAATCACGACGACAAAACGAATGTTGGCTGCCCCTTTATTAGATAAAGGGATGGACAAAGGGAAAAAGTTCTATTTTGAACTGAAGCTAGAATAGCCAGGGTAGTGAGTGGGGGTAGAAAAGCAAGCTTTTCGTCCTGTGAGGGAAGGTCCTTTATTCTAGGACCATACGTCACACCCACTAGCACAGTATGGTTCACGAGAGAAGGGTGCCGTTGAACAAAAACAGGTGCGGCATTTTTCAAAAATCCCAGAAAGTCAATCCTATTACATCAACTTCCCTATTTGACTATCGAAGGTGTGCGTTCCTCTCATCCTTCCTTACCCCCATCTTCATCAATCAATCGGAAGAGGAAGGGGATTAGTGCTATTGTATAGAAGAGAAGTCCGCCCCAGTCACTAAACCTAGCTCACCAAACCTTAGGAGTGCTTGTGGATCTTGGTATCTTTTCTTCTGGCTTTAGCTTTAATAAGTGACATCTCACTCGTGCCAGTTTTCTTCCCCATTGGGATTGATGTCCTAAATGCCTTTTTCCTTTATTAGGGTGCTTTGTTTGGGTTAGCCAATCAAGCCTTAGGGCACGATGTCACTTCCTTCTATCTCCTATTCAAGTTATCCAATGGCTAGTTCTTTTGTGAAATGGTAGACAGACACTTGTCTACGAAATCGGGTTCGACAAACAACGGGTAAATGGAGAAGTTTGACCTCAATGGAGGGATAGAAGGTCTTGCTACACTGCTTCAGGCTTGCTTCGGGTTTAGTCGCTGAATGAGCGGGGACTTTGCCTTCTTCGTAAGCGTCTGAGATGGATTCGGGCTAGCCCGGGTAACCTCTAAATCATTAATTGGAAGTTGTTCAAGAGGTTCGACATCTATGGGCGCTCAAAACAGACTATGTTTCCATAAAACAGACTCTCTTTAGAACATAGTTTGGTAAGAGAGTATGGTGCACTGCTATGATAGAAAGTGGGGATGGGACAGATGACCTCACAGGGGACATCTTAACACCCTAGAATCTGATTGGGAAAAAAGTAAAGTTAGCTTGGATGACAGATCATTTCAGTTAGCGAACTTAAGCTGGAGAGTCATGCGGGGTTCAGTTTGAGGGTGTGAAGCCGCCCCCTCTTCTGAGATTGGAAGTTTGGATGTTTCTTATGAATTATAGCTTAATATTTATTTAAGAACCTTGGGTATAGAGAAAAAGGAGTACATGCAACAAGTCCCGCGGTTGCTTTCCTAATTCCAATCGTGCCAATTTTCTAAAACACTGTGTTTTTGGCCTCAATTCCGAGCTTACTCCTATAAAAGAGACTGGCATTTTACTTCTTCTTTCCTTGTTTTGATCCCTTACTACTTGATACTAGGAAAATCCAGACAAGTTACTTGATTGCTTGGTCCGACAATATAGGGTCTTCAAGGAAGAGGTTAGGTATTAGGGCTTTCTTTATCATAGTCTAGGGACTGCCTTGCTTTTCATAGCCCTAGCTACACTACCGAATTCAGTCGTTAGGCTTCCCATCAGATAGTTCAGTCTGGCAGCGGAGATAGACACTTTGGATTTGGCAAGCTACTCTGCTTTCACATATTATAGAAAGATGGTTACTACATTGATAGAGGCATACAAGTATTCAGTTATCCCAATAGTAATAACCCACAGAACGGTAATTCAGTGATTTTTAACCAATTGCGATTTCGCGCATCTGATCTTTCCTGGTATTCAAATGGTTTATTGGCGGGCTGAGATTACACAAGGGTAGAGGCCCATGCCAGTAGCACCAGTGCTTGCTTGCTATGAGGTAACTCGACCCCACATTTTCTTATTAGTTGTAGGCCTCTCATCCTTGTCGGGAAGTATCACACCGAGATCTAATCCTATTTTCGTTGGTTATCTTCGACTGATTGGTTCATTCTCACGAGAGTAGCCCACATCCAATGACTCTTTGAAAGCGCTACGCCCCTGTACAAAAAAAGGAAAGAAAGGATGTCTGCACAATTTATACTCTCTTTCACTTTGAAAGCACTCTACTAAGCCTTCTTAGCCAACTATTAGTGAAATCAAAAATTGATCTTAAACACGGTCATATCTTCGTTATCCCATTAGTCAATCTTTTGACTTCTCGTCTTTCTGGCTGCTATCTTCCTAAATAGGAGGAGGAAGGGGAAGGGCTTTATGAACATTACAGAATGAATGGTCAATGATAAATCACATTGCCTTCCCTTTAGAGGAGGCAAAATAGTAAATTAAATAAGGTAGAGCTCCGCACTAATTATATTCTTTCGCTACCAAAACTTCGGAGTTCTATTCCTTCTTGCGTCTAATCTCAAGGATAAATTCAATCTAACTCGCACTGCATGAAAGGACATAGCCTAATAGGTCACTTAGTTCTTTGCCTTAGGGCATCATGTCACTTCCTTTCCTTCCCCTTCTTGCATCTCGAAGGGCTTTCTTTTGCCAGCTAGTGGGTATCTTTTCTATTGAGTAAGGTGCGAAAACCTCGCAAACAGTCTTTCTTTGTCCAATTCTTCCTGCACTTTGTCCCTTCCTCCAACATAATTCGATGCCATCCTCATCTACTTGATTTATTCACTGGCCTACCATTCACTTTCCCCGAAATTAAAGGGAGTTAGGAAGAAAGAAGATCTTTTATACTAGCTTCCCCAAGCAGCACGACGCTTGGATTGCTCTCCTACAACCTTGTTTTCAAGGTTTTGGCTGCTCCCATTTCGCTCGCCGCTACTTGGGGAATTGCTTTTGCTTTCTTTTCCTCTGGCTACTAAGATGTTTCAGTTTGCCAGGTTGTCTCTTGCCTGCCCATGGATTCAGTAGCAGTTCGAAAGGTTTCCTTATTCAGAAATCTCCGGATCTATGCTTATTTTTAACTCCCCGAAACATTTCGTCAATTACTACGCCCTTCCTCCTCTCTGGGTGCCTAGGTATCCAATGTAAGCCTTTCGATTCTTCGTCTTTTCTAGCTCTATTCCCGATGCCTATATCCATCATTCTGACACAGTGAATGTCCTTCTATTATGATAATAATAAGTATTTGTTAGTCCTAAAAGCGTAGGGGAGTGAGCTATGGGTCTGTTCCCTCACTCCCACTAGAATCGAGACTTTAATGTCTTACAATCGGGACCCATGCCCCTGGGTCCCTTCACTCTTTGATTGAATGACAAAAAGGGTACTCTCAATCGCCGAGGGTGCAAGAAGAAAGAAGTTAGGGGAGTGCTCTATCTACCATGAGGCTGCAGGCCAACTCGGAAAAGAAAAGACTTCATCACACACACCCATGAGGGCACTCGCTACAGGAATGAGAAGGCGAGATCAACACTACTCAACTAAGTCAATCAGAAGAGATAGTAAGTGCATAACTCTTTCTTCTCTCATAAGTGAATTGAGGAAATCCTTTTCATAGAAGGGATCCTAGCTAAGAAAGTCAGTTCAGTAGTTGCCTCTACTGTGAATGAAGCTTTTGGAAGCACCGTTTTGAAGCAAGAAGGTGCGAAGGGGCTTTCATGGGCTTATTCTGAGGCTTGTACTTCTCTCCTCTTTGGCGTTGGGGTATAATCACTTTTTGATTGAGGATGCCCAGGCATGAAACAGGAGAACTCTCGTTAGAATCAGGAGCTTTATAGACTAAAGTAAGGAAAGTAGCCAAGAGGCTGGGAAAACCAAGGGTTCGATAGATATAGAGCACCGACTAAAGCCGTGGTGTGCTAGGCTAAAGGCACGAAAAAAAGCCGATAACGTCGCTTAAAAGGGCCTGACAAAAGGCCCCTGTCTGACCTCCAAGGCCAACTAGCTACCCGAAAGAGAGGAGCGAAAAGGCGCTTCTTCAACGAGTCAAGCTTTCAACTAAGCCAAGCACCGGTACAAGCAACTAGAACACTACTTTGAACTTCTCTTATAGTGAAAGTTCACTAGTTTGGGTCACTTCTTTCTTTACCCCTTAGGCTAGGATAACTTATGATTCCTCGGGTAGACGTAATCGTCCCTTTCCCTACTCTCTACAGTGAATCAAAGTGGGTACTCTGAGTCTGAAGAAATCGTAATCCACACCTTGAATAAAAAGGGAACGATGAAGTTAGCCTAGCCTTGGTCTCTCTTCCCTTTCGTCTGCTATTCCTACACCTTCCTACCTGTACTTTTATGCTTGCCTGGAAGGAATGGGCAGACATCAAGAAAGAAGGATTTCTAACAAGCGAATAGAAGAAAGGCATATCTCTAGCCAAAGACCGGAATTCCAGCTCTTCCCTGCTCACTCTTGTCAGAGAATACCGAGTTATTTAAATCTTCCTATCAATCTATTCCTTCAAAGTCCTCCCATTACTTAGAGTTCTTGCCATTGGTTATTTTATTGACTGTTCTATAAAAAAACCTTATTAATATCCTTGTTCTATCAAACAAGCTTGTAAACACCTTTTTTCACCGCTGAGAAAGGTTAATCAACTCGATCAAGCACGGCGTTGGTGCAACTACTATATGATGAATAAGTCCACCACGTCCTCAAACGTTCGAGACCCAGGGGCAAGACTGATGTAATGCGAAGCGCTCTCCTTAAATCGCTTTCTAGAAGCCTTGTTGTAAGGAACTTTCTTAGTGGGTATTGGCTCATTGAACACTAACTTAATCCGAAAGTTCTGAGAATGTGTCAGTAAAGACCCAGCCACGAACTGGCCTTTTCTCCTTCCTCATTAAAAGCAACTTTAGCCTTACTAGCTACAGCTTCGTAGAAGACTGACTACAAGTTTCCATCGATCGGCCTCTAATTTCCATTAGGACGGATGCATTCCTATTATAACGGCGGCAGAGGCTGCCTCCGGTCAAGTAGAGGTAAGGAAGCACCTTCTATAAGATAATTGGCTAGGTTTTCTCTATAAAAGAGTCTTGTACTACTCGTCACCTGGTAAGGCTAATGAGTGGACCTTTAATACTTTGAAGAGAACCCACTAGTTGCAGCCTACAATTCACCAAATAAAGGGAGTCTCACAAGGCGGGATAGATCAAGGTATTGAAGGTTTCTATAGTTGATTTCATTGCACACTAAATCCACTGAAAGTTAAGTAGTAAGAAAGAAGGCACTAACAGGCATTTTAAGGAAGAAGACGAGCAATGAAACTTTTCTCCCAGGGCAGTTGGGAGAGAGGAGATTCGATGAAAACTAAGAGGGTAGCAGTAGTGAGCATAGAAGAACCCCTCTGGATCGGGTTTTTCCGGAGATGAACTCCAAGACCACGAAAGGTGACTTTCCAGTGCACTTGAGACTAAGCCAATCAGAGTCAGGTGGATGGAGGATGGGGAGGACTAAGATGGAAACCTTTTGACTGACAAAAGTAGTGATAAAAGCCCCATTTCTTTCGAGACGTAAGAAAGAGCCCATTCTATTCAGAACCAATAGTCAAGACTAAAGAAGAACCCAAAAATTGATTCTTAGTCTTGCCATCATAAGAGGAGATAGCATGGAGGAGTGGAAGTAGGAACCCCACAAAGTATGAACTCTTAATCGACCTCTAGCCAATACAGTTACGACACGACCCTTTCACAAAAAAGCTGAGGACGTATTGAGCATAGTAGGAAAAGTGAGAGATCTTAGTCTCAAGATGTCCGAGACGAGGTGCCAACCCCTGGAAATGGAAAAAACCTTCCCCCGCTTTCCACAAAGGGGAGGCCAAGCCGCTCGTCCAGCTCTTAGTCTAGACCCGAACTGAAATTGTCATCACACTTTTCTTTCTATCCTTGACCCTTCCAACAAAGGTTCGTCCTCTCTTCTCAAAGGGGGATCCCAAGTTGTGAAACTATCTCATTCCTCAAGGCTAGCAGAGGGGGCTAACCTTCGAGTAGAGGCTAGGATCGCATATATATAAGAATAATTGGCTAGATTATCCATGCTAAAGGGAAAAAGGCATTCGTCTTGACAGCCCATACACTGCTAAGGCTAAAGAATAGACCTTAGATAGTTTTCGAGGGTTCACTAGTAAGAAACTTCCCATGAGCCAGTAGAAAAGACGAAGAAAGTCATAGTGAAAGAACCCGGCATTTTTCGATCGGCGTAATCTCGTAATACATACATGACTATGATACTAGTAGAATCCATGCCTTGCCATCCGTCAATCAGTTCCTTCCCTTCCTGATTCTACTATGGAGCACGTCCTCTCTCTCTTAAAATCCTGAAAGCCCTATCTCTTTAAGCTAAAAAGAGGAGTGAGTGACAATGGTAGAAGCTAACTGTTGAGGAAGTTGAATGTGCTAATTCCTTCTCATCCTAGATGTCAATGAAAAAGAAATTGACATTTCTAGAGGAAGATAAATATGCAGCTGATTCTTCTTACTCCCGCTCGTGCTTTCCCGGTCCCGTATGGGAAGTCCCTTCGCTCGCCTAAGGCTTAGTTAAGAGTTCTGGGCTAGAAGAGTTTAAGTCAGTGTGTCGTTTTGTAGGCCTCCCTCTATCGAAAAAATCAATTTTATCCAACTTCCTTAGATCTTTATCCTTAGACTAGAGATGTCAGTTTCGGTAAGAAAGAAGTTAGGAAGTCAATTCAAACCTCTCCCTTTATTGACATCAATCACCTTAGAAGGAACATAATAGGCATCGGTAGAGGCTTGAAGACCAAGGCCCTAAAGTCAAATACGGAAGCAACTCGAGCAAAGGTTCCGTTTCAGAGTGAACCCGCTATTTACTCATTTACGGAATGGTGGCAGGGACGAAAAAAATGGTCCTACCCAAGTGCAACCATACTAGCAGGAAATGAAATGAGAGCATAAATGGAACTGTGTCACTTTGTCACTGTCTGTATGCTTGTCTTCAAGAATCAATCAACCAAAGTAGCAATTAACAAATCAAGTTGAGGTCTCAAAGTCTATCCTGTCTTCTTTCGTTTCGACCCTGATGTATGAGATGAGGAATCCCTTATAGCTAGATTCATCAGTTGCTTAAAAACTAGGAACTGGATGAGGGGAAGAGATGAGAATAGGCCTCATCCATTCCATTACGACAGTTTCTTCTTGATCACCGGATATTGATAGAAAAATAGTCACGCCAAAAGAAAGACGAAGGGGGAGCCATCGGCAAGGGTCAGATTGACCTTAGGCTTAATGCCCTAACGAGCACAGTCAGAAAGAAGAGAAGGCCTTTGGGCAACTTCATAGGAATCAAAGGATAAATCGATTGTCATTGCCATTCTAATCGCTGTCAGAAGACGTGAAGTGAGGGCGTGGCTCAAGTCACATCGTATGCTCATCTTCATAAAGGTTTGACTTTGATTGTTTGTTGCCAAAGAAAGAGTCCATTTAGAGAGCAATAGAACAAAAAGTTGAGGCGCAGGCCAAGAGATCATAAAGGACAAAAGACAAATGAAAATCGGGGTAGGGGCTACCTCTAAATAATAGAAGTTCCTGGACTGTGAAGGTCAGCTTCACGTCAAATAGATTCATTTTTTTCTTTTAATAAGATAATTCTGACCTCAACCTCACTCAAGGGATAAAAAGGGGCGATGAGCTCAGTGGAGGAGAAGCCGTCCTAATGAAATAGAAAACCCTAGCTATGAGTGACTCAAATCTAGCTGTGATGCACGAGGGCCAATATTCAAATGAAAGCAAGAGGCTAATTTCTCTCATGGGGAAGGGATGAAGATGAGCAGTCGGAAGAGCAACTCTTTCAGAAGCAACCAATCCAAGAATTGATGGATTTGGTAGAGTGCCAATCACAACAATAGAACCAAGTTAGGTGAGCTTGAAGGCATCGGTTGAAGCCCACTCCCTAAAGGGCCAAGCGTCTATGGTAATACACCCGAGCATGTCATAATAGGTTTCGAAGCTATTACGCCAACCCCAAGCACAGCGTATCCCTTGTACAACTCGAAATGCTCTCTGAGTGTAACATCGATCTAAGCCTTCTCCCCAAAGCCACGCACACATACATCACTGCCGTCTGAACGCCTGCAGTTAGATGATGCTTAAAACCCTACATGCTTGGTCTTAGATAATCTATGTACTTACAACTCGACATGGTCTGACCTATAATAGTTGCTCCCTCAAAGGGAATGAGTTCCACGTGTAATAGCCCCGCAGGGAATAACCTCCGGAGGATAACTACAGTGTAAAAGACCCCTTTAAGGATTCATTAACCAATTGAAAGCAGTGAAGTGACCCATTGGTATTGGGCAGCAACGGTACTAAGGATAGTCTAAAGTGCAATGACTTCCTTATGGGAGAATGAAGGAACGGTACCTCCCCGAGGATCCTTCCACTGTGAGACATTCCGTAGCTACCTGACCAACCATTTAAACCTAAAACTAAAGTGTAAAATATCCCATTAAGGACTCATTCTAGCTACAGAATGGGAGTGAAGAGACTTCCGGTGGAAGGCCCGAACGGTACTAAGGACATTAATGGCAACTCTTTTGTAGGACATACCTTTCCTTGACTTCGTCTTTAGAAAAAGACTGTTTCTATCAAGGCCAGTGACTGCCTTCTAGGGAAAGGTAGGAACAGATAAGCTCACTAGTCTTTCCTCGCCTCCGGCTTAGAAGATACTTTCTGGCGGGCCGGGCGAGAGAGTTACTTATGGGAGAAGTAACGAACGGATTCCTCTCTCATAGAGCTGCTGAGCATGAGGCCCCTTATCGCCCAAAAAGTAGAAGGGGGCCGTAATCCGAGGGTAGCTCATATAGAGAGAGACCTGACCTAACCTCCCCAAGGGAGGAGGAGTGTAGGGACAGAGGAAAAACGTTCCTTATTAGGATAAGGGGTCACAGGGGGGAAATGATTTATCCTTCCCCTCTGCCGACCTAAATTCCCGGTAGGGAATTGAGTAAGATCGGACCTACAATTAGGGCTAGTGAGTTTTAGACTTAGACTTAATCTCGTTTGTACGAGATTAATTTAAGTGAAGTCCTCTTGTAGTTGTAGCTCTAAGGCCGCGATTCCTGACCTTAGGAAGGAATAGAGTAAGGCGTAGGTCCGTTGGATGACCAATCGGGAGGTTCCCATAGCTTCCTAAAGAGGAGTCCGTCATCCTTGTGTCATCAGCTGGCTACAACTAACCATATCTCCTTGGGCCCAAGGATGGGCCTCAGCGAACATACGACACCATTACTAGTCTATACCCGATCTATACATCTTAGGATCTATAGATCTTATCCCCTTTCCTTATTGATGTTGCAGATGCACTGTTAACACTATAATATAGAAGGTCAAGGCCTAGTCTATTCCTTAGCAGGAATAGCGGCCATGGTAAGAGCTATTACAGGACTATACCTGTAGAGGATCTGTATTGGAATGCTAGTTTTGCTCCTAGAAGAGTAGTAGCAGGTAACACACGTCATTTACAGATAGAGAGAGGTAAGAGAGGTATTAGAAAAGGCTCAAAGTAGAAGCTTTGGCAGTTTACCTTGGAAAAAGTACACCACTATATTTGTCCCTGCTCTGCTCTTAGAAAAAGAGTCAACCGATGCAAGAAAGAGAACCAAATCCATAGTAGCTCTGACTCTTGCCGCTCTCTTATTACTGACCAGTGGTGGAGGAAGTGAATCAGAATACGCTTTTGGGATCTTATCCGTTTATCATAGATAGTAGGTAATTGTTCAATTAACTGGTCTTCTTCTTTGGCAAACCCAGATGACTTTCCTTCTAAGACATGGTAATTGCTTTCAAAGGCTAGAAGGGCTAATAGGGCCTTAAGGGCTAGAGCTTTCAAGCAAAAATGGCGGTTTGACATTAGAAAGAAGAAAAAGGCAAGGTTTAGAATCCTCTATTCCCGACGGGGGGACCAAGCAAGACTAGTTAATTGAATACCCTGTTAGAATTGAATGATAAACATCAGAAGAATAATTCTCTTAGCAGACAAGAATGAAATTCAATTAGTCCCCTCACGAAATAGCAATATAGATCCACTTCTTATTTGCAAGATCCGGTGTTCACAGAATCGAGTTCAGATATACTTCTATCTTCTTGTATACAAAATTCTCTCTATTACCGAATCAAAGACAAATTTAACAAGGCAAGATAAGATTAAGCATTCACTTCAGGAAGCCAAGAAGTCAGTCAACATGAAACTGTGGAATTGAACTTCAACTCTAAGTTGAAGGCAGGAAAAAAAGAAGGAACTATTTTTGATAGAGTATTTTAGGGCATATGTCTAGCTGTAGTCCTTTCTTGGTCGGTGTGTGCCAAGCTTTCTCATACCATGGGCATGGTGCTTTAGAGAAAAAGATTCAATTCACTATTCCCCTATTTTAGAAAATAATCGAAGGCTCGGGGAAGTTCCTTTTCCAAGTCTTATTGCAGCGGATAAAGTAAGGCTAACAACTATTTGACATATGAAGTACCGTAAAGCATTTCAAAAAAGTCTATATAGAATAGAAAGTAGACCTTTGGGGCGAAGAAAGAAGGAAGAGACTAAGTCTGCTCCTCATTCTAGCGAAAGTTCCTCGAGGATAGGAGAACTTCCCCTGTATGAAGGAAGACGGGAAGCTTAGCCTACAAAATGGAAAGGAAGACTAGGCATTGAATGAACTACGCTAACTTCCTCGGTCGGGCAAGTGGCGTGGAACCGGTGCTTTGATTCTAATCCATGAAAGGAAGTCTGCGATCGCTTAATCCTTTCGATTGATTCTAGTGAAAGTACCAATATCAATCGAGCCAGTAAACTCCCTTCTTCTTCTAACAAGCGAGTGACTACTTTTTTTGATTAAGCGGAATATGAAGTTAATGGCATGTGTTTTTTTCATTTAAAGCACCTTTAGTCTGAGGTTTTTTGACAAATGAATGGTGATTGAAACTGTCTACCCGTTCCACTTCTTCCAGCTAAACAAGGAGTAAGGAAAGATCAGTAAGGAAGAGCTAGTCTTTCAAGGAAAGAAAAGATAGAGTGCAGTTGCATCGATTAACCTCTTTGGGTTAGGGAAGGGTAAGATATTCCTAGTCTGATAGAGTCTATAGCGCGCGTGAGAGCTTTCTATGCTTAGCGCTAGGAGTGGCTCTTGCCTTCGTTAAGAGAGGGGTGAACAGAGTAAATAAGAGTTGTACCAAAGACTTTCTATTTTATTAGCATACTATACAGTGCAGTCCCGCGCTTTGGTATAAGGTGTAGAACTAGGAAGCTTGGTTCCGGGAATCCCTCTTTTTCGGGCCTTTGCACCTTCCCATGGGTGACCCCATTAGTGTTGTTGTTTTGCTTCCCTCAGCGTGGAAGATAGGGATCTACTCTTGTGTCTTCCTTTAAAGATATATTAAAATGCTAAAGCCCTTGGTAGGAGGTTCCAAGCTGCTAAAGTCATTCCTTATTTCCTAATCATTAAGTAAGGGATACTCTCTGACAAACACTCTTGCTTCGCAACTAGTCAGTCAGTAGTAGAATAGATTGCCTGGCGGAGGAAGCCCAATTATCGGCAGAGACATCGCACATTGCAGCAGTCTAACCGCACTTTGACCTTTACAGCAAGAAGCTGCTCAATCAGCTTGCTATAGTATAGCAGCCCTCTCGAACATCAGTATAAATCAGCACACGTAATGGGCCAAGCGAAGAGCTCAACGGACTAAGGCCTTCCCCTTGAGAATACCAACTCTCTTTGTCTTTCTTATTGATTGAAGTAAAGAAGAAGGGCCCCATAGCCTAACGAAATAGCCCCTTTAGGCCTACCTCTTTCCTTTACTATCAATAGTAAAATAAGGAATACCAAGGCAACCATTCAATTCAGTAGTAGAATAAGGAGTCCCACCAGTAGTAGAATAATAGCCCAAGCTTTGTTGGGCATCGGGCGAAGTGAGGCTCAGCCAGCGCAGCCCTAGCGCACTCAACTCAAGCAGCGAAGAAAGAAGGGAATTCTTTAACTTCCACATCCCACTACCACATCTTTTGGTACTGCTAGAAAGCGTTCAACCAGCCGGATCTATTGAATCAACAGAGTCGACTAGATTGAGATCATAATCTGAATCATTGAGATCTTCATCCCTCAATAACACATCATAACGCCTATAGATAGAGGTACGGTTCATCGCCTTACTTTTCGTACTCTGATTTTGTTGAGGTTAGGAACCATTGTTGTTATCAGCATTGCTCATTATCTCATTATTAGGTAACGCATTCCCGTTTATCGATTTGTTGGTTAGGGCGACACGTTGTCGCTTTTGCTTTAATAATGAATAATATGGAGTTGTTAGGATTGCAGTGGGGTTGATCAGGGGGGGGGCAGGGAATAGCATAATAAATTTTAATTCTTTTTAATAAAAAGATCTTATCTTTACGAAATTAGATTCTATTACTAGAATGAAGCCTTTAGTGAGTCGTAGATTAGCTATGGATCACTCGCGGTAGTCTTTGCTTTTCTTGTTGTTGAATCGACTGCGAACTCACGGTTAGCTTAGTCAATTCACTCTTTTTTTTTCAAAAGCTGGGATTGGACCCTTCTTAACCAGGCTCAAGGGAAGTTAGGAGTGAAATGAAATATGCCTTGGTGCCTAGCGAGTTCTTCCATTTCCTTTAATAAGATAAGACAATTGCCAGTGTAAAGGGAAACAAACTCTCTTTAGATTGATGCCCGAGATCTTTTAAAGGTAACTACAACTGCAGGGGATGCTTATTCTGGAATGGAGGAATTCTCTATAGTCAACAATTCCTTCTACCCCTTATTTCATAATAGCAATAATTAGAAGTTTTTTCTCTAACTCTAAGGTGACCCGCGGCATACTTTGTATATGTATGATTGAATACCGAAAACATTCGTTTATAGTCGCGAAGAGGAAGAAGATCAGAGCTTGGCCACTCCACTTAAAGTAAAGCTTTCCAGGTAATGGCTATTGAATAAAAGCTATTCTTTTCTCATATCTCAATTTCTCTCTCAATGATCAATGGAAGCTATCTTGCTCCGGTTTTTCTTTTTAGGGCGTAGGGGGAGGATACTTCAACTAAGTCAAGCAGAATCCGAATCAGCCTTTTGGCTAGTGCGTGGAATCGCTCCTAAATCCATTTTATTTAAGCGGTGAGGAAAAAAACAACTTAGCCAGGGCGTGTGAGCGATTTGCCATAAATAAGGCTAGGTGCTTTGCTTGTGCTTAACATACTATAGTAACTGACTCCATTATCCTTAGTAGCCAATCAGCCAAGGACCCTCATTAGATCTGGCATGGTTCTTCCCAACCCAGAGCATACTGCCCAACACAATAACAGGAGATGATTGCTAGGCAGCCCCATCAGCCCATCCAATATGATCTTCTACACCAGTTCAATAGGACCCCAGCTTCCCATGCCTTCGGTTATTCACCACCACCAAGTCTCGAAATACTTGTACCACTTAGGTTTCCCAGGCAGTTCTCGACTACCTATGTTTCTATTGCAGGTAGATCCTGACCAATCATTTCCATCACTACTTCATAATAATGCTACTCATTGTTAATGGGTCGATTGTGGGAAAATTACTCGGGTTTACACGTTTCTCCCAGTCTAGCCCACCCCTAAAAGGCTCCCGGTAGGAGTTGGGGATTTGATATGATGAGGTGAATGATGGAAGAATCAATCCCTGCCAACAAGGCCTTATTTTGAATGCCCTACCTCTATCTTTCCTTGGCCCTGGCACACCTAATCAATGGAAGCGGGCAAGGAAGAAGGGAAGAAAAGAATGATTGAACCTGGGGACTTTTGAAGATAGTGATTTAAGGCGAGTGTAACGAAGAGCAAGCGTAGGCTTTAATTGTTTGAAAAATGAAATAAATAAGTAGCTAGTAGTGTTTTTAAGCAACCTTGCAGCAGCTATAGCTTGAAGCAAAGGTACCCTATTTATAGATGAATGAGGGGGGGCCTTAGCTTAGAATAACAAGAACTTAAAGGGAATGAAAGAAGCTAAGGCTGGATGGTTTGAAGCTCGATTGAAAGGTGCGGGTGTAAAGGTCTCAGTCCTAGATGATAAAGACGATGTTCACTAACCACCTAACCATCAGTAGATCCGCTGTTTTAAAGATTGCCTAAAGACTCAAACTACAACTGCAAGCTTGTTGGCACATTAGCTCATTAGCCCTAACCCTTTTCTCCTAGCTGCCCTCATTTTTCTCTCAAATCAGGATTTGGGGAGACTTTTGAACCAGTTTCTCTTTGAGGAAAGCTATTTATGGATGCTGGGAATTCTCATTTGAACTAGAGGGCCTAGAACTATATGCCCGGGACTGACACACTTTCAAGTCGAGTCACTCTCTTTGCCTTTCGCTTGCTTTCACTTTATTGATGACTTTCCCTTACTAAAAACTCCATCTCTCTCCTTTACAGTTGACTATTCTTCCGTCGTGCTCTGCTTTCTTAGTTATCAAATTTTTGATTGCATGTAAATATCCTTGTGCGCTTATAAAGTGCAAGTGCGGATCTTAGCCAGATGTGGACTTCCTTTCCTTTTCCTTGCCACTCCTAGTGGAGAGTTCGCTCTGTAACCCCAAACATAATGGCTCCGACACCCTTTCGTTTCGAGACTATAGAGGATCTCAGTTATTTTGTTAGCTCTATGTCTGTCCTCAAACATTTCCGTGAGAGGCTCCGTTTGGAAGCCGCCTGGAACCCTAGTGTGTAACTCTCTGTACAGATCCTGGATTCGATCCACGATCCTTCAGTGAGCAATGAGAAGCTCTAAAAAAGAGTTCAAGGACTCTTGGTCAACAGGAGGCAGTTCCCAATTAGTGTGGGACGGAGACGGTTCAGACTCTGAAGCCACTTTCTTCGTACTGAAGAAGGGCCTTCTCCATCCCCCAGATCTGATTTTCTTTTTCTCAAATTGTTTGAGCTCTTGCTATCAATAGGTGGTGGACCACCGTCTACTTGAGGGCGAGCCCCCGTGGATGAGGTTGATTGGTCGGGGGGCTTATTGGTGGGGGCGCGCTCTATTGATGGTTGGGAGGCGACATTTCCCTCTGTACTTGAGGAACAATTGAGGTACTTTCGCCAACTCTCTGAGTCTAATTTCGAACTTTGTATTGAAAAGGGGCCGGCATTACCCCTGTGCGGCCCTTGGTTAATTGTATCATTTCCTCCCGTCATATTCAGTATCGTTGCGTCACAGATCCCGAAAGGGCTAGAATCAAAAACAAAAGGAGCCATCCTTCACAACCTAAGCCCCTACTCAACAGGACTCGACTCCCAAGAGAGAACCCTATTTTTGAAAAAAGGGAGTTAAAGAATTCCATTGAGCCGAGTTTCAGACAAAGAAGTGTGAAAAGACTAGACACTATTGCTACAAATAAGAAAGACATAGATTTCTTAAACAAAAGAGTACCATGTTTGCCCAATAAGAATTTCCTCAATATTCGTAGTACTAGGTAATACATCCAAGAGTGTTCAAAAACTCTCTGCCATTTGAATTTTAGAGACACTAATCGTAGTACAACCGAGAATAGGGTGGAACTATTTTTCAAAATAAGAATTATGTACACCAGCTGTACCGATTATATGTTGGATAGGCGGCCGCCCCTAAGCCAGTGTCTATCTTCATGAAATGACATTGGTAGATGGGTTGGGACCAACCTTCTATCCCGGTGAACAATGTTCTACTGATTAGGCGGGGACAGGATTCGATTCGAGGCTTGACCACGATCGGACCTAAGCTGATTGACACTTATGATTGCCATTCATTCATGAACTGGCTTGATACGACACATAACAACTAAAAACCATATGGAAGGGGAAAAAATCAATCTCATTCTTCCTGATCTTATTGGCCTTTCAGCGGGCCTAAAAGTAAGGACGTCTCAACTCCCAAATTCCCCCTTTGAAGGGTGAGGGGTGAACCTTCTGTCTGATTCAATCTCATCTATTGCTGCTTTCAAATTGGCTGAAAAAGGATTTTGATGTCACTTAGGAGAACTATAGGGAAGTGTGCCTGAGTCTTCTATAATATAATAAGTAGTTGTGACTCGGTCTAGCTAGGACAGTACCATCCTAAAGAGACTTTCTTCTGTTCTAGGTTTCCACAAAGTGGTATCAGGGTATGAGAACGCCTTTCTCCTATAATAAAGTCTTTGGTTTAGGTCAATCATCCTCAATCCGGGCTCAATAACCGAAATGAATGGCTTTCTCTTGTCTCCTCATGGATCCAACTATTAGGTTCGTGCGTTTGTGGTCCGTGCCTAAAGCAACTCTTTTCCATTCGTGAACGTTTAAGAAGTCATCTCCTGATTCGTTGATCTATTGAGCTAAGGCAGCTCTGCATATAGTGTTTTAGACTCATACTTCATCGCCGCTTGGTCCTTTCGAACCTTAATCTTAAGAAATTCCTAAACGAGAAATCGGTAGGTATGGTTGGCGTATGCCTGGAAACTAGTCCAGAATGATATCATCAACTGCACGATAGACCATGAGTAAGCACTTTTGACAGCAAGAGAAGAGTCGTCCTCCTCACAAGGATCGATTCCTTTAGGTGCGAGGTTCGATCAATCGCGAAAAGTCAGTAAAAAAGAATCTGCTCTCCGGTAAGCGAAAGAAAGCAGGTCAAAGCCTGCCAAGGCATCAAGGCAGTTCGACAAAGGCAGAAAGAGTCTCCGTCCTGAACACAAAAGGAAGACGTGTTTGTCAATGCTTGAACTGATTGATCTAAGTGAGCTACGAGGTTAGTCTTCTAGGATCAACTTGCTTTAAAGTGCCCATTAATTGATTTGTGAATTTCAGGAATGATCCTATAAGTGATTATGTACTAGGCTTATCTAATGAATTGAGTCTTCCAAGAAAGGTTTCTAATGAATCTGCTAATTGAGGTTCTAGATTCGTTCAAAAGGTATAAAGGAATAGGCTAAGGGTCGTACCTTTTTGATCCCTAACGATATTGATGTTCCTGAGTTCTAGTCTTTCTGGTAACCAATGATCTAAGGGAGCTAGGTGTGCAAAGATAGATGAAAGTGGTACACGCACTTATATAAGCAGTTGGACGGTGTCTTTCTCGAGGTTATCTTTCTTCCCTTCGGGGTTCCCCTATCTTAATATTCCTAGCCCAAGGGAATCTCAATGGTAAGAGTCTACTCTATTGCTGCGTATTCTCGAGCATTCATAGAGTCCTTGGCAGAGAGATCCTGTTACGTGCTCATATAAAGGGGGTTGTGTTATTGTAAAGTGCTTAATCCCAATCAGTGTAGCTGTTCGGTGTCTATCTATGTTTTGTTCCTTCCTCGGCAAGCTTGGGAGTTTCTTGATGTAAGCTCCCTGGGTACGACTTCAGAGTTTATGTAAATGCCCTGTCTTCAAAGGAAGTTGCTGACTTAAGGTATCCCCTGATCCGAGGGTGAGCTAGAATTTCGTATGGTGAAAAGGAAAGGAAGACGACATTTCCTAAAATAGATGTTCCCGACCTCGCCAACATAAGTGAAGACAGTGTTCATACCGTACATATACCAAGAGGCCAATTGACCATCTTCCTAACCTCCCTTGTGGGGACGATAGCATTTCTCCTCGAACTAAGGCTAAAAGAAGGTCTTTTTGACCTGCTGAAAAAGCTTACTAAGCTAGTTTTCAAGAAGATCCAGCTATAGAATCGAATAGGACAAAAAGGTTTCGCTATCGCTCTTCGCCTAGGTGGCAGAGCAGCCTTTAGAGTTTAGAGTATAGCTCACTTCCCTACTCGGTTCCTAATCTGTGGATTATTAAAAGACTCCTGATACCGGACATTACGCATTAGACTGATTGGACCACTCAATAGGACCCCTTTGGCTTGGCAATTCTAGGCCTTCTTCTATTTGTAACAGTTGATCTGCGACTAAGACTACTAAAAGTGGATATGCGAACGAATCCTTCTTAGGAAAAGAAGACTAGCTGTACTAGTTCATTCTTAGTACTAATAGTATACCTACAACTTATATGCGATAGTCTACCTTATATCCCAATGGCCTATTTAGGAGAATCACCCAAGGGCAATCCCTCATTTCCCAACTGCTTCTTCCGAGATACCTTCTTTACTGGCCAGGCAAGGGATGGTGTCTTCATTCTCGAGTATATCTCATTAATGGTAGGGTCAACTGAACACTCAATTTATTTGAAGAAAGCTTCACATGTGTGATGTTTCGCTCATGATTAAGTACCGAGGGCTCCTTTCTTCGATGTAGCACTAGAAGGAGTGGTTGGGCTGGGTTAAGCTAGGCTCCTCAGGCAAGTAGTCCCTTGATCCGGTGGTAGGATTTGAAGGGGCTTAGAACTCCTTTCTAAATTGCGAAAGAGTAACCTTTCCACCATCCACTATTCTAGCCTCGGCCTTTTCTTTAGCTCATTCTCTTATTGATTATGTCTAAGATTCTACGGATGTGTTTTTTGATGCCCTATCTCTTCCTACTCCATGGATAAAGAGGATTTTGTTCGCTCTGCAGTAACAAACTAATCAAGATGTGGTGTTCAGTCCACATTGGTATGGGATTCGCGATGCCATCCGTATGGTCTTGTGTTCTTTCCTCACATTAGGAGTGCTGCCCTGGCACAACAAACCTAACGATCTATCTCAACACGTTGCTCACATTGCCTTATCAAGGAAGTTGAGATCGATGTCGGATGATAGAAGCGAGGGCTAATGGTGGATGTAGTAAAGGAGAAGCAAAATCGGGCATCATAGTAGCACTTTTTCCTGTAGATCATGTCAAATTCCCTCGTTAAACTTCTACCCCGATGCTTTAAATGCTGATCGGGATACTGATATTGAGGCTATGGCTGCGGTTTTAAAGTCTGTATCGTCTACTAGACACAAAAATGATCTATAGTTATTTCTACACTCAAATGCAAAAGAAAGTCTTTTTTTATAGGGCAGGGCTAAAAAAGAGTCAAAAGTCGAGATACTCTTATGATTGATATTTTTTTTTAGATCTTGGAAATCATTCCCAACGAGGAAAAACATGAACGAGGACTTACTTTCTGCGAAATAGAATGAATGAGGGAATGGATGTGACAATGAATGAAGCAGATCCAAGTAGGGTAGCGTAGCATCTTTTCCAGCGCTATTAAGAAATGGGTACAAGGAGCTGTAGAAAGGGTACAGGGAACCATTGGGCGGTGTGGTATTCTGATTAGATGAATTTTTTCGATGTCTATTAGAGCGAAGATAGATAGCCTTTGGGTTCGGTTCCTTCATAAAGGAAGATAGTGCGCCCTATAAAGAAAGGCAAGCATGCAACGAAGCAAGCAGCTTACCTTTCCCCGAGAGAGACCATAGGATAGAGTAGAACCGACAATGCTGCTCCGGACCCGGACGGACTAGGTAATGGTAAGTTGTCTGGCCTTACTCCGTTCACTGAGCTCGACATTTTGCTCCTGGTAGTGTGCTTGGTTATGTGTGCTGTCTACTCTTGGATGGAAGAAAGAGTATAGGAAGCCGCCCTTGTTGTCCAAACCTTTCATTCGTTACTGGACTATCCTATCCATTACTGACTGAGACTGGACTGGACTGATGCCTGTACTGACATAGACCTACCTTATTGATCTATGAAATTTCCAGTGATTTAAGATAGTCAGTGTAACGCCCCGATCCCTCACGAGACCGGAGGCTCTAATAACCATGCTATTCTCAACCCAATACCAAACCCGGTCACAAAATTTTTAGGGAAAAACGGACAGAGTTTCCCCTGTACTATGGACATTTTGAAAACCTGTAAACTCTCAAATGAGATAACCACAAGATAAATGAACTTTTCATAACTAAATATTTAAAAATTCAAGGCCATCCGAGCCTTGAAGCAAACAATAGTTCCAAAACCACACAAGCATGCAAGTAATATTGTTTACAACATAATCTAGTAGCCATGACCTCCTAGGATAACGTTAAAACATACTTAGAAGATAAAACATTCTACATTAAGCCATTCATTCCCAAGCATGCAAAGTGAATAAAAGCAGAAACATAAGTTATTACAAGACATCGGTTCTCAAATCTACACTACAACCAACTATCCTTCAACTTCTTACAGCAACCAATATAAACAAAGCCCTTAGGCCACAAAATAGATACACAAATACCAAATAGAAACAAGAAGGCACAGCCACCTCAGAACAACACACAGCAACTAGGGCAACTCCTCCAACTGCTCCACGTGAAACATGTTAGTGAGGTATGAGCAACCACTGTTGCCCAGTGAGGGATATAGTCCCGGGGCGTGCAATGCAACATATAATACAATTATACAACAATAACACTTAGACAATTAAAGAAACAACGATAACTTAAATAACCACACATTTAAAAGGATACGTTTCACACAATCCCCTATACACCAATCTTCACTGGTCTTCATTCACGATCCACGAACCACGAACCACGAGCACGATCACGATAAGCCGGCATAACCCCAAACACTCCAGTGGGTGTACTCCGGATGTACCCCGAATCCTACGACCCAACATCCCCTGGCAATCTCCGGACCAGGCGAATGAGGGAATAGGGCACGGAGTTTGAATATCCACCGGCAAGCCCTCTGCTGCCCAGCCGATATTCAACACATCCGCCCCGACACTATGGTTGCGCAACCACTATGCAATGCACTCAACGATGGCAAGTTAATAACAATAATATAAGCATTAACACATATGAGGATCAACAAAGTAGGTTGACCTCGTTGCAATTAGAATAGAAACAAAGATAGAAGCTAATAAGCAGTTTACAAATGAACTTATACCAAATAAGCATAGAATCATTCCAAAAGCGCCAAATCAATTTAAAATCACATATAAACACTCAAGAAGTCCTGACATGGGTTTAGAAGTGTGAAACAACTTAAATTGCACCTAAACCCCTCTGTTTTTCGAACTATTTCTCTTCTAAACCAAAGTTAATGATTTCATTTTCAAAGGAAACTCTCCCAACCCTCTAACTAACCCCCAAGGTACCCTCTCAACCCTCGAACTCAATCAAATGCCCACGTTTACCCCGAAAGCCCCAATTTCCCTCTTTTGGCTTTAAACCACACCTACATTGTCCGGGCCTCAAACAAGGGATATCAAGGCATCTATAGCACCTAGGTAGCCTAAGGATACTAGAATTGAAGCCCGAATCCACCCGGATTCGCATTAACCCCAAAAGCCCCAAGTTAAAGTCGGCTATTTTTCATTTTTAAGCGATTTAAGGCAATGTAAGTGCACGGGGCTATTAGGTTATCTTTACTAGCACCTAAGGCATCTATTAGAAGCATTAAATCAAGCTAATTCGAGCAATTACACAAAATCCTAGAATTTTCGTCACTATTCACCCCAACGAACTAACTATCGATTTCTACCGTTTAATTCATGAAACAATAGCATGAAAGTGGTCTCTACTACATATACACAACATATATAAGCTTATTTGGGCCTTGCAATAGCATTAAACATCATTTCTAACAAATCAAGAAAATATCAACTATTTTGAAATACGAAAATAAGCCATGAAATCCCTCACCAATACGCGTAGGAGCACCTAGGAACTTTGCAAACACCCTACACTAGTTGCTCGAGGCTTGGAGTGGCTTGAAGTGGAGAGTTGATGAGCAAAAATCATTTTTTTCCTCTTCTCTTTGGCTCTCGGCCCAGCTACAGTGAAATCTGCACAATTTTTTTCTTTTGTTTTGTGTTTTGGTGCTTATGTGTTTATATGGTGAGGTTAAGTTGAGGTGGGGTCATGGTGGGTGTTTAAGTGGACTCCTAAAATGCGCGTAGATAGCTTAGAAACGAGCCTAAAGTGTAAAACATAGGCTAGCTAATTAAATCTCTAAGTTATGTTACGTAACACTATTCACTCAACTACAAAAATCATTTTCTAAACGAGCTCTCCTATCGCTTCTAGCTCAATTGCACATTTTTCCCACTACTTTAACAATTAATATGATTTAATAAAAATGCTAATTAGCCAATAGAATGTAGTTTGAAAACGAAGTGAATAGTAGATAAGAAAGTCAATAAATAAAGCACAGAATTAAATGCGCAAATAAGGGATGCGACAGTAAGTTAATGCAAGGCAAAAGTTCGGGCGTCACATTCTCTCCCCCTTAAACAAATTGCGTCCACGCAATTCTTCTTCACAAGAGAACTCTGCATCAACTGGAAACCAACTCCGATTATTCGTCATCAGTTGCTAAGCAAGAATACCATACACGAATTCTCGTGGGGGAGTTCATTAAGAATTCCAGTTGTATTACCTGCGAACCTCACGTAATAAGGCCAAATAAAGGCTCCAATAGAGATGCTACTTCGAAATCCAAATAGGAATCCCGCTGGCACGAATACCATAGAAGAATAGAATCCCAACTAATAGTGGCGAGAAAATACCAATAAAAGATTGGAGCATAAATACCGTAGATAATACCATATAATAGGGCTAAATAGAATTCCAAATACCAAATCTTCAGAGAAATGCCAATAAGAAAATACCAGAAGAATGCTAAATAAGAAAATACCAAGAGAATGCCTTAGAGAACAATCATATAAAAATCCCAAGGGACGCCATTCATCTCTGACTAATGAGCATAGAAAAATGCCTTGGAAGAAATCCCAATAACTGAGTTCTGCCCACAACACCAACTCCCAAATAAAACGGCTGATCAACCGCTTCACGTTCCTACTAATCCATATAACTTGAAAGGCTAGCCACTAATCACCTCCGTTCAGGGGAGGGGGGAAAGGATGAAGTCTTTCTTACCAATTCAATGGGACATGTATGAATGCCAAGATATCACATTTACACATATATGTTTTAAACTATTATGCAAACATGTTTATATAAGAGTTTATGAAACAGTGTAATCATCAAAGTCATTCAAGGACAACAATCAAGTCAATCATAACACAACTCAATCCAAGACATTCAAATACACACATTACAAGCAACAATTCAAGCAATTAACAATTCACGAGGTCAATTTGATGCATAACTAGTCACTTTACTTCACTTAGCACGTAACACATAGTTATATCATATAGGTGCAAACATTAGATACAAGACACACAATCACACATGCAGGCATACACTTTCAAGACACACACTTAACAAGCACACACTCAAGGGTTACTACCCGACAGGAAGACGACCATGTCCAGGCTTAGAGCTAACTAAGCTCTGATACCACCTGTAACGCCCCGATCCCTCACGAGACCGGAGGCTCTAATAACCATGCTATTCTCAACCCAATACCAAACCCGGTCACAAAATTTTTAGGGAAAAACGGACAGAGTTTCCCCTGTACTATGGACATTTTGAAAACCTGTAAACTCTCAAATGAGATAACCACAAGATAAATGAACTTTTCATAACTAAATATTTAAAAATTCAAGGCCATCCGAGCCTTGAAGCAAACAATAGTTCCAAAACCACACAAGCATGCAAGTAATATTGTTTACAACATAATCTAGTAGCCATGACCTCCTAGGATAACGTTAAAACATACTTAGAAGATAAAACATTCTACATTAAGCCATTCATTCCCAAGCATGCAAAGTGAATAAAAGCAGAAACATAAGTTATTACAAGACATCGGTTCTCAAATCTACACTACAACCAACTATCCTTCAACTTCTTACAGCAACCAATATAAACAAAGCCCTTAGGCCACAAAATAGATACACAAATACCAAATAGAAACAAGAAGGCACAGCCACCTCAGAACAACACACAGCAACTAGGGCAACTCCTCCAACTCCCCCACCTGAAACATGTTAGTGAGGTATGAGCAACCACTGTTGCCCAGTGAGGGATATAGTCCCGGGGCGTGCAATGCAACATATAATACAATTATACAACAATAACACTTAGACAATTAAAGAAACAACGATAACTTAAATAACCACACATTTAAAAGGATACGTTTCACACAATCCCCTATACACCAATCTTCACTGGTCTTCATTCACGATCCACGAACCACGAACCACGAGCACGATCACGATAAGCCGGCATAACCCCAAACACTCCAGTGGGTGTACTCCGGATGTACCCCGAATCCTACGACCCAACATCCCCTGGCAATCTCCGGACCAGGCGAATGAGGGAATAGGGCACGGAGTTTGAATATCCACCGGCAAGCCCTCTGCTGCCCAGCCGATATTCAACACATCCGCCCCGACACTATGGTTGCGCAACCACTATGCAATGCACTCAACGATGGCAAGTTAATAACAATAATATAAGCATTAACACATATGAGGATCAACAAAGTAGGTTGACCTCGTTGCAATTAGAATAGAAACAAAGATAGAAGCTAATAAGCAGTTTACAAATGAACTTATACCAAATAAGCATAGAATCATTCCAAAAGCGCCAAATCAATTTAAAATCACATATAAACACTCAAGAAGTCCTGACATGGGTTTAGAAGTGTGAAACAACTTAAATTGCACCTAAACCCCTCTGTTTTTCGAACTATTTCTCTTCTAAACCAAAGTTAATGATTTCATTTTCAAAGGAAACTCTCCCAACCCTCTAACTAACCCCCAAGGTACCCTCTCAACCCTCGAACTCAATCAAATGCCCACGTTTACCCCGAAAGCCCCAATTTCCCTCTTTTGGCTTTAAACCACACCTACATTGTCCGGGCCTCAAACAAGGGATATCAAGGCATCTATAGCACCTAGGTAGCCTAAGGATACTAGAATTGAAGCCCGAATCCACCCGGATTCGCATTAACCCCAAAAGCCCCAAGTTAAAGTCGGCTATTTTTCATTTTTAAGCGATTTAAGGCAATGTAAGTGCACGGGGCTATTAGGTTATCTTTACTAGCACCTAAGGCATCTATTAGAAGCATTAAATCAAGCTAATTCGAGCAATTACAAAAAAACCTAGAATTTTCGTCACTATTCACCCCAACGAACTAACTATCGATTTCTACCGTTTAATTCATGAAACAATAGCATGAAAGTGGTCTCTACTACATATACACAACATATATAAGCTTATTTGGGCCTTGCAATAGCATTAAACATCATTTCTAACAAATCAAGAAAATATCAACTATTTTGAAATACGAAAATAAGCCATGAAATCCCTCCCCAATACGCGTAGGAGCACCTCGGGACCTTGCATACACCCTACACTAGTTGCTCAAGGGTTGGAGTGGCTTGAAGTGGAGAGTTGATGAGCAAAAATCATTTTTTTCCTCTTCTCTTTGGCTCTCGGCCCAGCTACAGTGAAATCTGCACAATTTTTTTCTTTTGTTTTGTGTTTTGGTGCTTATGTGTTTATATGGTGAGGTTAAGTTGAGGTGGGGTCATGGTGGGTGTTTAAGTGGACTCCTAAAATGCGCGTAGATAGCTTAGAAACGAGCCTAAAGTGTAAAACATAGGCTAGCTAATTAAATCTCTAAGTTATGTTACGTAACACTATTCACTCAACTACAAAAATCATTTTCTAAACGAGCTCTCCTATCGCTTCTAGCTCAATTGCACATTTTTCCCACTACTTTAACAATTAATATGATTTAATAAAAATGCTAATTAGCCAATAGAATGTAGTTTGAAAACGAAGTGAATAGTAGATAAGAAAGTCAATAAATAAAGCACAGAATTAAATGCGCAAATAAGGGATGCGACAGTAAGTTAATGCAAGGCAAAAGTTCGGGCGTCACAGTCAGGTTTCATACTTTAATGGAGAAAGCAGTTGAGAATCGAATTCATTCTTCTTTCCTAAAAATTCGATGACCCTTAAGAATAGAAAGAGAGAATAGGGATACTTATGATCCTTACAAAGGCTGCTCCTTAATATGAATGAAAGAAGGCTCTCCATAATAACTAACAAGATTCAGTGGGCTGCCTATGAAATATATAGAGCTCTGTGACTCAACTCAAATGAATAAGGATGCATAAATTTTTGACTCGTCTCATCATTCTCGTCTTTCAGTTCATATTCTCCAGTGCCAGCCAGGAAGTCACCCAATCACTTCAGTCAAGGAAAAAGTTCGATAGAAGCCCCTAAGTTAATTACATAACTTTTAACACTAAATACATACAATACATGAAAACATACATCTCATGAAAGTAAAATCTTTACATCTTTGACAACTCAAGCCACATAGCACGCAAGGAAACTCTTCAAGCACGATCTATCACATAACCACGAACTTTCTAGCTAACATGGCAATTCCTGAAATGTGGTGGTGAGGAGTGAGTATACACAACACGTATACTCAGTGAGGGCAAAACAAATATCGAGGTGGAGAGAAAGAAGATCGTGCAATGCAAATAGGTATAGTTAAGCAATACAATCAATAAGAAAGCATTCAATATAAACGACAATACAATAAACAACTAAAGAAAGCATTAACACAACCATTCAAAGCTATACCACACTTTGAAGGTCACGGTTCACTCATACGAGCAATGTACCATTTGACGAGCAATACATCAATCTCGAGCTTGATGTTGACAACGATGGCAATAAGCGTGCAACCACCTTATAACATCCACTAGGTGTACTCCGGATGTACCCCGACACATCTATGACCCAAATCTCCCAGGGTGGCACCCCTAGCGAGGATGGAAATAGGACACGAAGCTAGAGCAAACCAACCCTGGCAGCCCGAGACTACCCAGAGAGGCCCATCACTCACGCGCCTAACACTATGCAATGCAATACGAGATACAAGCAATAAACGAGCGATAGCACGAAAGTACATATTAGTGGCAATATATGAGATATCAAGCATTTACAATCAATAATAGCAATCAATTAACTTTTCAAGCATGATTATCATTAACTTCAACAAGAACATCAATTAAACACGTAATAGCAATTCAAACACGAAAATGACAAATATCACTATTCAATCCCTAACTTCCAAAGGCAATTACGAGCAAACGAGCTACGGGATTAGGAAACCGATTTCACTACATTCACCTAGGCACTACAAGGCATGTTTCTATGTCACGAAACCTCACTTTCCCAACCGAAGCCTGAAAGTCTACCTACTGCATTTGAACTACAACTATGCTAATCGGACACTCACTCAACGCCACAACAGCGCCAAAAGTGCTTCCATGCCCTCAATAGCAAAACCCCCAACTCAATTTGAGCACGGTCAACACTTGGTCAAACGGCCCCTTTACGTTTCTTTATCTAATTTCCAATTTTAACAAAGGCCGGTCTATTTTTATTGCACATTTTATCTTTCTATCATCAATGGCACCTATCCAAATCAAGAAATCGCAATTCGGATCAAAAATCCAAAAATCTAGGGTTTTACTATTCACGTTCTTCCCTAATTTAAATTTGCATTTCTAGCCATAAAAATTGCTAAATAACTAACAAGCAATGCTCTATGAACCCTAAAAAGGCAATTCCAAGCAATTACAAGCATTATAACGCAATAAATATCAAATCTGAAAATTTGAAACAAAAATCAAATTCGAATATAAATGCACAAAAGCGTGAAAACCCTCATAGAGATTGAAGACCAAGACCCGCAAGGACCCGAGCCACAATCCTCGTCCGATTCCACGTAAGATTTTGGCCTAAAAATGCAAAATCAATTTTACTTTCTTTTTCCTTTGAATTTCAGCCATGGGGAGGACTTATGGGGCATTTTGGGTTTTGTTTTGATATCAATTTTTCCTTGTTTCATTTATTTAAAAAGATGACAAAGGCTCAAGGGCATTTTGGTCTTTTTGCAAAGTCAAGCTTAAATTAAAAATGGTCAAATAAGCTTATTTTAATGCCATTTAATCAAATTCAAGTTAAAACCTTGCAATTCAATAAAAATCAACTAAAACTAGTTAAATTAAACTAGAAACACTATTCACAAAATCAGAGAAATATTCCTCTAACTTTCATTTTCAATGCGATACGATCAAGCGGTCAATAAACGATTACGATAAGCATGGTAAATAATAATATCAAAATATAATTTTTGAAAAGTAGAATAGTAGAATAGTTTAAAACCTACTCCGCCTCGGAGTTACATTTCCATTTTGTTGAAAATAAAGTAATTTAAGTGCAAGAAAATAAATCCGAATTTTGAAAACAATCAAAATAGTTAATACTCATTTAAAATAATTAATTTAAGTATTACTGAAATACTTTTAAAAAAGAAAAATATGAAATCAATGCAAAATGAAAAAACTAAGTTAAACAATAAATAAAATGCATCTAAATGCCATTAAATGCGTGCCGGGTTTGGGTTATCACAGGTAGTCTCGGGCTGCCAGGGTTGGTTTGCTCTAGCTCCATGTCCTATTTCCATTCTCGCTAAGGGTGCCGCCCTGGGAGATTTGGGTTGTAGATGTGTCGGGGTACATCCGGAGTACACCCAGTGGAAGTTATAGGGTGGATTGCGCGTTTATTGTCATCGTTGTCAACATCAAGCTCGAGATTGATGTATCGCTTGTGAAATGGTACATTGCTCGTAAGAGTGATCCATAGCCTTCAAAGTATGGTATAACTTTGAATGGTTGTGTTAATGTTTTCTTTAATTGTTTATTGTATTGTTGTTTATATTGATTGTTGTTCTTATTGGATATATGGTTTAACTGTCTTATTTGCATTGCACGATCTTCTTTCTCTCCACCTCGATATCTGTTTCACCCTCACTGAGTATACGTGTTATGTATACTCATTCCTCACCACCATATTTCAGGAAATAGCATGTTAGCTGGAAAGTTCGTGGTTATGTGATAGATCATGCTTGAAGAGTTGCCTTGCGTGCTATGTGGCTTGAGTTGTAGAAAGATGCAAAGATGTATGTTTTCATGTATTGTATGTATTTAGTGTTAAAAGTTATGTAATTAACTTAACTAGGTTTATTAGAATGGTATGATAGTCTATTTTATGCAATAGGTTAGTATAGTTTAATTGCCAAGCATGAATGTACTTGTCAAAGATGAGAAGAGATAGGTTAGCTTTTAAACTGGAAATGTATATTTACTTGTGTTCGCTTGTTGAGAACCAAGGCTCGGATGGCCTTGAGGTGTTTGTATGGTTGGACACAGTGCTGGTCCACTTATATGCTATTGCAGGTTTTGCATTTTGCCTAGAAACAGGGAAGACTCCATCCGTCTTTCCTTAAAATTTTATGTCCGGGTTTGGAATTGGGTTGCGATTAGATTGATTAATAGAACTCCCGGTCACGAGAGGGATCGGGGTGTTACAGTTTACTCGGCTGGCTCTGTTCTCCAAACAGGTCTGCCTTATGTTTCTTATATCTGGCAGCTATTCTGACAGCTGCTACATAGGAATGATAGTCTTGAGTGAACAGATTCAAAGAGATATCAGGCCTTAGCCCCATAACAAACTTCTGGATTCTCTTGCTCTCTGGCTGGACCAGTGCAGGCACATAACTGGAAAGACGAGTGAAAGCAGCATCATGCTGGTCAACAATCATGTTGCCCTATTTCAGATTAATGAACTCTTGCTCTAGCCTCTTGATAGTTGTTTCTGTGATGTACTTCTCTCAGAACTCTCTAACAAACACATCCCAAGTCCGAGGTACAACCTCCGTCTCCCACATGAATTTAACAGTGTACCACCACTGCTCGGCATCTCTCTCGAGCAAAAATTCAGCACATGCAACTCTGCTCGCATCAGTATACTTGAGGCCTGTAAGAATTTTATCTACTTTGTTCAACCACTGCTCAGCTAGCATATCATTTGGCTCCCCAAAGAAACTAGATGGTCCACGATGCAGAAATTTCTCAAGATAGTTGCTACCACCTCCCACTGCTCCAACTTGGCCCTGACCAAGGTTACCTACAGGTGCATCATCTCCCTGCCTCTGTAATACCTCTGCAATCTGGCCTATAGCAGTTGTTAACTGTGCATTAATTGTCTGCTGATCAACCTCTTCATCTCCAACATTCTGATTTCTGTTTTGTTGACGAGGTCCCATCTCGACTAGCTAGAATGAAAAGTGTTATGACAGGTATATATGTAGTTTGCAAGTAAAGCACATAAGAAGAAGTTCAACTAAATCCACATAAAACCACATGTATAAGATCATATTCATATTCATATTCAATAGATACATATGAGTCACTTAATCATACTCGACATTCTAGACTTTTCACATTCAAACATTAACTCTTAAAAGACCTTTCACATTCCCATTTTCATGCTAGCATGTTCATTACTAATTCAAATTCCACTTAGTCAATCAAAGAGTCACTGATTCATGCAATCACGCAATCACATATTAGACATCAACCCATAGACCGAGAAACCTATCCCGGCTCATGCATTCTAATAGCTCTGATACCATATAAATGTCATGCCCCGATCCAACCCCATGCTAAAAGTTAAGTCCAGACCTGACAAACGGACAGAGTCTCCTCTGTACCGTGGACATTCTGAAAACTTGTTAACATACAATTTAAGCCACACAACAATAGAAATACCATTTGTAAAAAAAATTTAGCTTCAAGGCCATCCAAGCCCTAAACAATACAACCAGTTAAACATATACAAGCATGCATTCACAAGACAACTTCTTTACAAAATTGTTTATCATGCCACTCCATGATAGCATTTAAACATTGTTAGGAATTAAAAACAACTAGTCATTCACCCCCAAGCATGCAAAGAAGCTAAGAGAAAAAATATAAATTATTACATGCCATAATTCCATGTTTCCTACTACAATCATCTAGCATTCAACTTACAACCACATAGACTTGTACATAAGCACATAGGCTACAAAATAGAACATAAGATAGAACAAGCAAGATCTTCACTTGTCAACAAGAACATAATCCACCTCAAGCAACTAGACACAACAACTAAGGCAACATATCAGTTTGAACCTCCTGTTCTTCACCCTTAACCAAATCTAGCTGGGGATCAACCACAATGTCTCCTGAAACATGTTAACGAGGTATGAGCAACAACCATTGCCCAGTGAGGGATAAAGGCCAACCGGGACGTGCAATGCAACATATAAAGCATTTAAGCAATGGAAGCAATTTAAAAGCAATAGTAATGGCAAATAACCACATGTTTAAAAGGATACGATACACTTAACCCCAACACTCCAGAATTCTTTTAACTTTGACCATGAACCACGAGCCACAAACCACGATCAATGTGCTGACCTAATCCCTAATCACTATAGTGGGTATACTCCGGATGTACCCCGATAATCCTACGACCCAACACCCCCTAGCAATCTCTGGACCAGGTGAGTGAAGGAATAGGGCACGGATATCGAATATCCACTGGTAAGCCCACCGTCGCCCAACTGATATTCAATACAACCGCCCCTGACACTATGGTTGCGCAACCACTATGAAATGCACTTATCACTGGCAACACGATAACAATAATAGAAGCAAAAACACATAGGAGGATCAACAAAGTAGGTTGACTTCAGAACAGTTAGAATAGAAGCATTAACATATAGTTACTAAGCGATTACAAAGGAAGAAGTATTAACATATAGTTACTAAGCAATTACAAAGGGGCATAATCAAGATTCATATATAACTATAACAAAAGCTCCAGAACATCTTGAAAGCACATTTAAACACTCAAGGAGTCATGAAAAGGTCTTAGAAGCGTGAGACAATCGAATTTGTACTTAAACCCCTTTGTAACTTAACCCGTTTTCCTTCCAAACTCATGTTGTGGTTCTAGATTAGTAAGAGGCCTATTCTATATTTCAAGTTAACCCCTTAGGCACTCTTAAGACCCTTGAAGTCACCGAACTACCTGCATTTAGCCCGAAAGCCCCAATTTCCCTTTTATGACTTTGTACTACACGTACCTCAACCGGGACTCAAATAGAAGCTAGAAAGGCTTATTTAGAACCTATATAGCCTAAGAATACTAAATGTGGAGGCTAATTCAACCTAGATTCACGATAACCCTGAAACCCCTTTCTAAAAGTCGACTATTTCATGCTTTTACTAGGTTACGAGCAATTAAATCCTACGGGGATTTTACACTACCTTCATTAGCACCTAAAGCATCTATTAGAACCATTAATTCAAGCTATATGGTTCAATTTTACAAAACCCTAGTTTTCCTGTTACTATTTATGCCATACGATAAACAAGAAATTTTAACTGTTTAAACTATGAAACAATAACATAAATTAGGTCTCTACTACTTGTATACAACATACATTAGCATATTTAAGCATTACATAAGAATTTTCCTCTTTCCATGGGGGACGGCAGTATCGGCTCGTCAAAATGGCCGCTCTTCGATCTCAATTTATCTCCTCTGCTAGATGAGGAAGCTAGCTCCCTTGAAGAAGAAATGAGAAGGCTTGGCGACTCCAAAGAGTATAAGGAGGCGGATCGACACAACCTCAAGCTGGCAAAAAGGATCAAGGAGATTCGCCAACGAGCGAAAGAAATCGCTCAGGAAAGGGGACTCTGCCCTAATGATGTCGACTCCGCCGCTGACTATTTGCCAACGGGGTCAACGAGCAGCCCCAAAACTAGCAACTAGGCTTTTTGTCCAAGTTGAGGCAAAGCCTCGAAAACCATAGCGGCTTCGCCTGGCGTCTCATCAAAGAAGAAATTAGAAGATGGCGACTGGGCGAAGACTGATGGGTCAAGTTGGTTAGAGCAAGTTGGGTTGGGGTATAGAGCCGTAAGCGCGGTGGGGGGTGATAAAGGAAGTGCTCGTACGGTTCATAGAAGGATATGATCAACTACTTGATTTTGGGAACTTTCACTCCTCTATATTCAAAATATGCATCTCTAGGAGCATTACGATCTGCAGCTCAAATGGTCCGTTATGAAGTCTCTATTGGTCTTATTCTTATTGTGCACCTTGTGAGCATGTTTGGATTCGCAAAGGCAATCCAAATCTCATGGAGTAGCAAGATGAGCTATTAGGCACGAAAACAAGCCCATCTATTGGATACGAGAGGAAAACCATAGCTAAATGCTTTTAACATTCAATACGCCCATCAAACAACAAAAGAAAGCCAGTTGAGGTCTCAAGGTCAGATGCAAGAGCCACTATAGATTCTCCAATCAGCCCTTTTGCCAGCTGTTCATACTTGGACTCAGATCTAGCACTAGCTGTCTTGTAGTGATTAGGGGGACAAGCCCCATTGAGGATTTCGACCCTGATCTGTCTACGTCATGAATTAATGGAATTGATTTTGGTATAACAATAAATGGCCACACCAACCCTAACCTAATCTCCTTGGGAAGCACTCGGAGTTCGAGACGGAACCCTTCTTAAGAATATTTTAATCCTCGGGGAAGGAGCACGCAATGCAATGTATTGACTGAAGCCAGCGTAGGAAAAAACAACTACCACTAGAGCGGTTGAAACCTTGTAGACGAGATTTTCAGATGCCAGTCAGTCCATTTAGGCTCATGTATGATGCCCCAAACCTGGCATGTATTCAATAGCATTTAAAGTTCATTTAAATTGCATTTTATTGACCTTTCACCTTCTTTAACCAAACTAGTTGACTTTTCATCTACATTGACCAACTAGGACAAGGTGAGAATTTTTGAAATATTTAATAAAAGGCAAACTTGGGATTAGAAATAAAAAAATGCAATGTTAAGTTAGTCAAATTTTGGGTCAACTTTGGAATTAAATCTGAACCAATTGGGGAAGAGTTATGTAGCAAATTATATATGGTTGGAAAGCTCTATGAGTCTAGTTTCTGAGGCTTCAAACCGTTCGTGAATTGGAGTTTTCTAGAAGAAGTTATGGCCGTTTTCGTAAGGTCGCGCATAGCTGTTTTGTTTTAGCGGGTTGACCGAAGCTTTGACCATTTGTCATCTTTTATTTTAGTATGAAATACGAAACAAAAGAGCAAAAACCAGAAAAATAAAGAGCCATGGCTGAAACCATGGAGGAAAAAGAAAAAAAAAGCATTTCAATTTCAAATCTTCATATCGTCGCGTGAGCTTGTGCGGGGTGGTTTCTGAGGCATCCAACGTGGTTTCCCTAGCGTCTAGGGGCGTCTAAGGTGAGGGTTTCATTGTTATTTGCGCATTTGAAAAATGTATGTCTAAACTTTAATTTTTAGAACTTATGCGTAGATTGCTGTTTTAATTATTTTGTTGCTTAAAGAATGTTCCTTGTTGATTGTAGAACATGTATTTATAGCTTTTTAACATTTTCTGTGGTTAAATATTGGAATTGAAATATAAATTGTGTGATGAATAGTAAATTATGAATAGTAAACCCCCGTTTCGATGAAGTTGCTCCGTTACGCGTTCTGTTGATGTAGGAAGATGCTAGATATGCTAGAATGCCTAAATGTGTGGTTTAATTGGAATGTGTAATGGAAAAACGGAGAAAAACGGCTTAGTGAAAGTCGGGGTCGTTTAGGTCGAGTTTGGCGTTTTCTCGTTTGCGTGTTGGCATTGTTTCGGGAGGCCATGGAAGCACTTTTGGTGCGATTATGGCATTGGTTGGGTGTTTGGTTGGTATAGTTGTAGTTCAAACGAGCAAAGGGGAAAATCGGGGCTTTGCGCGAATTCTAGGGTAAAGTAGGGTTTCGGGGTCCTTGGACGTGCCTTATGGTGACCTAGGAGGATTGGCGAAGTCGGTTTCCAGAACTCGTGGCTCGTTTGGAAATGGTAGTGTTTTGATAGTTGGGGCCGATTTGTGATTTTACTTGTTATCTTGATATTATGCCTATAGAATGCTTAGGGTTGCTTGATATACTTGTTTAATTGGTGTTATTGTTGCTTATTATTGCTTGTTATGCTTGAAAAGTTAGTTGAATGCTAGTATTGATTGTGATTGCTTGTTATCTCGTTTGTTGTCACTAGTTTGTATTGTTGTGCTATCGCTCGTTTATTGCCTTGTATCGAGTCTTGCATTGCATAGTGTCAGCACGTGAGTGATGGGCCTCTCTGGGTAGCCTCGGGTTGCCAGTGTTGGTTGCTCTAGCTCCGTAGCTATTCCCTCTTCTCGCTTGGGCTGCCTCCCAGGGAGATTTGGGTCGTAGATTGATGGATACTTCCGGGGTATTCCAAACTGGTGTTATAAGGTGGTTGCGCGCTTATTGTCATCGTTGTCACATCAAGCTCGAGATTGATGTATCGCTCGTGAAATGGTATATTGCTCGTAAGAGTGAACCATAGCCTTCAGAGTGTGGTATAGCTTTGAATGGTTGTGTTAATGCTTTCTTGAATGTTTAATATATTGTCGTTTGTATTGAATGCTTTCCTATTGACTTTATTGCTTAGCTGTGACTAATTGCATTGCACGACTTTCTTTCTCTCCAACTCGATATCTGTCTCGCCCTCACTGAGTATACGTGTTGTGTATACTCACTCCTCACCACCACATTTCAGGAAATGCCATGTTAGCTGGAAAGTTCGTGATTATGTGAAAGTTCGTGCCTGAGGAGTTGTCTTGCGTGCCTATGTGGCTTGAGTGTCGAAGTTGCAAAGATATGTGCTTTCATATGTTGTATGTAATTATTGTTAAAAGAAATGTAATTTAATCTAGCTAAGTAGTTGAGGTAGATTGATAAGCTAGTTATGTATTCAGTAGTATAGTTAACCTCAATGCATGTTTGTAATTGTCTAAAAGAAAATAGTGAGAATGGTATGATAGTATTTTTTATGCAGTAGATTAGTATGGATTAAATGTCAAGTTTGAATGTTCTTGTAAAAGATGTAAAGAGATAGGTTAGTTTTTAAACTGGAAATGTATATTTATATGCTGTGTTTAGTTGTTGAGAACCAAGGCTCGGATGGCCTTGAGGTGGTTGAATGTTGGACACGATGTTGGTCCATTTATATGCTATTCCAGGTTTTACATTTCGCCTAGAAACAGGGGAGACTCCGTTCGTTTTCCCTGAAAATTTATGCCCGGGTTTGGTTTGGGTTGTGATTAGATCGATTGATAGAACTCCTGGTCTCAAGAGGGATCGGGGTGTTACATCATGCCCCGGTCAGGGAAGACAGAAGAAATAGGGGCTACAAGAAACTTTTCCTTACCGATCGGCTAAGGATCGATAGCCCAATTGACTAGATAGGGAACGAGTAAACCCACTGTTCCAAGAGCAGAAGTAGGCGCGTAAGCCACTTCGTCTTCATTTACAGATTACAGAGCATAGAAACTCTCTAATCTAATAGGGGCATGAGAAAGGGGAAGTCCGCGTCTAAGACAGCCAGTGCTACTATATCCGATCTGGCAATCAGTTTAGCTGCTAAAACATCAAGAAATCCGACAGCAACTATCAATTATCCAATAAATGGGCCAAAGGCATAACATGAGTGAAACTCAAGCACTCGAATATCAGTAGATTAGTGTCACACCAGCGCAACTCTTAAACCATCGGCGAGAAGAGAGGGAATACCTACTCTCATCTCTCCCAACCCAGAATAAAGAAGATAAGCGAAAGTTGGCCCAAGGGTGAGGGGAAGAGTCAGGCTGTGGAAAAAAAACTTCACTTTATAAAACCCCAGAGAACAAGCTCTTCTAGACAGCCCAATGAAAAGAAGGAATTGGGGATCCCAATATATTGAATACCTCGACGCAATGGAGTTATTCTTGCAAAATGCATCTGTAGCTATTTGTAGCTGTATTGAAGTCAATTGATGATTTCTAACCTTCATCCCCATCAACCTCTATTTCATCAACTGAAAAAGGAAAGTCAAATACATATGAAGGAGAAGCGGCTTGGCCGACGAGAGAAGGGAGCTTTCTAAGCAACTCAACCAAGATGAGTTGATTACCAAACCGTTGAACTCAAAGGTTTGCAGCAGCCCCTGAAGTGCATGGTAGATAACAACTGGCTTGTTCATCTTGAATTGGTTCAAGAAAGGGAGGTAGGATGGAGGAAGAGAGTTGAGGATGGCATCCTTGCCTAGTTGCTCATGGAACGGATAGCCTAACTTAGCCAACTTCTCAATCTGCTCAGTCATGTACAATACATGATCAGTGACGGAAGTCCCTTATCTCATTCTAGTGCTGAAGATGGCACAAGAGGTCCTATGTCTTTATCGTCATCAGATGTGGCGAAAGATTCATTCAATGCTTGAATGATGCCCTCAGGTTGTGTTTCCTCAAATTTGTGACTGAATTCATCATTCATTGCAACCCTCATGATACAGCGAACTGTTATTCTATCATCAACCCATTTTTGATATCGTCGACGATCGGTAACAGTCACTTGGGCAGCAGGTTCAGCAAGTGCTGGATCAGATAGAACATACATGATATGTTCATACTCGAGCACAATGTGCAATTTGCAATACCAGTTATCGTAATTTGGCCTGGTCAACTTTTCACTATCAAATAATGATTTCAAAGACAACGTGTTAGCCATTAAATCTGCAAATAATTGAAGTAAAGGAAATAAATTAGCTAATATATATGAATTATCTAATCACATTAGACATAGGCCAGTGTCTAAAGGATTCTCCCACTATATTGTTTAGATTGATAGCCTCTACCTTCAATCCAAAGGAATTTCCGATCCACATTCCCTTAGTGGGTACTAAGATCCAAATAATTGTACATAAGCCCGACGGAGGCCGGCCCACCTATGCACATTTATCTGGTAGGTTCATAACTAGTTATTTCTCTAAATAACTCTCAGTGATCTCAATTCTGCCCCAAGCACCCCTTCAGCAGGACGGAGGTCCTCCACTGAAAGGCCCAGTTAGGTCAAATCATTAACAAGATATCTCATAGTCCCTCTCTAAGCTTGATCAGTAGGCCTGACGGAGGCCAGCCTACCTATTCACCATCTCAAAGAGATTCCATGGAATTCATATAATGAATAATAATCCCAACACCTTGATAAAAGCCAGGCCGGAGGGCCTCCAACGTTTATTAAGATGTTGGGCCCATTATTATTCACTTTAATGGGAGGCAATGAGTTGAACATCCAATGTTCAACCCACTTAAAGGACTTAATAATTTAGAGGATTTTAATTCAATTAATTGATCGCGATAGATATATATCACTTATTAATTAATTCAATTAATTTATCGCGATAGATATATATCAATAAGGCATGCATAATAATAAATTGAGCATAAATAATAGGTGGTTATGGGCTTTCCTAATGTGGTCCACTAGAGCCATCATGGACCACTCTAGTCATGCAAATAAAGATTATTATATTTAATTAGGTTAACCTGGACAGGCCCAGTCCTTCTAGAAATCTTCAACACCTTGATCGATGCTCTAAAGCCCTACCTCTATTAATTACATAAACATGATAGAGAACTCCATCTAAAAGGAGGGGATACATTACTTGGGGTAGGGATTTACAACCAGAAAAATAGAAGGCTGGACTCGTAGGCTCAATTTAACCCAAATAAATAATTATAACAATTTATAATAATAAAATGCAATAATAATCATGATATGCAAGCCTATAACCTCCTTTAAATCCATGTCATACATCATTAACACAAGTAGGTATACACATAGACATTCTATATAATATCCAAGCCATTAAATCAATTTAATCAAATTAAATCGATATTTCCAATTAATTAAACTTATTATAAATTAATTCGATGTCCAACAACAATATTCAAAATAAATAGTGTTAAAGAGGCATAGATTAATAAACAGTTTATTAATATTATCAAAACTAACAATTAAGTTTAATATTTTTCCAATTAATTAAACTAACTTTCAATTAATTGGATATCCTAAATTAATTCACCAAATTAATTTAGTTAAATAAATACAACTAATAAACTATTTACTAATTGCTATCTAAATTAACAATTAATTTAAATTTAATTAAACTCAATTGCAATACTGTGTTTTTTTTTAATAATATGGTCCAAGTGCAATTCTATGAAACTATTTCATATACCAAAGCAATTAATAAACTATTTTATTAATTGTTGATCCAAAATAAAATTTAATCCATATTGGATTAACACTATCAACTAATTAATATTAATTTGGACTTAGTTTAAATTAATTTAATAGTTGAGCCCAATGTTTCCAAACCATTTTAGAAATAGACATTTAATTATCATATATGCCCAACATAAAAAAACAAGTGAATAAATTAAGGCCCAATATAATTAATATATCCTAAGGCGTAAAGAATTAGAATTAACTTAAGCCCAACTCCTTGAACCCAACAAGAAATAAAATAAAAATAAGCAAGATTGGGCTAAACTGATCCAAATTGGGTCAAGCCCAATCGGATCAGGCAGCCCATTAGGGTTCAGATCCTTTTTCTTTCGCTGCAGTAATCGCTACAGTAACACGCTACAGTAATCGCTACAGTATGAAAGAGAAGGAGGTCAGGTGCATGCTAACTCAATGTGATCTAACTTACTTTATATGTTTTGCTAGAAATCCGTGAAACTATCTCTTGGAATTCCATTAGGATCAACTCGTTATACATAATAATTGGCAATTTTAAATCAGAGAATTAGGATTACCTCTTTGAACGATTCGTGGTAGTGTTATGGAATTGCCCAACGGAAGCGTCTAGCTCCTCCTACTTCGCACGCGAACAAGGATGAAAGAGGAGGAGGCTATAATTTTTCAGAGAGAGGGTTTTTTATTCTCTAGTTCCTATGTTTTCAGAAAAAATGATATATGTCAATCCCACTACTTTGAAAACCCTACATGGCCCTTCTTATAAAGACCATGTGGGCTATGCTCTTCAAAAGGCCAACTCCCAAAATAGTTTAAAAAAACCTAATCTTTTAATGTGGGTTTCCATAAAGCCTACAATGATTCAAATTAAATCACTATTTAATTTAAATCAATCAGCCTAGGATTTAATTGATGAATCATAAATCTAGTTCTAGCTAGAAATTGTCAAATAATTAAATCCATGACCTAATAATAATAATTAGATAATATTTAATTCTTAATTAAATATTAATCACAAATAATATTTAATTCTAAATTAAATATTGATTATAATTAGGCCGTCTCTCCAATTAAATCACTTATTCTTTTGTGTGACTCCATAGGTTCAAACTTAAGCCAGTAACATAAAGACTATCCTTATACTAATCGAAGATACCATCTAGCAGTGGTTCCTGACGACTGAATAAGCTGAATAAGTGTAAGGCAACATTCAATAAACCTCGGTACAATGGTGAATTCCCTATGACCCTCGGTGTTATGAAATAACCCTAGGGACATGGTTAACTATCAAATCCTTAATTAGTTACTTCATGTCAAATTTCAATCCTGTCATGACACATCATGACTTACCCTTGTGACTCTTCACAAGATGTGCTTTGGCCAAAGACTTTCTGAATTGAAATTAAGCGAAACACCATTCTCCAAATACCCGGAGCGGTCAATCCCATCTTGACTCACACATTGACTTCTCCGGCACTTGCCCATACCCAATAACCTTCTATTACCAGATTAGAAATCTGGATAGTTCGGCACCTAAGCATGAGGAATAATCCGTAAGTCTCTATGGCAATCTCAGGTCAGAGGGAACATGTCTACCACATGCACCACGAGCTATCCTTAGACAGTAGGGTACATACCATAGGACGCTCATACAAAGAGTCATGTTCAGTGAACATGCCTCCACATGTCACCTGTTTATCGCACTAGTGTCTTAACACCCATTGGTCATGAGGATAACCAACCAATGCAACAAACAATAACCTATACTCGATGAAATTGATGTCCCAATACCAATTTTATCATTTGGTTACGAACATAGTTTAAGAATGACCAAAATCAACCCTCATTCATATGATTCCATAAAGTCATTCTAAGGACTATATCATGATCAATCAAAGGTAAAAGAAGATGGACGATATGATGTAATGGCCAAATATTATTAATAGAACAATAATCCACATACAAATTAATTTGCCAACTACACTCGATGACTGACTTTAGGACACAATTCCTAACATGTTTTCCGTAGGTTGCTTTTGACTCTGACAAAGAATTATTTGTTTAAGGGAAGCAACTTAGGCGCTTTATAGCGATATATTAGAGGAACATATCTGCATATAATAGTCTCGATTGCATGAACTGCTACCAAATCAGGAAATCCAATAGTAGTCGTCCCTTGGTGCGAAGCTTCATGATGAAGCCCTTTGCTTAAAGATTGGGTTTGGTCTTGCTTTTTCTTGCTCTAAACGGCCTATGTGCTATACCCTACCCTTAGCCCTGGGGAAATGAAGCTCACAAGCAAGCCTTCATTCCCTTTTGTCACTCAAGTTAGCTATCCATACCATAACTAAAGTTTTCTTCTCTTTCTTTATTGACCACGCACTCCTATCCATGGCAAGTCCCTGATTCACTTCTCACTCCCGAGGAAGATTGGTTTTTTTTAAGCGGTTTCGACAGGAGATTCACTTTCTTAGCTAAGGCTGACTGAATTGCTAACTGAACTAGTTGAATACATTCTTCTCCTTATAGATAGATGGGTCATGTTATCTTATTTCTTTTCATTTATTCTCTATAGTTTTTGATACTATACCATCCGCTTTTATAGTAAATACCCAGGCCTATAGAATCCTATAGCTGATAAATCCATATTCCTTACATACTATATGGACATTTATTATATGGAATATGGAACCTCCTATAGCTTTACCCTAGGATTATGAGAATTCTCTATCTCTTATGGTGCTGAGCCAGTGATAAATCTCATTTAAACTCATAAAAGAGTACTTATTTCTGAGATAGACAGGCATGCTTGAGATTTTTTGGGAAGGCCAACTCGAGTATCACCTCTAAAGGGAAGATTTAGTTGACTGAATAACTGGTCTAGGGTAATAATAACATGTGTTCTCTTCAGACTAGGTTTTCATGGGCTGGCTATTAAGAATCATGAGGTTCTCATACCAGAATCCCTATTCAAACGAGGGGAGAAGGAACTGTTAACGAACAGTAGGTGTTCTCTTCAAAGCAAGACCTGCAAAGGGTTAAAGCGATTCTTTTGAAAAGAGTCTTTGTTGAAGTGAGCTCCTTTCTAATAGTAGACAAGCAGGTACATGCTCTGATATATGGGGGTCAGCTCTGCAAGCAAAGAAAGAAGAAGGTGAACGATTGTAAGGGAGAGGAAAAAGAAGTGAGAAGCGGCTGCTGGGTCGGTCTAGTTCAATAAGCGTATGATTGGTGAAGCTATGAATTGATAGATTGTGGAGTAAAATAGAAGTTGGAGTGTGAATCAGTAGATTTCCAGTGCGGGAGTTCGAGGTTGCATTTCTTTGATTCTGGTTTCCGATCTAATCATGTGATTCTTTGAATCAGCATGCAATTCTTTGATGTATTCTTTTAGGCGAATAAGCGGTTTATCTGATAGTGGGTTACTTACCAAAGAGTTTGGCTTGGTCTTGCTTTATTCTTTGTTGAGTAGTTATCTAATTCGTCCTCATTGCCAGTCTTGACTCCTGCTTCAGACCTGTTTAAAGTCTTCGTAATGTCCCACGTTAGTAATCCTCTAATTGTGGTCTAAGAGCTCTCTAGAGCCCTTAAGATGAAATGGTTTTGCAATCATACTCCTCTATCCATTCTCGATTTGATCCTCTGACGCTTTGGTTCATATTGGAAGTGTTCTCCTTTTGGGGTTCGGGGGCTTGCCTCTCATCTGGTACTTATGTGGTAGGTGGGTTATTGAAGGTGGATAGGTTTTTGTAAGAATCTATTTAAGGATCAAGATCGGTAAAAAGATCAAGATCGTGAAGAGAGTCGACAAGCGAGTACGAGTAAAGGAATGGTACTCCACTATCAAGAAGCTCTGATAGTCTCGACCGAGTGACAACAATGAAGCTGAGAAGCTAAGCTTGACCTCGTGGTGAAGAAGCAGAAAAAGAAGGAATTCACCTTCGATTCTCTATTAAAGTAGTGATTCCATGAGATTACCTGGGCAAAGGATTCAATCAAAGAAAGAGTACAGAATTCCTTCAAAAGAGAAGCTACTGGACTAATTCAATGGCATCAGATCTAACTCAACTCTCTCCCTTTTTGGCTTAGCCTACCACTCCGTGGGCTTCTATCCCCCTAGTCGTATTAAAATAAAAAGTTCTAGAAAGAAAGAGAGAAAATCTCTCTACCTTTCTTCTGGCATTATAGCCTATTCTCTACCAGTTTCTGAAAAAAGATCGGATTAGTAAAGAAATAGGATGCTTCATCTCCTTATAGTCGAGCTGAATTCCATCCAGTCTCTCCTCAGCTCACTTCACTACCTTTAGAGAAAATAGTTCCAACAAAAGATGAAGAAGACTTTTAGACAAAAAGAATAATCCAAAGACGAAACATTTAGTAACTCTATGGGTACCACCAGTCATTTTATTTTTGGATTTTGAAATAGAACATCCGGCTATTCCTGTAGGTTGTTGACCGGATACGCACCTGGGAGTCTCTACCAAACCGATTCTATTTCTTGCTTATGATCCACATTAGTGCAACGGAATTCTGTAATCACCGCATTACCATATCAATGGAAGAAAGCTCATCAAAAACCGTAGGCGCTGCAGTTGTAAAGCCAAGAATGGTTTGGGCACAGCCTATTAGGGGTAACATTTATAGAGATCAAACCTCAAACTGACTAATTTCACATCAAAGAGAAGATTGGCCATCCCCACTAGAAAGATGTCTTCTTATTGTCAGTCAATCTATAGGCAGATGCCTTTCCAACCTGCCCGGATCAGTCTATTAAGAAAATGATGCATTACAATTTAAGGCTTTAATTTCTTTATAATAGAATATTTCAAGTCTCTCTTTTCTAAAATTCTTTTTTTTAGATCTTAATGTGGGATTTACTTAACATAAAGGAGGAAAAATCGATTGTTAAAAGTTTTGGTAAATTTGTTTTCTTACACTCTTATTTATTTAGAGTTGACCTATAATAACTCTCAAAAAAGTCCACAAAGCTTGAAAAGAGGGGGAAAGGGATTCTTTTTTAAACAAACTTTCACGGATGAGGGAAGTCACTGAGCCTTCTTTCTGTGAGGAAATCGCTAGATGCAAGGCTACTCTTTCGCCTCATCCACTACTTTCCATTAAGTTATTTCACTGTCGATGTTCATGCAGCAGATAGAGGGAGAGATCAAACTGTTAGCTGTGCCATTAGAAGCTATTTCCCACTTCTTGTTTGGGGAGAACAGCTAGTCAGAAGGTAGAGCCTTGAGTTTGGGCATTTAGGCTTTTGATTGAATCTGCGATAACTAATGTCAACATTGGCAAGTAGAGTTCGGGGGCGACCACTTAGAGGTCAGAATCTAGAAGGTTTGGGATGCCATTAGGCGCTTTATCTTAGAACACGATAAGCACCCCTTAGTTTGGGGCAAAGACAAGGACGGGCAAATTGTTGAGCTTTCCGCGGCTAGTAAGAAAAAAGAAAAGGGTACAGGGCTACCAGCTGAACAAAGAGGCGAATAAAAAGAAAAAAAAATGTTGCCACGACATTACATGAAAGAAAGCTCTTACTACTGTTCTTATTCTTTCTTAAGTAGGGTGGTTAACATTAGATCTTCGCCTTTTGATAGAAGGGGAAATGAAGTTCTGGCAGGGCAGAGGGATACATAGAGATAGATCTACATCTATCCGCATGGGAATAGCTACAGGAAGGGTTTGATTGGGATAAGTAGGCCATTCTGTCTAGTACCTGGGCCTCGCTTGCTCAAAATCCCAGCGCATATCGAACTCCTTCAATTAGTAAGATGAGGAGTAGTGGTTGTCCGTCCCAGTCGACCAATTTCAGATCCTTTTGTTGCTTTCTCATTCATTATTTTATTTTGTTTGGTTGGCCTAACATGATCAATGAGATTACATTACGTTTATAGCGCAAGTTCAGATTCCAGTGTGAAGTATGCCAACAAAGGTAACAACGGTTGCGATTGATCCCATTGCAGTAGTTGGAAAGCGGCCAGGTAGTTAATTTCTATTTTTTTTTTTTTTAAGAAATGGAGTGAATGCATTAGCTTACTCTAAAGTAGTGTAGATTTAGATTTTGTGTGCACAAGCGTCTGTCCCTTCTTTTGTTCTGGTCTTCACTTGTGTTATTACTTATTCCAACATATGAGTGGAAGCGTTGTGCATTCCCTTTCCACTTACTTCAACAACCGGCAAGGGTTGAAGAGCCATAGCTAGCAAAGGCACTCATAGTGCTAGTTCTAGAGCTCAAGTTTACCAGTTCAAGCGCTTGATTCCAATTTGATGATGTGATTCATAACCAAATGACCTACCCGTGCATGAACCTACGAAGAAAGGCGAAGGTTCCAGGACTGTTTCAATAGCATCGTAGCACTTGATATGGCGTCTTGCTACTTGCTCACATCAGAGCAAGCAGAGGTGGAGACAGCAAAGTCAAAGGTAACATATAGCGCTCCCGCAGGATCACCATTACTAGTCATATTGGTATGTATCTACTATCCCAGGTATCAATATGTTATTGAAGCTGGTGGAACTACGTGAAGGAAAATTTGTCTTTATCTTTGATGCTATAGATCATCTTGATATAGCAGTAGAGAAATAGGTATTGCTGCCTCTCTGCTCCTTCTACCTTTGCTTCTCCTGCTTGGATCTCGCTCACTGATATCAACCACAAGACTCAGAATCACGCTTACAAGGCTATCTCGATCACTATTGTGCAGCCTGAACCTGAAGTGGTTAGTAAGGTTATCGAGGAGGAGAAGATGTCTGAGAAGGATTAAGTGGTTGACAGTTAGCGATTGGCTAAGGAGGAGGACAATGAATTCTCATTCCAGACAAAAAACTAAGGCACTCTTGGATCTTTTCCATGGTCTATGCATGGGCTCAAGCTTGCCATCGGCATGAGGCGTGGTAGGAATTCACTAAGATAGCAAATTCTATCTCTTTCCCATGGTTGGTCATTAGGGACTTTAACACGATTCTCTATCCAGCTGAGCAAAGAGCATCCCTATATCAAACTGAAGCCTTCCGGACCTGTACGGATTCATGTGGACTTCATGATCTTGACTACTCAAGTAATCCCTATACTTGGTCTAACAAAAAGGAAGGTAGTGCAGCAATATTTGAGCGTTTGAACGGAACTCTGGTTAATGTAGATTGGAGATCCATGTACCCAGATGCATTTCTTCTCCATCTTCCTATCACGGGCTCTAACCAAGCGAAGAAAATGGAAGTGTGCGTTAGCATACCTTTTACTAGTCAAGCTTCATTATGTTGGCCTCCCCTTGCTTTATAGGCGTAGGGGTGCCTGATCTACGACCAAAGGCAACTTATGATAAGGGTGCGCCTTAGCAAAAACGGTTGTGCTTTTCTATAGTAAGGGGCCTTTTTTTGCTAGACCCGAGGGAAGAAGAAGGCTATCTAAGATGCTCCACTCTCTTTCTTGCAAATGCGAGTTCGAGTTTCACTCTTAAGTTAAGGATAGGACAAAAGAGGAAGGAAAGGACCGAAGGCTCTTCCTATTAGATATTCTTCTTGTTCCTTTCCGAAATATGAGACAGAAGAAGAATATGCGCTAAGGCCTTCGGTAATTCTAGCATTGATTCTTCCTAGATCCCAGGATTGGGACCTAAAGGCTCTAAAAGCCCTTCTTTCTATAAGCCGAAGGCATCTTGAAATTCACTTTGCCCCTTAAGTAAAGAGCTTTTAGTACGTTACGCAAAGGATATCGTAACTATTTGAATACGTTTGTATTGCTTGCCACATACCCGAAATGCGAACTAAGCAGGAACACGTGAGAAGATGATCTCGGATTGAAAGCCCAAGGCATGATCCTGGATTAAAGGTCTGGAATTGTGGACACAGGGCGGAGGTATACCAGGCTTAATAACGACTAAGGAACATTCGACGATTGGGAAATAGCACTAAACAAGTAGAAGCTAAAAGCTTATTCTCCCATAGGCTCAGAGGAGGGTCAATACAATCCCTTTGAGAAAGAACAAAAAATTCCACTATCAGCGAGTGATTTCGACTTCGAAAGCCATGAGCCCCTTTCATGAAAGCCTACAGAACAAACTTGCCACTTTTGATTAACTCGTCGCTACTTCTGACCCCTCTATGTACCCAATCTTTCTCAATCTGGCCCTTCTATGTACCCGACATTGATTTCCAAGCAGAGGGAGAAGAAGGAGGATCTTATAACACTTAATAAACCAATGAGAATGATAGAAGCCCGCTAAACAAGAACAGATTGGTAAATAAGCGCAGAAGGTGCTAAAAGCACATAAATAGGTAAAGGAATGGAAACACATCTTGCGCCTTCTATGATCCATTCAACCAGCCTTCAAGATGAGAGATAGACCTTTAGGAAAGAGATATCGCATAGAAAGCCCGATTAGGTCTTATAATCAAGACTTCTTTTACAGGCCTTAGTCCCTAATGCGATTTCTTTAACATACCCTGTGGCTTAAGAAAAGATGGCCATAGTTGTGACATCCTAGCCAGAGAAGAGCAACAAGAGCTATATTCAAGGAAGTTATGGACTGGAATCAGAGATTGGATGGACATCCGGAACAGAGAGGAAAAAAGAAAGCAAACAAGGCTAGCTCACGAAAGAAAGCCTTACAACTATGCTACATATTGATATTGCAACTGCGCTAATAAAGGCACATCAGCTTTCTCTTTATGTGGATTTTGGAGTCGCACTGATCGACAGGAAGAGCTCAAATTAGTAGACGAAAAAGAAGATGCAAAAGCTTTCGCACTTACTCGCATACACTTTTTTTATCTGTATTTGGTACAAGTACTCTATGAAAGTCTCATTAGTTAATAGTAGAGCTCAGCTGGACTAAGCGAGGCAGTACTCTGAGCCATATCTGAGACCATTAGCATTAGTTCCCCTCTCACCAAAGTTTTTGAACTTGCCACGAAGTGGCCTATTCCTACAGTATAGGTTTCTATCAACTAACTCAAGCACTAAAGAAAGGTAAAGCAGGACATCGATAGATAATAGACCAAGGAGCATAAGGCACTCAGTTGCTTGCTAAATCGAAGAGAGCATAAGGTACCTCGCCTAACATTATAGGACAAGGGTTCGAAGGAGATCAAATTTTCTTTGTGAAATTGAAGAAGAAATGGGCGGGTAGCTTAGACTCTTTCTCGAAGAGAGCTCTAACCAATAGATGAGATTAGAGATACTAACATAACAGGGGCGGGAGACATATCTTTAAGAACCAAGAACTAAATATTCACATTGGCAGAAGGAGGAGAGCGAAGATATAAGCAATTTCCAAGCAGCTTTCCTTAACGAAGTCATCTATGTGACCAATGCACCCTTCAAATAAAGCAAAGAGGGATACTCGCTAGCAGCTCAAGGGGATTGAAGACACAGGGCTCTTGTTGACAAAGAAGGTCTAAAAAGGCAAATTAACGCATTTGAAGGTAACCATCCTACTAGTATAGTAGAAAGACCTATCAGACTAGTGAAAGTCTCAATTTTTACTAAACTAAGAAACACAGGCTTAGCACCTTCTTGGATATTTAGCTGATACATGGCTAACTTTCGGTCTAGTCTAGTTCGGCGTAGCTCCAAGCAAAAACATCAAAGAATTATCTAAGTAGATCCATGTACTATAAAATCTCTTTCATTTGAGAAGCTTGCACTTAGGAATACAGGGCGAGGATTGTCAACAGTCCTGAGATCCATTTACTTGACCTCGTCCTCTGTAGGGGTCACAAGCACTACATCCTATTCTTGAACTGACTCTTATCGCTTTGCTCTTTGATAGAGATAGAGTTTATAGACAATGTTTAGAGATCTGAAAGAAAGATCTCCACAACGAGAGGCCTCAGACAAAGTTTCCGGCACAGGGAGCGGAGTTGGCAGGTAGCCCAAGTCTATGTTTTCTGAGATCGATGTACTGGCCGGCTAGCCAAGCTTCGCTTTCTTCTTCACTTAGATACGGCTCGAGGGGTACTTTTCTGCCTCTCCCTATCGGTCGAGCATCTTCAAACCTCGGGTCTTGCTGCGTCAACTATCGTAGATAGGAGGCTTTAGCCTATAAAGGAACTTAGTAGTCAGAAAGAAGCAAAGAAAAGTATGCCCCACATCTATGTCAACAGGGTGGAAGTTCAAAGCATCGAAGATGAGTACATGGAAGCACCAATGAAAAGAGTCCAGAGTGGAGATATAACATTCTCGATAGAAGACATCTTGCTAGATAGGAAGAAGCATACGTAAGCGGCCTTTTTATCTCACCGGTGACATCGACGAAAGAAAGAAGGCTATCACAGGTAGAGATTGACCCTGGGGCCTCCATCAATGTGATGCCACTACGGACCCTAGCCTATATTGGAATTCATTCTTACGAGCCGGCTAAGTCAGACCAAGGTGACTATTCCGGGGTACAATGCCAACTCACAAAGAGCCATCGGTAAGATTCATCTCAAGTGCCAAACAAGGGATCTGAAGACTGAGCTCAATTCTTACATGATTGACGGTGACACCTCCTAAACTTCCTGCTTGGATCCACAGCATGGTACCTTCCACCTTTCATCAATGCTTCAAATATGTTGATGAGAAGAGAAGGGAGAAGTTCACTAGGTATTTGTCGACAAGAAACCCTTTTTTAAAAGAGTGACAGTTTGAAAATGCTCGACCGATAGGGAAAGGAATGGACCCTATGGTACTTTTACGAAAGAACGGTCACTAGTGGCTAATACCTTCTCAACACTATCGACCTGAAATCCACTCTCAATCGCTCTTTTTAGGTTGGCATAATATAGAAAGAGAGTTCCAAGAAACAACACATATCTATCACTTTTGGAAGATTTGGAACCCTTACTCAACATAGGGTCCAAAAACCCGACATAACCTTTTTTTTAGAGCGTATAAGGGGAAAAGAGCTCTTGCATCGTTAGCCGCTTTTCAGCATTTCCTACCTGAGTTGTTGACCATCACCTGACCTGACCTCACATGGGAGGCCCCGCGCCGAGTGATTCTCCCCCAAAAAACTCTACACGTGATGTTCTGAAAATAGAAACCAGTGATTTAGTAAATTAGAACCCATTTTGGGGTGCAACCAGGGAACAACTATCAACTAGTTTGAAAAGTTCTTCCATTTAGTAATGGAAGTCATTCGTTGTCACTTTCTAAGGGTATGGTAGAGGCGCTTGAGAAGGTGGACAATCCTTCAGTGAAGACCTAACGAGAGGCTAAATTCAAAGAGACACCTAAGATCCACAAGACTCATACGAACATATATGGAGCATAGCAAGGAGCCTTGGATTTCGCTCTCGTCACCTCACTCAATCATATAGCGAAAACTCAAGTCGAGGTGCTACAAGTGAGCGAAGAAGCACTTCTTGTAACCAAAAACCTCATGGATCAGCAAAGGCTTATTCTGGGCCACGCCGCGTTATTGATACTTCCAACTTATTTTGGGATGACTGCCACCTTCCTATTTGAGTAGAGAATGAATATTGGACCCTACTGACATTCAACCGATAACCAGGCCTTGTAGTGCTTGCGGCTTTTCCTATTTCGGCTTGGATGGAAAATACTGGACAAGAAAGGAAAACTGTCAAGCCTTTCAAGCACTACTAAGTAAAGGGCGATGTATTGTTGGCTACTTCAACCCCACTGCTGCTCAACATCGATCCTCTCACATACTTCCTCAAGCAGTGGAACACTCAATGCCCAAATAGTTACACGTTGTTGATTTCATAATCCTCCGGTAGAGCCAACAAGCATTCAGTGAAATGTCTTGTGTTACTGCTTTTCAAGACGTTCACTGAATCCTTCACGATGTTTTGGTGGCAGGTACTAGTACATCGAAGTCTTAGAGAGCCGCTGGACTCTAGACAAGCTACGAAGGGCCTTCAGCCCAAGTCAGGTGACCCAAAAAGACCAGACATAAACCACCCACTAAGGAAAATGGTAAATAATACAAACGATCAAGCTGGCAAATGAGGGATACAGGATGGATTTGTCCAGGGTATGTAAATTTCCTTATCTATTCAGCCGGGTGTGAAAGGATTTTTTGGCCTTGGTCATTCTTCTATGAAATGTCAATTCTATCAATCATTCCATTTCAGAAGAAAATCCCCCTTGAATAAGTAAAGGAAGGCCCTGTGATTCCACAAACCTGCTCCTTGCCTTACCTGGCAGAACCGGCCAGGGGTATTTGGCATGGGCAAAGAGAGTGTCTGAAGTGTTGCTTCACCTTTGGTGATCACACACTGACCCGGGCAATTAGTAGCTGCAATCAATAGAATTTTGATTGATTATATTTAGGAATAAAAACCTGAAGCCATACCCGCCTTTTCTCTATAGCCGTATAACCATAACAAGTATTCTCTAATGCCATACCAAACCAAGACCTTTCTTACAAGGAAAAGCAAGAACCTACGGCTCCCCCTGGAGTGAGTTTTTTTCTGCGGGATTTAGGAATTCCTGTCTTTTGCTCATATTGTATCCTATGGAGATGGATTGATATAGGGGGTTTCCACTTCTTACCTATTTACTTCTACTTGTACCGTTCAACCAGCGTTATAACGATCCAAAGGCTCGAAGACCTTGCTCAGCACTACTGAAGTAGGGTGTCACATATATTATAGACAAGAACTACAGCCATCACCAATCTGGTCCCCTACCTCACAAAGTAGCTTGATGGCCGAACCACTCCGAAGGTGAATAGTGCCCTAGGTATAAGACACCAACTGACTTATACTCCCGCGTAGAAGGAGCAGACTGAGTAGGTATTTGTCTACGATAGGAGCACTCATATGCCTTTCGAGGCTTCTCCCTTATAAATATTCTTGGGTAAGAAAGCAGAACCTCACCTATTTTTGTTGCTTAAACATAAACCTACTTTATATCCACTATAACATATAGATCTACTAGACTACAAACAAAGAAGTTGGTAGCAACAAAACTCTTTCTAAACCACTAGAGACAGTCACCTACAAGAATCAGTCTACCTACACTACATTGTAGAGAGACCTTCGACTCCATGTGTTTGTTAAACAGTTCTGCAGTAGCTTAACGAGTGAATGAAGGTGTTGTAAGCAATAGTGAATACTTGTTCCATGGAGACAAACCCCTCTGGCAGAAAGGTTTCCTCACTATTAGACCGAACTCGTTGTGAACCTTTTCGATTATTAGTAGCGGCTCGTGAAGTAGCCCTCTTTCTTTACAAAAAAGTGGATACATGCCCCTTTACTAATATAATAGAAGGTAAGGCAGTCAAGCGCTATCTAAGTCAATTTCATTCCTTGGTGGGAATGAAAAGGCGGTACCCCTATCACAAGAAGGCAAGTTCAGTTGAAGGACCACTTTTTGTCAAGGGAGGAATCATTTTTGTAGTAAAAAAAGCTTATTTACATAGCTCGCTGGAAGCTAAGAGTCTTATAGCCCAAAACAGGAATAGCAATTTTAGTAGTTCCTTATTATTATTACTAATCTATTTATAGTCAAGCAAGCCTTTTACCTGGCTAACACAGAAAAAAGGACATATATTCCTCTGTCAAGCGTCTACCTTTCTCTCCTAAGTAGCCGAGTTACTTCATACCTCTGTCGAGCCAGCTCCATTCTTCTCTTTATCAGTTGAGCATCTTCAAACCTCTAGTTTTATAGGGCGCGTATAGAAAGAAAGAAAAAAGCCTTGAGTGGAGGAGGAATACCAATGATAACGAGACAACCTCTTATAGTATAAGTATAGTAAGTCATTTCATAGTCTCCCAATGAACTGCACTTGGCCTATTTCATATCCATGGATTGGGTGAGTTCAGCTAGGTAGGTACGGCCGATACCACAATACGGGTATCTTTTCCATAAACTAAAGAGAAAAGAAACAAATAGAACATTTAGGGGATTCATTCTATTTCTATTTGACTCACTACGGTTGTGACAGGTTTACTATTGTCATCAACTAGGGAGATTTCAGTCAGCTCCTAGCCAATGAAAACTGGTGACTTCTGTTCCAACAGAACTGGGAACAGTCAGGTGCACCCATTGGACGCTAGAGCCAATGTTCTACACACAGAAGGATTGTATTTAAAAAAAAAAGAAAACGTAAGTAAAACCTGAGGTCTTTCTATAATGAGAAAATGTCCCAATATCTTACTTTCTTTCAGACAATTCTATCCGATACGTAATTTTTATGTTTTGTAGGATTTGTAACTAATGGCGCCTTTGGCTGTCTTTTTCTTTATGTGGAGGGATATAGCCTCATTATGAGCCTTAAGTTATATATCGATTGGAGAATCCCCCATAAACTTGTTGTAGGTTGGGGAGGGGTCAGTCTAACCCTTATCTTAGTCAACCTCCCGAAACCTAATCCTATTTTTATCGTGGTAATTATTTTTATTTTGTTTCATCTTCTCTTATGGCAATATGTCCAATCCGCTTGGTGGCGAGATCTTTCAAGAGAGAGCCATAATAAAAATAATATACTATCAGAAATATTACTAATACTGGCCAATAGACTCTTTGGTGCTTTCCTGTTATATTAGGGTTGGCATTTTTTGCTCTTTTTAATTACATTGTGCAACAATTAGAGTTGCCCAATGGATTTTGTATTGGGGATGAACGATGTCAGTCTTTTCCCCGCATTATACACCCCCGGGTAAAACCCGCCTGACGAATTGGTAAAGCTTATTTATGATTGCGAACTTTTCTTCTAGCTACTAAGCTCAGAAGGAACGCTAGAAAAAAGAAAAAAGAAATTGATTTCCCTTTAGCATATGCTTATGTAGCACTCTTTTTTTGAAGTTTCTTATGGGAAAATACTAGAATATATTTTTCTCCATTTGGAGTAGGCTTTCCCTTTCTTTGGGAAAAGAAGTAAGTCAGCAAGTAAGCAAGCAAGCGCAAAATATTCTATTTCTATTACGTCTCGCTTTTCAGTTGAAGTTACATAGGAAAGGTCTGTTGGGGGCACTAGTTACTGGTTAGGTTATACCGGTCCATAGGCGTGCGAATAGGGTCCATCCAGTCTTTTCTTTAGGGGTTGCCTTCACCCAGTGTAAGTTCGCTTACATCTAGTTCCAAGCCATGCATATAGGTAAAGAAGGGATAAAGAAAGCCTGTAGAAGTCTTTGTCCCACGAGACCCATGATATAAGTCACAGTCTAAGTCTATTACTAGTGGCATTGTATCACGAGTTGTAGTTCCTCCAGGAAGGCTAGGGCTTAAAGAAGTCATATATATAGACTATGTCTTTTACAAGTCTGGGCTTTTGCTATTCTAATCCCCCGAATTTGTAATGGAAGTTGCAGTTTCTTCTACCATTAATTCAGTTTCAGGAGGAGTTGCACTTTTTCCTTACATACCAGAGTTTGAGACTCAGGCTAGAACTACTGCGTCTCTCTCCTGGGATTATCAGAGTGTCAGATTAGCCTTTGGATTCGTTCTGGCTTCCACTCTATATCCAATCTTTTTCCTTACCAGTCGCTCTCTTTGGCTGGCATATTGATGGAGCGGGATCAAAACATGTTGAGCACGAAGGTGTAAAGTAGACTTTATTATTCTTTTTTTAATCATTGATTTGCTTCTTTTTCTTGACTGGAAGAGATTCTGAAACTCCCCTCCTAAGGCGACACTTTGTAGAATCCTTTTATAAAGGGATCCGAAGCTTGGGTGAAATCGGCCTAGACGAAATAATGGCTCTTGTAGAGGCAAGTAAGCGAAAAAGGGCTCCCTTGGTGAAATTATGGAAGGGAATGGATGTTCTGACGAGTCCTCGGCAAGAACTTATGGAGATGGAGCCTGCAATTTAAGAATTCCTAAAGAAAAACCCCTTGCGCCATCCAACTCTCCCAACTACAAAGATAAGACAGCCTAGTATGCTACTAGGCAAGAAGAGCTAACAACTAATACATTCTTATCTCTTCTAGTGATCTACGACAACCCCCAAAGCAAGAATGAAAACCTTTCGTGGGGGATTCAGATCTAACAATCCAGACAAAAGAGCTCAAGTCTAATTAGCCTGATCCACCATCTCGAGATGGAGACTATGAGAAAGTAACCCACCTTATCCAACTAGCAGTGGATATGAGGGATCCCCATTTTCAAAAAATACAAAAATGGGGAGACCCGAAAAGCAACCCGCCTTAGTGATTGAGCCCCAAGAATAGGAAAAGTATCTGGTTATCATCCCGACCAGTTCATCGATTGAATAAATTGATTGGTTAGTGTCACACAGGTCAATCAATAAAGAATTTTTCACAAGAGATAGGCTAGACGAAGCTTTCAATCTCATATGTATGATGTTTGGTACATTCCTCCTGGGCTGGGTTTACTTGTTTATATGCCTACTCTCTTATGACTTTTTTTTTTCGTCTGATGCTTGAAATGAAAGATTTGGAGAAAGGGACCAGACCCAACCCAAGATAATAGATATTGAGTCCATCCTAAGATGACCATTTCTTCCCCTACCATTGATGTACTTGACTTCGAGAAGCCTTGGCTTGTGTACAGGTTGGAGGAAGGATAACAGTAGCAGAGCAAAAGAAGACCTAACCTCGGTCGAAGATAGTAGCTCATGAACTGCCCTGCTCGAAGGGTCGTAGCCTGAACTGACCTAGCTGCAGAGTGGAGGTTTGACTTCCGAGAGCTAATCCTAGCTTGGACTCCTAGCTCCAAGCGAAAGGATACGTAGGTTTTTCTTCCTTCTTCTAAATAGGGATCCTCTTCACCGGAAGTGAATCTATTGGGTTAGAAATGGAAGGCGCCTTAAGGCAACTTACAACAGTAGAAGTCAGAACAATCAGACTCACCGGCATCCTCTGATCTAGGATCTAGCAGCTTGGAATCGCGTAACTGAGAAATAAGCATAACCGGTTGAGCTCGAAGAACAAGAAATGGAAGCACGATTTTGAACAATCACAAAAGGGGGATTCCCCGGGTATTTGTAATGACGGACCGCATACCAACCATTCTTTTTTGGAATGGAAAGAAGAAAGGATGGTCAGATGTCAAATTCATGAAAAAAATCATATGAAAGAATGGTCAGATTATGGGTTCCCGGAGTAGACGGTTTTGAATGGAGAATGAATGAAATAGAATTGTCTGGCAGAATCATATGATAAGGAAAGTACAGACCCTCCCACTTGTCGGTGTTACTGGGCTGGCTAACCAAACTATGAATTTCTATCAATGTCGGGATAGACATATGTCTAGGATAGTATATTGTCGGAGTGAGACCGGGGTATAGTAACGAAGTTAGACCGAAATGAACGACTCAATTCCTCGAGAAGAAATGAGAGAGAAAGAACAACCAATTCTATGAAATAATATCGTATTTACTAGGATCGGTTACTACTAGTCCAGGTTACCTCAGAGATAGAGCCATTAGGGGAGGAAAATTTACCTAGTTAGTGCACTAACTCAAACCGACTTCTTGCACGAAATATCCTGCTAACATAGGAGCACTCCTCCTAAGAAATGGAAGAGCAAACATCTTTCTTTGGGGTCAAAGGGCTATTCTATTACAAAATAAGTTATGGACTCGTATATGAATAAGCTTGAGTTCCATCGAGTTCACTCATTGCCTCAGTCCTTCAACGTGCACAGCTATAATACCTGATTGCTTTGATCGAAGCTTAAACAGGGCCAGTGCTATCAGAGTGCTTTACTTCAGGTCGAGCGGTTCCACTCCTCCCTCCTAGTCATAGTATGAACTGAACTTCTGGCTTCGTGATTGCTTGTGTCATAAGAAGTAGAGCTTTTAGTTGGGCAATGAAAGTCGATTACGTATCCTATAATAGAAAGAAGGGTATCAATAATATAATCAAGGCTGTCAACAATCAATGCTTTTCACTATCCCCCTTCCTTTCTCTAGAGTAGTCTAGTCCTTGTTTTCGCTAACGAATGCGGCTGGCTAGTCAAAGCTGAATTAAGGGAATCGCTTTCGCACAATCAAGTCTGGTCAAAAGAAAGCTCTTTCAAGTTCTCCTTTTCTGTCAACTTTACTCAATATCGTAGAAAAGATAGGTGAATCCGCTTTTCCTTCGAGTGCGGGGATAAATCCTTTAATTCTTTGATCTCGACCGACAAAATCAATCAATAGCAGAAGTGTTTTTCTTTTCGATTGAGCTTCTCTTGGCCCTTGTCCTTTGATGAAGATGAATTGATATACTGGCAATCTCTTCCAACTCCGTATCCTAACTCACAGAAATCTATCTCTAGATGGCAAAGTGAAAAGTGGAATTGATTTGCACATCTCTCTATTCCAATAGGAAACTGTTAGCCTTCATCCATGAGATCGGGGTATCACTACCAGTAGGGGGCCCGCTTCCCTAATAGACTTTTAAACCTCGCCTTCTCTTTTGATGTCCGATCCCGGATACCATGACTTGCCTTCAAACAGGCTTCACCTTCAAAGGAGAGTAGCCAATCTATGGATAGCGAGGCCAATGAAGATCAAATTGCCGGGGTCTGAGTTGTGTCTTGTCCTTCAGTCCTCTCTATGCCTCTCATGTCCTTCTTTCCTTCGCTTAGGACTCACTAGCACACGCTTTGCTACTTTAGTGCTTGTTGGCTTCTGATGAAACAATAATAGAGATCCTTAGCTTCCCTAAGAGTTGATGTTCAATCTGTCCCTGAGCTTCTACAAGATGTCATACCGGGCATTCAGTCATCAGGTTTAGAATGCGTCGAAAGAAGACCTTCACCGGGATAGCCTCTTATCGGTACTCAACTACTGGGTTTTTTTGTTCCTGCCTGAACAGTTGTTCAATAGAGGGATGGTCAAATCTTTTATATCAAAGTGATGTTCCAAGGCGAAGAACTGATATAGATAGTCATAGTGGCCTCTCGCATAGCCAGACTTTTAGTTTGCTTTATTGATTCTTGGAATAGAGGTTATCTCACTGACTAAATTCCTTTAAAGAAGGATAGCTCTTTCCCTGCCTGCTTCTTGGCCACAAGCACAGCTAGTAGTATTCATAGGGTCCTTTCATTGCATTCTTTTCTACTGAAGAGTTTGATCCATCTCCTATCCTTCTTGAAAAAGTAGTGGAACTAATGGTTGGCGCCTCTTAAGCCTCTGATTTCGTTGCTTACTCGTAAATATGGGTTGTAATTAATAGCTGGCTCGCTATGGCCTTGATCTCATGTGACGGTTTTCCTTTTGGTTGAGCTACTACTTTGCTTCCAGTGGGCTTTCCATTTTGCTCCGTTTTAGTTCATTTTCATTCATCGTGGGACCTCATTGCTCGATCCGATCCTAGAACTTTGTTTGAGTTGCATTCCGCTTCTGCTCATTTAGAGGGAGGGTTTGCTACTTTACTTCTTGGGAAAACAATAGAACTAATGCCTGGCCTAGCTGGCACTTTATGCTAATAAAACAGGAAGTGAAAGTCAAGTTCTTTGAGTTGAATATGAATAGACGATGACTAGACACAATGAAACTCTTCCTATCTAATAGAGGACGAGGTCATTGACTCAATTCAATTTCTTGAAGTGAGGTGATAGCTGAAGGGCGGATTCCGCGGAGCTAATATAACTATAAGATATATGAAGTAGAAAAAGCCTATTTTGAGCATGTTCATGTTCCTCTCGTACGTTCATGATATTGTTTTCACATGGCTTTTAAAGGCTCAACTAAATGAACGCTAATGGACTTAGCTTGCTCATGTAACAACTTCATATCGTCTTGCTACCTCGACTTCAGACTTTGAGTATATATCTTTGTCCTATTCTTTTATCGTAAACTTGGCTATTGCTAGAGAGGACATCTATGTTATACCAGTAGACATAGCAGACATGGCAAGATACATATTAAAAAAAAAGAATAAGCCAAAACCGAACAAGCAAGGCCAAAGCCAAATACCGACCTAAGAAGGAAGCTTGCGGGAGACTTTTAAGTTAGTTTCCCGACAGGTCAATGTACAACCGAAAGGTGAATGCTTTACCAAACTCGTGTACAACTCCTTTCATGTGTATTGATTTCTGCTTATTACATGTTTGGTTTCCTAAATTTTTTCTCCACAGCACCCCCTGACCAAACAAAAAACCAGAAAACCAAGATCTCTATAAACCGAGGGAAAGAATACAGATGTGCAGCAAAGAAGGAAGAAAGACGAATGCTATGAGAGCTTAAACAGAATAAGGTCTAGGGGGGACCACCTATTTCTCAAATAGAAGGGGAAGAGTAGTAAAACATTCGAGCTGCAATATAGACATGAAAAAAATAAGATATTGAGACGGAATATGAATGAAGGATTGAAGCATCTAACCGGGCTCTGGAGATGAATACCGAAGGAGCTTATCGGATGCACCATCGACCTCAGACAGCTCGACCAGGCTGGGGAAGAACTAAAAAGAAAAAAACGTTATGGGTAAGCTAAAAGCAAATACCAATGAAGACCAGACCTGGAATTTCAAACAAGAAAACGTAGTTAGCCTAGTCGGTGAGGGAGATTCTCCAGCCCCACTCCTATATATAGTTGAAAATAGAGTGAAAAACTACGCTTCCAAATCAAGCCCAAAAAATAATCCTTTTGAAATGTCCTACTTTTGACCCATTGAAGCCATGAAAGTGACCTTTTGGATTAGAAAACATGGCCTCTGAGACCAAAACATGTGTTGATCGAAAAGCTGCTAACAAAAGGGCGAAGGCAGGATTGACAATAAAATTTCCTTGGACGGATGGAAAGACCGGAAGAAAATATCCATTTTTGTTGAAAAGACAGAGATGAATATGGACGAGCACAAACCTCAGACCGATCGATTAAACCTATTATTGTAGAGTTTCAAGGGGAAGTATTGAATTAAAGTCATTCATATGTACCAATTTCCTTATGGTTGACTTAACAATTGGGATACAGGTTTCACCATACAACTAATTCAATTTATGAAAATTACAGTCTATAAGTTCATAGCGAAGCTCAGTTGGAGGGAAAGTCTAACAAACACAGTATGTAGGGCTTATACACGCCTTTAGTAGTTTTCTCCAAACCACCTGTTCTACCTACCGACCAAGACTTATCTTTCTTGCCCCTTTACGCTTACCAAGGCCTGCATTCCTTTTATTGCTTGTTGTACTCCTTCTACCATATTCATTTGTCTTTTCACCTCAGTCCCGGATCGACTATAAGTTTTCTTTACAATAGCTTGAATCTGTGTGATTTATCTATATTATTAAAAGAGCCGAATCCCTACTTCTTGTTGCTAGAAAAAGGGAAAAAAAAGACTTCTTGGACTGTGGCCAATACCTGAGAAGACGAATTAGAGATTTGCTAAGTGAACGGGCTTGAAAAGGAAACGAAGACTTCTAGATCTAAGTCTTTTACATTAATGTTGCAGACTGACTTATATGTTCATCTTCCCTTAATTTTTTACACCGATTACTGCAGATGAAACGAAGGACATCGATTATCTATAATGAATATTCGACGTCGACGGATAGGCCTTCTACTGCGCCATCTCTTTGTCTTTCTCCCCCTCTATTGCCAGTAAGAAAGGGGACAAGGACTTCCATAAACTAAAGAAAGAGCAGAATCTCCTCCGATTGCTGCTTGCGGAACTATTATACATATTTATATAGTTATAACACTATAATTAATTGACAAAGCGTCTGTTCATGGAGGTTGTTGTAGTTTTCGTAGTTGCAAGAATTTCTTTTTTGAGATTGGCTTGGTGTGAAGTGTACCGCATCAAACAAGCAAGGGGTGCGAAGGCTGTTGTGCTAACGCGCATCCGCTGGATACAAGATCAAAAAGAATGCATTGCATGAACATTGAGATGTCAAAGATAAAAAGAACGAGGGGAAGAATCGACGAGAAATCTATAACATAAAATCGTGAATGAAAAAGTGTAATGAGAATTCTCAACTCGAGATGTTAGAAGGTGCAAAATCAATGGGTGTCAGAGCTGCTACAATTGCTTTAGCGGGAGCTGCTGTCGGTATTGGAAACGTCCTTAGTTCCTCGATTCATTCCATGGCGCGAAATCCATCATTTGGCTATGCCATTTTGGGCTTTGCTCTAACCAAAGCTATTGCATTATTTGCCCCAATGATGGCCTTTCTAATCTCATCCGTATTCCGATCGAAGAAAGAAGGTTGAAGTTTCATAAAGCAAACACTTCTTTCCAGCCTTAGTCCATCAAATAAGGGATGGGGCGCAATTCTTAAACAGAAGAATAGGGATAAATAGGAAGTGAAAAAAAAAAGTTGAATTGGAAGTCAAGTTAGAAGGAAGGAGGCTAGTCCCCGAAAATGCTCCACCTATAGGTTCGTTTGTCGTTGGGGCTTACAATTCACCTTGTGACTCATTCCTTGAGTCGAGCCTTCTTCGGGCATCGATCAATCATAAGCCGCTCTGTCATTGTCTAATTTTTGGTTGTCTGATCACACTCAAAATTATGTATCTAGTTATCGTATTTTTGCCCCTGCTCTGTAGTTCCGTAGCAGGTTTTTTCAGACATTTTCTAGGATCAAAAGGAACCGCTATAATGACCACTACATGCGTTTCATTCTTTTCGATCTTATCTTCAATTGCTCTTTATGAAGTCGCACCGGGAGCGAGTGCTTGCTATCTAAGAATAGCTCCATGGATCTTATTGGAAATGTTTGGTGCTTCTTGGGGCTTCTTTGGCGACCGTGAAGTCATCAGATGAATTGCCGAGTAAATAGATCAGATCCGAACACGGTTGTTGCTCTGCGGCGATACGGACTCGACCCGCTCCTGCCCATCCCAGGGCACCATAGCATGTCGAGAATAAGGAGGGACATACTGGACGTAAACACTCATTTGGTTGGGGGCCGTGCCGCCCTGCCTTTCGATCGATCCACAGTTGAGGAGGTAGATCACGAATGCTACAGGTGTGGGAGCGATCCTAGTTAGGGAAGGCTAAGACGGCGCCTCGTATATGGGTAGCAAGAGAGCGCTTATGCCCCGACGGTGGGGCCTTATGCGCAAGGGCCCAGCCTAATAGGGGCAGCACACCACCCACTTCAAGTGCACCTCTGTATCGACTGAATCACTCTTTTGGTTTAGTTGGTGGAACCGGTGAACCACGCGAGTTGGTTGGATGCGTGGGGTAGAGGGCTCGTAGTACTCCATTTTCTTGACCTAGCATTTTCTTCGCTTCGGTAGTGAATCACCTTACTAAAAAAAGGGGTAGGCTTACATGCCTTATTTTAAACTACTAAGGAAGTCGGTGGACTCTTTCATTAAGGAAGGGAAGAAGGGGCCTAAGCACAACAAATGCCGTACACTTGAGTGGCAAATGAAAGCGAGACCTTATCTTTTTTTTCCCAGGCCTGTTCGGGCATACGATTCCCGCGGAAGATCAAGTTGGTGAGCCGTGTGATGGGAAACCTTCCCGCATGGTTCGAAGATCACTGAATTAGAATGAGAGGTTTACCACCATATCATTGCATGCAAGGGGAACGCGCTCGATTCGGAGATTGGTCTGACTCATAATTCAATTCTGACCCTGTGTTCGATAGACCAACCTTAGTGATGTTAATTGTGGTTACATTCATAAGTAGCTTGGTCCATCTTTATTCTATTTCATATATGTATGAGAATCCGCATAGCCATCGATTTATGTGTTATTTATCCATTCCTACTTGATTTTATGCCAATGTTGGTGACTGGAGATAACTCTCTTCAATTTTTCCTGGGATGGGAGGGAGTAGGTCTTGCTTCATATTTGTTAATTCATTTATGGTTTACACGACTTCAAGCAGATAAAGCAGCTATAAAAGCTAAGCCTGTCAATCGAGTAGGTGATTTTGGATTAGCTCCTGGAATTTTGGGTTGTTTTACTCTCTTTCAAACAAAAGACTTTTTAACCATTTTTGCTTGTGCTAGTGCCCCCATAAATTCTTGGATTTCTTGCAATATGTGATTGAATGCCATAACTCTTATTTGTATTTTACTTCTTATTGGTGCTATTGGGAAATCCGCACAGATAGGATCGCATATTTGGTCACCGATGCTATAGAGGGTCCCACTCCAGTATCCGCTTTGATTCATTTAGCTACTATGGTAACAACTGGTGTTTTTATGGTAGCAAGGTGCTCCCCTTTATTTGAATACCCACCTACGACTTTGATTGTTATTACTTTTGCAGGAGCTATGACGTCATTCCTTGCGGCAACCACTGGAAAATTACAAAACGATCTAAAGAGAGTCATAGCTTATTCAACTTGCTGTCAATTAGGCTATATGATCTTTGCTTGCAGCATCTCTAACTATTCGGTTAGCATCTTTCACTTAATGAATCACGCCTTTTTCAAAGCTTTACTATTCCTGAGTGCAGGTTCGGTGATTCATGCCATGTCGGATGAGCAAGATATGCGGAAGATGGGGGGTTTGCCTCCTCGTTGCCTTTCACCTATTCCATGATGCTCATGGGCAGCTTATCTCTAAATGGATTTCCTTTTCTAACTGGAGTTTATTCCAAAGAAGTAATCTTAGAGCTTGCTTACACTAAGTATACCATCAATGGGAACTTTGCTTTCTAGTTGGGAAGTGTCTCTGTCCTTTTCATTTCATATTACACTTTTCGTTCACTTTTTCTAACATTTCTAGTACCAACTAATTCATTTAGGCGAGACATCTTATGATGTCGTGATTAATACTTCTGGCTCTCGAGAGATTCTTTGTAGGATACTTGGCCAAAGTGTGACCTGTTAGCCCATAAGTAAGTAATGTGATGAAGCGGCTCTTGCTCACCTATCACGATCATACGAGGTCACAATTCACCCAACACGATCATCCGGGGTGAACAAGAATTGGGGATTGGATGCTGGCGAAATTCCTGCGCAAGGCTGAGATGTTCAGTCGACTATCTCCCCCATTGTGAGGGTCCGGACCCCTACGAGTGAGCAGAAAAGGGATAAGGAAAGAGGCCCTGGTGAACCGTCATAAATAGTGAACAAGTATAAGCTTCGCTACCCGACAATATGAAGTACTGACCACACCGAGGGACAAGCCCTGAAGCAAAAGACGGGAACGAGCGGAATCAATGTGTTCCAATTTTTGGCCTTGCACCGACCATCCAATGGACCATGGACTAAACAAAAACTACCTGAAAGGACTATGTCTCAAGGACCATCCCCCCTCCCCCCCCCCCCAACAAGGTACATCTTGCGCCTATGGGCCGCTATAACTATCCAAGAAGACACTCGAAACTGGAACGATAAACAAACCCTCCCGGTGGACTGCCGAGCTACAAGTCCTATGACATAAGAGCGGGATTCTCTAAAAAGCCAAGGTCGTGGGTGGCCAAGAGGGCCCACTTGGAGACTTGGGATCTTAGCAGGAAATGCGAAGGTTGCTTAAAGCCGGTCGACCGATAGGCGAAAGAGAATCAACTAGTTTTGTTTTGATCTGAGTAGGCTCATAAATGTGCTCTCATCAGATAGAATTAAAGTAGTGAGAGTGACAATAAGCCTGGGGAGCTATGAGGGTCGGAGTGGTCTCTCTAGTCATACCAAGTAGCTATATGAATTAGGTTCATTTCCTTCTCGATTCAATCTTTAATTTCGTTTGATTTTAGGTAGAAAGCCTATGTCATGGCAGTAAAATATCTCTTTTGGAGCAGAGCTTTAAGCCTTTAGCACATCAATAGCAATAGTAGTCAAATCATCCTTTTAATTTGAGCCCACTTCCATACTGATTGGAATATCCAAAAATGCACATTTCCCCGCTATCACTTTCTAGAATTCTTTGTGGTACATGCTCCAAGAGGGTTAGCCCCGGCTATCAAGATGAGCTAAATGGTCACACCAGTGTACTATGCCAAAAGAAAATTTGAAAGATCTCGGGATTACTTCAATGGCAAAATCCAGAAGAGTTAATTAAGCGATTGCTTTTTGACATGGTAATAAGAATCTTCCCTCTTACAAGGAGGGATGGGTAGGCTCAACTCGATATGGCTAGAAAATCCTTATGGCCACTTCTCATTATGCCTTTGGACACAAGGCTCGCCATCTACGGAGTTTTTTTTGTAGTGCTAGTCCAGAGGCTTGGGGCCCAACCCCTGCGGCTAGGATTGCTTGATACTGCGCATGCTTGCCTTTGCTTAAGAAAGCCAAAAATTAGCATAGAGAAAGTCTTCCATTAGGGGTATAGCCTGCTTATATCTTTTGCCTAGCTTCAGAAAATACTCGAAAAAGAAAATCCCTCGTGGACCTATATCCAAGCCCAAAGAGTACTCTTGCTTCTGCCTTACACCTCCTATAAACGAACCTGATAGGGCCACGTACAAAAGGTTTTTTACTAAGCTTAAGAATTGTGTTGTGCTTTCCATCTTGACTCATTCATGCGGTCGACCTATCATTTCTGATGGTCAAATCCCTAGTCTTCCTACCCTACCTTGGTTATCCGCTTTCATGCGACCGTTGAGAGGACTTTCCTATAAAGAATAAGATAGGTCTGGCCCTATCAGATTGGTCTTCACCGAGTCCTATAATTTTCACTCTTTATGTCCTGCAAAACGCATCTTAGTAGCGGCTGGGAAGCCTTCGATATCGGAAATCGCTTGGAGCATATTTCATCTATGAACAAGTTCATTACTAGCATGGGGTACTGCCAAGGGCATCTCGTGAAAGGTAAAGAAAAAGTGAAGTGTATCCCCCCGAGGACGACTTTGAAGCGATCGAAAGACCATAGGAAATGAAAGATTCTATAGTATGGTCACAAAGAGCTTCTTTTTGCTTTGTTCCCGGGGCATGCTCTTAAAGATAGATGTCAGGCTAGCTTTCATAAGCCAATGTCTGGAGATTAATCTATACAAATTCTCACACGTAGTGGTACCCCATTTCATTGGTCTTGTTCTTGCACCAGGAGCCCTTGAAACTCTATTAAAAAAAAGAACTCGAGCCCTTCAAAAGGCTAGTGTCCCGTGTTCGAATAAATAGCTATATGCACTTAACACACATTCTTTGGACTCACCCCCCATATAAGGCCCTCTAAACACCATGTGTTAAGCATACGACGACAGAGACGAGGAACAGTATTTTGAGGATAGAGAATGACTTTTCAACAAACTCGTGTAAAGGCTCTCAAACGAAGGAGCTATCCTTAGGAAACAAACAAAAGCAGAGGCAGGCTTATTAAGCTTTCTCACTTGGATCAACAGAAAAAGCAACTGAAACTCGATCGATGGAAGTTGCAATGGAAGTTCCCTCTTCTCTTGGTCCAGCCCATCCAATTGAAGTACCAGCCCCAGGGTTTAGAGTATCAGTGCTTTGAGTGTCATCTCAACTGCCCTCCTCTAATCTTCTGTGTCTTCGAGTTGTACCAAAAAAAGAAGTTTCAGGGATGAAATTCCAATTACTGGTTCTTGTGATATTACTTATTATTACTTAACGAGTTACTTACTCAATAGATCATAACGAGTCAAGAATAGAATCTTTATTACCTTTTGTATTTGTAGTTAAGATAGTCTAAGATTTCAAGAGCCAGGGATAGTAGGACTAAAGCACGCAAGGTCTAAAAGGCAAGGTAAATAAATGGTGCGCGAGCACTAGTTATTTAGTAAAGAATAGGGGAAAGAATGATAGTTCGCCGCCTCACGCACGTAAATAGGTAGAGCTTACACCTCTTAACAGCGAGAAGCACTCAAAATGGCTCAAGAAGGCAGGAAATAGTTAAGGAAAAAGTACCCGATTGAATCAGCTCTGTTGAGAAGAATCCCATGCTTGACCCCACCAGGTAAGAAAACTTGACTAAACTGACATTATCGAAAGCCACTCCAATTGGCTCGGCTGCACCGACATCAAAGCACTTAGCAGTTGCTTATTAGAAAAGAAAAGAGCATTCTCAAAAAAGGAGCGGGAAATAGGCCCACATCCTGCCAGAGGGTTATACCATAGGGACAACATAATTATAAGGATATAGCACTTCTATTATATAATAAGGAGATAAGCAAAGATAAAAGAAAATCTCCTAAATAACTTGTAACTTGATAGCACTTGTTAGGCTGCTCCTAGCACAAAAAATTCTTATCGAAGCACTTTTTTCTTCAACTAGCCTACCAAAGAAGGCAACTAGCCTAGCAAAAAGAATCAACTTCAACTGGATTGACCTTGTCTGAGGGTCTCCTAAGCTAAGACAGGCTTTTTCATTGGCCTGGCTAAGAGATTGCAAAGCTATAAAACAAAGTCGCCACCATATAAGCAAACTTGGCTGCCACTACAACTCAAAACCAAGAAAGGATTCTTTAAAAAAGTCTTCGCCTAAGACTACCGCCTTTCAGCTATTTATGGATGAGGGTAGGGATCACATGTAGATTTGGTTGGGAGCAGAGTGCTATGCTAGCGAGTACCAAGCAAGGGAAGTACGGTCTGATACAAGGAGTGAAACCAGAGGCCATGAGTTGAGTTCATTACTACCAGAAGTCTCAGTTCCTCGCGGGTGAAATGGAAGCCCAAAAATGGTATAAGCGTGGAAGAAGACCTTCTCTTTAGAGATTCAATCCCGCCATTCATTCAGATAGGGGAGAGGGAAAAGAAAGTCTTAAGCAGCAAACATGAGTGAACAGAGACTGCTATTACCATGTCCCTAGCCTGCTTCCTTCTTTATTGCCAAATTCTCAGCTTCTGGCAGCATAGAGGAAGGTTTTCACTCCATTGAGAAAGAAAAAATGCCCTAGCTCAACTTCCTAGCATGAGACATCAGCTACGCCATCAGAGACTGGAATGATCCTCCACTTGCTAGTAAGGAAATATCACTGCTCCGTGGACTTCTTTCGCTGGTCTCTTAAGCTATCGCTCGCTTTACGAGTGTAACCAAGTTCAAGTGTAACCAAGTTCAAGAAACTGTTAATTAAGATACTATGCTGGTGTCTATCTAAGAGTCAATATATGTGAGAAGCTTCCTTCTCATACACATCCGAAGCAAGGATTGATTATTAGCAATAGAGAGTTTTGCCTGTCCTTGAAAGAGCGTTATCACGAGTCATGACTCGATCATGGCCTTAGGCGGAATTAGTCCTGGCCGAAAGAACGAAAGATACCATCAAGTACAAAGCAGTCGTCCAAAGAGGTTTCGTAGAGTAGTCTAACCCCGGGTCAATCCTTGGAGCTTTCTCCATGTCTGACAGAGAAAACTTGGTGCGAATCTGGGTGATATAACCCACTGCTTGTCTAACTAATGTACTTATGTAATTAAAAGAAAATATGGATGCCCGGAGAATCCATAGTTGCTAAGGAAGATAGTCGAGCCCTTTCTGGTTATAGAGAAATAAAGAGAAGGAATCGAGTCACCGATAGCACATCTCTATAGATCCCAAGGATTTCGCATATAATAGATGTTTTTTTTATTAGACTAAATTATTCATCTTGTCTTTCGACCTATCAAAAGTCAAACAGACAATTACATATATATATTATATATAAGAGAAACGCGCACAATCTCACTTTGAGACGACACGCTCAAATTAAAAGACTCTCATGCTTTTCTTGGTGTAAGGGCCTTCCCTGTCTCGTTTATTGGTCTAAGGCGTAATGCTTTTCCAATCCATCCATCAGAGATTCAATCTGTAAGTGCCTTATCCTGTTTTGGCTTCTAAGCCTTCTCCCCTTTTGGCCATCTTTTCCTCTCCCTATCGGTCGAGCATCTTCAAACCTTGTCTCTCTCTCAGACCATGGGCTAAGGTGCAATTTCCTTGAGATTCAGTGTGCTAAAACTCTTATAAGAAAAGAAAGGAACGAAGTTGCATCTACCTTTAGGACAAATTACAATGCTTTCCTCTGGGGTCTCAACAACTTTAGCATCCCCTACTTTAGAAAGAAGTACTGCAAAGCTCCTTAAGGTTAAGTTAGCAACTATGTCTCCCTTTATGTTAGATTTGTACTGTGAGGTCGTAGTACAAATCGCTACCCGGAAACCATCTTGTGCATTGAATAGTTCAACTATAAGGACTTCACAAGAGTATGTACTAGGGGTCAGTACTAAAGGCTTCGTTAGCTAGTTCTCCGTTGTAAACCCACCAAACCTAGTATCAAGACTAGAACATATTAGAAGTTATTCTAAATATCGCCACCGGACTAATTGACCGCCCTATCCTATTATCATTCCTATGATTAGATCGCCGACGGGCAAAAACCTTCGCCATCGTCTGTTACCGCTAAAAAAGATTCTAAGCCTACTGGATTCTACCATTCTACTAAACCTGACTTCCCGCTTAAGAAGTAATCGATTCCCGTGAGTAAAGGTATGAAGTAAGTCGACTGATAAGGAGATGAAAGTCTTTTCTTTCTATTCTATAAGATAGCCCATTTACTGAGAAGAGAAATGACCATAAACCATGAGCCCAGACGTTGTTACCTGGCCTATGTCTGCCATTTTTGAGTTGTAGTTCACTAGCTCTGTTGTTAGATTAGATAGGTGTAGTCACCCCCTTTTTCTTTAGAATAAGATAGATGTGCTTTGTCTTCCGTGCTCGGGCTAAGCCCTTGCTTATCTCCTGTCACCTCTGGCTTAGCTATCTGCCTTTCCGACCAAGTCATATGGTAGTAGGGACAACTGACCACTACTTACACTGGCTTAGACGAAGACTTTCTTTGTTATGGGAAGGATTCAGCCCCTGTCATATAGATATTAAAGTGAAGTTTGCTCCTTTTTTCTTATGAATATCCTAGACGGTTGATCTCCTCGAAAGAGCTTGCCCAACCCTTGTGAGTCAACAATGAGAAAATATGCCCCTTCTTATTAGTTACTAGACGAGTTCTATCATTGACCTGGCTATCTCGAAGTTGATCTTTGCGTCGCCTTTCCTTCTTTCTCTTGCTTTCTTGTCCCTGGTTCTATATTTTAGAGCTACTTCATATCTTGGACCCTATAGAAATATGAGCTCAATTACATTGATCATCTCCTTACAGTTAAATAATAGTCGGAGTCAAGGAAACAATCCAGTCAGTGTGAGAGAAAAAAGCTTAATGTGTTTTCCCCATAAAATGTCTATGCTAGGGCTATCTCTACTTATGAGTACGATACTTAGTCCTAACTAAGCTGTAGTCCTATAATTCTTATGAATCCGCTCCCCTTGCTATTGATTTCAAATTTACCCAAGAAGCCGTTATCACTCGTTGCTTCGAACAATAGAAGAGAGCTATTAAGCGGACTACCAAGGATTGCATCGGTATTACTTCAAGCAGTGGGATCCTTTACAAGCACACTACTTGGATGAGTGAACGGGTGCTGCTTTGGAGCTAAAAGCCTAAGCAAGCATTCAAAATGTAGCTAAAGAGCTGGTATTTCCTTCATTTCCTAACCTAACAAAAGCTTACAGTTGTTGATTTTAGTAGCTTAGTTGGCTAGGATCCTTGGGAAGGAGCTATAGGCAACAAGCGAGTTAAGGAGTTGAAGAAGTAAGTGGTCAGTTTGGGTCACAATACCCCAGCCTTTGCTTCATTTCAGTAGTCCGTACGAGAGTCGAGTCTATGTTTTCTGATGTCGGCATCATCCGTCAATCCCAAGCAAGTACGAAAAAAGGATTTCTAGTTGTAGTCAATTCCTTTCATCTAGCCTACTTGATTGAAAGGTGGTCAGGGCGAATCCCTTCAGGCAATGAATAGCAGAAAACAAAAATGAAAATGAGAGCTGCAGGGGTTGTTTTACCTTTACCTCTTGGAGGAGTAGTGAGTTCATTCTTGGTCTAACTGGCACCGCAGAAGGAGGGCTACGGACTTGGCTTTGACCGGTTGATCCCGCTTATTACCCTCTCTTGCAAGGTAGAGATCACGCATAGAAGACAAAAAGGTCTGCAACCCATTACCTACTGCCTATGTATCCTACCCACGACTATGGAAGGATATAGAAGCACTTTTTTCACTACTACCTTAAAGCTTTCAACTGATTGAAATTATGTTCAACAAGAGTATGCCAATTTCACTTCCTGCTTGCCTTGGAACTGATGTAAAGGTGCCAACTGGCCAGAGGATAGTGAAAGGCAGACATAGAGTCAAAATAACCCTACTTCAATTTCCCATTTCCTTTTTCGATACCTGTCACAGACTATTCTATACTGGGGCTATCAACTTCTACTAGATCTCAAGCCAAGGGGCTTAGCACATGCCTTTAGGTTTTTCTGCTATCGAAAGAAAATGGCCTAGAAACTATCGGAAGGCTTCTAACGATGAAGACTAATCACAGACGTAATACAATAGGCATAATGATAAGTGGCCCTAAGGGTTTTCTAGCCATATTGAGTTGAGCCTACCCATCCCTCCTTGTAAGAGGGAAGATTCCAATTACCATGTCAAAAATCAATCACTAAATTAACTCTTCTGGCTTCTACCATTGAAGGAATCCAGAGATCTTTCAAATTTCCTTTTAGCATAGTACACTAGTGTGACCATTTAGCTCATCTGGATAGCCGGGGCTAACTCCCTCGGAGCATGTATTAGAAATAATTCTAGAAAGTGATAGTAGGGAAATGTGCCTTTTTGGCTATTCCAATCAGTATGGAAGTGGGCTCAAATCAAAAGAATGATTTGACTGCTATTGCTATTGATGCGCTAAAGGCTTAAAGCTCTGCTCCAAAAGAGATATTTTACTACCATGACATAGGCTTTCTACCTAAAATGAAATGAAATTAAAGAATGAATCGAGAAGGAAATGAACCTAATTCATATAGCTACTTGGTATGACTAGAGAGACCACTCCGACCCCCATAGCTCCCCGGGCTATCCGTCACTCTCACTACTTTAATTCTATATGATGAGAGCACATTTAAGGGGCACCGCTTTGGCAGAGCATAGTCTTTGGGGCAGGTTTTTTCCTTCAGATCAATATGAGCACGATCAGGCCATGGAAGACTCGGATCAAAGTAGACCTCCAGATTTGGCGCAGTTAAGTTGACAGCCTCATATAAGGTTAGCTCATCAGAGATTGTTCGGAGACACTTCTTTCTACAGGGGAAAGACTTTTTTCCACGGCTCCAGAATCTACATCACTAGTTAACATCATCGATTTCAGCTTCAACTTCAGCAGTCGACATTCCCCTCGAAGACTTAGACTACGTCAGAATGATTAGACTTTGGCAGAACAAAAATGCGAAGCGTCCCAATAGGATGCATAGCGGCAGAAGGAGTTGGGTTGGTTGACATGGGGCTAGATGATATAACCAGTGTTCCGTGCGGACCCAAAGGTTTCGGATATGTAAGATCCAAAGGGTATGATTTAGTAACTGTTCTGTGCGTTCTCAAGGGGAGATCGTGAATTTCATAAGAGAAGAAAAAGAGCTTTAGAAGTAGCTAATCTTTTCTTTATGCCCCATGTCTTCCATTGGTCAACAACCAACCACAACTCTCCATAGTACGTACTGGAAGAAGCCTCTCTCTTTCTTTATCAAGAGATTTATTTAGTGTTCATTGTATTAAAGTCTACCTGAGTCCTAAAATGGTATCATTAGTGATAGAAGGACCAACTATCTTTTTGAAGCAGATAGTTCACAGTGCTTATTCTATAGATACTGAAAAAGAAAGCAAACGAAAGCCCGACTAAAAAGAGTCATTTTGCCCCTGCTCGGTAGTTCCATCGTAGCTTTTTTCGGGAATTTTCTAGGATCAGAAGGAACCACTATAATGACCAGGCCAGAATTCATACTTCCATTTTTTGTAGTTTTTCTCACTTTCATTCTACTTTAGAAAAGAAAAAGTAGTCGATTGCTCTTATTCTGCATTTATAGCCTCTTTTTCTTTTTCGCTACCTTCTTTTGTTTCTTCACTTCTGAAAAGATTTTGGCATTTTTAGGAGTGCTAACTTTGATTTGGAATGTCACTTCTGGATCGAATGAAAGTGGGAAAGAAGGCTCGAAAGCAAGCGTAAATCAGCCCCCGCCGATTCCAGAATAACACTCTCCTCTACTGGATAACCACACCCGGGAAGAAAAGCTCAATGATTGCTTGGGTATTCTTTGGGCCGGTCTCTCTTACAATCCGGGAGTGCGGGACTCATTTCTGCAAAGCCAAGCCCAGATCGAAAAGCATGTCGAGGCGGCTCTGGTGGCCGTCGCGTATTCTCGTGATGCTGTCTTCACCTGAAAACAACAGATTCGAGGCTTTCTCTTTTACTCGCAAGGGAGGGCACTTTCAGAATCTGCTTATCTCTCTTATTTGAGAGAGATAAGAAAAAATGGGACAAGGCAGAGCCTTCCATACCGCCGGATTCTGAGAGCCCTCCAAAGCTATGATCTCTTCCTAGATTAGACTAGGAGACTTTCCTTGGTATAGGAGGAGCTACTGGTTTTAGATTCTTTTTTTTTTTGGTATGCCGCTCTGCTAATAAGGTGGAGTCTTTCTTTCTCCCATGCTTTCCATTGGTCAACAACCAAGAAATGTTCTCTATACTTATTCACTACTCGTACAAGAAATACTCTCTTTCTGTCTGGAGGGAATCATCTTTTCTCAATCAAGAATGCCTCAACTGGATAAATTCACTTATTTCACACAATTCTTCTGGTCATGCCTTTTCCTCTTTACTTTCTATATTCCCATATGCAATGATGGAGATGGAATACTTGGGATCAACATAATTCTAAAACTATAGAACCAACTGCTTTCACACTGGGAGAACAATATCCGGAGCACCGACCCCAACAGTTTGGAAGATATCTTGAGAAAAGGGTTTAGCATCAGTGTATCCTATATGTACTCAAGTTTATTCGAAGTATCCCAATGGTATAACGCCGTCGACTTATTAGGAAAAAGGAGGAAGATCACTTTGATCTCTTGTTTCGGAGAAATAAGTGGCTCACGAGGAATGGAAAGAAACATATTTTATTTGATCTCGAAGTCCTCATATAGCACTTCTTCTAATCCTGGAAGGGGGATCACTTGTAAGAATGACATAATGCTAATCCATGTTCTATACGGCCAAGGAAGCATCGGTTTTGAATCTCATTATAACTATATCATCCTTCTGTTAATTTTTCTCGATTAGAATGGAAAGTAGTAAAAGCCATTTTAGACTCCTTTTCCAATCGCCCCGCGAAGACAGACGTTTAGAAAGGCTCTCAAGATTCTCAATCCCTCTTTTTAGTGGGAAGGAATAGTGCGGGAAGGGAACGAGACCAAGCCGAGCCATTAGGACCCTCCCACTTGTCAAGTTGAATAAATTAAGAATGCCTCAACTGGATAAATTCCTGGAGTTTATCGAAAGACATCCACTCTTCATTTTTTTCTAATTTGCTTTAAGCATAGCATTCCTGACTATAACAACTCTTCAAAATCACCTTATTTTGAAAGGGGTGATTGCGTGGAATAAAATAGTCTGCTGGGGGATGCGCTTTGAGTTCGGGTAGGGTGGAGTTAGGTTAACACCTATCCCACCTGAGACGCCTAAGAACACCCCCACCTCTACAGGGGAAAAGCGTAAAGTAGAAGGCAAGTAGGCAAGCTGTAGACGGTTTCTTTTTTCCATGCTTTCCGTTGGTCAAACCAACAATTCTCTTCTCAAAGTAATAAAGAGATCTTTTTCTAGTTAGACTTCTATCAATGAAATGAAAGAACCATCTCTTCCTATTTGTTTGTCCTATCAGATAGAAAGAAATTTAGACCCCAAAGAGCCCTTCTTTACTACTTTAGGGGGTGGGGTAAAGGGGGGTTTACATACAACCGAGGCAAAGTGGTTTATGATTGTATCTCAGAGGCATTCTTATCATTTGGTAGATCCAAGTCAATGGTCTATTTTGGGTTCACTCGAATCTTTGGCAACAACCGTAGGAGGTGTGATATACATGCACTCATTCCAATGGGGTACAACACTTCTCAGTTTGGGCCTCATATTTATCCTATATACCATGCTTGTATGGTGGCGCGATATTCTACATCAATCCACGTTGGAAGGACATCATACAAAAGTCGTACAATTAGGACCTTGATATGGTTTTATTTTGTTTATCGTATCGGAGGTTGTTCTTTTTCGCTTTTTTCAGCTTTTGCTCATTCTTCTTTGGCACCTACGGTAGAGATCAGAGGTATTTGGCCCCCAAAAGGGATTGGTGTTTTAGATCCTTGGGAAATCCCTTTTCTTAATACCCTTATTCTCCTTTCATCCAGAGCTGCTGTAACTTGGGCTCATCATGCTATACTCGCAGGGAAGGAAAAATGAGCAGTTTATGCTTTAGTAGCTACTGTTTCACTGGCTCTAGTATTCACAGGCTTTCAAGGAATGGAATATTATCAAGCACCCTTCACTATTTCAGATAGTATTTATGCTTCTACCTTTTTCTTAGCAATTGGCCTTCATGGTTTTCATGTGATTATAGGTACTATTTTCTCGATCATATGTGGTATTCGCCAATATCTTGGTCATTTGACCAAGGAGCATCACATTGGCTTTGAAGCAGCTTCATGGTACTGGAATTTTGTAGACGTTGTGATGCCTGAGATTTTGTCATACATTCATTTACGGTTACATCCACTAGGTCGTTCCGGTCGGGTTTGGTATTTTATCGTTTTGCGTGAAGGCATTGTTGTAGTATGCCATGGAAGTACTTTTGGTGCAGTTATGACAATGGTTGGGAGATCGGTTGAGGTAGTTGTAGTTCAAACGAGCAAAGGGAGAAATCGAGGCTTTGCGGGAATTCTAGGGTAAAGTAAGGTTTCGTGGTCCTTAGATATGCCTTATGGTGTCCTAGGATGAGTGGTGAAATCGGTTTCCAAATCTCATGGCTCGTTTGGACGGGGTAGCATTAAGAAAGTTAGGGTCATTTAGTATTTTAGTTGATTTTTATAATGCTTGCTTATATAATGCTTAATGTGGATTATTATGCTTGTAATACTTGATTATGATTGAATTGTATATCAATTGTTGATAATACTTGTTAGTGTGTTCTTGTTATTTTATTGATTGTAAATATTTATTGTATCGCATGTTGATACTAATATGCACTTCGGTGCCTTGCTCGATTATCGTTATATTCTTCGTATTGCATTGCATTGTGTCAGGCGTGTGAACGATAGGCCTCTCTGGTTAGTCTCGGGCTGCTAGGGTTGGTTGCTCTAGCTCCGTGTCCTATTCCCGTTCTCGCTTGGGTTGCCACCCAGGGAGTTTTGGGTCGTAGAATTGACAGAGTATGTCCGGGGTACTCTAACGGAAGTTATAAGGTGGGTGAGCCGGTGCGTCATCGTTAAAGTCATCAAAATCATGATTGGTACATTACTCGTTCGAGTGAACCGTAGCCTTCAAAGTGTGGTATAGCTTTGATTGGTTGTGTTAATGCTTTCTTTAATTGTTATTGTACTCTTGATTATATTGATTGATGTTCTTATTGGATATATTGCTTAACTGTTTATTTGCATTGCACAACTTTCTTTCTCTCCACCTCGATATCTGTTCCGCCCTCACTGAGTATACGTGTTGTGCATACTCATTCCTCACCACCACATTTCAAGAAATTGTCGTGTTAGCTGGAAAGCTCGTGCTTGAAGAGTTATCTTGCGTGTTATGTGGCTGAGTGGTAGAAAGATGCAAAGATGTATGTTTCATGTGTTGTATGTATTTAATGTTAAAAGGAATGTAATTTAAATTTAACTAGGTTATTAAGGTGGAATGATAAGCTAGTTTATGTATCCAATTAGTGTAGTTAACTTCAATGCATGATTGTATTATCTAAAGGAAAGAGTTAGAATAGTCTGGGTACTTGAAAATGTATATATACTTGTTGTGTTTAATTGTTGAGAACCAAGGCTTGGATGGCCTTGAGGATTTGTGAATGGTTGGACACGGTGCTGGTCCACTTATATGCTGTCACAGGTTTTTGCATTTTGCCTAGAAACAGGGGAGACTCCGTCTGTTTTTCCCTAAATTTTGTGTCTGGGTTTGGAATTGGGTTGTGATTAGATTGATTAATAGGACTTCTGGTCTCGCGAGGGATCAGGGTGTTACAGGGGACCTAGGTGGGAATAGTGAAAGAAAGAGAAGGGGAAGAAGCGGGTAGAAGAATTGGTCAACTCATCAGGCTCATGACCTAAAGACTGCAGGTTCGAATCCTATCCCAACCTAAGAACTTGAGATGATGGGGAAGCCGACAGCCCGCACGTCATCGAAGCGGGAGTGGCGGGGAATGACTGGGCTCAGGCCAAGAGCTAGGGCTAAGTGCTCAAGTTACGGTTGTTGACTCAGAATTTGAAGATTCCTATGACCTGGCCTTTCTCAATACCAGGAAGCATTAAACATCATAGGCATACAAATGAAAAGAATGTACAACCATTGACGAAAGGAAGATATTGAGTAGGCTAGTACCAATTCCTCCACATCAGCAACAAAACAGGACTTTCAGTCAGTTAAACCATTAGAGGTAGGTTTTTACCCGCCTTTTCTACTTGAATTGATCTTGGCAAGGTCAGGAGATGATCGAAAATCATTATTGAAGGTGAACAGCCAGAACCAGAATGAGAATAAAAAGGCATAGTGAAATATCCCACATCGGATGCGGAGGAAGTGATATAGCTGGATATAAGGACTTTGTTCCTTGTATCAGCTGAGGCGCCTTTTGGGGAGATCCTCGAAGGGACAAACCCGTGAGGCACCCTTGAGCCGTTGAGATTCGGGGTGTACAAAGCGGACAATACCTCAGTAGTAGTTGCCCTTGAGCCTCTGAGATTTCGGGGTTGCTACAAATGGTATCAGAACCAACGTGTCCTTTGTGTCAGTGACCCGTGAGGGCGTTGGGTCCCCAAGGGAGGGCGGATGAAATATCCCACATCGAATGCGGAAGAAGTGATATAGCTGGATATAAAGACTTTGTTCCTTGTATCAGCCGAGGCGCCTTTTGGGGAGAGATCCTCGTAGGTACAAACCCGTGAGGCACCCTTGAGCCGTTGAGATTCGGAGTGTACAGAGCGGACAATACCTCGGTAGTAGTTGCCCTTGAGCCTCTGAGATTTCGGGGTTGCTACACATAGTATAACATCTTTTTCGGGATTCAAACCAGAAAATTAGGGCACCATATAGTCAAACCAGAGTCAAGAAGGAATTGTAATTTACATTGCCTTAAAATCTTATAAATTCTAGCTTATTATCTTTCAATGAAGAAGACTTTTACTTCTATTCTTCATCCATGAAAAGTAGCTTCAAATTTAATTAGTATTTTGCTAATTGGTGAATTCCTCAAACCGCCCCTACCATTTTTTTACAATTTCGATTTGATCTCTCACATATCATTATTTTGCATATTTTACTCCCTGAACTATTAACTTTTTAAGTCTTGTTACTTCAATTTGTCACTTTCATCTAAAAACCGAAAAGAAAAATTAGATACTACACAAATTATGATCGAAATTATGATTTCGTTTGAACACTTCAGGTGATTTATCAATCTTCAAAGCTTTCTCCATTGGAAAAAAACTTTAAGTTGAAGAAAAGTATTAATATTAGAAACTTTGATCAAAATGAACTATATTTATTAGAGTAGTTAACTCACTTAAGTCGATATATTATTTCCAGGGATACACAACTTCTGTTAGAGATAGTTATAAGTGGAAAGGGGTATTATAACCATCTTTTGTCATCTAAATTGTAAAATTTCTTGTGAGTTCTTTTGCAACCCAAATTAGCAAGTCTGATTTTTATTTTATTTTTTTTGTCATGAAAAGTAACTTTATATAAATGAAAGAAAGGTTAACCCATCCCTTGATTGGAGAATTCAGTACATAATATCGACATAAGTTGATTATGTAAATTACCAACCCAATAAAGAGTATTCCTAACACTTTTAGCAACCCAATTCGTTGATCTTTTAATTACTAGTTATGTGACGCCCGAGATTCTACCGTACACATTTTTAAATGTTGCATCCATTAATTGTGCATTAAATTATGTGCTTTACCTGTTGTCTTTCTTGGACACTATTCATTCAATTTTTAAACTGCATTATATTAGTGAATTAGCATTTTTATTAAATCATATTAATTGTTAAAGGAATGTGAAAATTGTGCAATTGAGCTAGGAGCGATAGGAGCACTCGTTTAGAAAATGATTTTCGTGGTTCAATGAATAGTGTTACGTAACTAACTTAGTGTTTTAATTAGTTAGCTTATACTTTACACTTTAGGCTCGTTTTTAAGCTACCAACGCTCATTTTTAGTGGACCACTAAACACCTAACTTGACCCTACCTATCATATATACTCACCATAAAGCAATTAGCTCATAACTTAGCAAAAAAAAAAAAAAAAGGAAGATGCAGATTTTACTGTAGCAAATCCGAGAATAGCATAGGAGGAGAATGAGAGGATTTTGCTCATCAAATCTTCAAGCCAAGCCAAGCCAAGCAAGGAGCAAGTAGTTTAGGGTGTGTGCAAGCCTTCTAGGAGCTCCTACGCGCGTTAGGTGAGGGTTTTGCATATTATTTTTGCATTTGAAATATATGTCAACTTTCTTGAATTTATTGATTTGCTATATTATGATCATGCAATGCTTAAATATGCTTATGTATGTTGTGTATAAGTAGTAGAGACCTAATTTATGCTATTGTTTCATAGTTTAAACGGTTGAAATCGCTTGTTGATCGTAGGGCATGAATAGTGACGGGAAAATTAGGGATTTGCGAAATCAGACCTTGTAGCTTGAATTAATGGTTCTAATAGGTGCTTTAGATGTTAATGAAAGTAGTGTGAAGGCCTTGTAGGGTTTAATTGCCCGTAACCTAGTGAAAGAATGAAATAGCCAACTTTTAGAAAGGGGTTTCGGGGTTATCGCGAATCCGGGTTGAATTGGCCTCCACATTTAGTAATCCTAGGCTATTTAGGACCTAATTAAGCTTTGCTAGCCTCCATTTGAGTCCCGGATGAGGTACGTGTAGTACAAAGTCAAAAGAGTGAAAATGGGGCTTTTGTGCTAAACGCGGGTAATTGGGTAGTTTCTAGGGTCCTAGGGGTGCCATAAGGGATAATTAAAAGTATGGAATAGCCCGCTCGCTTATCTAGAACATTAACTTGTGTTTGGAAGAAAAATGACTTGTGTTACAAAGGGGTTTTGGGTCAAACATAAATCCGGGTGAATTTGGTTGATATATTTGGTGTTCTTAGGGTAAGTAGGGACTAAATGTGCTTTTCTAACTCTTAGTTGAGCTTTGATTAAGATACTTGTAGTACAAACGCACAAAGGGGTAATCGGGGCTTTTGTGGCTAATTCGGGTTAATGAATGATTTCAAGGGTTCTAAGTGTGCCATATTGCGTAACTAGAAGATTAGAATAATTATTTGGTGAATCTTGAGCCTTAGCCTCGGTTTGGAGTTAAATGACTTAGGAAAACAAAAGGGAAACTCGGGGTTTCAAGCTTAGCCTTTGAATTAGCTTTGGTGCTTGTATATCTTGCCTTTACATGTTGTTATATGGCATTTGTGAGCATTTCGTGAAGTTTCGTGATCATCGGTCATTGATCCCTTTGTGTTGGTATAGTTATTTTCATATTTAATGCTTATATCTTGTTATAATGTTTATACTTCTTGTACTTTGTTAAGATCAAACTCTAATAAACATTGCATGCTAAGTAAGTAGAACTATAAGGATAACTCATCTAGTTATGTGTTTCTTGATTCTTGTAATTAAAAGTAGTTGGAAGTTTTAACTTATGATCTTAACTTAATGGTATTTGCTGCTTCTAATATATCTTATGTTCTCTAATGATATGATAAGGTGAACATTGTATCTTAATTGTGTGTGGGTTATGAACTTGTGTGAATAAGTGATTATAAATCTAGCTTCTAATGTTGTAAGGTTGAGTTAAGTAAGAGTTGAGTTGGAATTGATATAGTTAATTGCTAAACTTATATGAACACCCTAGGGTTGCATACTTGATCTAATTCGGAGAGTTGAAGTAAATCTGAGCTATTCTTTTAGCATGCTTGGCTTAATTCCAGGTGAGGGAGACTTCATCCTTATGTGCATAATAGTTTATTTACTTGTACTTAGATTATGTGCACTTATTGTCTATATATTGTGTGTGAGGGCAACTTACTTTGTTGTCCCTTAATCATGTGTTTGTTGATGTATTCTATTGTTATCATTTTGAGTGCATTGCATCGTGGTTGCGCAACCATTTGGGCATGGTAGTGTCGTGGAAACCGGGCGGCATCGGGCTTGCCGGTATACCTCGGCTACCATGGTTACCCAGTCCCTCTCTCGCTTGGGATGCCGCCCAGGGAGAGTTGGGTCGTAGGATTTCGGGGTACATCCGGAGTACACCCATTTTGGAGTTATAAGGGGATGCCGGCTTATCGATAACAGTGTCATTATTACATCGTGATTTCAGTTCGTGGCGTCGCTGGTGTGCCTCTGCCCTTCGGGGTATTCGCTTAGCCGGGACGTTATAGAAGTCAAAGTGTATCGTATCCTTTTTAATGTGTGGTAACTTGTTGTTTCAATTGTTCTTTGGTTGTAAAATGCTTTATTTGTACTAACCGCTGCATTGCACATCCCCGGTAGACCTTATCCCTCACTGGGCAATTGTGATTGCTCATACCTCGCTAAACATGTTTCAGGAGGTGCACTTGGAGGAGTTGACCTGATTGCTGTGTGCTATTACTTGAGGTTTGAGTGATTGCCTGTTAAACTGTGGAAGACCTTACTTGTTCTACTTTATGTTTTATTTGGGAGCCTAAGGGCTTATGTATATATATTTGAGTAGTTGCAAGTTTGAAAGCTAAGTGGATGTAGTAAGTGTTATGGAATTGTGGCATGTAATAACTTTTGCTTCTGCTTCTAGCTACGTTGCATGCTTGGGTGTGAATGAACGGGTGTATGGTTGGCTTTAATTTCTAAGAATGTTCAATGCTATCATGGAGTGACATGATAAGCGGTTTTGTAAAGAAGTTAAGTTATGAATGCATGCTTGTGTGTATCTAAACCGTTTGTATGTCTTAAGGCTCGGATGACCTTAAAGCTAAGATCTTTAGTTATAAATGAATGTCTTGTTATGTTGTGGCTTTATTGAGTGTTTATAGGTTTTCAGAAAGTCCACAATACAGGGGAAACTCTGTCCGTTTTCCCTAAAATTTTGTGACCGGGTTTGGCATTGGGTTGAGAATAGTATGGTTATTAGAGCCTCCGGTCTCGTGAGGGATCGGGGCGTTACAAGTTACAACCTCTCTGTGGTCTAAAAAATATAGTCGAACCCCCCTGTAGTCCACCCGTTAATGCACACCACCCCCCTCCGTCAAATTTTATGTCAAAACTGACAGAAAGTGCACCACACGCACGTAAAATGCGATTCTTATTAGTTTTTAACGTATTTAATAATAAAAAATATTATTTTATTATTAAATAGGTTAAAAACTAATAAAAATCGCATTTTACGCTCGTGTGGTACACTTTCCGTCAATTTTGACGAAAAATTTGACGAAATGGAATGGTGTGCATCAATGGGTGGACCACAAGGGGGTCCGACTATATTTTTTAAACCACAGAAAAGTTATATCTAGTTTTGCTTAGCCACAGAAGAGTTCGGGGCTATTCACCCTTTAATTAATAAGTGATACGCTTACAAAAGGCTTACAAGTACAAACGGTTCGTTTGAGTCAAAATTACCAAATAATAATTTATCCTTTTATCATTTTGTCATTTATTAACTTATAGTTAATCCTTCTATACGTCCTTATTTTCAACAAAAAAGTAAGATGAACCTTAATAAAAGAGACTAATTTTCGTATTCTGAAAAACATGTAGTTTATATCTCATTTACGAAAATTGCAAAAATGTGAGTCAAAATAAATTAAATTTGATACTCAAAAGGTAAAAATGTAATTTTAAAAACATAAATGAAATTATTAACAATTTGGTCTAGTGGTATGATTCTTATTTTATATACGAGAGGTTTTGAAATTAAATGTCGTGTCTAACATTTTAGATAATGTAAAATATTCTGTAAAATTAAAAAAAGAAGACATAAATGAAATTAATCAATAATTTAAGGACTATTTAGATCATTGACCTAGAATCAAAACACACACAAATCATAATTTGCACATGGTAAGAGTGTCACCAAAATTACAAGAATACACTTCTATCTCCGTTGACTATATGACTCCCACGCCTTCACATTTGTCACTTGTGTCCTCCTCTTCCTCCAGGTTCTTTTTTCATTCCCAATTTATTATTTTTTAAAAACTTTTTCTGTTCTAAGCAATTCTTTATATCTCTACTTATCTATCTAAAATAAATAATATGCATTTTTTTTATATAACTTGAATTTTTGCGTAAGACTTTTTGTAGTTTGATCATGATTATTTTTTATTTTTTTAATCTTTAACATTAAAGCTTAAACCCATTTTCTTTTTTGCAAATTTTGAACGGTAACAAAAGCACAAAGTTATGTTGTACCTTGCGCTTCAAAACTTGTACCATAAGCAAATTTTGCTAGAGGAGTTTTTTTTTTTTTTCTTTTCCCCTTCTTTGATGATATTGTAAAGTTTCTACACTTTCCAAGTTCTATTTATGCGCGTAGGTGTTGGTGTATAATACTTTATTGTGATATAAATTTGTTGAAGCTTATTCTTATTATTTTTTTGAGTTTTTAGCGCATATCATGTATAATTGTAATTTACATACCATATTTAGGTTTTCTTGGGCCACAAGTCATTGTATATGCCTCTTTAGGCACCTTATTGTACATATTGTAAACACATAATCTTCTCTCAATATCAATGCACATAGTCTTTGCGCAATTCATGTCTTCTTTCTCTTTCGAAACTCCTTTTGTCTTCAGTAGCTAGCAGAAGTAACAAGAAGTCTGAATTTTGCTGAAATAGACAGAAGGCATTAGTCTAGAGGAGAGAGGAGAAGTAGTGAGAAAAAAAAAGGAACGGTCAAGATAAGAGTTTCTGTTATAGTTGAAGTTGCTCTAAAACAATTAAGATATTCTTTAAAAGAAATACTTGATTGTTGTTTCAATTCGATGATTAATTTGTATGACCTACGAGAGGGGCTTTTTAATTATTGATTTCTTTTATTCCAATAGATTTTTTTATTTCGAATTTTTTGACCATTAGGATCAGTGTTGTGTGAATTCTAACGCAAGTGCACGTATCGCAACAAGTAATAAAGTGATAAGTAAAGATCGTTCCCACGAGGACTGTGATTACTAACTACCGAAATTAATTTAGCTTTAACTTTATTCGGACAACCAATAATTGAGAATTTGTAACTAATGACTAAATAAGTTATAGACTTAACAAAATAGAAAAATAACACAATTACAAAATTAACAAAAGATTGTAATTTAATAATAAAAAGGCTCTAGGGATTCCGATTTCACCAAGATTAATCCTATTTAAAACTAGTGATTTAAATCAATTGACGACTATTCTCTACGTTGCCAGCAATTTCGCTAAGGTAGATATTAATCTTTCTCAAGCATCAATAACTTATCCCAATAAGCAAGCTAACTACATCTCTGTGATAACTGTGAACTTATGGAACGCATTAAGCCCTAGAAATTGAAGTGCTGCACTAGATCTCATAACTATATCTAGCTTATGACAATTTAATGGTATTTTATACGTGGTCTAATTTAGTTATCACTTCTCAGTCTCAAACTAAATCACGACTCATGTAATTGTTGATCAGGCAATCACAAGCATTAAATTCAGCATAAAATACTCAACGCAAATATGGAATAGTTCATCAATTAATTTAAAACCAAAAGCATCAAATATTCATAATCTGGCTACATCGTAGCCCTAGAAAAATAGCTTAAAACATAATTATGAAAATAAATAAAATTCCAATTGTAACGTAAAACATGATAAGAGTGATAGAGAAAACTAGGATTTGGAGAAGAATTGGGGCAAAAGTCCGTCTCCGGATCGTTCCTCTGACTTCAACTCGCGAATCCTCACTTTCTCCCCCTCTGGAACGTTGCTTTTCTCCCCTAAAACCAGCTGCCTCCAAAAGCTCTCCTATCCTCTTTAACGTCTGATGCATTCTTTTTAACATAGGGTTTCTTCTTTTCGCGCCTTTTATAAAATTGCCCTTAAAAATCCTACGACACTGCGCAGCTGCGCTATGACTGCGCTACTCTATTTGTTCTTCAATTTCTCCACAAATTGCATAAAAGCCAATCCTTTGCAATTTCTCTTCAATCTTTGCCTCAAAACTCAGTTTGTTTCTTGAAAATTACCTACAGTGCAAATCAAAGACAAAACCAATAAAATTGCTCATAAATTACTCAAAAACTAACAAAGTTTAAGTGAAAAGGTACTTAAATCAGATATCAATAATATACCCAACAAACACCCCCAAACTTAAGCTTTGCTTGTCCTCAAGCAAAAGACACAACTAAAGAAATAAACAAATTAAAACTAAAGACTCAACACAAAATAACTCATGAAAGCAATGCTGTAGGATAATAAATTTTTCACGGCCTCAGTAGTTTTTTTCCCAACTCAAGAGGTAACTTTCAATCATAAGCATGAGAAATAATAACTTCACATAAGTTGCATTTTACTTCAAATCCCCCAAGTGAGTGTGTGAATAGCCTCTATCCTAATCAATTGTACCCGGATGAGTTTATGCAAGTTAAGTGAATCATCAATATGGATCTTTTATTTTCAATCACTTAGGACTTCATAAGCTCACTTTTCATGCCACTCTCCACTAATGTAGGTTAATCATAGCATTAAAGATCATTAAGACTTTACATTTGGTTGTAACGTGTGGCTAGGGTCAAGGTAGGATAATGAATATAACATAAGGCTAAACTACCTGTAAGCACACAACTATTCGAGGATGTTCAATGGAGCACATGCCAACTCTACATCTGACCACCACATCTATTCAACATATCTCTTTTCTTTCATCTTTCATTTCACTTCCTCAACAATCCTTCACAACATTTAAAAATGCAAAAGAGTTCACACTCCCCCAAACTTGCATTTTGATATAAACTACAAGGAGTGTGGTTGTTCTTTTTTTCTTTTCATTCTTCTTTTTTTCTTTTGTTTTTCTCAATATTTCATTCATTTTTTTTTTTAAACAAAACAACACATCACCAAATCATCAAACCTTCCATCATTCAATACAAAACATGGCTCCATATAATCATCCTAGAACAATCATATGTTACAAGTAGGAGGGTTATAATATGGGGAAATCAAACTTGACAAGTTAAGGAAGATATTGTAAGTTGCATAAGAAAGAAAAGGCCAATTAAGCTCAAAAAGGGTGGACTAGGGATATTCAATTGTTACAATGGTTGGCTTGAAAGGCTCAAACGATCCAAAGATGGCCTAAATCATTTCTCTAATGCTATACAACCTAGGATTTCGCCTCGAGTGACAATCAAGCAAGTTCTAAAGTCCTATACTCATTTTTCTAGTCACTTTTTTTTTCTGCCACCTAAACTCACATAAACCTTCTCTAAGCAACAACATAATTAGGCGAGGCTAAGTGCGCATTAGATGGGGATTTTCGTAAAACAAAACTATGTTTCAGTCAACTATCCTCATCACTATTGTGTCATTCATACGCTACTCATCATCGGCCTATTTCTTATCTTTCCAACATCACTATCAAATTTTTTCAATTTTTCAATTTTTTTTTCAATTTTTTTTAGCACTAAATGAAACAAATAATAATAAAAAAATAATAATAAAACTGATGAAAAGAAAACACGTAAAATAAGAAAACACTTAAAACAAATATGAAAAGAAAAAAAATACGCAAACAAACAAGTAAACACCACCCCCAAACTGAGAAAGAAACATTGTCCTCAATGTGAAAACAAGAAATTAAAGCAACCAGAGGACTTCCCTGAGTAGTATCGTCATCGACGTGAGCCCGAGGTGGTATTGCATCTTCGACGGCAAGGTGATTCCTTTTTTCTTTTTCTTTTTCGTTTTTTTTTTTTTTTCACGTCACTGTAGACGCCAGCGCAGCTGCGCCATTTTTTAGCGCAATAGCGCTATTTCAAAAACATAACTTCAAACAGCGTTAGCGCAGCGGTGCTTCTTTTAGCGCAACAGAGCTACTATTTTTTTTTCCGAACGTCAATGCAAAGGACGCAAGCGCAGCTGCGCTAGAATTTAGCGCAACAGCGCTATTGCACAACATTATTTCTTCTTGTTTTCCTCTTCCATGCACGCAACCTCTTCACTCTAAACACGAATTTCTCCCAATTTTCTCCTCTAAATAACTTGGTAGAACCTCTCCTTGCCTTGACTTCCCCCAAACTTAGTCTTGAACCTATCATGACAATAAAAATCAATAATTAACTACGACAACTATAACTCAAAAATTAACTAAAAACAACTAACTATTAAATCAAGAAAAAGTAAGAAACTTCGGGTTGCCTCCCGAAAAGCGCTTGTTTTAACGTCGACAGCTCGACGAAGCAATTTTTCACGACAAATTGAGGTGGACAATAGTCTTATGCTTATCAAACTCATCATCCCAATAAGTCTTCAACTGTTGTCCGTTAACCTTGAATGTTCATTTCTCTGAATGGTTTGCTTCAATAGCTCCATAGGGAAATACCTTTGTTACGACAAAAGGACCTGACCATCTTGACTTGCGTTTTCCTGGAATCCGTGGGTTATAAAGAAGTATTTGTTGCCCAGGAGAGAAATCTTTTCCCAAAATGGGTTCGTCATGCTACTCTTTTGTCATCTCCTTGTAACTTTTTGCTTTCTCATTCACTTTATCACATAATTCTTCCAGCTCATTCAATTGCAACAATTCTTTCTCACCCGTTGCTTGCACACCCATGTTTAGTTGTTTAGTCGCCCAATATTCTTTGTGCTCCAATCCCACCGAAACAAAAGAATTATCTTTTAACAAGCTCACCTCCAAGGGATCCAATTGACCCCCATGGTTACACTCTATAGCTTTTACGGCATCAATGCGCAAACAACTGTCGCTAGCTTCTGGGTACTTGTAGGCTTTGAACACATTAAAGGTTACCTCTTCATCTTGTACTCGCAACCTAAGCTCACCCTTTCGAACATCAATAAGTGCTCCTCCAGTTGCAAGGAAAGGTCTTCCAAGAATGATAGGAATTTCCTTGTCTTCCTCCATATCAAGCACTATGAAATCTGCAGGAAAGATGAATTTATCAACTTTGACAAGCACATCTTCAATTACTCCTCTGGGGTGCTTTAGCGAACGATCAGCTAACTGTAGTGTTACAGTAGTAGGTCTTGCCTCTCCCAATCCAAGCTTCCTGAAAATAGACAAAGGTATTAAATTAATACTAGCACCTAAATCACACAAAGCTCGCTCAAAAATAACATTGCCAATTTCACAAGGAATAGTAAAACTCCCTGGATCCTTGAGCTTTTGTGGTAGTTTCTTCTGTAGGATGGCGTTGCACTCCTCAGTTAGTGCAACTGTCTCATAATCTCCAAGCTTCCTCTTATTTGAAAGGATGTCCTTCATGAACTTCACATAACTAGGCATCTGTTCAAGCGCATCTGCAAATGGAATATTGATGTGAAGTTTCTTAAAGACTTCAAGAAATTTAGCAAACTGTTTGTCAAGCCTATTTTTCTGCAATCGTTGAGGGAATGGCACAACTACATGCGGCTCCTTCATAGGTTGTGGCTGAGCTTCTACTTTCTCTTTATCTTTTGCCTCATTCTTTGCTTCACTTTTTTCAACCTTTTTAGTTTTCACTGGCTCCTCTAACTTCTTGCCGCTTCTCAAAGTTATCACTTTGCAATGCTCCATGCTATCTTTTCTAGGATTCACCTCTGAAGTGCTAGGTAAACTTCCTTGTTGCCTTTCAGAAAACATTGTAGCCATTTGGCTCAACTAAGCCTCTAAATTTCTGATTTGTGCAGATTGATTCTGGAAATTCGTCCTTGTTTCATTCATGAATTGAGTCTGCGAAGTCGCCAACTGAGCCAATGCATCCTCCAACTTCACCTTCTTCTCTAGTGGTAGGTTGTTCTGCTCAGGCTGCAACACATTCTGATTATTTCTCCAGGAGAAATTTGGATGATTACGCCATGATGGATTATATCTGTTAGAGTACAGATTGTGCTGCTGCCCATTAAAATTCCCCACATACTGTGCTTGTTCTGCTGTGCCTTGCGCAAATGGATTTCCAACCTGACATTCTGTACTATGATGTGAACCACAACAAAACTCACACACCACTGTCACCTGAACAACATTAGCAGTTGCCTGGCTATTCTGTAACTGTTTCGCGATATTATCAATTTTTGCTGTCAAGGCAGTTATGGCATCGATCTCATGGATCCCAGCTGTCTTCTTTGGTATGACTCTCTCACTTGACCACTGCTGGTGGTTCAAAACAATATCTTCTAGCAACACATAAGCTTCATCCGCTGTCTTGTTCATTAAAGCTCCTCCTGCAGATGCATCTATCAAAGTTCTTGTGGAGCTAATTAACCCATTGTAAAAATTATGAACTTGCATCCACCTAGGTACCCCATGATTGGGACACTTCCTCAGCAATGCCTTGTACCTCTCCCATGCTTCACACAGAGTTTCCCCTTCATGTTGAGCAAAGTTATTGATTTCTATGCGCAATTTCGCTGTCTTTCCTGGTGGAAAAAATCTTGACAAAAACTTGTGCACCAAATCTTCCCAAGTAGTGATTGAATCTGAAGGCAGTGAGTTCAACCATTCCTTAGCTTGATCCCTTAAAGAGAAAAGAAACAAGCGAAGGCGCAGAGCTCCATCAGTGACTCCATTGTACTTAACAGTTCCACAGACTTCTAGAAAATTCACTATGTGCTGATTAGGATCTTCAGTGGGCAGTCCATGGAATGGGATATTCTGAATCAACTGTAGCGTCACTGTCTTCAAGTCAAAATTATTCGCCTGAATCGCTGGCCTTCTAATCACAGGTTGAATTCCAGTGGGTGGCGAAACATAATCTCTCAGTGTTCTAGGTGAATTTTCCTGGTTATTTTCCCCTTGTACTTGTACTTTTTCAGCCATGTTTTTCTGCAATTTGTGGATAGTAGCTCTTTTCTCCTTTCTGTTCTTCCTACAGATTCGTTCTATCTCAGGATCAAAAGGCAGCACAATACTACTTCCCAACTTTTGCATACACCTAGAAAAAGATGTTTCTGAAACACAAACAACACAAAATAAGAAAACAAAACAAAATAAAATAAAATCCAAAGCAAAATTAAAGCTATTTGGTATCGATATTAATAATTGACACGGTCCCCGGCAACGGCGCCAAAAACTTGTTGTGTAAATTCTAATGCAAGTGCACGTATCGCAACAAGTAATAAAGTGATAAGTAAAGATCGTTCCCACGAGGACTGTGATTACTAACTACCGAAATTAATTTAGCTTTAACTTTATTCGGACAACCAATAATTGAGAATTTGTAACTAATGACTAAATAAGTTATAGACTTAACAAAATAGAAAAATAACACAATTACGAAATTAACAAAAGATGGTAATTTAATAATAAAAATGCTCTAGGGATTCCGATTTCACCAAGATTAATCCTATTTAAAACTAGTGATTTAAATCAATTGACGCCTATTCTCTACGTTGCCAGCAATTTTGCTAAGGTAGATATTAATCTTTCTCAAGCATCAATAACCTATCCCAATAAGCAAGCTAATTACATCTCTGTGATAACTGTGAACTTATGGAACGCATTAAGCCCTAGAAATTGAAGTGCTGCACTAGATCTCATAACTATATCTAGCTTATGACAATTTAATGGTATTTTATACGTGGTCTAATTTAGTTATCACTTCTCAGTCTCAAACTAAATCACGATTCATGTAATTGTTGATCAGGCAATCACAAGCATTAAATTCAGCATAAAATACTCAACGCAAATATGGAATAGTTCATCAATTAATTTAAAACCAAAAGCATCAAATATTCATAATCTGGCTACATCGTAGCCCTAGAAAAATAGCTTAAAACATAATTATGAAAATAAATAAAATTCCAATTGTAACGTAAAACATGATAAGAGAGATAGAGAAAACTAGGATTTGGAGAAGAATTGGGGCAGAAGTCTGTCTCCGGATCGTTCCTCCGTCTTCAACTCGCGAATCTTCACTTTCTCCCCCTCTGGAACGTTGCTTTTCTCCCCTAAAACCAGCTGCCTCCAAAAGCTCTCCTCTCCTCTTTAACGTCTGATGCATTCTTTTTAACATAGGGTTTCTTCTTTTCGCGCATTTTACAAAATTGCCCTTAAAAATCTTGCGACACTGCGCAGCTGCGCTATGACTGCGCTATTCTATTTGTTCTTCAATTTCTCCACAAATTGCATAAAAGCCAATCCTTTGCAATTTCTCTTCAATCTTTGCCTCAAAACTCAGTTTGTTTCTTGGAAATTACCTACAGTGCAAATCAAAGACAAAACCAATAAAATTGCTCATAAATTACTCAAAAACTAACAAAATTTAAGTGAAAAGGTACTGAAATTATATATCAATAATATACCCAACAATCAGCAGAAAAAAGGAACGATCAAGATAAAGAGTACTTTCTGTTATATAGAGTTGATGGAGAAAAGGTCGAAAACAACTCAAGATGATCACTTTAGTGACTTACCTGATTCTTTGCTACTTCATATCTTGTCTTTGTTAAACATGAAAGAAGTAGTGAGAACTAGTATCTTGTCAAAGAAATGGCAATATCTCTGGACCTCTGTCCCAATACTCAGATTTGAATATCGAGAGGATTGTGTGGAGAAGATTGGTAAGTTTGTGTCGTGGGTTAATAGAACGCTTCTTCTTTACAAGAGTACTGCTATTAAAACGTTCTCAGTTAAATTCAACTATCATGATTGTTTTGCCTCCGATGTTGATGTATGGGTTCGATTTGCTGCAGACAGAAAGGTGAGAGATCGTCTGTGTTTAGACTTGCGTTGCTCTTCTTATACTTTGCCTCATTCTGTATATTGCAACTCGTCTTTGATAAGATTGACCATCTCTAATTGCCAAGTCATGCATGCCCAAGGGAAGTTTAAGCTGGACATCCCTTCAAAATTTAACAATTGGGTTCGTGGAATTAAATGATGATACAATCTCAGAGATATTATCTGGCAGTCATAATCTGCAATACTTGAATATTTATGCATGTAGGGGCATCAATCCTTTAGATATCCACTCTAAGTCTCTGAGGAAAATGGTGATATGTTGCTTGGATGATGAACCTCTGTTGGAAATTTCAGCACCTTACCTCCAATATTTGCACATCTGGGGGCGCTTAACAAGACAATTTCGACTCAAGAGTGCCTCATCTATTCTTAAAGCTGAGCTCAACGTTTCATTTAATTACATCAAAGTTAATGAATATGAAAAACAATGTAGTTATTTCATTGAGCTTCTTGAAAGCCTTCAGAATGTAAAGGAACTTGAACTGGGACGTCTCAGCATTAAGGTAATAATATATACTTTCCCTTTTAATTCACGCATCATGATTTACATACTTCAACTACTCTTCATGATTTACATTAATGTTAACCATTTAGAGTAAACAACTTATCATGCCTCTGTGTTTTACCCTTGGTATTTTATAAATAAATTGATTATCCCCTGTATTTTATAATTGTAGCTGAATTTTCCCTATATTTTTAAAAACTTTTTCTAACGGAAGCGAGTATTCAGCTGCGTTTTTAAAAATAAGGGGATATTTAACTACGTTTTTAAAAATAAGGGGTAATCAATTACGTTTTAAAACAAAAAATGATATTCAGTTACTTTTATACAACACATGGGTAATCAGTTATGTTTTAAAACACTAGAGGTATTGTGCATTTTTAGCAAAACACAAGAGTGTTAATTGTTTACTCTATGCATTTATCTGTTTTTGCAAACATGCCTGCATTTGTACACGTCTATTTTTATTTATTTTTTAATATTTTTTTGGGTCAAAGTGAAATACATTCATAAGGAAATTAAACAGATACATCATCCAATCCCAGTTGGATGCAATCCTTTTTAAAGGAGTTCATGAAGGGGATCTGGGATTTTCCCAATCCAGCTACACTGCTAGAAAGCCCCTAGCCATGGTTTTTGCAACCCAACGAATGGATTTGTTAGCAGTTCTAAGGATATATCACTGAAACTTGTAACAATTGGCTCCGGTAACAATGTTGTTAACATCCTCTAGGATAGGGACTATTTTCCAGTTGAATGATTGCCCTTGTATACGTCTATTTGTTTCACATATAATGGTGCAAATTAATGTCAAATGTTATTAGATAGACAACTTCATATATACTGACGAGGGGTTCCCGAGCTGAGCTAAATTAGCCGACCTGATCGGAGGTGGGCCAATCCGCGCTCCATCAGCAGCTCGCTCAGCCCAATGATCAACCCCAGATGACTGACCCGACCCCATTAACCCCGACCTCAGTTCCAGCTGTTCCGATGGGACATAAAGCACTGATGGGACATAAAGCTGCGTCGCATTAAATGCTGTCAGACCTAAACTTAGTATAAATAGAGCTCAACCCTCCTCATTTACTCTCTCTCTCGCTATTAATTGCTCTAAACTACTTTGCCAGCTCGGACATATTAATCATTCGCACGCCTGAGGGGAAAATCCGGGTCGTCACCCCGCCTTTTCCTTGTCTTCCTTGTGCAGGACCTACAGCCGACCAGGAAAGTTCAGCTCGGAGTCGGATCGAAGGAGTCCAGCTCGGCCAAAGCAGCTTCCGAGTCTAACTGTGAGATTTTCAACCTCGACAGTTTGGCGCCGTCTGTGGGGAACGACGAGTTCTTCTATAACTCTCTTCACCACTCATTGAGAAGCCATTATGGTGCAAACTAGAAGCCACAACATACCGGCAGAGGATTCGCCCACCCTGGAAGGGGACCTCGAAGCCACACAGGCGCCCAGCCAAAACCTAACCCAAGCCGACGTTGGAACGAGCCAACGCATACACTTAGCCACTCAAACCAACCCCGCAGCAGAAGGAGACCCAAACTCCAACCTATCACCGGAGATAAGGATGATGCTGAGGATGTTCGAAGAACTTAAGGAGCAGGTGGCCCGGCTGGCTGAGGGCCCCCTGGCACCGCAAGAGGCCGGGCCGCGGCCATCGCGCCCCCAGTTCCACATCCCGGAGTCTAGACGAAAACGGACGCAGGAAGAGGAGGGCTTTTACGAGCCAACACCAAGGTCCGACCCGGAGAGAGGGAAAAGGGCGGTTCAAGCCGACCCCGAGCAAGCAAAGACCGCGGCTGCCATAGCTAAGGTCATCAACCAACTCGGTGTAAGCCCACTCTCTCCCGAGGTATTGGCCACGCCCCTACCCACCGGCAATCGCATGCCCAACCTGGCCGTTTACAATGGAGACGGAGACCCAGCCAGCCACCTGCTCAATTTTGACCACCACATGACTCTGCATGATATGCCAGATCTCATGAAGGCGAAGACGTTCCCGACCACCTTGGTTGGCAATGCCTTGGATTGGTTCCAAAAACTCCGTCCAGGTTCAATTGCAAGTTTCCACCAGCTGGCTGAGGCATTCCTGTCTCGCTTCGCGGGAAGCCGCCGCGCCACTCGTCATACTTCAACATTGCTGTTGGTGAAGCAGCATCGAGGGGAAAGCTTGAGGGCTTACACGGCCAGATTTAATGAGGAGTCCCTCCGAATTCCGAACCTGGAGGACTCCATGGCTCTGATGGCTTACCAGAGTGGGCTTAGGTCGGGCCCACTCACGTCTTCCTTAGCAATTGATCCTGTGGATACTGTATCCGAGCTGATGGTGCGAGCAGAAGGGTACATACACTCGGAGGAAATCCACCAGGCGAAAAGGGATGATGACAAGGAGAAGGAGGCCGGGAAGAAAGGAGAGGCCTCCCGAGCCCAACCTGGGGCCAAAGCCCAGAATGACCGAAGCAAGCAGCCCCAGCAGCCGAAGCCGAACCCACGGTTCACGATGTTCACTCCCCTCAACACCTCGAGGGAGCAGATCCTGATGGAGATCCAGCACCAAAACCACCTGCCTCCGGCACCGAGAATGAAAGGCCGGCCTGATAAGCGCAATAAGACCAAATATTGCCGCTACCACATGGACTATGGCCATACCACCGAAGAGTGTAAAGACTTGAAGCAGGAGATCGAGGCACTGATTGCCCGAGGTCACCTTCGGAGGTATGTAGATCAACAGCCGACCCGAAATACGGAACAAAGGGATAGGGAGAGAAGTCCGTCCAGGCGCCAGGTTGGGGGCGGACGTCTGGCTGTGATTGAAACCATAGCGGGAGGGCTAGCGTCAGGAGGCGAGACCTCGGCAGGCAGAAAGGGTTATGTTCGTGCAGGGAGGGAATATGGACCAATGAAGGGACCGGCCCCGGGGATGCAAAAGATCACCTTTTCCTCAGAAGACTTGGAGGGGGTCATATTGCCTCACGACGACCCCCTGGTGATCAGCGCAGAGATAGCCAACTTCACCGTCAAAAGGCTGATGATAGACACTGGGAGCTCGGCAGAAGTCTTGTTCCTCAGTGCTTTTGAGCAAATGGGGCTGGACAGGAGCCGACTCAGGCCATTGCGTGGTACTTTAGCAGGTTTCACCGGGCAGTCCCACCGGGCCGAAGGAGTCATCAACCTCCCGCTGAAGTTGGAGGCTGGGGATAAGTGGGTGTCGATGCAGGCCAACTTCATTGTAATGAATTGCAACTCCACCTACAACGGGATCTTAGGTCGGGTGGCGCTTAATCATTTCAGGGCCGTCCCCTCAACGTACCACCAGGCCCTGAAATTCCCGACCCCATCTGGGGTAGCCACCATTCGCGGAGCCCAGCTATCAGCTCGGGAGTGTTATGAAAACTCACTCCGACCCAAGTATCAAATCGGCTGGGGACCGGATCTGCCCGAAGAAAAGAGAGACGCTAAGAGGGGAAGCCCAGCTGAGGACCTCCAGGAGGTGGAGCTCTCTGACGAAACAAAGAGAGCAAAGATTGGGTGCGAACTATCTGCCAATCTCAAGAAAGGTATAAGCCAATTTCTTTTAAAGAATGAGCATGTATTTGCCTGGTCTGCTTCTGACATGACAGGAATTGACCCGAGTGTGATTGAGCATCACCTGAATGCCGACCCAAATCACTATCCAGTAAAACAAAAGCGTCGGCACTTTCATTATGATAAGCAACAAATCATAGCGGAAGAAGTGGACAAGTTGGTGGACGCTGGCCACATAAAGGAAATACAGTACCCGACTTGGCTGTCCAATGTGGTGCTGGTGACGAAGTCTTCTGGTGGATGGAGACTATGTATTGATTTCACCGACCTCAACAAAGCTTGCCCCAAGGATTGCTTCCCCTCTACCACGGATTGACCAAATGGTGGACGCCACCTCCGGGTTCGAGCTGCTCTCCTTCATGGATGCCTTCAAAGGTTATAATCAAATCAAGATGGCTCCCGGGGACAAAGAAAAGACCGCCTTCACCACCGATAAAGGACTCTACTACTATGAGGTCATGCCTTTTGGCCTCAAGAATGCTGGAGCCACATACACTCGGATGGTGAACAAGGTCTTCAAGAACCAGATTGGCCGGAATATGGAGATCTATGTAGATGACATGTTGGTCAAGAGCAGGAGGGCGGAAGACCATGTAACTGACCTGGCTGAGGCCTTCGCCGTAATGGAGCACTTTGGGATAAAATTGAACCCGGAAAAGTGCGCATTCGGCGTCAAGGCAGGCAAGTTCCTGGGCTTCATGGTAACAGCCCGCGGGATAGAAGCCAACCCGGAGAAAGTCCAGGCGATCCTAGACCTAGTGCCCCCGACCTGCGTGAAGGACGTCCAGGTGTTGGCAGGAAAAGTCGCGGCGCTGAGCAGATTCATGTCCAGGTCGGCTGACAAGTGCGCTCCCCTATTCAAAATATTGAGGAACCCTAAGAACTTTGAATGGACTGAGGAATGCCAAAACGCCTTCCAGGAGCTGAAAAGGTACTTAGCCTCGCCACCTCTATTATCCCGACCTGAGGTGGGGGAGGAGCTGGTAGTATACTTGGCATGCTCGGGAACAGCGGTGGCGGCGGCGCTAGTCCGAGAAGAAGGCAAGGAGCAGAAGCCGGTCTACTACGTTAGTAAAACCTTGCAGGGAGCCGAGGTGAGATACTCTTCCTTGGAAAAACTCGCCCTCGCGCTCATCACGGCGGCTAGAAAGTTGAAACCATACTTCGATGCTCATCCGATTAAAGTCATGACTGATGCTCCGCTCAAATCCATCATGCACAAACCAGAAGCGTCGGGCAGGCTACTGAAATGGGCAGTTGAGTTGAGTCAATTCGACATCACCTACCAGCCCAGGACAGCCATCAAAGCCCAGGCCATTGCTGACTTTGTCGTAGAGTGCTCTGGCCGAGCAGAGTACGACCCGGAGGACGTGTGGAAGGTCCATGTGGATGGGGCCTCAGGGAAGTCTGGGAGCGGAGCTGGGGTGGTCATCCTCGACCCAAACCGGCATGAGCACCAGTACTCCCTCAAGTTCGCCTTCTCGGCGTCCAACAATGAAGCAGAGTATGAAGCGGTGATTGCAGGGCTGAAAATTGCTGCTCAGCTCGGGGCACAGACGATCGATCTAAGCACCGATTCTCAGTTGGTTGCAAGTCAGATATCTGGGGAGTTCGAAGCCAAGGACAGTGCTATGCTAGCCTACCTCAACAGAGTCAAGGATTTGACCTCAACACTCAGAAGGTTCACGATACAGCAGATTCCCAGAGAAGAGAACATGAAGGCTGACGCCCTATCCAGGCTAGCCTTGGGCGAGGGCCGACCTACCCTTGTCCACGTGGAAGAAGTATCCGAACCTAGTATCCAGTTGGGGATTCGAGCGGTAGCCGAGCTCAACTTAAATCCAGATTGGACCAAACCAATCATGGACTATTTGGAAGGGGGTATGACCCCGGAGGATGAAAAAGCTGCTCGGAAACTCATGAAGCAGGCCTCAAGGTTTGTCATAATTGCCGGGCAGCTCTACAAAAGAGCCTACACCTGGCCTCTTTTGAAATGCGTTGCACCCGAGGAAGGAAACTATGTACTCCGGGAGATTCATGAAGGGGTGTGTGGAAACCACTTGGGGGGTAAAGCTCTGGCTCGGAAGGCGTTAAGGTACGGCTATTTTTGGCCAACCTTAGAGCAAGATGCCAAAGAGTATGTAAAAAAGTGCGACACCTGCCAGAGGTTCGCCAGCGTGCAGCGGAAGCCTGCTGTAGACCTCACAGTGATGATAAGCCCTTGGCCATTCTATCAGTGGGGTCTAGACATCATCGGCCCCTTGCCGGCCAGTCTCGGCCAAAAGAAACACGCCTTCGTGGCCGTAGACTACTTCACCAAATGGCCCGAGGCTGAAGGTGTTGCCAGAATAACAGAAAAGGCAGCTTGGGATTTTGTATGGAAAAATATCATATGCCGATTTGGGGTACCAAAGGTCATTGTCACCGACCACGGCAAGCAATTCGACAGTGCATACTTTCGAGGCAAATGTGCTGAGATTGGGATCGACCTCAGATTCTCGTCTGTTGCTCACCCTCAAAGTAATGGCCAAGTTGAAAGAACTAACCAAATCATTTTGCAGGGTCTGAAAACCAAGCTGGAGGAAGCAGGGGGCCAATGGGCATCAATTCTCCCAGAAGTGATGTGGGCTCAACGGACCAATATCAGCTCGGCGACGGGAGAATCGCCCTTCGAACTGACCTTCGGCACTCAAGCCGTGCTGCCAGTGGAGATTGGGTCTCCAACCAGTAGAACCCTCCACCATGACCCAGAAATAAACGGAGCACGAATCCGTGAAGAGCTCGACCTCGCTGAAGAGCTCCGAGCTAAAGCTCAAATCAGAATGCTGGCCAGCAAAGCTGCAATGAAAAGAGCCTTTTCCAAGCAGGTTAGGCCTAAGCCTATTAAGGTCGGCGATCTCGTACTCAGGAAGGCCATCTTTTTGCCGCGCTCCACTAACAAGCTTTCCCCGACCTGGGAGGGACCCTACGAGGTCATAAAAGAAGTCCGACCCGGGACCTTCTACCTTCGAGACAAGAACGGAAAACCGTTAAAGAATGCATGGCATTCAGAACATTTGAAGCGGTATTTTGTCTGAAAGCCGCCCTGAGCCGGAATATTTTGTCCACGGCCACGAGCCGCAATATTTTGTAAAACGGCCCCGAGCCAAGGTATTTTGTAAAGGCCCCGGGCCGAAACATTACTTGTACAAATTCAATACAATGCGATTTTATAAACTAGTGCAATTCCCGACTTGGGAACAAGTACACCAACCAGTGCAATGCCCGACCCGGGTGCAAATGCTACAACGACAAGATTACTCGAACTCGGATTAACGCGGTGGCCACGCTTAATCACGAGCAAATGATAAGTAAACCAGCTCGGACTAAGTTCCAGCTCGGGTATAATTGATAACAATTTGATCAGTTTTGCCAGTTCGGATTAAGTTCCAACTCGGTGCATTCCGGCCTCAGGTCGGTGTATTAGCTTGGGTCTAAACTCGAGCTCAATACTTGTCGACATTAGTTTGACCATTTTTATAACGGACTGACGAGTTCGAATCGGTAACCACTATGAGTTGCCCCTATTATACCAGCTCGGATTAGGATGTTAAAACATCAGTCGCGTCCAGCTCGGGTTATTACTCCTAAGTTTGTATGGTCCATTAAAATTGGTCCGACCCCACTGACTTAGAAAAAATTTGCGGAGAGGAAAGTACGCGTGTACGAACTCAATTGAAACGCAAATAAAGCCAAAATAAATCTTTCATTAAAAACCGGAAAATGATTACAAAGGCCCAGCTTGGGCAAAAAATACAATAGCCCTATCAGGGAAACAGTGCTAAATCTACTTTGGCGCGGCAGCGGAGGTGGTGGCTTCAGCTTCATCCCCAGCTTGGTCCAGGCCCTTCTGGACGAACTCAGAAACCTCCTTGGCCTGGGATATCAGGTCGGAGGGAAGCTCGGGGATCTCCCAGAATTCTGGCGGCGGGACCTCCAGGATCTCGATGTAGTCGTTCTTGGAGGATGGAAAGAAAGTCTTCGCTCTCTCCCGAGCCGCAACTTGACCCCGGAAGTAGAACTCCATTTCCGCGTATTTTGCCATGGCCCCGCCTTCCGTGGCCAACCAGTCCACCGCCGCGTCGCTGGTTTTGAAGGCCTCCACCGCCTTTTCCCCGTGGACGCCGACCCGCTCCGCCAACTCCTTGAACTTTGCCTCTGCCTCCCGCTTCTCTCGCTTATAGCGGTCGACGTCCTTGGCCGCGGCTTCACGTCGGCCCTTCTCTAGGTCCAGCTCCTTCCTTAAGCGCTCGACCTCCGCCGCATCAGCCCTCTGCCTCTGAGCGGCTTCCTCTCTCACTGTCTCAAGTTCGGCTCGGGAATCCACGTACCGTTGCTCGAGCTCAACGCAGTGAGTTTGGGCCTTGATTAAGAAGCTGGGGGCAGAGAGGATGTGGGACTCGGCCTGTTCAGCAGAGGACAAAACAATTAGCCGAGCTAAGAATGCGAACCCTATGTAAAATGGATAGGGGCTTACCGTAACAATGGCCGTCCTCAAGTCCAGCGAGAGTTGCTCGGCTGGGACCGTCGCCAGTTTGGGGTCGCGATCCACTTTGGACGCTGCCATGAGGTGCTGGTCGGGAGGACTGAGCTCCGACTCCTTGCCCTTTCCGGGGTGCCCGGGCCGAGGCCGCTTTCTGTTCTCGGATCGGGGGGAGGAGCGCTCGGGGATCGTTAGGCCCGACCCAGATTTCTTCGGCAATGGGGACCCCGAAGCCCCTTTTGAGGAGACCTCGGGACCGACCTCACGCCCTTGGCCGCTGTGGCGTTGCCTCTGGCCTTGTCCAGTGCCGCCCGGTCCTGACCGCACCTGGGCGTACGCGAGCTTCCTCATATCCGCCATATCTGCAAAGGTAAAGAGCGAAGGGAATCAAAAGTGAGTCGAAGACCCAGCTAAAGCGAAGTTAATAAAACGGGACGGGAGGTCGGACGCCAATCCTGCAAACTGACCCTCTTCCGAGCCGGCCCCGTCATCTCCATCCGGGTCGGGAATCAGGTGGGGATGATCCTTTGAGAGGTCGGGCTCCCGACCAAATAACTTAGAATCCCATATTCGCTCCCATTTCAGCACACTGTCAATATTTATCAGCATCCCGGGCGCGGGCCTGAGCACTGCAACTTCTCCGCGCTCCTCCTTTGAGAGTTTAGGATCATCATTGACGGTTTTCCTCAGGCTCGGGAGCCAGTCCAACCTACATCCAGGATTCACAGACGACTCCACCCAATAGTAATCATTATGCCAGCCCTTGTTAGATGAGTGCCACTTGGTGAATATGGAATGGCCGACCCGAGCTGCGAAGTGGAACCACCCCGGTTGCTTCGGATTGGGCTTACATACGAAGAAATGCCTGAATCGACGCAAGGTCGGCTCCACTCCCTTCTCCAAACAGAACACATAGAAAGCCACCATTATAGCCCAACCGTTCGGTGACATCTGACCCGGGCTGAGCTCGAAATGGTTCAGGATTCCAACGATGAAGCCAGGGAGGGGGAGCTGGATGACGTCGAAGGCCAGATCGTATATGGTGTAGTGGTTGGCTGGAGGGTAACACGCCGATTCTTGCCGACCTGGAACCTTCAACTTGTGATGCCGATCAACCGACCAGTTCCTCAGTCTTGCGTTCGCCATCCGCACGGTGGAATGGCACTCTCGCTTGCAGCAGGCAAACAACTGCTCGATCCTCTTTCCCCGAATTGAAGAAGCGCTAGCTGAAGCCGAGCTCCGGGGTCGAACAGCACTGACTGGAACAGCCTCGATCGGTTCGGTGGCAGCCACCCCGGCTAAGAACTCTTGCGGTATCTCGATGCCCTCCAGTCGGTTCAGCGGCTCCTCATCCTCCCCGGCATCGAATTCTCCCAGGTCGGCCATAGGGTCCTCTTCTGCCTCTTCTCGCACCAGTCTAACCCCAATAACTTGGCAGTCGTCGTCACTCTCCTCGCGATTGGATCTCCGAGCCGGCCCTGAGGACGAGCTGGTGCTCTCTCCGCCACGGATCCTGTTCGAAGTAGATGCCGAGCTCGGCGGACTTTCATCTCCGCCGTAAGACCTTACATCCATTGCCTGAGAATCTTCTGATTCCGACCTCCCCATCCTGTCTACAGCAAATACAAATGTACAGGAATGACTAAAGGGAGTCGGGACGTACCTAATGCTCTCGAACTGCGGAGTGCGGCCGACTATTCTGGTCCGAGCTGAAGAATCCCGAGAATATTCTTTCCGAGCTAGTTGCGTCCGACCACTCTTGCGTCCGACCTAAATTCTTCGAGAAATATAAAGTGAAGTATGCAGTGAATCTCGGAGGAGGTGGCCCTATTTATAGGCGCCCGTGAAATTCGCCTCGGGAAGACCAAACGTCGCGTCTCGTCAGAACCGCCAGGTGACGTGGCAGCCATCCGTTGGGCATGCACTGCTGACGTGGCCATCCCTACTCTATCGGGGTCGGGCACCTGCAGCTCGGGATTAGCTTCTACCTCTAGATCTCGCCCACTCGATCTCGACTGGGGGGGGGAATTGACGAGGGGTTCCCGAGCTGAGCTAAATTAGCCGACCTGATCGGAGGTGGGCCAATCCGCGCTCCATCAGCAGCTCGCTCAGCCCAATGATCAACCCCAGATGACTGACCCGACCCCATTAACCCCGACCTCAGTTCCAGCTGTTCCGATGGGACATAAAGCACTGATGGGACATAAAGCTGCGTCGCATTAAATGCTGTCAGACCTAAACTTAGTATAAATAGAGCTCAACCCTCCTCATTTACTCTCTCTCTCGCTATTAATTGCTCTAAACTACTTTGCCAGCTCGGACATATTAATCATTCGCACGCCTGAGGGGAAAATCCGGGTCGTCACCCCGCCTTTTCCTTGTCTTCCTTGTGCAGGACCTACAGCCGACCAGGAAAGTTCAGCTCGGAGTCGGATCGAAGGAGTCCAGCTCGGCCAAAGCAGCTTCCGAGTCTAACTGTGAGATTTTCAACCTCGACATATACAAATAGATATATGAAGCTGTATATCATTCATAAAAGAAAAAGATCATATTTTGGAGCTAAATATGTTACACCTGATTTGATCAAATACAACTTTCCCGCATATGGTTGGGGTGAGACAACCTGGATAGCGTACTTGCCTCAATGCCTAGCCGGTTTTCTACGACTACTTGTTCTTGCTTGAATAATTAATCTCATGTTGTCATTAATCTTAGAATTTGAGATTATTAATTAGTAGGCAGTATTCCTACTATAAATGTATACTCCTACAATAAATGTATGTATGAAATTCCTTGTTTTTCATGACTTTGTTGTTTGCTCTTTACATCACAGTTATGGTAGTATGAATTTTATTACGTTTGTTGAGATTCATCTTGTTCTACTATCGTGTGCGACTTTGTAGTTAGACAGCAAAACACCTTTATTAAGTAAACAGTAATATTTGCAGAATCTTTAAAATTTATGTTTTAATCATACATATCTACGTGCTTGTTCTTGTTGCTGGAATGCGTATGTCGGGCCCTGTTATTATTGGAGGCAAAAGGTCTGCTATCACCATTACCTCGTCTTACATGCCTGAAGCTGAAATCAGACATTGACAAACAGGATGTTCCCAAGCATTATAAGCCTGCTGAAATGTTCACCAAATCTACAGACATTAGTCGTGAACAGGACACGTGATGTCTTTTGGGTAAACGCTACTAAAAACCTTACATTTTAGGGAAAAATTAAAATATTATCAACATATATAATTCTTTTCCATTCATTTTGTAAATTACATTATAGATTTTACAGTCTATACCTGAGTAACTTTAATTTGTTTTGTACTTGTAGTCTCCATCCAGCTCAAAGTTTTCCGACCAAGTGGAAAACTACTGGAGGTCCAAAAGAAGGGTGGAGAAATTCCCCATGTCTCATTTAAAGACTGTGAAGTTCTTTAGCTTTAAGAATCTGGGAGATTTTAATGAATTCACTCATACACTGGCACAAGTTCTGCTACAGAATGCTAAGCTTCTTGGAAGGATAGTTATCGGTGTTGGAGAATACCAAATGTCCATCATGCATCGTGTTGCATGATCTTTTGAATATTGATAAAAAATACTAAATTTCGAAGATACACTCTCATGCTGAGATAATATTCTCTTAGAGTCATCGCAGTACTAGATCTCATGTTCTTTTCTCTTTTTTCTCTTTCTCGTTTGCTTTGCTTTGCTTTAATGGATTTTGGTTCGTTATAACAAACAAATACAATTTCAATTTCATCTCTCACATATCATTTTGTATATTTTACTCCCTGAACTATTAACTTTAAGTCTTGTTACTTCAATACAACACTTTCATCTAAAAACCTAAAGAAAAATTAGATACAACACAAATTATGATCGAAATTATGCTTTTATTTGAACGCTTCAGGTGGTTTATCAATCTTCAGCACTTTCTTCATTGCAAAAATTTTAAGTTGAAGAAAGTATTAATATTAGAAACTTTGATCAAAATTAATTATATTTGTTGGAGTAGTTAACTCACTTAAGTCGATGTGTGACACTCACAACGGGTGAGTTCTACATGCATCCTTGATTCACCTCTCTTTCTAAGATGGAAAGTTATCCCTTGAATATACTCTAATTCTGCTCTAATATATAGTTTATCAATGCTATAACTATTACAATGTTCAATTACAAATGTCATCATAGTAGATAACAGAAGTTAGTTTAATAATACTAAAACTGTATAAGAGACTGTTATTAAAAGATTTTGTAGTTTTGACTTATTTGATTTTCATTACTAAATCCTCAAAATTGAGAGAAAACACATTAAAATTGGCCTAAGTGTGTTTCAGGACAACTTTATAATTTCAAATTATATTTGGATTTCTTTTCGGTGACTTTTAAAAGGAAAAAAAAAAAAAACCTTATTTGATTGTATTCAAAGTATGAAAATTTTGAACAATATATACAAGAAAATACTTTCCACTCTTGATTTCTCTTCTGACTATGATGGAAATTTGAGTAACTTTGCGGATTGTTAAGGAAGGCATCACTAAAATTAGCCAACTGCAGCATCTTCGCCTAGTTGATTTTTGGAATCAATATTCCAAATCAAAACCAAGAATTGTATTATTTGAAATCAAGTCAAATCTTGTAGTTCAAGTAAAACAAACCTTGATTGAAAAGGTCCAATCTTAATAAAGTTCTTTAATTAGGTAAAATGTCATTCTATAATTAGATAAAAAGTCGACTTCACATAATATGAGACTCACTTATATGTATATAAATTGAATAATTGTTTATTTTATAAAAATATGATCTCTAACCTTTCAGAAAATACGCGGTTCAAATTCTATTTTCTAAAAGTGCAAAGATACAAGTCAAAATATGAAGAAAAAAAAAAAGAGAGAGAAGAAAAGACAGAGATTGAAAGACACTAATAAAATTGTGAAGGACAAACGAAATCATTTACCCAAAATAGGACACACATAATGCATTTCCTGATTTACCCATAGAAAGGAGGGAAAAATTGGCGCCAAAACTTTAAATTACAACAATACCCTCCTTCTCTTCATTGATTATGTGACTCCTCGCCCACAGTTTCGTATTTGTCACCATCTAAAAGTGCCCACTTCTTCCTCCAGGTTTCTTTTCTCATTCCCTTTTATTTTTTTCTTTTTTTTTAATACTTTTTCTGTGATAGCAATTCTGCATATTTACGTTATATTCCTCAAATAAATCTTATGCATATTTTTATTTTTGTACTTAACTAGAATTTTAAGATACGACTTTTTTGGTGTTTGTCATGTTCTTTTTGTGTTGTACCTTGCGCTACAATGGTTGTACGTTGTCCAAGTTTTATTTGTGAGTGTAGGTGTAGGTCTTAGGTCTATCAATACTTTACTGCAATATGAATTTGTTCAAGCTTATTTTATTTTTCATGAATTTTTCTTCTTCAACAGCTTACGAGTTGTTTTGGAGCTTATAAGCTCATTGTAGGGGGTGTTAGGCCAAGCTTATTTTTGTGTAGAAAACAGCATGTAAGCTATTTGGTAAATCAGATTATAAACTAGAGATTATAAGTCAAAAATAGCTTATCTAAAAGTACCTATCCACCCGATGAAACTGCTCTTTCTTATTTTGTACAGAAACTGCTTTTTGAGTTTTTAATTTTATTTTGTTGTTATGCGATTTTGTTTGGAGTTTTGGACTTTATAGCTTATAAGCTCTTTTTGTATTTAATTATGTGTGTTCTTTTTTGTGTTTATTTTAATTGATGCAATTGTTATTTTCATATATAGGTTATTGTTTTTTTCATGATGGATAAATTTGTGATAAGAAAATCAAAGTTTGAGCAACAATTTTCCTCTGGATCTAATGAAATGAATATTGAAGACAATGCACAAAATTGTTTAAAGCAACCTCGAATTGAGATCAACTTAGAAGATCTACCGGCAGATCCTGGATTACGGCCTAAAATTTCACACTATCATCCTAATGATAGAGATAAAATACGGAGGTACTATTTGCAAAAAAGACCTTGTCAACCCCGTCGTCATGATTTTCCCAAGAGAAAATTTGGGAATAAGTTTAGGAATTTTTGTTCCTCCTGGTTTAATGAATTTGGCAATTGGTTGGAGTACAGCATAGCGAAAGATGCTGCATACTGTTTGTGTTGTTATCTTTTTAGGCCTGATGTAGGAAAGCAATCAGGTGGAGATACATTCATTACAAATGGGTTTACCAATTGGAGTAAAAAAGATAGATTTCACCTTCACATTGGAGGTCTTAATAGTATGCATAACAATGCTTGGAGAAGGTGTCAAGACTTGATGCATCAAAGCCAACACAATGAAGCTACTATTTCTGAGCAATCCGATAAAGTTCATGACATACATCAGACTCTATTAATTGCGTCAATCGATTGCGTGCGATTTCTTTTGAAGCAAGAATTAGCTTTTTGTGGCCACGATGAATTAGAAGATTTTTCTGATCAAGATATCTTTGTTGAGCTTCTTGAGCTTCTTGCTGGTTATAATGAAACTATTAACAACTGTATTTTGCAAAATGCTTCTGAGAACAATCGGTCAATTGATCCTGAAATTTCGAAAGACATTATTAGTGCTGCTGCAATTGAGTCCACTAATGCTATTTTGAATGATCTTGGAGATGAATATTTTGCTATTATTGTTGATGAGTCATGTGATATATCAAACAAAGAACAAATGGCAGTTGTTTTGCGTTATGTGAACAAGAAAGGAAGTGTTGTTGAGCGTTTTCTTGGTATAGTGCATGCGAGTAATTTTACTGCATTATCGCTAAAAGGGGGAATTGAATCATTATTTAGCAGATATGGACTGAATATATCAAGCATTCGTGGACAAGCCTATAATGGTGCTAGTGACATGCTAGGTGAATTTAATGATCTTAAAGGTTTGATTTTGAAAGAAAATCCATCTGCTCTCTATGTTCATTGTTTTGCTTATCAATTGCAACACACGCTTGTTTTCGTAGCCAAGAATCATATGCAAGTTGCTTGCTTTTTCAAATTAGTTGCTTCTTTATTAAATGTTGTTGAAGGCTCATGCAAGCGACATGATATAGTTCTTGAAGAACAAGTTTCTAAAGTTAAAGAAGCATTCAAAAGTGCAGAAATACTTGGTGGATGGGACATGAATCAAGAAATTGGTCTAAAAAAAAGTGGTGATATTTGTTGGAGTTCACATTATGAAACTTTAACGAATTTGATTCTTATGTATTCGTCAGTGATTGATGTACTTGAGATTATCATGGAAGATGGATTGGATGTAAGTCAAAGAGGTGAAGCTAATCGCCTTTTAGGCGCGTTACAAACATTTGATTTTGCGTTCAGTTTGCATTTGATGAAAAATGTGTTGGAAATCACTAATAAATTATCACAGGCATTGCAGAGGAAAGATCAAGATATCATTAATGCCATGAAATTAGTCAATACATCAAAGCAGCGGTTGCGAATTTTGAGAGATAGTGGATGGGAATTTTTGTTGGATGAAGTCTCTTTATTTTGCACGACTCATGATATTGATATTCCTAATATGGAAGAGATGTTTTTATCCAAAGGGCGATCACGATATAGAGTTCAAGAGATTACAAATTTACACCATTATTGCGTTGACTTATTTTATACTGTTGTGGACATGCAACTTCAAGAGCTTAATGACCGCTTCAATGAGACAAATACTGAGTTGCTTATTTGTTTGGCATGCTTAGTTCCAGATAACTCTTTTTCTGCATTTGACAAGCAAATGTTGGTTCAATTTGCCAAGTTTTATCCACATGACTTTTCTCCGATAGATTTGATGTTTCTTGATAATCAATTGGAGACGTATATCTTGGACATGCAAAGCAATGATAAATTCTCAAATTTAAAAGGGATTGGTAGTCTTGCAGAGAAGCTAGTTGAGACTAGAAAGGATTGTGTTTATCCACTAGTGTATTTACTTGTTAAGTTGGCATTGACTTTACCTGTTGCCACAAGCACGGTAGAAAGAGCATGTTCTGCAATGAGAATTGTGAAGAATCGGTTGCGTAATGAAATAGGGGATACTTGGATTAATGATTGCTTGGTCACTTGCATAGAGAAAGACGTATTTGATAGCATTGATAATGAGTTGATTATTCAACGACTTCAGCATATGAAGTTACGTCGAGGACAATTGTAAAAGGTATTTTTTTTTTAATTTACAACGAGTATTTATCTCTTTTGTATGTTAACATGTCATTACTATATTGATATTATTTATTTTTAGATACATTTTATACTTTATATAAAAAAAAAATTATGCATAAATGTGTGCCTGCGCTGACCATGTCGTCCTAGCTCTGCCACTGCTATTTACAAAGCTAAGCCAAATAGCCTATTGGATTTTGTAAGTTCTTGGGTTCTACTTCATGTTAGACTTAGACTAGTATAGAAAAATTCAAATTCAAGTTGGGTTCATTTACATTGACTTTTTGGCTTCCAATGTCGACGTTTGGTTTAGGCTTGCTACAGGTAAAACATTGCGACATTTGAGTGTACACTTGCACCACTCTAGTTATAGTTTGCCTTGATCTATATGTTGCAACTCGTCTTTCATAAATTTGAGTATATATGGTTGCAAAGTGGTCTCGGGGAAGGTTTAAGCTAGACATCCCTTAAAAGTTTATTAATTGGCTTCGTGGAATTAAAGTACGAGACAATTCCAATGATATTTATATGATAGTCCTATGCTGGTATTTTGAAAATTGCTTTGTTTTGTCGTGCATAATTTAAAAATCATCTCAAATGTTCTGAGGGAATTGGTAATAGAAACCTATTGCAAATCGAATGATAAATACCTTTTGGAAATTTCAGCTCCTAGACTTCAGTCCTTGCACCTTATGGGGTTAATCTGGGGACAGATTTGACTGATTAGCTTCTCATTTCATCTAAGAGTTGACTCCAACTTTTCATCTGATGATGTTGATTTTGTTGATGACTATGAAATGCATTGTATTTATCATTTCATTAAGCTTCTTAAAAGGCTTCACCACCTTCTAGTAGAACTTTAGCTAGGAAGTTCGTGCATTCAAGTAGTTCTTCTCTATGATTCACATGTTATGTTTTTGATACACATATTAATCTTTGTGCTCCATACCAGCATTTGTATATGCCTACTGGTGTTATGTCTAATGGTGTATAAGATTTCAAATGTTATCAAGTAGACTTCATATCTTTGCAAAACATCTTTGAGTATTCTTACATATGACATAGGCTTTTGCAGTGACCCCTTTTGCTGTTAATGCGTTCAGAAAAGAATAAGGAAAATATATTGGAGTTAAATTAGCTACACCTAATTTGATTCATAATCTCCTGCTATCTTCATTCTTCTAATGTGAACTTATCAGTTTTTACCAAAAAAAAAATGTGAACTTATCCGTTGCCAGTATTCCTGATGTAGATGTACTATGAATTCCGTGCTTGAACCAAATTAATTGTGGGGAGGATACATCAAAATCGGCAAGTGGATTATGTTGTAAGCTAGTATAAGTGCATTAAAATAGCAAGGTTAAGAAGAGTCAAAGGAAACAAAAGTATGCATGAACTCCAGTGTTTTTGTGCCATTTTTCTCTTTCCTTGGAGAACAGCTTTTTATTTCAGGGGAGGATATCAAATGTACCAGCAGGACGAAATGTACAATAATCTTGATGGTAAGGCTTGGGGTAGATGGAAACCAAAAATTAGATGTTGGGACAAAAATTTGTTGAGTAAACTAGTGTCAACATTTTGATCACAGCTTGTGCGTGCATTTAATTATAGCACACTTTTCATGGTACGAGTAATGAGTGGCAAGCCTGTGATCTTCTTGGCTGGAATGGATTTGCTTCATTCTTATTGATTATTTGTAACAATTTTGTGAGCGATGAAGTTAATGTTTATACATATTCATCTTCTTCTACATGGTCATGAAGTTAATGTTTATACATATTCATCTTCTTCTACATGGTCAACAATGAATTGATCTCTGTTACTTGACATGACATATTAAAGCACCTTTATTAGTAAAAAGTAAAAATGTGCAGAATCTTTTAAGTTTTATGAACTAATTATTCATTTTGCCTCATCTTCATGCTTGTTCTTGTTGCAATGCATATTATCAGGCCCTGTTACTCTTGGAGGCAAAAGGCTCACCATCACCTTATCTCCTCTTACATGCCCGAAATTGAATACAAACATTGACAAATTCAATGTGCCTAGCATAAGCCTGTTGAAACATTCGCCAAATCTAGAGACTATTGTCATCTCGCCAACAATATCCTTTCGCATTAAATTTACAGACCTTAGCTTTTACAGTATGTTTAACAGTGACTGTTATATATTTGTAGCATCCTTTTGGAATCCAGTGGAAAGCTATTGGAGGCCCGAAACCAGGTTCAAGAATTTCCCCCTCCTCATCTGAAGACTGTGAAGTGCCTTTGTTTTGAGAAACTAATATATGTTGATGAATTCACACTGGAACTGGTACAAGTCTTGTTGGAGAATGCTGGGCTTCTTGGAAGGATAGTTATCAATGTGGGAGGATACGAGAGTTTTGCAAGGCCTCATGCTGTTTAAATACAGCAAAAATTTGTTAAAATTCTGAAGATACTCTCCTTGTGCCGAGAACTACATTGCAGTCTCATGTTCTTGTTTGTTCACTTTCTTTTAATGGACTTCTTAATTATCTGTTTATCATTTGAACTTGAATATTATGTGTTCTGCAGTTTAGTGTGATTGTATTTGCAGGCATGGCCCTTTACTAATCCTTTTCACCAGAGCTTACTTTTGTATGTAGTAATTTCTTGCATTTGTTTGAGTTTCTAGTTCAACTGCTTCAATTGTTTTAAGTCATCTCTGAGACAAAATCCATAATCCATTAGCTTGTAGTGGCTCTGGATGCTTTATTGGATGGTCAATCATTATCCTATTCTAGGATATTCTTGGTAACACTGCTGAATGCATTCCATGAAGTGGGTCACCCTTACATGTCTCGCGTTAATATAGGTGAATTTTATATACATGTGAGACCCGCCTTCAATTGTTTTTTTTCGGTGAAGCTATTGTGTTTATGATCCATTATGTACTTATAAAATTACCCAATGATGTCGTATGATTTTGTTTTCTTTGCGCAAACCAGATCGTAATCTAAGCATGTACTCGCTGTGCTGCATTATTTGTGAACATGTCACTTTTGTTGTGAAGAAATGATATCCAATGGTGCTGATATCTGATGGTCTAAGTCGAGAATACAACTGTCCAAGTTTATTGCTTTCGCGCCGTGTTATTATAAGAATCCTTAGTAACATATGAAGATTTATAGATTCACCTATTCATGCTATTTGCCACAGCTTCAGATACCGAACATGCAAGTGATTCCTATGTTGTAGGATGCATCTTCCAAATATCTCAATGAAAAGTAGGAAAAATAAGAAAGCACTCCCGACCAACAAATTAATCGTCTAGCTCACTCACTAAGTAGATTTCACATGCAAGTAAGCACTCACCAATTACATGTGAATTATTTGCATCGGGGTAGCATATATGCGTAGATAAATTTGAGTTAAATTTGTAGTATTAACTCTTGATTAAACATGAAGATAATATCATCATAAACCCTGAGCCTTAGGTTCCACCCCACTCTAGACCACTTAAATTTAAAGTTAACCTTCACCTTAGCTTCTTTTATGTACTTTTTATTTGATTTTAGGACTATTAAGACTCCCTCAAACCTAATTTCGCGCACACACATAGATTTTATTATTCTCACACTTGTAATTTGAGTAGTATTTGGTAGCCTCTCCATGAATTTGACCTTATCTAGGTCACTATATACTGCAAGTTTACGCATTTGCAATTTCAAGGCTTAGAACTAGTAGATTTATTTACATATTTAAGCAAAATTCCATTTTCAGTTTTTGTATCCGATTAGCTGGAGGCAATTTTTTTCTCGTGAGAATGGAGTTCTTGATTGGCTAATTAAGAGCGTTAGATTATACAATTTCTTTCCAAATTGGATGACTGTTCTTCCAATTGAGATTTTTTCTTTTTTTTTTTTGTTGGTCAAAACATAGTTGTATTCAATTCAAAAGAAATTACAAAGTTCATTTAATCCTCGAAGGGTGACTATCACACGCAAGCAAATATATTAGATGTGAGAGTATGCACGATAACCATTTTAAAGACAAATCTTCTTTAAATTTATCCTTAACAATCCAATCACATTGTTAATTAGTCATTCTTCTAATGTACTGGAATATCACCAACGATCCTTCAGTCACAATCTTCTAAATATTTTCCATAATAGTGTTTGCCCTCTGATTGGTAGCAGACCCTTTTTTTTCCTGGAAATATATCTTCTCTTTTTGCCCAAAAAGAAGGAAAAAATAAATAAATAAATAAAAAACCTCATAAGGTCAGAAAAGAAAAAATTAATATTTTATATTGCCCTATTCACCTCGTTTTTATATGATAAAAATTAATACAATAAATATTAAACGTCCGTTATATATGGTAAAATTTTACTATATAACAGCTCTCGTTTTCTATCCCTAGTCTCTTCATTAGCTTTCCCACTCTTCACCGCCCACCTTCGACTTCTTCCTCCAGGTTCTTTTCGTCTTTCCCTCTTATACTCTTAGTATATATATATATAGCTAATTTATATGAATACGAATTCATAGATTACAGAGTTAGCACAATTTACAACTAGTCTGAATTTGGTGAAGTAGAGAAATTTTCGTTTATTAGTAATCAACATGGGGGCGAAAAAAGGAAAGACAGGGATGGGGTTTCTCTCGCTTTTGTCGTAGCCGGTCCCCGGTGGGAGGCTCACGTGGTGGGCAATTAGCTCAGTGGTAGGGCGCAGAGCACGCACGGCGTTTGTATAGTGAGGGAAAAGGTTTGATAAAGGAGCAATCAAAATCATTGTTTCCGTTATATTTAATGGAGAAGATGTCAGAAACAACAACTGAAGATCGCATCAGTGCCTTACCTGATTGTGTGTTGCTTCGCATCCTCTCTTTCTTAAAAATGAATCAAGTGGTAAGAACTAGTGTCTTGTCGAAGAGGTGGGAATATATGTGGACCTCTGTCCCAACACTCACCTTTGAATATGATAATGATAGCAAGGAGAAGATTGGTATGTTTGTTGGATGGGTTAATAGAACGCTTCTCCGTTGCCGGGATACTGGTATAGATAAGTTCAATGTTGATTTCAGGTATAATCAATGTTATGAATCCGATGTTGATGGTTGGGCTCGGTTTGCTGCTGACAAAAAGGCGAGAGATCTGAGTTTACACTTTGTGCGTTTATACCCTTCTGAATCTTATAGTTTGCCTCAATTTATGTTTTGCAGCTCGATTTTGATGAATTTGAGTATTCGTGATTGCAAACTGATGCCCAGGGGAGATTTAAGTTGGACATCTCTTAAAAGTTTATCAATTGCATTTGTGGAATTAAGTGATGATGTGATCACAAAGATATTATGTGGCAGTCCTATGCTGGAATACTTGAAAATTGCTAGGTGTTTGGGTCTCGACCTTTTGAAAATCAACTCTAAGAGTTTGATGGAAATGGTGGTAGTTGAAGATTTTACAAGTCTACTGGAAATTTCAGCACCTAACCTCCAATCTTTGCATATATCAGGGAGCTTTGGAAACGTTCAACTGAAGAGTGTCTCATCTCTTCGTAGAGCTGAGCTCAACTTTTCTCTTGGGAGAGTTGATCTTTTTTTATTTCGTGGATCTGAAATTGGCATTAGAACTAGCGATGATGAGTATGCAAAGCAATGTCACCATTTCATTAAGCTTATTGGAAGCCTTCACCATGAAGTGGAACTTGAATTGGGGCTTCGCTGCGTTCAGGTAGTTTTTCACTCTTTTAGATTTCTTCTACGGACTTTTAATAGATATTTTTGATATGCCTGTTATTGTGCCCCACTCATGTTTGTAATGTTTGCCTTGTTTCTAAATCAGATATGTAGCAAAGACATATGTTCATGAAAAGATTTAAAGGAACAAGTTTCTTTGAACTATGTCTTAATCGGTTTGTTTTAATTATTTTTTAATCGGATAAGCAACACAAATTTAACTGTTGTTTTCCTCCTACTACTTTGAAGTCCTTAGTTGCCAATATTAGACACTATGCAGACCATATGGGGGTAAGAGACTTTAAATAATTAAAAAGAAACGTTCGGTAAGTGGGTGAACATGTCAACGAAAATCTAATATTGTGCACCAATTCACATGTCTAAAAGAGTCAAAGTACACTATCGACAATATGCATTGCTTCAAAAAAGTGGGGAAGCAAGTTTTCCCGGCAATTAATCTGATAACTTATTCTCTTTCATGAATGCATCCTTGGGGTGAAGTGGCATCGTATATCAATGGTAGATCTTGGGGCCTAGAGGTTAATGGAAAAAAATGAGCGTCAAATGCTGTAACTAAGCATACTTTTTAGCTTGTGTTTGAAAGGTGAAGTTACTCTAAATCGTATGGAGGTTGAAAACCAGGACTTGTGGTAACCGATTCTTAGTGCTGGGATGATCTTTTGAGCAGAGTCAACTGGTGCGAACAATTTTTTATTTTATTTTTTAATGTTAAAAGCAACTAGTGTGAACATTTGTCTTGGCTCTTGCAATTAACATTCTCAATACACTTTTTCGATAAATCAGACAGGCTGTTGATCTTCACTACAATGGATGTGTCAGTATTTGTTCAATATCATGTAGTTAGTGATAAGCATGATGTGCTGAATAATCAGATATCTTAGTACATTCATAGTTACATAAAGGAGCATCTCTATTAAATAAATAGCATTTGCAAAATTTTCAGTGTTTATGTGCTATCATGCTATGCTGGATCTGCCTTGCTCATGTAACATGCTCTTCTTGCTGTGATATAACAGCTTTTGTCAGTTCTGGAAGTGAAGGCCATTCCATTGCCATCATCACGCCGAAAATACCTTAAGCTAAAAGCAAACATCGACAAACTGGATTTGCCTGGCATTTTATGCTTGCTGAAAAGCTTGCCATATCTAGAGAAATTAGTAATAGAAGAATCCCCTGAAACTACCAGCTTTCAGGTCAGCTTCTCTACCTGTAACTCTCACTTATTCTAGTAACTATCACTCAGTAATACAATATCTTGTACTTGTAGCTTAGTAAGTCTTGCATTTGATTGAAGAATACCTTGTATCTATACATATTCGCCATTAATCTGTAGAGCTAAATAGTTTGGCTTTGAAGTAAATCCTATAACTGCGATCATCGTTTTGCTAATTCTGAAAAGAGTCTACTTCTTTATAAAAAGCTCCATTACCTGACCTGCACAAGATGGCTTAAAAGAAATGAAATAGAGAGTTCTTTTTGCTAAATCTGTATGAGAGGCATGTTTATTTGACAGGTTTTAGTAGTCTGTTAGTTATTGATTTCAGTTTGTTGTATGTAGTTTCGGTGCAGCTCCAGCTTTCTCAATCAACTAGAGGTCTATTGGAAGTCAGAAAGAAGGGACTTGAATTTGTCTTTTCTTCATCTAAAGACTGTGGAGTTCAGTGGCTTTACAAGTTTCAGCCATCCTAGCTTCATACTTAATTTCATACAGCTACTACTACAGAATGCAAGGGTTCTGGAAAAGATGGTCATCAATGTGGGAAAATACGATAAAAAGTGCTCGTCATGCTTCATGTCGCCTGATCTCCTAGAATTATCTCAAAAATTGCTAAAAATCCGAAGATTGTCTCCTCATGCCGAGATAATATTCTCTTGATGACTTTGCAGTCTCATGAAGTGATCAAAGTATTAAAATTCATCATGTTGCTATTTGGCTTTCTTTCAACTGAGCTGTTGGTTTTGCTATAGATTGTGACATGCTTATGGTAGCCTAGTTAATATCTTCTTTCCCCATCTCAACTTGAGTTTTGATTTGTTTAGCAGAATGATTAGTAACTTGCTCAAGCAATGTAATTAACCCTTTAGTTTACATATAGTTGGCTACTTGGCTTATTGCGATAGAGGGAGGTCAATTAAGTACTTTGTTCCTGTTGATCTCTGAGCCCACTTTGAAGAGTGGTTTACTGACCAGCTTTCTTTTTCTTGTTTTATTACTTTGGAAAATATTCCACATAGTCGGATACGACAGATGGGTACACAATTAAAATTTCTATCTTCCTATTACAAATATTGTTTGTCACTTGATTGGCCTAAAAATGCGTTGGCACTCACCACTGGGACATGGGATTTAAAGTTGTGGGTGAATCCACGGTACACCTATATAAAGCGAGTTTGTCATAAAAAAAAAAAGTAATAAATTATTACATTAAGTGAAAACAATTTGTCTCCAAAAGAGTTGGATTATCAAGGGTCACCTATCACCTATTACCTTTTATTTATCGACTCTTAGTATTCATCATTTTGTTCAGCCGTTCATGTACCTTTTAATTGTTAGTAACTGTAATTTTGTTTTTAGTTCCGAGCGAGTTTCGATTCTCAAGGTAACACATTGTACATTATCTTATTGTTATTTCTTGCGTATTAATACGTGTGACATTAGAAAAATGTTCTCTGGTATTATTTCTTCCCTTTCTTGATGTAATAATGTGTCAAAGTGCCAAAAATTCCTCTGTATTTAAATGAAATTGTATGCAATACTTAAACTGTTACAGAAAAAGCTAAAAACTGTTGTAAATTGTGATAACATCGTACATGGTCCTATTGCAAATTTTCTAATATTATTAATTTTTTATTTGAAGTGAAATTTAGCTATTGATTACATTCTACGAACTATTTGAGGAGATTTTTCGTCTCTTCTGTGTTTCTCCAGTAAAGTATGCAGAGCCACTGGTGCTTGATCCAAGAATTGTTTGCCAAGAGGTTATTCCAAACCAAAATGGTCTATTACTTCATGAATCAATTTAGTATAAATGATAACAATATTTAGATACTAAAAATAAAATGTTGCAAATAAAATCTCGAAAACTAAAATAAATTCATTATTTATGGACACCTTTGGATCAATTTCCCAAAATCAATCTGGTCTCTTCACCTCCCACTTGTTTCTCCTGGTTCTTTTTACCTTCCCCTCTTCTACTCTAGTACATGAATTGTGAAGCTCTATAAAGGACCATGTTTGTCATATATGATGGAGAAAATGTGTAGTAAAACAAGCCAAGATCGCATCAGTGGCTTACCTGATCGGGTACTCCACCACTTCTTATCCTTCCTGGACATGAAACAAGTAGCGAAAACAAGTATTTTGTCAAAGCGATGGCAATGTACTTGGACCAAACTCCCAACTCGCACCTTTGCATATCATGATTTTACTGAGAGGGAGATTGGTAAATTTGTACACATTCTTGGGGCATCCATCATTTGTACATTACCTCTGCAAATCCGAAGGAACTGGTGATAGACAGCGGTCATGTGTCGGATATTGAATCTCCCTCTCCCATGGAGATTTCAGCACCTGCCATTCAATCTTTGCATATTTTGGGGCACTTTAGAATACAAATTCGACTGATGAGCGTCTCATCTCTTCTTAGAGCAGAGCTCAACTTTTCGCTTGACGTTAAAGATAATGGTGATGACAATGAACAGCAGCAATATAGTTATATCATTCAACTTCTTCTAATTAGCCTTCGCCATGTAGTGGAAATTGAACTTGGGATGTGGTGCATTCGGGTATGTAGTTCTATCCTCTTTAATTGATCAGATGTCATGTTTTGCATAGTCTTCAACTAATTTTCATGTGTCACACATATTAATCTCTGTTAGTGTTGTGTGTAATGGTGTAAAATATCAGTTGTAATTAAGTAGATCCTATAGTAAAGTTCGCAGAATTTATGTGCTAATCATATATATATTTAGTCTTGCTTCAACTACATGCTTGTTCTTCACACTGGGATGGGATATATGTACAGGCCCTGTTTTTTTCTAGAGGCAAATGCCTTGCCATCACCATTATCACATCCTACAAGCCTGAAGCTGAATGCAAACGTTGACAAACACGATGCACCTGGCATTATAAGTCTGCTGAAATCTTCACCAAATCTAGAGACATTAGTCGTGAACAGCAGCACACCTGATGACTCAGAGGTAAAAGAAAAACTTGTTAGATGTTTCAATAGAAATGCGTGAAAATTTTAAACGATGGATATGAGCAAATGTTTTTGTTTCCTAAAGAATAAAATGGTCACTAAACTCGAGGGACAAATAGCATAAAGAATCCCTATAAATTAAATATTACTATTTTGATTACTGAATTTTATCTTCTTCACCATTTTAATACCAAAACTCTTTTACTTATTCTTAATTGGTATTTAAAATAATAGATTTTTTAATCTTTGGATAGAAAGTGGACTATCATTGGAAGGTACATTGTCTCTTATCTATCACTAATGCCCTTTAAACAACAAGGTTACTCAATCTTTTATAAAAATTTGTTCGATTTCAATCCGTCATTACCTACTCATTGCACCCGACTTTCCATTATTATTTCATGGAACTTTTTTGCTTTTTCTTTTTTGATCTGAATATCATGGACCGATTATATTCAAATAGAAAAGTTTAGTAACTAAAATGGTGCAAATAAAATCTTAAAAAGTAAAATGAAAGTCATTAACTAGCTGAAATACTATTTAGATCATTTAATTGATCAAATTCAAACACACGAATCATCGTTCTACTTAGCCAACGGAAAGGAAGGAAACAAAAGGGGGTCATAAATGAAAATTGCAACTATACTTTTCTCACCCTAGTCTCTTCATTGGTTTTCGACTCTTCACTCCCTACTTCATATTTGTGAGAGTCTTCTGCAGATAACGTTGTAATAATTGTGAGCGAGATACAGTGATAGTGAACTTGATAATGTAGTCGTAATGAAATAATTTAAACATTTCATTGAATCTATCTGCTCATTAAATAATGAAAATTAAGGGACATTCTTCCTCCGGATTCTTTTCATCTTCTGCTTTTCTACTCTAAAAGTGTATTTATAGTTGACCTACATGTATATAAGCTACAATTGTTGTGTGATTTCTAACGCAAGTGCACGTATCGTAACAAGTAATAAAATGATAAGTAAAGATCGTTCCCACGAAGACTGTGATTACTAACTACCGAAATTAATTTAGTTTTAACTTTATTCGGACAATCAAGAATTGAGAATTTGTAACTAATGACTAAATAAATTATAGACTTAACAAAATAGAAAAATAATACAATTACGAAATTAATAAAAGATGGTAATTTAATAATAAAAAGGCTCTAGGGATTCCGATTTCACCAAGATTAATCCTATTTGAAACTAGTGATTTAAATCAATTGACGCATATTCTCTACGTTACCAGCAATTTCGCTAAGGTAGATATTAATCTTTCTCAAGCATCAATAACATATCTCAATAAGCAAGCTAACTACATTTCTGTAATAACTGTGAACTTATGGAATGCATTAAGCCCTAGAAATTGAAATGCTGCACTAGATCTCATAACTATCTCTAGCTTATGACAATTTAATGGTATTTTATACGTGGTCTAATTTAGTTATCACTTCTCAGTCTCAAACTAAATCACGACTCATGTAATTGTTGATCAGGCAACCACAAGCATTAAACTCAGCATAAAATACTCAACGCAAATATGGAATAGTTCATCAATTAATTCAAATCAAAAGCATCAAATATTCAAAATCCGGCTACATCGTAGCCCTAGAAAAATAGCTTAAAACATAATTATGAAAATAAATAAAATCTCAATTGTAACGTAAAACACGATAATAGAGATAGAGAAAAATAGGATTTGGAGAAGAATTATGGTAGAAGTCCGTCTCCGGATTGTTCTCCGTCTTCAACTCGCGAATCCTGAAGTTTTCCTCTCTCTGGAATGTTGCTTTTCTCTCCTAAAACCAGCTGCCTCCCAAAAGCTTCTCCCCCCTCTCTTTTTTTAACGTCTGATGCCTTCTTTTTAACATAGGGTTTCTTCTTTTCGCGCCTTTTACAAAATTACCCTTAAAAATCCTGCGACATTGCGCAGCTGCGCTATGACTGCACTACTCTATTTGTTCTTCAATTTCTCCACAAATTGCATAAAAGCCAATCCTTTGCAATTTCTCTTCAATCTTTGCCTCAAAACTCAGTTTGTCTCTTGGAAATTACCTACAATGCAAATCAAAGACAAAACCAATCAAATTGCTCATAAATTACTCAAAAACTAACAAAGTTTAAGTGAAAAGGTATTGAAATCATATATCAATAATACACCCAACAAACACCCACAAACTTAAGATTTGCTTGTCTGCAAGCAAAAGACACAACTAAAGAAATAAACAAACTAAAACTAAAGACTCAACATAAAATAACTCATGAAAGCAATGCTGTAGAATAATAAATTTTTCACGGCCTCAGTAGTTTTTTTCCAACTCAATAGGTAACTTTCAATCATAAGCATGAGAAATAATAACTTCACATAAGTTGCATTTTACTTCAAATCCCCCAAGTGAGTGTGTGAATAGCCTCTATCCTAATCAATTGTACCCGGATGAGTTTATGCAAGTTAAGTGAATCATCAATATGGATCTTTTATTTTCAATCACTTAGGACTTCATAAGCTCACTTTTCATGCCACTCTCCACTAATGTAGGTTAATCATAGCATTAGAGATCAATAGGACTTTACATTTGGTTGCAACGCGTGGCAAGGATCAAGGTAGGATAATGGATATAATATAAGACTAAACTACCTGCAAGCATACAACTATTCGAGGATGTTCAATGGAGCACATGCCAAGTCTACTTCTTACCACCAAAACTATTCAACATATCTCTTTTCTTTCATCTTTCATCTTTCATCTTTCATTTCACTTCTTCAACAGTCATTCAAAACATTTAAAAAAACACAGAGTCCACACTCCCCCAAACTTGCATTTTGATATTAACTACAAGGAATGTGGTTGTTCTCTTTTCTTTTTTTTTTCTTTTGTTTTTCTCAATATTTCATTCATTTTTTTTTTTTTGAAACAAAACAACACATCACCAAATCATCAAATCTCCCATCTTTCAATACAAAATATGGCTCCATATACTCATCCTAGAACAATCATATGTTACAGGTAGGAGGGTTATAATATGGGAAAATCAACTTGACAAGTTAAGGAAGAATTTGTATGTTGCACATGAAAGAAAAGGCTAATTAGGCTCAAATTGGTGGACTAGGGATATTCAATTATTACAAGGGTTGGCTTGAAAGGCTCAAACGATCCAAAAATGGCCTAAATCATTTCTCTAATGCTATGCAACCTAGGATTTCGCCTCGAGTGACAATCAAGCAAGTTCTAAAGTCCTATACTCATTTTCCTATTCACTTAAACTCACATAAACCTTCTCTAAGCAACAACATAATTAGGCGAGGCTAAGTGCGCATTAGATGGGGATTTTTCATAAAACAAACTATGCTTCAGTCAACTATCCTCATCACTATCATGTCATTCATACGCTACTCATCATCGGCCTATTTCTTATCTTTCCAACATCACTTTCAATTTTTTTCAGTTTTTAAATTTTTTTTTTCATCATTTTTTTTTTTTTGAACATAATAAAAATAACACAACAAATCAAAAGAAAAACACATAATACGAATACTAAAAGAACAAGTTCACACAGGAAAACATATAATAATCACCCCCAAACTTTAAACGAGACATTGTCCTCAATGGCGAAAATAAAGAAATTAAAGCAACCAGAGGACTTCCCTGAGTAATATCGTCGTCGACGTGAGCCCGAGGTGGTACTGCATCTTCGGCGGCATGGTGATTCCTTTTTCTTTTTCTTTTTCATTTTTTTTTTCTTTCATGTCACTGTAGACGCCAGCGCAGCTGTGCCATTTTTTAGCGCAACAGCGCTATTTCAAAAACATAACTTCAAACAGCATTAGCGCAGCAGCGCTTCTTTTAGCGCAACAGCGCTACTGTTTTTTTTTTTTTTTTTTCCGAACGTCAATGCAAAGGACGCCAGCGTAGTAGCACTAAAATTTAGCGCAACAGCGTTATTGCAAAAACGTAACTTTTAAGGATGCCAGCGCAGCTGCGCTAAAATTTAGCACAACAGCGCTACTACACAACATTGTTTCTTCTTGTTTTCCTCTTCCATGCACGTAACCTCATCACTCCAAACACGAATTTCTCCCAATTTTCTCCTCTAAATAACTTGGTAGAACCTCTCATTGCCTTGGCTTCCCCCAAACTTAGTCTTGAACCTATCATGACAATAAAAATCAACAATTAACTACGACAACTATAACTCAAAAATTAACTAAAAACAACTAACTATTAAATCAAGAAAAAGTAATAAACTGCGGGTTGCCTCCCAAAAAGCGCTTGTTTTAACGTCAACAGCCCGACGGAGCAATTTTTCACGACAAATTGAGGTGGACAATAGTCTTATGCTTATCAAACTCATCATCCCAATAAGTCTTCAGCTGTTTTCCGTTAACCTTGAATGTTTCTTTCTCTGAATAGTTTACTTCAACAGCTCCATAGGGAAACACCTTCATTACAACAAAAGGGCCAAACCATCTTGATTTTCGTTTTCCAGGAATCCTTGGTTTATGAAAAAGTACTTGTTGCCCAGGAGATAAATCTTTTCCCGAAATGGGTTTGTCGTGCCACTCTTTTGTTATCTCCTTGTAACTTCTTGCTTTCTCAGTCACTTCATCACTTAATTCTTCCAACTCATTCAAGTGTAGCAATTCTTTCTCATCCGTTGCTTGCATACCCATGTTTTGTTGTTTAGTCGCCCAATATTCTTTGTGCTCCAATCCCACTGGAACAAAAGAATCATCTTGTAACAAGCTAGCTTCCAAGGGATCCAATTGACCCCCATGGTTAGACACTATAGCTTTTACGGCATCAATGCTAAAACAACTATCACTCGCTTCTGGGTACTTGTAGGCTTTGAACACATTAAAGGTTACCTCTTCATCTTGTACTCGCAACCTAAGCTCACTCTTTCGAACATCAATAAGTGCTCCTCCAGTTGCAAAGAAAGGTCTTCCAAGAATGATAGGAATTTCCTTGTCTTCCTCCATATCAAGAACTATGAAATCTATAGGAAAAATGAATTTATCAACTTTGACGAGCACATCTTCAATTACTCCTCTGGGGTGCTTTAGCGAACGATCAGCTAACTGTAGTGTTACAGTAGTAGGTCTTGCCTCTCCCAATCCAAGCTTCCTGAAAATAGACAAAGGCATTAAATTAATACTAGCATTTAAATCACACAAAGCTCGCTCAAAAACAACATTGCCAATTTCACAAGGAATAGTAAAACTCCTTGGATCCTTGAGCTTTTGTGGTAGTTTCTTATGTAGGATGGCACTACACTCCTCAATTAGTGCAACTGTCTCATAATCTCCAAGTTTCCTCTTATTTGAAAGGATGTCCTTCATGAACTTCACATAACTAGGCATCTATTCAAACGCATCTGCGAATGGAATATTGATGTGAAGTTTCTTGAAGACTTCAAGAAATTTAGCAAATTGCTTATCAAGATTATTTTTCTGCAATCGTTGAGGGAATGGCACAACTACATGCGGCTCCTTCATAGGTTGTGGCTGAGCTTCTACTTTCTCTTTATTTTCTGCCTCATTCTTTGCTTCACTTTTTTCAACCTTCTTAGCTCTCACTGGTTCCTCTAACTCTTTGCCGCTTCTCAAAGTGATCGCTTTACAATGCTCTGTGCCATCTCTTCTGGGATTTACCTCTAAAGTGCTAGGTAAATTCCCTTGTTGTCTTTCTGAAAACATGGTAGCCATTTGGCTAAACTGTGCCTCTAAATTTCTGATTTGTGCGGATTGATTCTGGAAATTCGTCCTTGTTTCATTCATGAATTGAGTCTGCGAAGTCGCCAACTGAGCCAATGCATCCTCCAAATTTACCTTCTTCTCTGGTGGTGGGTTATTCTGCTCAGGTTGCAACACACTCTGATTATTTCTCCAGGAGAAATTCGGATGATTACGCCATGCTAGATTATATCTGTTAGAGTACGGATTGTGCTGCTGCCCATTAAAATTCTCCACATACTGTGCTTGTTCTGCTGTGCCTTGCGCAAATGGATTTCCAACCTGACATTCTGTACTATGATGTGAACCACAACAAAACTCACACACCACTGTCGCCTGAACAACATTAGCAGTCATTTGATTATTTTGCAACTGTTTCGCGAGATTGTCAATTTTCGCTGTCAAGGCGGTTATGGCATCAATCTCATGAATCCCAGCTGTCTTCTTTGGTGTGACTCTCTCGCTTGACCACTGCTGGTGGTTCAAAACAATATCCTCTAGCAACGCATAAGCTTCATCTGCTGTCTTGTTCATTAAAGCTCCTCCTGCTGATGCATCAATCAAAGTTCTTGTGGAGCTAATTAACCCATTGTAAAAATTGTGAACTTGCATCCACCTAGGTACACCATGATTAGGACACTTCCTCAACAACATCTTATACCTCTCCCATGCTTCACAAAGAGTTTCCCCTTCATGTTGAGCAAAGTTATTGATTTCTATGCGCATCTTCGCTGTCTTTCCAGGTGGGAAAAATCTTGACAAAAACTTGTGCACCAAATCCTCCCAAGTAGTGATTGAATCCGAAGGCAACGAGTTCAACCATTCCTTAGCTTGATCCCTTAAAGAGAAAGGAAACAAGCGAAGACGCAGAGCTTCATCAGTGACTCCATTATACTTAACTGTTCCACAGACTTCTAGAAAATTCACAATGTGCTGGTTAGGATCTTCAGAAGGCAATCCATGGAACTGAATATTTTGAATCAACTGTAACGTCACTGTCTTCAAGTCAAAATCATGCGCCTGAATTGCTGGCCTTCTAATCACAAGTTGAATTCCAGTGGGTGGCAAAGCATACTCTCGCAGTGTTCTAGGTGGATTTTCCTGGTTATTTTCCCCTTGTACTTGTACTATTTCAGCCATGTTTTTCTGCAATTGGTGGATAGTAGCTCTTTTCTCCTTTCTGTTCTTCCTACAGATTCGTTCTATCTCAGGATCAAAAGGCAGCACAGTACTACTTCCCAACTTTCGCATACACCTAGAAAAAGATGTTTCTGAAACGCAAACAACACAAAATAAGAAAACAAAACAAAATAAAATAAAATCCAAAGTAAAATTAAAGCTATTTCGTATCGATATTAATAATTGACACAGTCCCCGGCAACGGCGCCAAAAACTTGTTGTGTGATTTCTAACGCAAGTGTACGTATCGTAACAAGTAATAAAATGATAAGTAAAGATTGTTCCCACGAGGACTGTGATTACTAACTACCGAAATTAATTTAGCTTGAACTTTATTCGGACAATCAAGAATTGATAATTTGTAACTAATGACTAAATAAATTATAGACTTAACAAAATAGAAAAATAACACAATTACGAAATTAATAAAAGATGGTAATTTAATAATAAAAAGGCTCTAGGGATTCCGATTTCACCAAGATTAATCTTATTTGAAACTAGTGATTTAAATCAATTGACGCCTATTCTCTACGTTGCCAGCAATTTCGCTAAGGTAGATATTAATCTTTCTCAAGCATCAATAACCTATCCCAATAAGCAAGCTAACTACATCTCTATGATAACTGTGAACTTATGGAATGCATTAAGCCCTAGAAATTGAAATGCTGCACTAGATCTCATAACTATCTCTAGCTTATGACAATTTAATGGTATTTTATATGTGGTCTAATTTAGTTATCACTTCTCAGTCTCAAACTAAATCACAACTCATGTAATTGTTGATCAGGCAACCACAAGCATTAAACTCAGCATAAAATACTCAACGCAAATATGGAATAGTTCATCAATTAATTCAAATCAAAAGTATCAAATATTCAAAATCCGGCTACATCGTAGCCCTAGAAAAATAGCTTAAAACATAATTATGAAAATAAATAAAATTTCAATTGTAACGTAAAACATTATAATAGAGATAGAGAAAACTAAGATTTGGAGAAGAATTGTGGTAGAAGTCCGTCTCCGGATTGTTCTCCGTCTTCAACTCGCGAATCCTGAAGTTTTCCTCTCTCTGGAACGTTGCTTTTCTCTCCTAAAACCAGCTGCCTCCCAAAAGCTTCTCCCCCCTCTCTTTTTTTAACGTCTGATGCCTTCTTTTTAACATAGGGTTTCTTCTTTTCGCGCCTTTTACAAAATTGCCCTTAAAAATCCTGCGACATTGCGCAGCTGCGCTATGACTGCGCTACTCTATTTGTTCTTCAATTTCTCCACAAATTGCATAAAAGCCAATCCTTTGCAATTTCTCTTCAATCTTTGCCTCAAAACTCAGTTTGTCTCTTGGAAATTACCTACAATGCAAATCAAAGACAAAACCAATCAAATTGCTCATAAATTACTCAAAAACTAACAAAGTTTAAGTGAAAATGTGCTGAAATCATATATCAATAATACACCCAACAACAATCTTAATTTTCTTTCATAGATATTATAGAGACAGCACAAGTGATAACAAATCTAAATAAAAGGTTTGATAAAAAAAAAATCAAAATCAGTGTTTTAGTTAAATATGATGGAGAAAATATCAAAAAAAACAACTGAAGTTCACATCAGTGCTCCTCTCTTTCTTAAACATGAAACAAGTGGTAAGAACCAGTGTTTTGTCAAAGAGATAGCAGTGTCAAAGAGATAGCAGTGTCTTTGCACCTTTGTCGCAACACTCATCTTTGAATATGATGATGTTAACAGCAAGGAGAAGATTGGTAAGTTTGTTGGATGGGTTAATAGAATGCTTCTCCGTTTCAAGAATACTAATATAAATAAGTTCAAAGTTGAATTCAGGTATGGTCATTTTTTTGCCTTCGATGTTGATGATTGGACTCAATTTGCTGCTGACTAAAAGGTGAAAGATCTGAGTTTATGATTGTTGTGTTTACACCCTTCTGAATCTTATAGTTTGCCTTATTTTATATTTTGCAACTCGATTTTGACGAATTTGACCATTTTCAATTGCAAACTGATGCCCATGGGTGGTTTAAGTTAGACATCTCTTAAACGTTTATCAATTGTATTAGTGGAATTTAATGATGACACAATTGTAAGGATATTATGCGGCAATCCTATGCTCGAATACTTGAAAATTGATTCATGTTGGGGTCTCAATCATTTGAAAGTCAACTCTGAGAGCTTGAAATGGTACTAGTTAAAGTTTCTACAAATTTGTTAAAAATTTCAGCACTTAACCTCCAATCTTTGCATATATCTGGGGGATCTAGACATATTCGAGTGAAGAGTGTCTCATCTTTTCGTAGAGTTTACCTCGACATTTCACTTTACATTGAAGATCATATCAATCACTACAAGAAGCAATGTAGTTGTTTGATTGAACTTCTTGGAACCCTTCACCATGTAGTGGAACTTGAACACGTGCTTTCTTGCATTTAGGTAGTTAATTTCGCTCTATTGCAGTTTCCAATCTACTGACCTTAAAGGAGCATCTTTATTCAATAGTATTATATGCAAAATTTTCTTACTATATCATGCTCTTTTGGGTTTGGATATTGTAAGAAAATTTTGCATATAATACTATTGAATAGAGATGCTTCTTTAAGGTCAGTAGATTGGAAACTACAATAGAGTGAACTTAACTACTTCAGTGCAAGAAAGCACGAGTTCAAATTCTACTACATGGTGAAGGGTTCTAAGAAGTTCAATCAAACAACTACATTGCTTCTCGTAGTGATCGATATGATCTTCAGTGTAAAGTGAAAAATCGAGGTAGGCTCTACGAAGAGATGAGACGCTCTTCACTCGAATATGTCTAGATCCCCCAGATATATGCAAAGATTGGAGGTTAGGTGCTAAAATTTTCAATAGATTTGTAGAAGCGTTAACTAGTACCACTTCTATCAAGCTCTCAGAGTTGATTTTCAAATGATTGAGACCCCAACATGAATCAATTTTCAAGTATTCCAGCATTTTCGTAATATCCTTGCAATTGTGTCATCATTAAATTCCACTAATACAATTGATAAACGTTTAAAAGATGTCCAACTTAAGCCACCCTTGGGCATCAGTTTGCAATCGAAATTGGTCAAATTCGTCAAAATCGAGTAGCAAAATATAAAATGAGGCAAACTATAAGATTTAGAAGGGTGTAAACACAGCAAGCATAAACTCAAATCTTTCATCTTTTTGTCAGTAGCAAACTGAGTCCAACCATCAACATCGGAGGCAAAACAATGATCATACTTGAATTTCAACTTTGAACTTATGTATATTAGTATTCTTGAAACGGAGAAGCGTTCTATTAACTCATCCAACAAACTTACCAATCTTCTCCTTGTTGTTAACATCATCATATTCAAAGGTGAGTGTTGCGACAAAGGTCCAAAGACACTACCATCTATTTGACAAAACACTAGTTCTTACCACTTGTTTCATGTTTAAGAAAGAGACACGCTATCAGGTAAGGGATTGATACGATCTTCAGTTGTTCTTTTTGCTATTTTCTCCATCATATCTAACTGAAACACTGATTTTGATTGCTCTTTTATCAAACCTTTATTCAAATTTGTTATCACTTGTGCTGCCTCTATAATATCTATGAAAGCAAATTAAGATTGTAGCTTATATACATGTACGTCAACTATAAATACACTTTTAGAGTAGAAAAGCGGAAGATTTAAAGAATATGGAGGAAGAATGTCCCTTAATTTTCATTATTTAATGAGCAGATAAATTCGATGAAATGTTAAGATTATTTTATTACGACTACATTATCAAGTTCACTATCACTGTATCTCGCTCACAATTATTACAATGTTATCTGCAGAAGCACTCTCACAAATACGAAGTGGGAAGTGAAGAGTCGGAAAGCCAATTAAGAGAATAGGGGGAGAAAAGTATAGTTGCAATTTTCATTTATGACCCCCTTTTGTTTCCTTCCTTTCCGTTGGCAAAGTAGAAAGATGATTCGTGTGTGTTTGAATTTGATCAATTAAATTATCTAAATAGTATTTCAACTAGTTAATGACTTTCATTTTACTTTTTAAGATTTTATTTGCACCATTTTAGTTATTAAACTTTTCTATTTGAATTTAATCGGTCTCAGATCAAAAAAGAAAAAGAAAAAAAGTTTCATGAAATAATAATGGAAAGTCGGGTGCAATGACTAGGTAATGACTGATTGAAATTGAACAAATTTTTATAAAAGATTGAATAAACTTGTTGTTTAAAGGGCATTGGTTATAGATAAGAGACAATGTACCTTCCAATGATAGTCCACTTTCTATCCAAAGATTAAAGATCTATTATTTTAAATACCAATTAAGAATAAGTAAAAGAGTTTTGGTATTAAAATGGTGAAGATAAAATTCAATAATCAAAATAGTAATATTTAATTTATAGGGATTATTTATGCTATTTCTCACTTGAGTTTAGCGACCATTTTTTTTTTTATTAGGAAACAAAAGCATTTGCTCATATCCATCGATTAAAATATTCATGCATTTCTATTGAAACATCTAACAAGATTTTCTTTTACAAGTTAGTGTAAAAAAATATAATGATATTTCTAAATTTAGAAGTTTCATGAAATTTTTTTTTTTAAAAAACTAAGATTATGAGCTCCCCTAGAAAATTATGGACACAAAATTCCATTTTTAAAATTTCGTTTTCCTCAAAACTAAACCATTAATGATTGAAAAAAAAAACAACTAAAATTGGAGTCAAAAAAGTTTATTGGATTTTAATCTCTTACAGATACTAATTCGAAAGTTATTATGAAATTATTACATTACTACACGATTCTACGTGCAATATTGTTAAAACACAAGGATATATTTAACATATTATTGATTATTATAAAAAGAATGAAGAAATGTTCCTAGACAACATTTTTGCTCAAGGTACAAGTATTAAACACATGTTATTTATTATATGCTTGGACATCAACAGGGGCGAAGCCAGAAATTCTTGTCAGTGGACGTTAAAATTTATAATTTTTGAACTATACGAGTACTTCTTTTTTTTCAGTTGGAGCTAATTAATTTTTTTAACTAAAAATACATAGATATCTAATTTTTTTTAAAAAAATACATAAAAATTTTAACATTTTTATGGGCCAGTGGGGGCTAAAATTCATAATTTTTGAACTATACGAATACTTTTATTTTTCAGTGAAAGCTAATTAATTTTTTTTAACTAAAAATAAATAGATATTTAATTTTTTTTTTAAATACATATAAATTTTAATATTTTTATGAACCAGTGGGGGCTGCAGCCCCCACTGTCCCTTACGTGCCTCCGCCCCTGGACATCAAGGTTTATAACCCCCACTGTCCCTTACGTGCCTCCGCCCCTGGACATCAAGGTTTATCAAGCATTATTGTTTAAAGCTTGTAATAGATATCCTTTATGGTAATTATAATCCCACCTTTTTAGTTGGCGAAGGAGCAAGAAATGAAATACTCCTATACGTTTAGCATTGCCGTTTGAACTTCGAATTATTAGCAAAGCATTTGGTTCCCTTGTTATCATCTTTCAATTCTATTCATAATTTATTATTTTGGATATTGGGTAGTAATTAATAATTTGGGTTAACTATTGCGCTAATGAATATTACGGTCAAGTAATTATTTTTTAAATTATGACACTAGTCTTATCTGTGGATTGAGTTCGTGGACTTGGGCTCGCTTGTGGGGTTGAGGCTTAGGACACCGGGCACGACACAGGTAACGATTTACAGTCCAAACAAAGCCAGATGCTCTGTTAAATAGTTAAGAGAGAGTTTTTCACCATGACTGCAAACACAATCAATTTGCAGCAGAACACGTAATATTCAAGTTAAATGCTAAAGAGAAAATTAAGCAGCGTCTGACAAGCATGTTGCATATCTCATTTCACACAGCAAAGCAAAAAGTCCATTGAAAGACGGTAAACAGAAGAAATAAAAAAGGAAAAAGAAACCTCTGCATGAGAAAACATCTTTTGAAATCTTAGCAATTTTTGAACTGCATCAAAAAAGATCACGCAACCCGAGGCATGACGAGCATCTGGTATCCTTCCTTGGTCGAACTGATAACTATGTTTCCAAGAAGCTCAGCTTTCTCCAGCAGGACTTGTACCAGTGTGAGCGTGAATCCATCAAAATCTATCAATTTCTTAAAGCCATGAAACTTCAAAGTCTTTAGATGATGAGGAAGGGGGAAATTCTCCATCCTCATTCGGGAAATCCAATAATTGTTTCTCTGTTGCGTGACAAATTCTGAACAGGGCAGAAACTACAACAAATACAAGATAAAGTCGGTCAAAAATAGATATTAATAGCTAAGGGCTATAAAATAAATGGAGAAGAATTTTGTTGGTGGGATGTTATCCTCTAATTAATGTAAGAACTTCACTTATTTAATGCACACAACAAATGGAACAAGGTAAGGTCTTCCAGTTCCAGTAAAGTTTACCCCCAAGTCATCGCATTCCTTTTTCACCACAAATTCCTCCAGATTTGGTGAAGATTTCAGCAGACTTATAATGCCAGGTAAATCGTGTTTGTCAACGTTTGCATTCAGCTACAGGCGTGTAAGACATGATAATGGTGATGGCAAGGCATTTGCCTCCAGAAAAAGCAGGGCCTGTACATATATCCCAGTAAGACGAACAAGCATGTAGTTGAAGCAAGACTTAATGCATGATTAGCACATAAATTCTGCGAATTTTACTATAGAATCTACTTAATTACACATCTGAGATTTTACACCATTACACATAGCACTAACAGAGATTAATGTGTGTGACATGAAAATTAGTTGAAGACTATGCAAAACATGACATCTGATCAATTAAAGAGGATAGAACTACATACCCGAATGCACCACATCCCAAGTTCAAGTTCCCCTACATGGTGAATGCTTAAAAGAAGCTGAATGATATAACTACATTGCTGCTGTTCATTGTCATCACTGTTATCTTTATCGTCAAGAGAAAAGTTAAGCTTAGCTCTAAGAAGAGATGAGACACTCATCAGTCGAAATTGTCTTCTAAAGTGCCCCAAAATATGCAAAGATTGAATGTTAGGTGCTGAAATCTCCATGGGAGATTCAATATCCGACACATGACCGCTGTCTATCACCAGTTCCTTCGGATTTGCAGAGGTAATGTACAAATGATGGATGCCCCAAGAATGTGTAATTTTCAAGTATTCCAACATAGGACTCCCAGATAAAATCTTTTCAATTATATCACTGTTCAATTCCATGAACGCAATTGATAAACTTTTAAGGGAACTCCAATGTAAATCTCTCCAGGAAGCAACTTGGCAACCGCATAAACTCAAGTTTGTCAATGACGAGTTGGAACATACAGATTTAGGCAAACTATAAGCTTCTATAGAGGAATGCAAACGTATATTTAGATCTCTGACCTGTTTCTCTGCAGCAAACCTAACCCAATCATCAACATCAGAGGCAAAACAACGCAAGTATCTGAAATCAACTTTGAACTTTTCTATACTAGTATTCCAGCAACGAAGGAGCGTTCTATTAACCCATACAACAAATTTACCAATCTCCCTCTCAGTAAAATCATGATATGCAAAGGTGAGAGTTGGGACTTTGGTCCAAGTACATTGCCATCGCTTTGACAATATACTCGTTTTCGCTACTTGTTTCATGTCGAGGAAGGATAAGATGTGAACCAGCACAGGATCAGGTAAAGCACTGATGCGATCTTGGGTTGTGTTTGTAGACATTTTCTCCATCAAATATCACGGAAACCCTATATACAACCTTTGGGAAGAAGTGGGAAGTGAAGAGACTTTTTTTTTTTGGCTGGAGGAAGTAAAGAGACTAGAGAGAGAAAAGTGTCTGGTGTTTGATTTTGGAGAAGGGTGAATGACACAAATGGTACTTTATTTTTGGTTAAGTATCAACTAACTCTCTTATTGAATTAGTTTAAACTTTAAACCTTTTATGTGTGAAATCCGTAAAAAATAAGACAAAAATTGCATGCTTTTTTATAAAGATCATAAGCCAAGCCGCTCATGCCACCAAATTTCTGTAGAAAACACGAAGTAGTACATCAAAAGTCCTGCAACTTAAAATACATTTTTTTTTCTTTTTTTTTGGTGATAATGAGCTAAATCCTTACCGAGAAATCCATTCCGCCCATATCAAAATCCCCAGTACCTATTATATCAATTGAGTTCGAGAGAGTTAACTAAAATCTTCAGATTCGCTAAACGAGATACAAAATAACTTTAGAAAGTATAAATGAGACAGAAGCCCTCAAAACAGGGAAGAAAAATGCTCTAATAGCAGCCAAAATTAATTCAAGGCCTAAACAATCATGTAAGTAAAAGGAAAAATTACCTCTACATTAGCTTTATCATGAAGATCAAGTTCCTGTTCGTAGAGAGAGTTTTCTGCCCCTACTCTTCCACAGAACGTGAAAGCTCCCTCTTGACTCCAGATTAACCTTTGCATTTTTCGCATCTGGCAATGGTTCGCTAAGATACACTTTATAAAAAGGCATGCCACAAGTTGTTGGACCATTTTGCCCTTACAAATTAAACATAAAGTGTGAGCATGTGCCGTGCCGTGCTGTGCCGTCAACGTGCCACTTCAATCTTTTTTTTGACGAATTTTGCAGGCAAAATTGACGTTGTCTATCAGTTTTTGGTTTCGGTTTTCACTATGTAGTTTTTATCCTGCTCACACTAATTTTAGTTTTTACCTTATAGTTTTTGTCCCGCGCACACTTTTTCAATCAACTAAAAGACTATTGGAGCTCAAAAATAAGGGACTTGAATTTTGCTTTTCTTCGTTTAAAGACTCTGGAGTTTAGTGGCTTTAATAATTTGGGAGATGTTCGTTTCATACTTAAACTGATAAGGCTCCCACTTCGGAAAGCAGAGGTTCCGGAAAAGATAGTGATCAGCGTGACAGAGAACGAAAAATGGTGCTCTTCATGCTTTATATCGTGTCAGCTCTGAGAATTATCTCAGAAATTGCTAAGTCTCCGAAAATTGTCTCCTCATGCCAAGATTGTACTCTTTTAAGCATTGCAGTCTCTGACCACCAGAAAGAAACGTCGATGTCTCAATTCTCATTAATGTTTTTTGTCTTTCTTTTCATTTAGCTGTTGTTTTTCTACAGATTGCGACATGCTTCTGGTACTCTTTTTTTCTCCATTTCAACTTGAATGATGATGTGTTTTGTAAAGCGTTGACGTTCTAGTCATTTGTTTCAGTGAAGAATGGTCAGATCCACTTTTAATTTTGGATTCATTTGCAAGCTATTAAGCATTTGCTAGACCGATCAAAATGAAGAATTTGAAGTGTGCAATAGATGTTGTAGCTTTCTCCAATGAATACCTCTCACTTTTATGTAGAAGTAACACGATTTCAATAATAGCACTACAACCCCCTATGCTTTAACAAAAATGCACATGACCCCCCTGTGGTTTAAAAAGTGCACCGGACCCCCCTGTGGTTTCAAAAGTGTAGCACCACAGACCCCTCCGTTAAAAAAACCGTTACTTTTAACGGAGAGTGTGTTACACGCGCGTTTGATGCGATTTTTCATGTTTTTAGGCTTAAATTATTACTTAAGTGGACAAAAATGCCCTTACATATATAATTTTTTTTTCTCCCAATGCAATTTTCACTAAAAAAAAAAAAAAAAACCAAACCCATCTTCCTCAAACCACCGCCCCCCCCCCCCACCCCACCCTCACCATCCCCACCCCCACCCACCCCACCATCACACCCAACCCGTCACCCCACACAGACACACATACACACACACACACAGACACACACACACACACACACACACAGACGCACACACACAAACGCACACATACACACACACAGACGCATACACACAGACGCACAGACGCACACACACAGACGCACACACACACACCTGCAAATCTTTATATATATATATATATATGTGTGTGTGTGTGTGTGTGTGTGTATATTATATATATATATATCTGCGTGTGCGTGTGTGTATATATATATATGTGTGTATGTGTGTGTATGTGTGTGTGTGTCTGTGTGTGTGTGTGTATGTGTGTATGTGTGTCTGTGTCTGTGTCTGTGTGTGTGTGGGTCTCTGTGTGTGTGTGTGTGTGTGTCTGTGTCTGTGTCTGTGTGTGTGTGCGTCTCTCTGTGTGTGTGTGTGTGTAAACAAAAAAGAAAAGAAAAAGAGAAATAAAAAATAAAAAATTGAAGGGCATTTTAGTCTTTTTATACAATTCAGTTAAATTTGTTGACGGAAAATTAGGGAGGGGGTGCGTGTGCACGGTTTGAAAACCATATGGGGTTCCGGTACACTTTTTAAACCACAGGGGGGTCATGTGCATTTTTGCTAAAGCATAGAAGGTTGTGGTGCTATTTACCCTTTGAATAATAACCATTACGAGTTCTCCTTTCTCTTTGTTCTTATCGATTTTAGTTTCGTTTATTGATTTCTATAAATGGTGTTATAATTCTTGTCTTAACAGTACATTAAATGTTGGAGTAAGAAAATATAATAAATAAAGAGAACATATTCAGTATTCTACACCTCCTTATCAGCCCAATTCTTATATCTATTTTGCCTTTAGAAATACCACAAATTGTTATGACCACAACAAGAACATTATACCCTGCTCTGGGGGCTTTATTATTATTTTTGTTTTTCAAATTTCACAAATTTTTTTGTTCTTACTGAAACGTGTAGAATAGATAAAATTCTAAGAAAATGTAAAAATCAAGCAAGGATAAACTCTTAGATAGGTAAATGATCAAAATGCCATCCTTTCTTTCATATACTATATAGTCCTGTTGACCACGTTCTGTGAAGCTATTTCATAGATTTAAGGAATAATTATTTAAATTTAAATTTACTAATTCAAAATGATTAATTTAAAGGATTATTAAACACATAAAACCCACTTATAATGTCTTCTGCCGTTGTTGCGACATTACACAATTTACACCTTGCTCTAGGGTATACTTCAACATATTTTAGGGTTCCGTTTGGGATAATATCAGAAGCATCACAAAATCAAAGAAAGACAGAGATATGGAAAGAGACATAAAAACAGTATTCATTATATTGCAGTAACGATATCGGCCAAAAGAATGAATGGAATTGAAAGACGATAGCAAGAGGACCAAATGCTTTCTATTTTTTATTTATTTATTTATTTAAAAGACTCGGAATCTCTCTTATTTAAAATGAGAATTATATTACTAAACGTACACATATAGCGTACACATATATAGTACTTCGAAGTTCAAAAGGGAATGCTAAACGTACAGGTTTATTTCATCTCTTGCTCATTTGTCAACTCAAAAGGTGGGGCTCTAATTACCAGGAAGGACATTATTAATACAGGAATAAAACAATGGTGCTTCACAAACCTTGAGGTCCAAGCATATAAGAAATAACATTTGTTGTTTAATACTTGTACCTTGATAAAAAAAAAAATGTTCTATACAAACTGTGTGAAATAAATAAATTCTATAAAATTTTGTATAATTTATTGGAGAATTCAATTTTTGGTATTTGAAAGCACCCTTTTAAAAAATTCAAAATTCAAAATTCGCAAATCCTGAATTTCTTGAAGATTTGCCCAAATCTTTGCTCAAAATGTGTAATTTGTAAATCCATATTTTTTAAATTTGTTGTTCATCTTTTGCGGACAAAATTTCCATATAGCTTTAAGAGATGGACTTTTACTAAAAGTACAAAGATAAAAAAAATAAAAAATAAAAAGAATCATTGTCTCTCTACTGGTTTCTCTTTCAAAAAAATACAAAAACCAATGCCTCTCTTACCCTTTCTCTTAAAATTATTTTTTCATATTAAACGTATAGTTGAATTTAAGGTTATTTTGTCACGTGGATATAGGTTTATTTTATAATTTTGAACTGATGGTTGAAGGTATAATTATTTTGTATTGTTTAACTTTATTGAAAAAATTTCTTTGTTGTTTTTCTGGACAATTTTATGATAATAGCAATAATCAATAATGAGATGTGATGATAACCTATGACAAGCCTAATTTCAAAATAATAAAGAAATAACATTTAAGTAAAATAGAAGTATCAATTCCAATTTCACATGTATTTCAAACACAATTTATTTTGCAAATAACAAAGTTGACTTAATACTGTTTTACAATTTCAAACAAGAAAATTCATTTGTAAATACAAATTATCGTGAAATTCATTTATAAATCAAATGAATTTTACACCTCAAGTGCTTCTATAGGAATATTTCTTCCATTTTTTTTTTATAATAATAGGTAATATGTAAAAGAGAGAATTTTATTTTCTCCCATGAGTTTTAGCCTAAATTCCAAACTCCTCCATGAGGTTTGAGTTTTATTCATATCCCTCCTTGACATCAAACTTTGCCAAACAAAGCCTTATGTTGAAAGACATTTTCATCTTTTTAAATTTCAAAACAAAAAGGCAAAGGAAAAAGAAAAAATTAATAGAAAAAATAATTTGATAAAAAAATCATTCTATATAAAAGTCTACATTCAAATAGAAAATCATAAAATTTTAATTTAAAAAAAATAAAAAAGATAAAAATAGCTTATTCTACAATATTTGTGTTATGCGTGAGATTAAAGAAAAATAATATTTACTTTAAAATCTATCATTTTCTATACATATATATACATCTAAAATTAAATCCGAAATTTTTTTCTAACTCAATTGTCATGGTTCTGCTGCATCACAAGGAGCTTTTGTGAAGAATAGTCATTCTAAACAATCATTTGGTTTAGTTCATTATTATTTATTGGCAATGAGCTAACCTTATAAAAACATAAAATAAAATAAAAAATAGAAAACAACTTAGTGTGCAAAAATCACGTTATGCGACATTAGGGAAAAATTAGATTCACTTTTCAAATCTTTTTTTTTTTCTATACATATATATACATCTCAAATTGAATCCAATCTTTTTTCATAATCCAATATATAACTTTTTTGCGACGAGCTAACGTTTTAAAGACATCAAAAAATTAAAGACAATAAAATAAAATATCAAAATGTCATTTAATTTTGAGGCTTTGTTTGATAGAATTTGATGTCATGAGGAAATTTGGGTAAAACTAAAACCTCATGAGAGAGTTTGAGATTTAAATAAAAACTCATGAAGAAAAATGACATTCTCTCATATGTAAAATATATCCTTGTATTTTAGCAAAGTTGTACCTAAAATTGTGTAGTACAGTTATAATCTTCGACTAGTATCTGTAACTTGTAAGGGATTAAAAACTAAAATGATATTCATTAAATAGCTGAAACACTATTTAGATCATTTAATTAATCAAATTCAAACACACATGAATCATATTCCTACTTTGCCAATGGAAAGGATGGAAACAGAAGGGGTCATAAATGAAAATTGCAACTATCCTTTTCTCTCCCTAGTCTCTTACTTGGCTTTCTGACGCTTCACTCCCCACTTTGTATTTCTAAGAGTGCTTCTGCGCTGATAACCTCATAATAAAGGTGATAGAGATACAATAATAGTGAATTTAATGATAAAATAATCTTAATAGTTCTCAATCATTAAATATGTTCATAGCATAACACTAATAAAATAATTTTAACAGTTCTTAATCATTGAATTTGTTCATAACATAATAATAAAATAATCTTAACAGTTCTCAATTATTGAATTTGTTCATAACATAATATTAATGAAATAATTTTAACAGTTCTCAATCATTTGAATCTGTTCATAACATAAATACATAATAACGATGAAGACATTCTTCCTCCAGGTTCTTTTTTGTCTTCCGCTCTTCAACTCGAGTGTATATAAGTTGATGTACATGTATAGAAGCTACAATCTTCATCTGCTTTTATAGATATCATAGAGGTAGTACAAGTAATAACAAGTCTGATCGAATTTGGTGAAGAAGAGACAAGGCATGAGTCTAGTGAGGAAAAAGGTTTGATAAAGGAGCAATCAAAATCTGTGTTTCCGTTATATATGATGTAATAAATGTCGAAACTAACAACTCAAGATCGCATCAGTGCCTTACCTGATTGTGTGCTGCTCCACATCCTCTCTTTCTTAAACACGAAACAAGTAGTAAGAACTTGTGTGTTGTCAGAGAGATGGCAATGTCTTTGGACCTATGTCTCAACACTCTCCTTTGAATATCATGGTGATAGAGTGGAGAAGATTGGTAAGTTTGTTGAATGGATTAATAGAACGCTTCTCCATTGCCAGAATACTAGTATAGACAAGTTCGAAGTTGAATTCAGGTATGATCATTGTTTTGCGTCTGATGTTGATGGTTGGACTCAGTTTGTTGCAGACAAGAAGGTGAGAGATATGGGTTTACACTTCATGCCTTTATACCATTCTGAATCTTATAGTTTACCTCAATTTATATTTTGCAACTCGATTTTGATGAATTTGAGTATTCGACAATGCAAATTGATGCCCGGGGAAGGTTTAAGTTGGGCATCTCTTAAACGTTTGTCAATTACATTTGTGACTTTGAATGAATGATGATGTAATCACAAAAATATTATGTGGAAGTCCTATGCTGGAATACTTGAAAATTGCTAAATGTTTGGGTCTCAAATGTTTGAAAATCAACTCTGAGAGTTTGATTGAAATTGCAGCTCCTAACCTCCAATCTTTGGATTTATCGGGGGACTTTGGACAAATTCGACCGAAGAGCATCTCATCTCATCTCTTCGTAGAGTTTACCTCAATTTTCCCTCTTACATTGATGACAGGGATGATGCGAATAAAAGGCAACGTAATTGTTTCATTAAACTTCTTGGAACCCTTCACCATTTAGTGGAACTTGAACTCGGGCGTCGTTGCATTCAGGTAGTTTTTCGCTCCATTGCTGATTTCATTCTACTGACCTTTCATTGATTCTCTTGAATGTTGATATACATGTTATTGTGCCTCTCTCCTCTCTCCTGTTTGTTGTTTGTTGTTTGTTATTGATATACATGTATGTTGATGGTAGAGCTAGGGGCCTAGAGGTTAATGGACAAAAGTTAACATCAAATGTTGTAGTTTTTTTTTTTTTTTGGTCAAAGAGAAATGTGCATTAAAACAGATAAAGAAAACGAACAGATAAATTCTGGCCCAAAAGTGATCGGACGGAGAGGATGAGCGAAAGCTCATAACAGCAAACAGAAATCATAAACATAACAGAATGGGCTAAAGCCCTACAGACATAAATAAGGAAATAAACAGGATGGGTGACGGTCCTAAACAGAGAATTAGGGATAAATCCTAAAACAGATAACCTCCAGAGATAAAATCCAGATAGCATGGGGGTACAAATCCAATCGTATAATAGCGCAAGAACCCACTCCAATACTTCTCCGATCATCAGAAATAAATCACACACAAAAGTTCTTGATAGTCCTGCAGAAATGTTGTAGTTAAGGCTCCGTTTGTTTGCCGTAAAATAACTTGCTTGTGTAAAATATTTTCCGTGGAAAGTGTTTTCCTGGAAAATAAAATATTTTACATGGCTCCGTTTGTTTGCCGTAAAATAACTTATTGAGGGAAAATATTTTACTGGAAAATAGAATACTGAAAAATATTTTCTGGTGTTTGGATGTACGGTAAGTTTGGTAAAATGTTTTCTTATCCCAAAGGACATGAAAACATTTTACATAATTTTGTACTAGCCGCAATTGTTGACCGGAAAATATTTTACGGTTGACCAATTTTCCGGTGTTACCAAACACCGTAAAATTAAGAAAAAGCAACCGCAATTTTTGACTGGAAAATATTTTACAGTTGACCAATTTTCCAGTATTACCAAACACAGTAAAATACGAAAAATATTTTCCGATAAAATATTTTACAGCAAACAAACGGAGCCTAAAGCGCACTTTTTTTGCTTGTGATTGAAAGGCGGAGCGGTCAATCCAGCTGTTTTCTTACTTACCTTGAATCGGACACCTTAAAACTATACAATCAAAATGAGGCCAACAAGAGGGTCTACAGTACGATCTTAGACTGGTCCACTTTGCACTTTGCATGACCTAGAAAGAAAAAAGAAGTTGTTTAGACAGTAAACTTAAAGTCTCGGTTCTAGTGGGGGTGAGGGAACAGACTCATACCTCACTCCACCGGTTATATGATAGGAGAAGCAGATGCAACCTCTTTCTTTCAATAGCCAACCAAATGCCTTTTCTAGTTGACAAAAGAACGGGAAGTATTTAATCCAATGAATTCGTTAACAATCAGATATCTTTGTGTGTTTAGAGTTGCATAAAATGAGCATCTCTTTCTGAGTATATCGTGCTATATATTTTGGACTTGCTTTGCTCATCTACTTGCTCTTCTTGCTGTGATGAATGTATCAGCTCCTGTCAGTTTTGGAAGTGAAGGCCATTCCATTGCCACCATCATGCCAAAAGTACCTTAAGCTGGAAGCAAACATCGACCAACTGGATTTACCCGGCATTATAAGTTTGCTGAAAAGCTTGCCAAATCTAGAGAAACTCGTTATTGTGTCCCTTGGAACTACCAGCTCAGTGGTAAGCTTCTCAACCTGTTATTATATCCTAGTGTAGTAACTATCATTTAGTAAATCTTGCATTTGTTGGAAGAGTACCTGTTTTCTCTTTCTCCATTAATCTATATAGCTTAATAATCAGGCTCAGAAGTAAATCCTAAAACTAGTTTTCTCATTTTCTGAAAGACCGACCCTACTTCTTTATGAACCGGCACAGAAAATAAGTACCTTACCCGCAAGAGAAGGCCTGAATGAAACTAAAGAAAAGAGTCATTTTTTGCTAGCTAGATTCACATATGAGGTGTGTTTATTTGGCAGATTTTAGTAGACTGTCAATAACTGATTTCAGCTTTTACTATATAGTTTCTGTCCCGCTCACACTTTCTCAATCGAATAAAAGACTATTGGAGCTCAGACAGGAGGGACTTGGATTTCTCTATTCTTCATCTAAAGACTCTGGAGATCTCAGGTTCATACTTAAACTGATACAACTCCTACTACAGAAAGCAGGGGCTCTGGAAATGATAGTGACCAGCGTGAAACAATACGATAGGAAGTGCTCTTCATGTTTCATGTCGCGTGATCTCCTGGAATTATCTCAGAAATTGTTGAGCTTTGAAAGTTTGTCTCCTTATGCCAAGATCGTATTCTCTTAAACATCGCAGTCTCATGAAGTGATCAAACATTGTACTCATGGTTGTGCTTTTATGGCTTTCTGTTCATTTTAGCTATGTTGTTTTTCTACAGACTGCGACATGGTTGTGGTACCCTAGTTAATATGTTTCTTCCCATTTCAACCTGAATGATGGTTGTGTTTAGCAAAATGATGAGTCTAATATAGTCATATGCAAGTGCTGCTCCAACATGATAACAAAGCTTACTCTCATAATTTAACTTTCTGTTAGTTTATTGAAAGATGATAGCAAGAGGACCATTGACAAGCCTTGAGGTCCAAGCATATAATAAATTTCATCCGTTGTTTAATATTTGGTTGCACGTAAAATCCTGAAGTACTGTTATAATCTAATAATTCCCTACGAATTAGTATCTGTAATGGTTAAAACTCAGTGGGCCAGTAGACTCTAATAATTTTAGTTGTTTTTTCTTCAACCATTAATGGTTTAGTTTTGAGAGAGAGTGGAAAAAATTAGAATTTTGTTTCCATAATTTTCTAAGGAAGCTCTTGAATTTTTTTTTCTTTTTTTCTTTCATGAAAACTTCTTTTTATTTCCTAAAAGGACTAATATTTCTATAAGAATTCTAATTATCATAAAGTCTTCCAAAACCAAAACTCTTATTTATTTCTCAAATTAAATCCTATTCAAACTAGAATTATATGACAATTTTTTTCCCGTTTGGATTCTTAAAAAATCGGGTCATTGTTAGGAATAATGCCCAAAAAGCCTTTCCCAACAGTCATTACTATAGATAGTGTTATGTGTTGTGTAGACCAACCCATGTGGGTTGATAATTATTATGCTTATGCTTTTACTTTTTGACCAAAAGAAAACAAAACAAAAAAAAAAGAAAAACAATAAACAAAAAAAAGGTGAAGACAGATCAGCCAAGTTGACTGATCTGTCATGTGGTGTGTGTGAGAGTAAAAGAAAAAAAAAACGAGAGAGAGATAGAAACAGAGAGAGAAAGAAGAAGAAGAGTGCAGAAATTTCAGCTTGCGCAATCTTCATCAAATCGACGATTGGAGGCTCATTTGTCGTCCGATCGAGCTGAAATTTTGTGTGCACGTTCACAACTTGTGGGTCTTCAATCTGTATGGTCAGATTTCAGATCGGAGCTCTCAACGTGCCATTTTTGCTGCGTGAACAGTAGCAGCATTTTTTGTGATTTCTCTCCTATTCTTGGTTTAATCTCTCTTGTATTGTTATATTTGCAAGAATATGTTATTCTTCGTGAATGTATTGTGTATGCCTCTAGTTGTAGCTAGAGAATACTCTCTTGTACCCATTATTTGTTGATAGTAGAAGTTTTTGGGTGGACTACGGTCCCATAGTTTTTACTCTCCACGTTAGGGAGGTTTTTCACGTTAAAATCTTAGTGTTGCTATATTTTCTGGAATTTTCAGATTTGTGCATATTGTTGTTGGTTCTATTTGTTGCTTCCTAACAGGTTTATACAAGGTGAGAGGGTGTTATTTTTGCTGTGCATTTGTTGTTTGTGCTTTGATTTCAGGTTTCCCCCCAACAAAGTGGCCTCAGAGCTTGGTTGTTAAATTGTTGTCTTGTGTAAACAATGGAAGTTAATACAAGTAGAATGATATTTTTGAATGGTTTGAATTATGCCATGTGGAAAAGAAAAATGGAAGACTTGTTATATGTGAAAGATTATTATCTACCGGTGTTTACTACTGAAAAACCCGAAAATAAAACTGATGAAGAATGTAATTATTTCACAAACAAGTGTGTGGTTATATCAGGACATGGGTAGATGATAATGTGATGAACCACATTAGTGAAGAAACACATGCACGCACATTATGGAACAAACTTGAAGAATTGTATGCACAAAAGTGTGGGAGCAACAAGTTGTTTTTGATAAAACAATTGATAGGTTTGAGATACCGAGATAAAACCCCTATAACTGATCATGTAAATGAATATCTTGGGATTATAAATCAGTTAGCTGCCACTGGAATTAAATTGGATGATGAACTTAAGGGGTTATTGCTTCTTGGTACTTTACCGGACTCATGGGAGACATTTAAAATGTCATTGTGTAACTCAACCCCAGATGGTGAAATCACTTTGAATCTAGCTAAAAGTAGACTTTTAAATGAAGAAGCTAGAAGAAAGTCACAAAATTCCTCTTCAGAGTCAGATGCTTTGGTTACTGAATCTAGAAGGAGGAATAAGCAAAAGGGTTTGGGAAATAGAGGAAGTAGTAGAAGCAAGTCAAGAGGGAAGTACAGTAATGTCAAATGTCATCACTGTGGAAAAATGGGTCATATCAAGAGATTTTGCAGAATATTGCAAAATGAAAATAAAAACAAATATAATGATAAGAAGAAAGATGATGATAGTGGTAAAGATCGAGTTGCTACCACCACACAGGAGTTTTTCATTGTGTGTGATAGTGATGTTATTAATCTTGCATGTCATGATACATGTTGGGTGATTGACAATGATGCTTCTATTCATGCTACTTCTCGAAATGACTTTTTTATGTCTTATACAGCTGGTGATTTTGGGATTGTGAAAATGGGTAATGATGGTGTCTCCAAAGTTATTGGTACAGGAGATGTTTGTTTGGAGACCGAAAATGGCGGCAAATTAATCCTTAAAGATGTGAAACATGTTCCTGACATTCGATTGAATTTGATCTCTGTAGGTAGACTTGATGATGAAGGTTTTCTCAATACCTTCGGTAATGGTCAATGGAAACTTACAAGGGGCTCTATGGTTGTAGCCAGAGGTAAGAAATGCTCAACTTTGTATTTGATGAACTCAAAGGTTTCCAGGAGCATTGTTAATGCAATGAAGAATGAAGATGCAACAGAGTTGTGGCACAAGAGACTGGGTCACATGAGTGAGAAGGGAATTTCAGTTTTATCCAAGAAGAAAATTTTATCGGGACTAACAGATCCACATATGAGAAAATGTGATCATTGCTTTGCAGGAAAGCAGAACATGGTTTATTTCCAGAGTCATCCACCTTCTAGGAAGGAAAATGTACTTGAGCTAGTACATTCGGATGTATGTGGTCTGATGAAAATTAAAACACTTGGTGGTTCTCTTTATTTTGTGACGTTTATTGATGACCACTCCAGGAAGACTTGGGCTTATACTTTGAAGTCTAAAGATCAAGTGTTGTATGTATTCAAGCAGTTTCAAGCATCTATTGAAAGAGAAGCAGGAAGAAAGTTGAAATGCATCCGTACAGATAATGGAGGTGAATATTGTGGTCCATTTGACAGGTATTGCAGGGAGCAAGGTATCAGGTATCAAAAGACACCGCCAAAGACACCACAATTGAATGGTGTTGCTGAGAGAATGAATAGAACTTTGATTGAAAAGGTAAGATGTTTGCTTTCACATGCAAATCTACCACATTCATTCTGGGGTGAGGCTTTAAATACAGTTGTTCATTTGTTGAATCTCTCACCATGTATTCCATTGAAGCTTGATGTTCCTAATAGAGTTTGGACAGGGAAAGATGTTTCTTATGATCATTTGCGAGTCTTTGGATGCAAGGCGTTTGTACACATTCCAAATGATGAACGGTCCAAACTTGATGTGAAGACACGATAGTGTATATTTATTGGTTATGGCCTTGATGAATTTGGCTATAGGCTATATGATCCAGTTGATAAAAAAAATTGTCAGAAGCAGAGATGTTGTATTTGTGGAGGATCAAACAATTCAGGACATTGGCAAAGCAGAGAAAGAGTTACCCCCACAGTCAAATGAATTGGCTGATCTTGACATAGTGCCTTCAACGCCACCAGCAACAGAGCAGGTTGAAGATGATGATCAAGGTAATTTCCCTGATGATGATCAAGTAGAAAGTCCTACACAGGTTGAGGTAGGTGATGATGATAGTCAGCCTAAGACTCCACCAACAGTTCCACTCAGGAGATCTGTTAGAGACAGACAACCTTCCATGAGATACTCTTCTGATGAGTATGTTTTATTGACAGATGGAGGTGAACCTGAAAGCTTTGAAGAAGTTATGGATGATAAACATAAAAATGAGTGGATGGAAGCTATGCAAGATGAGATGAAATCTTTGCATGAAAATTGCACATTTGAGTTGGTGAAGTTGCCTAAAGGCAAAAGAGCTTTGAAAAACATATGGGTTTACAGGTTAAAGCAACAAGAAAATACTTCACAACCACGATACAAAGCAAGACTGGTTGTGAAAGGGCTCAGTCAGAGAAAGGGTGTTGACTTTGATGAGATTTTCTCTCTAGCTGTGAAAATGTCATCCATTCGAGTTGTTCTAGGTTTGGCTGCTAGTCTTGATCTAGAGATTGAGCAGATGGATGTGAAAACTGCTTTTCTTCACAGTGATTTAGAGGAAGAAATTTATATGGAGCAACCGGAGGGGTTCAAAGAAAAAGGAAAAGAGGATTATGTGTGTAAACTGAAGAAAAGTCTTTATGGCTTGAAACAAGCACCTCGACAATGGTATAAGAAGTTTGAATCTGTTATGGGGGAGCAAGGCTACATGAAAACTTCTTCGGACCATTGTGTTTTTACTCAAAAATTCTCTGATGATGATTTTATTATCCTATTGCTATATGTTGATGATATATTGATTATTGGCAGGAATTCTTCAAGAATTGACAGGTTGAAGAAACAATTGAATAAGTCTTTTGCCATGAAAGACTTGGGACGGGCAAAGCAGATTCTTGGCATGAGAATCAATCGAGACAGAAATGACAAAAAGGTGTATCTTTAGCAGGAGAAGTACATCGAGAAAGTACTTCAAAAGTTCAACATGGATAAAGCTAAAGTAATTAGCTCTCCTCTTGCTACTCACTTTAAGCTAAGTGTTCAACAGTGTCCTTCCACAGATGAAGAAAAAAGAGATATGCAGAATGTTCCATACTCTTCGGCAGTGGGAAGTTTGATATATGCTATGGTGTGTACACGGTCAGATATAGCTCATGCAGTTGGTACAGTGAGCCGATTTCTCTCAAATCCTGGGAGAGAACACTGGAATGTAGTGAAGTGGATTATGAGATATCTTCGAGGCACATCCAAATTGAGACTTTGTTTTGGATGTGAGAAGCCTATACTTGTGGGTTACACAGATGCTGATATGGCTGGAGATGTTGATACTCGTAAGTCTATTTTGGGTTTTTTGATTACCTTTGCAGGGGGTGCTGTGGCATGGCAATCGAGATTGCAAAAGTGTGTTGCCCTTTCCACTACTGAAGCATAGTTCATTACAGCAACTGAAGCATGCAAGGAGTTGCTATGGATGAAAAAGTTTCTGGAAGAACTTGGGTTTGAGCAAGATGATTATGTCTTGTATTGCGACAATCAGAGTACATCTTGGTAAGAATTCTTCATTTCATTCAAGATCGAAACATATTGATGTGAGGTACCATTGGATCAGGGATGTTTTGAATTCAAAGTTGTTGAAACTTGAAAAAGTTCATACAGATGATAATGGCTCCGATATGTTGACGAAGGCGTTGCCAATAGAGAAGCTTGAGATATGTCGTTTGGTTGCCGGGTTGATTGACCCACCCACATGAGTTGGTGGGGGAGTTTGTTGTGTAGACTAACCCATGTGGGTTGATAATTATTATGCTTATGCTTTTGCTTTTTGACCAAAAGAAAACAAAACAAAAAAAAGAGAAAAACAATAAACAAAAAAAAGGTGAAGACAGATCAGTCAAGTTGACTGATCTGTCATGTGGTGTGTGTGAGAGTGAAAGAAAAAAAAAACGAGAGAGAGAGATAGAAACAGAGAGAGAAAGAAGAAGAAGAGTGCAGAAATTTCAGCCTGCGCAATCTTCATCAAATCGACGATCTGACGCTCATTTGTGGTCCGATCGAGCTGAAATTTTGTGTGCACGTTCACAACTCGTGGATCTTCAATCTATATGGTCAGATTTCAGATCGGAGCTCTCAAAGTACCCTTTTTGCTGCATGAACAGTAGCAGCGTTTTTGGTGATTTCTCTCATATTCTTGGTTTAATCTCTCTTGTGTTGTTATATTTGCAAGAATATGTTATTCTTCATGAATATATTGTGTATGCCTCTAGTTTTAGCTAGAGAAGACTCTCTTGTACCCATTATTTGTTGATAGTGGAAGTTTTTGGGTGGACTACGGTCAAGTGGTTTTTACTCTTCACGTTAGGGAGGTTTTTCATGTTAAAATTTTGGTGTTGCTCTATTTTCTGGAATTTTCAGATTTGTGCATATTGTTGTTGGCTCTATTTGTTGCTTCCTAACAGGTTTATACAAGGTAAAAGGGTATTATTTTCGCTGTTCATTTATTTTTTGTGCTTTAATTTCAGGTTTCCTCCCAACATTATGTACAAGAATGTGAAGCTACAATCTTTGCTTTCAAGTAGAAACAAGGCATTAGTATAGTGAGAAAAAAATAATAATAATAATAAAAGAGCAATCAAAATCAGTTTTTTTATATGATGGGGAAAATATCGAAAAGAACAAATCAAGATCGCATCAGTGACTTACCTGATTGTCCGATTCTTCATATCCTCTCTTTCTTAAATATGGACGAAGTTGTAAGAACTAGTGTGTTGTCAAAGAGATGGGAATATTTATGGACCTCTGTCTCAACTCTCACCTTTGAATATCCTGTTAATCATAGCATTGAGAAGATTGGTAAGTTTGTTGGATGGGTTAATAGAACGCTTCTCCGTTGCCAGAACTCTAGAATAGATAAGTTCAAAGTTGATTTCTGGTGTTTAGGAAGTTTTGAATCCGATGTTGATAGTTGGACTCGGTTTGCTTCAGATAAAAAGGTGAGAAATCTGAGTATAAACTTCTTGTTCAGTACATCCTATGACTTGCTTCAGTGTGTTTATCACAACTCGTTTTTGAAGAGTTTGAGTATTCAAGGTCACAAACTGATGCGCCCCATTGGAGATTTCAGTTGGACCTCTCTTAAAAGTTTATCAATTGAATTTGCGTATCTAGATGATGAAACAATCGCAATGATATTATCCGGCAGTCCTGTGCTGGAATACTTGAATAATATTGGTTCATGTGATGGTGCCAGTCGTTTGAAGATCAACTCCTAGAGTCTGAGGGAAATTGTGTTAGTTGATGTCTTTATACGTCCGTTGGAAATTTCAGCAGCTAACCTCCAATCTCTGCATATATCTGAGTCCTTTAGACAAATTCAACTGAAGAGCGTTCCATCTCTTCATAGAGCTTACCTCAACTTTCCACTTTTCGCTGATTATACAGATTATAACTATGACAAAGCAATGTAGTTATTTCTTTGTACTTCTCGGAACCCTTCACCATGTAGTGGAACTTGAACTCGGGCTTTCTTGTATTCAGGTAGTTTTTTTCTCTACTGTAGATTTGAGTCTACTGATCTTTTATTGATTTTCTGATATACATGTTATCTTGCCTTTTTACCTGTTTGTTGTTTGTTACTGATCATATACGGAAATTTTCTAAAAAAAACGTCCATGAGATAGAACTGTGGATCTTTTGGATGGATAAAATAGAATTTGCAGAATCTTCTGATCAAATATGCCAATCCTGGTATGTGAAATTTGACTCACTGGTGTACTTTCTCTACTTGTGATGTATGTGTATCAGTTCCACATCATCATGCCGAAAGTGCCTGAAGCTGGAATCAAACATTGACAAGCTGATTTTACCTGGCATTATACACTTGCTGAAAAGCTCTCCAGATCCCGAGAAATTAATAATAAAATCCCCTGCAATTACGAGCTCAAAGTATCTGTCCTACTCGGACATTCTGAATCGAGTAGAGGAGTATTGGAGGCCAGAAGAAGATGAAGAGTATTGGAGGTTAGAAGAAGACTTTCTGAATCGACTAGAAGAAGAGTATTGGAGATCAGAAGAGAAAAGGGCTTAAACATCACTTTTCTTCATCTAAAGACTCTGGAGTTCAATGACTTTACGTTTACAAGTTGGTTTGAGAGATCCGTTTATACTAAAATTGTTGCAGCTGCTACTACAGAATGCTGGAGTCCTGGAAAAGATTGTGATCAATGTTTTTATATTTTCGCACTCGAACGGATTGCTGATATATTGAGTTAATCATTGAATGTCTTGGCTATCTTTGTTTAGGTTAGATTAAGGGTGGATGCACTCTTAGTAGTGGGGGTTGGAGGTTCATTTTTGCTGACTCCACAAATTATTTTAAAAGTTCTTATAATGTTTGTTGAGGTAAAACAAGTTAAGTTTTGTAGCATTTGTTCTCACTAATACTAATTTTCAAAATCATTTTAGTCTCTTTTAATATAATATGCTAGATTTGATTTTAATTCAAATAAACGGAATTCAGCTTGTTCTAAACAAACTCCGTTGAATGTTTAAAATTTTACTGGTAAATAGTGTGAGTAAGTGAGTAACACATTTCCAATAAGGTGGTGAAGACAAAAGGTGCGAAGAAGTTGTTGATGCTGAATGAATGAAGTTCAATCTTTTGACTACAAAAAAACAAAAAATTAAGTTGTGATATCACTTTTGCCTTGTTCATTTATTCAAAATCTAACTGTGATGCTTCTTTCACTTTTGAAGGCAACTCTGCTGGTATTGCAACCAATTGCAGGGACCACTCTGGTCACCTCGTCAATGGCTCAACCTTCTTCCTCCGATGTGATTTTCCCCAGCAAGCAGAAGCACATGCACTTCTCAATGTTATCAAATTGGCAGATACGCTCAACGACTCTTCTATTCTCATCGAGACTGATTGTGAGGAAGTATACAAATCACTCTCTCTCAACAGCACTGAGCTTAACTGGAAGATTGATCCTATCATTGCGGATATCTGAGCTGAACTTTCAACCAGGAGAAATATCAGTCTCAATTGCATTTGCAGAGTAGCAAACTTCACCGCTGATTGAGTTGCTAATCAAGCTCGATTGCACCTACTACCCTTAGACTAGTTATCAAATGTCCCAAATCCCTTATCCGGTCTTCTTGTATCTGACCTACCTTTGGTGGGTGTTGGATAATGTATTTCCTTTTCTCATCAATAAAATCTTCCTTTGACCAAAAAAAAAAAAAAAAAGATCAGCCCTATTATAATAACTATTTCACCTTTGAAATACGACAATTTGATATGACCACGACTGACGAGGGGTTCCCGAGCTGAGCTAAATTAGCCGACCTGATCGGAGGTGGGCCAATCCGCGCTCCATCAGCAGCTCGCTCAGCCCAATGATCAACCCCAGATGACTGACCCGACCCCATTAACCCCGACCTCAGTTCCAGCTGTTCCGATGGGACATAAAGCACTGATGGGACATAAAGCTGCGTCGCATTAAATGCTGTCAGACCTAAACTTAGTATAAATAGAGCTCAACCCTCCTCATTTACTCTCTCTCTCGCTATTAATTGCTCTAAACTACTTTGCCAGCTCGGACATATTAATCATTCGCACGCCTGAGGGGAAAATCCGGGTCGTCACCCCGCCTTTTCCTTGTCTTCCTTGTGCAGGACCTACAGCCGACCAGGAAAGTTCAGCTCGGAGTCGGATCGAAGGAGTCCAGCTCGGCCAAAGCAGCTTCCGAGTCTAACTGTGAGATTTTCAACCTCGACAGTTTGGCGCCGTCTGTGGGAAACGACGAGTTCTTCTATAACTCTCTTCACCACTCATTGAGAAGCCATTATGGTGCAAACTAGAAGCCACAACATACCGGCAGAGGATTCGCCCACCCTGGAAGGGGACCTCGAAGCCACACAGGCGCCCAGCCAAAACCTAACCCAAGCCGACGTTGGAACGAGCCAACGCATACACTTAGCCACTCAAACCAACCCCGCAGCAGAAGGAGACCCAAACTCCAACCTATCACCGGAGATAAGGATGATGCTCAGGATGTTCGAAGAACTTAAGGAGCAGGTGGCCCGGCTGGCTGAGGGCCCCCTGGCACCGCAAGAGGCCGGGCCGCGGCCATCGCGCCCCCAGTTCCACATCCCGGAGTCTAGACGAAAACGGACGCAGGAAGAGGAGGGCTTTTACGAGCCAACACCAAGGTCCGACCCGGAGAGAGGGAAAAGGGCGGTTCAAGCCGACCCCGAGCAAGCAAAGACCGCGGCTGCCATAGCTAAGGTCATCAACCAACTCGGTGTAAGCCCACTCTCTCCCGAGGTATTGGCCACGCCCCTACCCACCGGCAATCGCATGCCCAACCTGGCCGTTTACAATGGAGACGGAGACCCAGCCAGCCACCTGCTCAATTTTGACCACCACATGACTCTGCATGATATGCCAGATCTCATGAAGGCGAAGACGTTCCCGACCACCTTGGTTGGCAATGCCTTGGATTGGTTCCAAAAACTCCGTCCAGGTTCAATTGCAAGTTTCCACCAGCTGGCTGAGGCATTCCTGTCTCGCTTCGCGGGAAGCCGCCGCGCCACTCGTCATACTTCAACATTGCTGTTGGTGAAGCAGCATCGAGGGGAAAGCTTGAGGGCTTACACGGCCAGATTTAATGAGGAGTCCCTCCGAATTCCGAACCTGGAGGACTCCATGGCTCTGATGGCTTACCAGAGTGGGCTTAGGTCGGGCCCACTCACGTCTTCCTTAGCAATTGATCCTGTGGATACTGTATCCGAGCTGATGGTGCGAGCAGAAGGGTACATACACTCGGAGGAAATCCACCAGGTGAAAAGGGATGATGACAAGGAGAAGGAGGCCGGGAAGAAAGGAGAGGCCTCCCGAGCCCAACCTGGGGCCAAAGCCCAGAATGACCGAAGCAAGCAGCCCCAGCAGCCGAAGCCGAACCCACGGTTCACGATGTTCACTCCCCTCAACACCTCGAGGGAGCAGATCCTGATGGAGATCCAGCACCAAAACCACCTGCCTCCGGCACCGAGAATGAAAGGCCGGCCTGATAAGCGCAATAAGACCAAATATTGCCGCTACCACATGGACTATGGCCATACCACCGAAGAGTGTAAAGACTTGAAGCAGGAGATCGAGGCACTGATTGCCCGAGGTCACCTTCGGAGGTATGTAGATCAACAGCCGACCCGAAATACGGAACAAAGGGATAGGGAGAGAAGTCCGTCCAGGCGCCAGGTTGGGGGCGGACGTCTGGCTGTGATTGAAACCATAGCGGGAGGGCTAGCGTCAGGAGGCGAGACCTCGGCAGGCAGAAAGGGTTATGTTCGTGCAGGGAGGGAATATGGACCAATGAAGGGACCGGCCCCGGGGATGCAAAAGATCACCTTTTCCTCAGAAGACTTGGAGGGGGTCATATTGCCTCACGACGACCCCCTGGTGATCAGCGCAGAGATAGCCAACTTCACCGTCAAAAGGCTGATGATAGACACTGGGAGCTCGGCAGAAGTCTTGTTCCTCAGTGCTTTTGAGCAAATGGGGCTGGACAGGAGCCGACTCAGGCCATTGCGTGGTACTTTAGCAGGTTTCACCGGGCAGTCCCACCGGGCCGAAGGAGTCATCAACCTCCCGCTGAAGTTGGAGGCTGGGGATAAGTGGGTGTCGATGCAGGCCAACTTCATTGTAATGAATTGCAACTCCACCTACAACGGGATCTTAGGTCGGGTGGCGCTTAATCATTTCAGGGCCGTCCCCTCAACGTACCACCAGGCCCTGAAATTCCCGACCCCATCTGGGGTAGCCACCATTCGCGGAGCCCAGCTATCAGCTCGGGAGTGTTATGAAAACTCACTCCGACCCAAGTATCAAATCGGCTGGGGACCGGATCTGCCCGAAGAAAAGAGAGACGCTAAGAGGGGAAGCCCAGCTGAGGACCTCCAGGAGGTGGAGCTCTCTGACGAAACAAAGAGAGCAAAGATTGGGTGCGAACTATCTGCCAATCTCAAGAAAGGTATAAGCCAATTTCTTTTAAAGAATGAGCATGTATTTGCCTGGTCTGCTTCTGACATGACAGGAATTGACCCGAGTGTGATTGAGCATCACCTGAATGCCGACCCAAATCACTATCCAGTAAAACAAAAGCGTCGGCACTTTCATTATGATAAGCAACAAATCATAGCGGAAGAAGTGGACAAGTTGGTGGACGCTGGCCACATAAAGGAAATACAGTACCCGACTTGGCTGTCCAATGTGGTGCTGGTGACGAAGTCTTCTGGTGGATGGAGACTATGTATTGATTTCACCGACCTCAACAAAGCTTGCCCCAAGGATTGCTTCCCCTTGCCACGGATTGACCAAATGGTGGACGCCACCTCCGGGTTCGAGCTGCTCTCCTTCATGGATGCCTTCAAAGGTTATAATCAAATCAAGATGGCTCCCGGGGACAAAGAAAAGACCGCCTTCACCACCGATAAAGGACTCTACTACTATGAGGTCATGCCTTTTGGCCTCAAGAATGCTGGAGCCACATACACTCGGATGGTGAACAAGGTCTTCAAGAACCAGATTGGCCGGAATATGGAGATCTATGTAGATGACATGTTGGTCAAGAGCAGGAGGGCGGAAGACCATGTAACTGACCTGGCTGAGGCCTTCGCCGTAATGGAGCACTTTGGGATAAAATTGAACCCGGAAAAGTGCGCATTCGGCGTCAAGGCAGGCAAGTTCCTGGGCTTCATGGTAACAGCCCGCGGGATAGAAGCCAACCCGGAGAAAGTCCAGGCGATCCTAGACCTAGTGCCCCCGACCTGCGTGAAGGACGTCCAGGTGTTGGCAGGAAAAGTCGCGGCGCTGAGCAGATTCATGTCCAGGTCGGCTGACAAGTGCGCTCCCCTATTCAAAATATTGAGGAACCCTAAGAACTTTGAATGGACTGAGGAATGCCAAAACGCCTTCCAGGAGCTGAAAAGGTACTTAGCCTCGCCACCTCTATTATCCCGACCTGAGGTGGGGGAGGAGCTGGTAGTATACTTGGCATGCTCGGGAACAGCGGTGGCGGCGGCGCTAGTCCGAGAAGAAGGCAAGGAGCAGAAGCCGGTCTACTACGTTAGTAAAACCTTGCAGGGAGCCGAGGTGAGATACTCTTCCTTGGAAAAACTCGCCCTCGCGCTCATCACGGCGGCTAGAAAGTTGAAACCATACTTCGATGCTCATCCGATTAAAGTCATGACTGATGCTCCGCTCAAATCCATCATGCACAAACCAGAAGCGTCGGGCAGGCTACTGAAATGGGCAGTTGAGTTGAGTCAATTCGACATCACCTACCAGCCCAGGACAGCCATCAAAGCCCAGGCCATTGCTGACTTTGTCGTAGAGTGCTCTGGCCGAGCAGAGTACGACCCGGAGGACGTGTGGAAGGTCCATGTGGATGGGGCCTCAGGGAAGTCTGGGAGCGGAGCTGGGGTGGTCATCCTCGACCCAAACCGGCATGAGCACCAGTACTCCCTCAAGTTCGCCTTCTCGGCGTCCAACAATGAAGCAGAGTATGAAGCGGTGATTGCAGGGCTGAAAATTGCTGCTCAGCTCGGGGCACAGACGATCGATCTAAGCACCGATTCTCAGTTGGTTGCAAGTCAGATATCTGGGGAGTTCGAAGCCAAGGACAGTGCTATGCTAGCCTACCTCAACAGAGTCAAGGATTTGACCTCAACACTCAGAAGGTTCACGATACAGCAGATTCCCAGAGAAGAGAACATGAAGGCTGACGCCCTATCCAGGCTAGCCTTGGGCGAGGGCCGACCTACCCTTGTCCACGTGGAAGAAGTATCCGAACCTAGTATCCAGTTGGGGATTCGAGCGGTAGCCGAGCTCAACTTAAATCCAGATTGGACCAAACCAATCATGGACTATTTGGAAGGGGGTATGACCCCGGAGGATGAAAAAGCTGCTCGGAAACTCATGAAGCAGGCCTCAAGGTTTGTCATAATTGCCGGGCAGCTCTACAAAAGAGCCTACACCTGGCCTCTTTTGAAATGCGTTGCACCCGAGGAAGGAAACTATGTACTCCGGGAGATTCATGAAGGGGTGTGTGGAAACCACTTGGGGGGTAAAGCTCTGGCTCGGAAGGCGTTAAGGTACGGCTATTTTTGGCCAACCTTAGAGCAAGATGCCAAAGAGTATGTAAAAAAGTGCGACACCTGCCAGAGGTTCGCCAGCGTGCAGTGGAAGCCTGCTGTAGACCTCACAGTGATGATAAGCCCTTGGCCATTCTATCAGTGGGGTCTAGACATCATCGGCCCCTTGCCGGCCAGTCTCGGCCAAAAGAAACACGCCTTCGTGGCCGTAGACTACTTCACCAAATGGCCCGAGGCTGAAGGTGTTGCCAGAATAACAGAAAAGGCAGCTTGGGATTTTGTATGGAAAAATATCATATGCCGATTTGGGGTACCAAAGGTCATTGTCACCGACCACGGCAAGCAATTCGACAGTGCATACTTTCGAGGCAAATGTGCTGAGATTGGGATCGACCTCAGATTCTCGTCTGTTGCTCACCCTCAAAGTAATGGCCAAGTTGAAAGAACTAACCAAATCATTTTGCAGGGTCTGAAAACCAAGCTGGAGGAAGCAGGGGGCCAATGGGCATCAATTCTCCCAGAAGTGATGTGGGCTCAACGGACCAATATCAGCTCGGCGACGGGAGAATCGCCCTTCGAACTGACCTTCGGCACTCAAGCCGTGCTGCCAGTGGAGATCGGGTCTCCAACCAGTAGAACCCTCCACCATGACCCAGAAATAAACGGAGCACGAATCCGTGAAGAGCTCGACCTCGCTGAAGAGCTCCGAGCTAAAGCTCAAATCAGAATGCTGGCCAGCAAAGCTGCAATGAAAAGAGCCTTTTCCAAGCAGGTTAGGCCTAAGCCTATTAAGGTCGGCGATCTCGTACTCAGGAAGGCCATCTTTTTGCCGCGCTCCACTAACAAGCTTTCCCCGACCTGGGAGGGACCCTACGAGGTCATAAAAGAAGTCCGACCCGGGACCTTCTACCTTCGAGACAAGAACGGAAAACCGTTAAAGAATGCATGGCATTCAGAACATTTGAAGCGGTATTTTGTCTGAAAGCCGCCCTGAGCCGGAATATTTTGTCCACGGCCACGAGCCGCAATATTTTGTAAAACGGCCCCGAGCCAAGGTATTTTGTAAAGGCCCCGGGCCGAAACATTACTTGTACAAATTCAATACAATGCGATTTTATAAACTAGTGCAATTCCCGACTTGGGAACAAGTACACCAACCAGTGCAATGCCCGACCCGGGTGCAAATGCTACAACGACAAGATTACTCGAACTCGGATTAACGCGGTGGCCACGCTTAATCACGAGCAAATGATAAGTAAACCAGCTCGGACTAAGTTCCAGCTCGGGTATAATTGATAACAATTTGATCAGTTTTGCCAGTTCGGATTAAGTTCCAACTCGGTGCATTCCGGCCTCAGGTCGGTGTATTAGCTTGGGTCTAAACTCGAGCTCAATACTTGTCGACATTAGTTTGACCATTTTTATAACGGACTGACGAGTTCGAATCGGTAACCACTATGAGTTGCCCCTATTATACCAGCTCGGATTAGGATGTTAAAACATCAGTCGCGTCCAGCTCGGGTTATTACTCCTAAGTTTGTATGGTCCATTAAAATTGGTCCGACCCCACTGACTTAGAAAAAATTTGCGGAGAGGAAAGTACGCGTGTACGAACTCAATTGAAACGCAAATAAAGCCAAAATAAATCTTTCATTAAAAACCGGAAAATGATTACAAAGGCCCAGCTTGGGCAAAAAATACAATAGCCCTATCAGGGAAACAGTGCTAAATCTACTTTGGCGCGGCAGCGGAGGTGGTGGCTTCAGCTTCATCCCCAGCTTGGTCCAGGCCCTTCTGGACGAACTCAGAAACCTCCTTGGCCTGGGATATCAGGTCGGAGGGAAGCTCGGGGATCTCCCAGAATTCTGGCGGCGGGACCTCCAGGATCTCGATGTAGTCGTTCTTGGAGGATGGAAAGAAAGTCTTCGCTCTCTCCCGAGCCGCAACTTGACCCCGGAAGTAGAACTCCATTTCCGCGTATTTTGCCATGGCCCCGCCTTCCGTGGCCAACCAGTCCACCGCCGCGTCGCTGGTTTTGAAGGCCTCCACCGCCTTTTCCCCGTGGACGCCGACCCGCTCCGCCAACTCCTTGAACTTTGCCTCTGCCTCCCGCTTCTCTCGCTTATAGCGGTCGACGTCCTTGGCCGCGGCTTCACGTCGGCCCTTCTCTAGGTCCAGCTCCTTCCTTAAGCGCTCGACCTCCGCCGCATCAGCCCTCTGCCTCTGAGCGGCTTCCTCTCTCACTGTCTCAAGTTCGGCTCGGGAATCCACGTACCGTTGCTCGAGCTCAACGCAGTGAGTTTGGGCCTTGATTAAGAAGCTGGGGGCAGAGAGGATGTGGGACTCGGCCTGTTCAGCAGAGGACAAAACAATTAACCGAGCTAAGAATGCGAACCCTATGTAAAATGGATAGGGGCTTACCGTAACAATGGCCGTCCTCAAGTCCAGCGAGAGTTGCTCGGCTGGGACCGTCGCCAGTTTGGGGTCGCGATCCACTTTGGACGCTGCCATGAGGTGCTGGTCGGGAGGACTGAGCTCCGACTCCTTGCCCTTTCCGGGGTGCCCGGGCCGAGGCCGCTTTCTGTTCTCGGATCGGGGGGAGGAGCGCTCGGGGATCGTTAGGCCCGACCCAGATTTCTTCGGCAATGGGGACCCCGAAGCCCCTTTTGAGGAGACCTCGGGACCGACCTCACGCCCTTGGCCGCTGTGGCGTTGCCTCTGGCCTTGTCCAGTGCCGCCCGGTCCTGACCGCACCTGGGCGTACGCGAGCTTCCTCATATCCGCCATATCTGCAAAGGTAAAGAGCGAAGGGAATCAAAAGTGAGTCGAAGACCCAGCTAAAGCGAAGTTAATAAAACGGGACGGGAGGTCGGACGCCAATCCTGCAAACTGACCCTCTTCCGAGCCGGCCCCGTCATCTCCATCCGGGTCGGGAATCAGGTGGGGATGATCCTTTGAGAGGTCGGGCTCCCGACCAAATAACTTAGAATCCCAGATTCGCTCCCATTTCAGCACACTGTCAATATTTATCAGCATCCCGGGCGCGGGCCTGAGCACTGCAACTTCTCCGCGCTCCTCCTTTGAGAGTTTAGGATCATCATTGACGGTTTTCCTCAGGCTCGGGAGCCAGTCCAACCTACATCCAGGATTCACAGACGACTCCACCCAATAGTAATCATTATGCCAGCCCTTGTTAGATGAGTGCCACTTGGTGAATATGGAATGGCCGACCCGAGCTGCGAAGTGGAACCACCCCGGTTGCTTCGGATTGGGCTTACATACGAAGAAATGCCTGAATCGACGCAAGGTCGGCTCCACTCCCTTCTCCAAACAGAACACATAGAAAGCCACCATTATAGCCCAACCGTTCGGTGACATCTGACCCGGGCTGAGCTCGAAATGGTTCAGGATTCCAACGATGAAGCCAGGGAGGGGGAGCTGGATGACGTCGAAGGCCAGATCGTATATGGTGTAGTGGTTGGCTGGAGGGTAACACGCCGATTCTTGCCGACCTGGAACCTTCAACTTGTGATGCCGATCAACCGACCAGTTCCTCAGTCTTGCGTTCGCCATCCGCACGGTGGAATGGCACTCTCGCTTGCAGCAGGCAAACAACTGCTCGATCCTCTTTCCCCGAATTGAAGAAGCGCTAGCTGAAGCCGAGCTCCGGGGTCGAACAGCACTGACTGGAACAGCCTCGATCGGTTCGGTGGCAGCCACCCCGGCTAAGAACTCTTGCGGTATCTCGATGCCCTCCAGTCGGTTCAGCGGCTCCTCATCCTCCCCGGCATCGAATTCTCCCAGGTCGGCCATAGGGTCCTCTTCCGCCTCTCCTCGCCCCACTCTAACCCCAATACCTTGGCAGTCGTCGTCACTCTCCTCGCGATTGGATCTCCGAGCCGGCCCTGAGGACGAGCTGGTGCTCTCTCCGCCACGGATCCTGTTCGAAGTAGATGCCGAGCTCGGCGGACTTTCATCTCCGCCGTAAGACCTTACATCCATTGCCTGAGAATCTTCTGATTCCGACCTCCCCATCCTGTCTACAGCAAATACAAATGTACAGGAATGACTAAAGGGAGTCGGGACGTACCTAATGCTCTCGAACTGCGGAGTGCGGCCGACTATTCTGGTCCGAGCTGAAGAATCCCGAGAATATTCTTTCCGAGCTAGTTGCGTCCGACCACTCTTGCGTCCGACCTAAATTCTTCGAGAAATATAAAGTGAAGTATGCAGTGAATCTCGGAGGAGGTGGCCCTATTTATAGGCGCCCGTGAAATTCGCCTCGGGAAGACCAAACGTCGCGTCTCGTCAGAACCGCCAGGTGACGTGGCAGCCATCCGTTGGGCATGCACTGCTGACGTGGCCATCCCTACTCTATCGGGGTCGGGCACCTGCAGCTCGGGATTAGCTTCTACCTCTAGATCTCGCCCACTCGATCTCGACTGGGGGGGGGAATTGACGAGGGGTTCCCGAGCTGAGCTAAATTAGCCGACCTGATCGGAGGTGGGCCAATCCGCGCTCCATCAGCAGCTCGCTCAGCCCAATGATCAACCCCAGATGACTGACCCGACCCCATTAACCCCGACCTCAGTTCCAGCTGTTCCGATGGGACATAAAGCACTGATGGGACATAAAGCTGCGTCGCATTAAATGCTGTCAGACCTAAACTTAGTATAAATAGAGCTCAACCCTCCTCATTTACTCTCTCTCTCGCTATTAATTGCTCTAAACTACTTTGCCAGCTCGGACATATTAATCATTCGCACGCCTGAGGGGAAAATCCGGGTCGTCACCCCGCCTTTTCCTTGTCTTCCTTGTGCAGGACCTACAGCCGACCAGAAAAGTTCAGCTCGGAGTCGGATCGAAGGAGTCCAGCTCGGCCAAAGCAGCTTCCGAGTCTAACTGTGAGATTTTCAACCTCGACAACGACAATAACATTTTACCTAGACATGTTTGATATTAACACTATTTAATGCTGTTTTCCGGATAACTGGTAAGACCGATATGCATCAACACAAGACAGCTATCCAATTTAGCGGTTTGCATTTTTCAATGCTCATTTATAGGTGTTTTTATTTGTTCTGAACCATAATTCATGTAAGTGTCACTTTATTTGACAAAGTTGAATATCTAACACTTATATAAGTGAATTTCACACATATATATATATATAGAGAGAGAGAGAGTTTACTCTCTTTTTTGAAAAAAAAAAAAAAAAAAAAACTGGACGAAATTTTTTTCCTTTTGTCGGACCAAATAAATCAATTTGTGGTTTAAAGTTGATTTTTGGATTTTCATGCAATTCATTGCATCTCAAAATTTACCCGACATATCAATTCATTGACAAAAACAAACAAAAAAAAGAGTAAAATGCATTATACCGTTGTGTTTTCACAAAATTGTATCATAAACTCTGTGTTTGAAAATGTTGCATTATAAACCATGTGTTATATAATACGTTGCATATGACCGCCCGTCATCTATTTTTCTATCAATTTTAGTGTGAGTGTAATACACACGCTTAAAATGCAAGTATGATATTTATCAAGCTGTAAAATACACAAAGCCTATGTTTTTAATAAAGTTGTAAATTGCTCTCTTTAAAATAAATTTAAAAAAATTGAAAACCCTAGAAAGAAACTCTTTCAAAGTGATTTTTTTTCGATTTGAAATTGATTTTGTAACGATTTAAAGGTGTAATCTGCTTGAAAAATAACGTGGTTCCAAGTGAATGTACGATTATTTCTTAATCGCAATGGCTTTGTCAATTTCGATTTCTTACTTTTTTGGCCTATTTTTTTCTTCTATTTCAAAATACAGAGTAATGTATATTTTTCTTATGCATAAGCTTATAGTTGATGAATGTTTTGATAGTGGACGTCAATGTTCTGTTGTAGATCTCTTCACAGGTTTTGAACTTCAAGCATAAGTTTTACATTTTTTTTATGGTGGACATCAAAGTTCTGTTATATAAGCTTTATATTTTTTTTATTTTTTTTAATTAAATAATATTCATTAGTTTAAGGTTGTAGATCTCCTCACAAAGTAAACTAGTACATGGTTATGATATTAAAAAATGAAGAATGTAATAAAATAAAAAATGTTATAAATACCTCCCTCTAACATTAAAAAAATAATAAATACCTCGTTCAGATATTAAAAAAGTTGCAAATACCCTTTAACAATTTTATCTTTTTACAAGGCTAACTAACAGAATTAAACAAAATTTGAATTTGGGGCGTGTGTACAACATTTTTTAATATATTTGAAATTCATGATCTTTCTAGTTCTTGAGTTTCGTTTGTCTTTTGTATGTCATGAGTTCATGATTTTTCTCGTCTCTAGATTTATTATATCTCATATTGATCAACTCTCTAATAAGTTGTTAGAATCAATATATATATATATAATAAGTTTTCAAGCTGTTCATTTGAAAATTCATTTTTCGTTCGTAGTTTTTTACGTATTAGAAGTTTCTTTTATATATTTTTCTTTGTCTGCCGATGTTTTTTATATAGGCCACCATACATTTGTAAAATAATTATTCTATCAACAAGTGATTTAGTAAAATTCTCTATTAATATATTTTCTTGCATGATTTTAATTTTTGGAAAATTCTCTATATTTTTTCACAATACCGGCTGTATTTAACGATCTTGATTGATAATCAATAATTATCCTGCTCTGGCATACTATCCATCCTAAGACGTTTGAAGATTGATTTGCTCATATACTACACGGATAATACCGCTGACCATGTTACCATTGTATGCAATTCATTGTCAGTATTAAATATTGCGAGATCAATTATCGTAATTAACGTTCTTTTATATTTATTTATACAGCCTCCATTAAATTAAAAAATAAAAAAAAATGCTGACCATGTTTCATAACGTCATTAATTCTCAACGTTCCATAATCGTCTAACCTAATGCCGACCTGTATTTGATTCATTAATTAGGTGTATCTATTTCCTACCAACACCAAATAGTAGTAATCGACACGAAAAGAATCCCCAGAATAAACCTTAGGGCGATTTGTATTATCCCTTTAGTCATTTTGTATCAAAAGTATTGGAAGCACAAGTCTTGCTATTATTATTACGTTTAATATGTGCAAAACTTAAAATTTTTGTTTGTATATAAAAATATCAAACTAATTAAGTATATAATATCTAATAGTTTAAATTTTCAAATCAAGTTATCACTTAAACTAATATCAAAACATTGTTATCTAAAAAGTCCTAATGTCACGTAAAAAGAAAAGGATTATTGATGAGGAAGAAATTAGCCAACCAATTAGAGGAGGGTCTTTTTGATAGCATTGAGTCTACAACATACTTATGAAAGATTTGACTATTGAAATGACAATTGTATGTCTGTAGGTTTTTTTAACACAATTCACAATTTTTAAAGAAAATAGTTGAACCTGGTATAGATTAATCCTTGTAATTCTCTTCCTTTTAATGATATTTTCTTTTCTAACAAAAAAAAAAAAAAAAACTATACTCATTTTCCTACTTGCATTGAGCATCCAAATTTTCTTTTGAAATAGTATTCAAACTCTCTTTACCCAACCTCATCAAACATATCAAAACATACTCTCTTTCACATGTTGAAAATAAAACCATTTGAGCTGAGCGCTGATCATGTAAATAGGTTCAATTTCGGTATTTTCATATGTAAACTCGTGATTTCTTTCTTGAATTTTAGGAAAAAGAATAATTGATATAAACCAATTATAAATCCATAGAAAGTAAAGAAATATATATATATATATATATATATATATATATATATATATATATATTGCGTGTTGTACAGGAAATACCATACACCTAGAAAAAAGAAACAATGCGTTTACAGTGGACCAGTGCCTTCTGCACCCTCACCACACCTGACACTCTTTCTTATCCATCTACATCTACTCTCCCTCAAGCATTAAAACATATATTAATACGCCAACTCCCTACCATAGGTTCTCATTAATACGCCAACCCCCTGTCATAGGCTCTCATTAATTTTCAAATGCACCAATCCCATTGTATAATCTGTTATAATCTGATTTCTTTTTTACAAGTGTAAAATGATATACTTTGTATTCTTTTCCTAACAATATATTTATTGTGTTTTGACCAAAAAAAAAAAAAAATCAAATTATATCAAGATTAACAATGGCTAAGCCTATGTGTTTGGTGGTTTATTGTTTAAAACATAAAAAAGATATTTTGTTTTTGATTTTGAATTAATTAAAAATTTATTCTCCTTAGTGTTAGTCTTATTTCATAGACTTTGTGCTTTACTTTTACATAATTCGAAAAAACTTATCAAAAGATATATTCAAATTACTGGGTCAATAATTATCATATATATTTTTTATTTATTTGGATAGATAGTCAGCCTATTCATATAAAATGAGTGTTACAGTATATGAGATTCATTTTTATACAAGTGAATTGAGCATTCATTTAAATAGATAAAAAAAATTTCATTTTTTTAACTCCATGCCCGGGAGCTGTGTCCTCTAATTCTTTTTTTTTTTTTTTTTTGTCGTAAGACGTGTCCTCTAAGTCATATATATTAAATCAAAGTTAATTTCTTTTAATCATTTTCTTCTTACTGCACCATACATACCATGCCACCCCAAACCATACTCTTACTCTAACATAAATTTCCGATCTTTCTCTATCTTCTTTTTCTTTCTATATATATACACATTGCAATCTATACATACATCCATATATATATATAGATCGCGTAGATTGGAGCTGATTTTTTGGCAGCTATGGCGATTGCAGCGGCAGCTGTCATCGTCCCATTGGGCGTTCTCTTCTTCATCTCTGGCCTCGTCGTCAATCTCATTCAGGTACTCATTTCTTTTCCTAAAAAAAAAAATAAACAAATGAAATAGTTACTATTATTATTAATAATTTAAAAAATATTAAAATAAGCACATACTTTAGGGCCATAGATGTGATTTGCTTTTGTTCAGCTTATTTTCAGCTACTTAGCTAGGGCTATATATGTGTGTGTGTGAGTGTGTGTTATATATACATATATGTATAGATAGATAGATAGATAGATAGATAGATATGTATATAAATGTGTGATTTTTCGTATTAAGTGTACTTGTGCGTATTTAGAGTTTGTTTCATTTTCTTTCAATTTTGCTTAAATAGTGTTTGTGATTAGAAATGTGTATATGGGATTATGATTAATTTTTATTTGAAAAATTTGCAGGCAATATGTTTTGTCACAATACGGCCAATATCGAAGAGCATGTACAGGAGGATAAATAGGTGGGTGGCAGAGCTGTTGTGGCTGGAGCTTGTATGGCTCATTGATTGGTGGGCTGGAGTTAAGGTATAATAATCATTTCATGATGCTTTACATATCGATTTTTACCAGCATTACATATGATTTTTTTGTGTCAAATCTAAAAAATTATGTGCGAATGTTTTCATCAAACTTGGTAAATATGTAGTTGCACTCAAAATTTTGGGGAGTGGTGCTGTTTTAAGTAAACAAATTGCTACAAGCACCTTAAAAATAAACAGCTTTTTTGTCTGATACGGTACAAAACATGTCTGGCTTATTAGAAAATATTGTGAGTTATCTATTTTGACTTCTAAAGGAAAATCATCCTAATTGGTAAATTGTTTCTTTGTTTCAGATTCAATTGTTCACTGATACAGAGACCTTTCGTTTAATGGGTAAGGCTATGACATTTAGATACTATGTATTTCTTCCTCTATAACTGGTAATGCTAAGTTCCTAAAGTTTTGATGTTATAAACGAAAGCTGCTAACTTTCCTCAGGTAAAGAACATGCTCTGGTCACATCTAACCACAGAAGTGACATTGACTGGCTTGTTGGATGGGTTTTGGCTCAGGTTTGCAATTTATATATATCAGGATTTTGGCAATACTATGCATCCATATATATAAATATTTGTATATGTTTCATCAGACATGGTTTCGTGTTGTATTCTTTAAAATAATAGCACATAGTATTGGCAGAACTGCCAGATGTGAGATTGGTTTCTTGCATCTTTTCCTCTAGCTCTGTTTCTTGTAATTGATTTCATATGGTTCAAATGACAGAGATCTGGATGCCTTGGTAGCACATTAGCTGTGATGAAAAAATCATCAAAGTTCCTTCCAGTAAGTGTTTTCTACCCAAGCCTTGGTGTTTAAATAATTGATGGCGTTTGCACTTACTTCTTATTCCTGGAAACTGTTACATTTTTTCCTTTAAAGTTTTCTGGTGGTAAACTCTGCTTTCTGGAGTATAATATGGTCTTGCGCATATACTCTTGTATACCATTTTTTGGCCCTTAAGCATTGTTGTTGGTACCTTTTTGTGGCTCCTAGGATGATTAAATACAGTAAATAAGATGATGTTGGTGGCAATCTGCAGGTCATAGGTTGGTCTATGTGGTTTTCTGAATATCTCTTTCTTGAAAGAAGCTGGGCCAAGGACGAAAGCACGTTGAAGGTAGGTACATAGGGCTTGTTTCTGACCTTCTAATATTTGTGTGAATCTACAAGCTAGTATGTGCGCCTCGATGTATCTGTTTCTTAATTTTATCTTTTAGCAGTCTTAATTATTCTTTTTAATTTTCAACTTTGTGTGCTTCTATGTGCAGTCAGGTCTTCAACGTCTAAAGGATTTTCCTCAGCCCTTCTGGCTTGCACTTTTTGTTGAGGGTACTCGCTTTACACCGGCAAAGCTTTTAGCTGCTCAGGAATATGCAACTTCAACAGGATTGCCTGTGCCAAAAAATGTCTTGATTCCTCGTACTAAGGTTGGATTCTGATTGCACCTGCTGAAACAGATAATTGTAACTGTATCTTGCTGTTTTTCACATTGTTTTTATTGCTTTCTTTTGCATTTCTTATTCTCACAGAGTTATCTCTGTCAGCTTTAAGTGTATGCTTGCTAATTGGTAATGTGTTGGTCACTGGAGTTCTTGCTGAAACTTTTTCCAGTTTAGTTTGTCCTCTGCAATGTGCTAGGTAATAATTGTGCCGCTTAATATCATTTTCTGGCTCTCCATGACTGATTGAATCCAAACATATAGTTCTATTGAGGCCTTACAGAACCCAACTAACATATTATTTTTACCTTGACGTGTCCAGCAATCTTAGAAAGAAGTTCTGCTTTACATTAGATAGCAGCCATGAGTCAACTCTCTCAAATTTGATAAAGCTTTACTGTGATTTGCCACTGACGCGTTGCAAAGACAAAAGCTTTTTATTTCTTGTGGGATGTATGATCTTATCATTTTTCTTCGTATTAATTGTTTTATTGGACACCTTATTAGCAAAAAAAAATTAGTTTGTCACTCTTTTCACATACAACGGGAGAAAAGGTTGTGATTGTGAGGCCCTTTCTAAGATGAAAATATTTAAGTTATAAAATTTTGATTATTAAAATCAACTTCAGCATTTTGATTCTGACTTGAGCTACATTGACCATGAGGTTGTGGAATTCGCTCCCCTGTTTCCAACATTGTTTTGCTCTTTAACTTTCTGTATTATCTGGAGTTCTGACCAACATACTTGTACTAAATTATATTTTTGTTAAATTTGTTGCTTCAGGGTTTCGTTACAGCTGTAAGCCATATGCGCTCATTTGTTCCAGCCATTTATGATGTAACAGTTGCCATTCCTAAAACTTCACCACCGCCTACAATGTTAAGGCTCTTTAAAGGGCAACCTTCTGTGGTAAGCCTAAGAAGTCTAATTATTTGAAGTTTTTACTTCGAATGTGGGTGGTTGATAGTTGTTTAATCTCATGTATAAGTTATTTTGGGGTGTTTCGTATTGCAAAAATTACTCAGTCACCTTCAAAACTTCCGTGATTTTGTCTTTTCAAACCATGATAGGTAAAGGTTTTACATATGGAGTACCAAGGGGGTGCAAACTATGTAACAAGGATCAATTAGGTGTCTATCAATCGTGTATACTATCCAAAACCTCAATAAAGAAAAAGAATAATGAGGCTACTTTTTCACGACTCACACAGAGTATTTAGAAAGTCAGCCTTTGTCTTGTGTAGCCTTTTCCTAACCTTAAGATGCACGACTATCCCTTTCCTTCTAGAGAATTCTAATAAACAGAAGTGAGCAGCTTCAGATATACATTTATTACACGTCCTCCTCCCTGTCCTCCTCCTTGTAAACAGACTCCAGCTCAACCAAAAGTCTTTGACTTTATTGGGAATACCAAATTTAAACCACATGCTGAAAATATAAGAGATCACAGCACCTTCACCACTTCACAATAAGCATTAGATGCTTTGTGCTTTCTTCATCTCTTTTACGTAGCAAACAGAAATAGACATATCTTGCCCCTCCTTAACTTATCTCCTCTAAGGATGCTTCCATGCATTGCTTCTTAAGCCAAAAAAAGCCTCACATTTGGGTCCACATGTTTCCCAAACCTGTTTCCACGGATAGAGATTCTTGTGCTCATCAGGAATGGCCAGGTAGTAAGATATTACTGAGAACTTGCCATTGCTATGGGCCTTGCAACTTATTTTGTAACTTTGACTCTGCCAGCTTGAGTATATTATAAGTTTTGCAGAAAACCAGCTACATTATCTAGCTCCTCGTTCTGCTTGACAAGTAAGTGTATTTACAACTGATAATGAATAAAATGTATGATGGCCTTCACCTTAAGAAAGAAAGAAATGGGGCAGGGAGAGGGAGTTATTGTTGTTAGTACTTCAAAAAAATTGTAGGAGATGATGTCATTCCATTTTTTTCTTTCTTTTCCCTCAACATTGTTCTATTTTGGAGTCATCCAAAAAAAGTATATGGCTAATCATTTGGTCAGCGGGTCAATCTGCAGTGTTGAAACAAATTGCATCAGTGGTTTCGGGAAGTTTGGAGATTTCTGTAGTTATTTCATGCAAAGATTAGTGCAATTAATTAACGGTCAGTGAGAATAGTAGTGTTGACTTGATAATACCATGGAAAATATTATAGCTTTCTTGAAGCACTGTTGATTTTGTGGTTATTCATGTTTCAGGAACGATTTCATCCTGGTTTTTGCTTAAACTCCTCAATATTACAATTGTTGTCTTCTCCTTTTGCTCGGGACTAACACTTCACTGTTGGCACAGGTGCATGTACACCTAAAGAGGCATCTGATGAAGGATCTGCCAGAAAATGATGATGCTGTTGCTCAGTGGTGTAAAGATATGTTTGTAGCCAAGGTGCAGCCTTTTCTTCCCTGTTGCTTTGCATATACCATCTTTATCGTACTCTCTTGCTTAATGCTCAATATAGGGTGAAGTAACATATAGTGATTTTATCACCAAATGCTGATGCATATTCCTGATGGTCTTGCTTTTTACGAACATGGTACTTACCTGATTGTTATGTGATTTTTGTCTCGCTTGCTTTCTGCTAAATGCCATTCTCACCTGATTTTAAACCAGGATAAGCTGTTGGACAAGCACTTAGCGGAGGACACCTTCAGTGACCTACCACAGCAAGACGTCGCTCGGCCATTGAAATCCCTTTTGGTAAATTACATTTTACCTGATTTACCCGTTAATTACAGTTTCTGTTAGATTGGTTTTGGTTATTCATTCAACGAATTCTTAACTTCTATTTGAAACAACAGGTTGTTGCGTCTTGGGCATGCTTGCTTATTTTTGGGGCCCTAAAATTTCTCCAGTGGTCCTCGCTTCTGTCCTCATGGAAAGGACGCATATTGTCGATGGTTGGATTGGGAATTGTTACGTTTCTTATGCAGTTTTTGATTCAATTTTCTCAGTCCGAGCGCTCAACCCCAGCGAAGGTTGCTCCTGCCAAGCAAAAGAACGGGGGAGAGCCTGTGAAGACCGGAGATGGTAAATTGCAGTAGTCTAATCTTTTCAGATGCTAGATAGCTTGGGCCGGCTCATATGTAGTCTCTATTTAGATAAAAGATAAAGATTTAATGTATCATGTAGTAAGTTATTTGTCCATTAGAACCTTTGTACTTAGTTATAGTGAATTTGTTTGCTCAAATTTTTGTATAATGTATACAAATTGTATTTGTAATCATTCATACATATTGTATGAGTATCTAATCATTGATTTTGAGTTCAATTAGGTTGGTTTGCTGCGTCTTTTGATTTGCAAGGGTTGTTTAGTTTTCTCCTTCGATTATACCTTGCCTATTGGCAAGCCCTGTAGAAACACAAATCCCAATTAGGTGTGGGGAATCATTGGTCATTTGGTTTACTTAGGTGGAGAGGTTCAAGATCAATTTTCGGTGTTGTGGAACATGTAAAATTGACTTAATTCTTTCTTTGAATTCAAAAGAAAGAAATAGTATACCAAGGAATGGAGAACAAACCGTCATTGAGAAATTCCACCTTGCAGGGCCGTCGCTTTGGCACTCCTCAAATTGGAGAGAGTCGTCTTGACTGTGAAGAAATTGATATTTTATAACGTGTCAAACATTTTTCTATATGATCAGATAAAAAAAATTATTTTTTCATTTCTATGATATTTTTCCAATGTGTTGACGTATATAGTTGCAACACTTTGTTGACATAGAAACTTACCTTTATTCTTTTTTCAAGTGTCATAATAAGTATTCTCGATTGCTTTTAACTTAGGTTAATATGATATTAAATTAATTTAAATTAAGCCAGAATGAAATTAAAATGTGTGACATGATGAGCACTTTATAAATTTTTACATGGAATATGCACTAGATGAAAATATATATAAGATACTATTACTTAATCTATTTATTGTTCATTCGTTTGAAATATAAATACTCTTATAAAATTATATCAATTTAATAATTTAATCTATTGTTAATCGCCATGCGCTCCAATGTTAGCATTTATGTTGGATGTACTCAATGTGACTTCGGCATCTACCTGTAAAAAAAGAAAAATCAATCAATTTTTGGTTAAATAAAAACGAAAATACTTGTAGATAGAAGTCGTTTAGCAACCGGCGAACTCATCCTTAATACCATTTAGGTTTTCTAATTCAATCGCTTGTTTGCAGCCTTTCGTAATTTCCCGTGCCCGAGATGGCCTTATATCGCTAACAACCTTAAACAAAGATGGCTTTATGGTCAACTTCTATTCTACTTATGGGAAGGTTCATCAAAAATTATGATACTCTTTTCGAGTGACAAAATTGTCGACTCATCCGAAATAGTGTTTTGTTTGAAGTTTAGTTCTTTTAGGTTTAATAATTGACTATTTGAATTTGAATACTATTAGGAAAGTATTCAACATCCTGTCAAAATAATGGACACATAATTTAAATTTTGATACCGTATTAAGTTACCATATTATTCAAAAGTTTAGATGTTAGAAAAAGAGAGAGAAACAAAAACCTAGGACAATGCTGCTTTAATAAAAAGTTTCCTAATTGTAATAGAAATCCCACGTACATATATAAAAGCATATATGCATCGACCGCTGTATATATCTTCACTACTTTTTCAGCAGACTACAAATTAATTTAATGGGAACTCCTCAAACTATGGAAAAGTCGCAAATAGGACCTCAGCAACTTCGACGAGGCCGAGGGAGACCTCGAAAGTATCCTCCGAAAAGCTCTGTGTCTGAACCATTAATCTCCACCCTGATTTGGCAACCGATATTCAAGAAACCACGAACAAAAACATCATCAACAAGAAAAGTAAAACAGTCCGTCAGTTGGGTTTCCACGATATTCAAAAAAAAAATAGTGAAACAGTCCCATGTTGAAAACTATGATCTTGTCTCAGACGACGAAAGGGGGTGTGAGGAAGAGAGTATTCATTGTACAAAAGTTTTTTCATCGTCAACTTGTTTATGTAATCAACCACTTGCAGATATTGAGATTCCAGGACCTATTCCTGATTTTGCTTCTCTAGCTTTTGATGACACTATTGATCTCTTGAATTTTTTCAAGGACACCCCGAATATTAAAGAGTGGTGTACTTGTTCTATAGAATGATAATTAAGCAATTTATAACAAACATAATTTGGAGCATCTGTTTCATCTTCGGGTCAGGCTGGTAAACGATTAGCTTGAATCCCCCACGCTTTAATGAGTTAGTGGGACTCACGTGTATGAGACATATGACCTGATCATTCGAACGATAAGGTTGTTATGTTGAATTTTCTTTTTATCTTATACAAGTGTATAGGAATTTTTTGTTTTTGTTTCAATTCTGTTGTCAATAAGAAATTCGTGAGTTAATTCCCATCTTTGCCAATGGAATTGAAAATTTTTGTCCTAAAAGGGACCCTTTCAATGTGTCGGATTTATAATTTTTCTCTAATATGATTATAACATATAACTTAACGATCATAATCATAAGTAAATAAGTTTTTTTTACTCGAAATTTATTTATATTAAAAATACTTATAAAATCTAAATATTTAGTAGGGTAGTGAAAACTGAAATCCCTATTGGATATGCCCTTGCCTCTCAACCAATTAGACTACATCTTATTCTCCTACCAGTACAATGTCTCTTTTCTGTTTTTGGTTTCGATGGTTGATGACTTGTGATAAGTTTTAAAAACCTGACCCAAAAGTTTCGTATTAATTAACGTATATTTTTGGGAGGTAGTATAATTTTTAAAATTACGATGTAGTTTAAACTCAATTTAGGAAATTACTATAAACTAATATCCTAGTCCTGGTATGAGATAGTCTTCTTATTTCTATATATTAGACTAGTTTCGACATCAAGTTTTAATCTTGTAAATAAGTCCCTGCCACGACGACTTTAATATATAAAAGTATTATCTCTTCCCTCCTCTTCTAGGACCACCATCAATAGAAGTTTCTAATATTTTTCAATCACTTTAATATACGGAGCTACCATTCATGGAGATTACTTATCATTGTATTGATCACCACTGTCTTTATTCAGTCCTCATTCTATGTTGCTACTGCCCGAAATAATCATATCTCTTTGTTCACCGTTCTAAACACTTTCAATCTTTGCGTTTCTTTCGGTTATTTTAAATTCTTTTAATTCTTTTCGAACTCTCTTTTCTTTTGGGTTCTACTTTGGGCCGTCCGATTCTATTTGTGGTCTCTATTTCTCTAAATTCTGCCTTATGACCATGGATTCATATGATGATTATTACGAGGCATTCTCTTGTTTATCTGATGGTGGACAACACCTTTTTGGGGATGACTATTTCAGAGATGTTGTAAAGAAATTAGAGGTCATCCCTAAAACAACTTAGGAAAAAATGTAATATTATTATTAATATACTTTATATGATTAAAACAAACTCAAAAAACTCCAAAAATTAATTAAATCTTTTTGCTAGAGTGTTGATCCCAATATGCTGCATTTTGATATTGTTCACATAGACTCCATCAAAATCTTTTATCAATGCAAGTTATGGTTTTCTCTAAAAATTGTCACTAAGATTTATATTCAATCAATCCCACAAACATTCACTAAATCGAGCATAATGAACATGTGGTGCTATATTCGTGTGCACTATTTTGGATATCAAATTAGATTCAAATGCCAAATTTGTTAATTCAAAATTTTAAAAATATATATTTCATATTTATCATGGCAAGCGATTTACGAATTTTTTGGGCAAAAATTTTCTTTCTATCTAAAAATAAAAAAATCTAAAGGCTCAATTAGTAAAAAGTTACTACAGTGTAGAACTCCATAATCGATAGGATCAAACTTATCTATCTCATAAAAATATATTTTTGGACTTGACCTATTGGTCCTAATTGGAAAAGAATCAGGTTCAACATCAAAGTACGAATTTAGATAACTGATAATTTCTATATCTAGCTTACAAGTGAATATTTTCACTTCTCAAATTAAAGACGATTTAATAAAAAGTTATGGATAGAATTAGTAGTGAGGAAGAAAATGGATAAAGAAAGGCAAAAAAATATGATTGATAATGTGTTGGACAACATTCTTCAATCAAACATTCTTTAAATAATCAACCTCATTTGAGAAATCGAGAAATTTAATTCGGTGTGCTTCCATACATGACAAAAAGTCGATAATGGAAGTCATGTTACACAATTCAATATGAAACTACTGGTAACTATTTGGGTTTAACATTCAACCTGTCAGTATGTAAAATTTAGTTACCGTAATAGAAAATCTAAATTATTATAAATTATGCACAAGTCCCACAAGTCTATATAAACTATAATTCATGTGGGTCGGGATGCTGCACAACAAGATAAAACTCATAATTAACTAGAAATTTACATATTCCAAGTCTTTAGGAATTTAAGACAAAGAATGAATACATGAATTGTTGTAACAAAAAATATAGCTTCGGTCTTTATAGTAACTACAAAAAAAATTAGGAAAAATATGAATTACTGTCGGATCCATAAAATCAATGTATGAACCTATTTGTGGGCCAGTTCTCGGGTCATCCCAAAAAGTCACAGGATGGTCTTTCAGATCAAAATGGATAAGAGAGCCCACATTCTCAGATAATAGATGCTGTATATGTTACTTCTATTGGGCTTGACAACTGTACATTTAATGGGCGTATTTCCTTAGGATCAGCCCAAATGTTAGCGCAACTCGAAAAATAAGCTGCTTATTATTTAAGCTCATCATCCTCAAAAACACTGCAGAAAAAGCACTTATAAATCATGGGTTATGGCTTAAAAACTCTTCAGATAAAGCTAAAAGAGATTGGTATTGATGGATTTGGACAAATGGGTAATGCTGAAATGGTATGTATTATTCCTTCAAAGCTCTCTTTCTTCATCAGCAAAATTGATTTTATGATTGGATAACCTTGGCATATGATACGTGCTTATTGTGTATTGACTTTGTTGTTGTTGTTTGTTTGTTTTTTTGTTTTTGTTTTTTTGTTGCCCCCCCACCAAACATGAGATTGACTACTGCTGATGTCAGTTTGAATATGTAAAGAATATACGTTCAGTTTATAATGGATCGGGTTCTTTATTACTGTACCTGCAGGCTTAAGCATTTTAGGTTAGTTAATTAGTCTCGACGTGTAGGGAAACGAGTACTTGGGTCGTTATACCTGAAAATGAAATCAGCTGAAGTTGATAACTTTAGTTTGCTTTCTGTTAGGAATTAGAAAATTAACATGATATGTCTATTGATATAGAGAATGGGAGTCTTGACATAATGGGAAGTTGTCGTTATGGGACATGAAGATAACAGTTTGGAGAGTTGGAGTTGTGGGATTAGTCCTTACAAGCAAAAAGTGAAAGATAATGATGTTTATAATAGATCGATAATGATATCAACCGTTTCAGGACCCTGCTTATAACGAGAGCTTTGTGCATTGGTTTGTCTATGTCTGTTATTCGTTTTACTTCTATTAGTGAAGAGCTTATCAGATTTCGTTTGCTAATTCATGTTCAGATAAGGCAACGTAATTTGAAATAGGATTCTTGTTAAGTGAGAAAGGAAAGGAATTCTCTTATGTCTCGACTCGAGTGTTGTGGACAGAATTAAAGGTGACTGTTACTTTATCTTTATTATGGTTTTCACTCACTTTCTCTGTGTTGTCTTTGATCTTTATTATGATTCTTGTATTTTCATTTAAATACTTTTGAGTGGAGCCTATAACTTGTGTTATAAGCAAATGCAGAGTTTCATTCACTTTTAATTGTCATTCAGATGGATTATGTTATCGGGACAACTCTTTCAGTTGGGTATTTTAAGATAAGTCTATAGTTTTACGGAATTCTGGAAAGATATTCACTTAAACCTCTTCTAATCATACACGTCTTCTTAAATATTTTGTAAGATGAAACTTTTCAAGACCCACGTTTAAGCTATCTAATCATTGAATGACGTATAGATGCGAAATGAGGAATAATGGCTTTTGCTAGTGTGATTACATGTTTTGGTAGTACTATATGACCAAGACTCTAGATGTTATGCTGACACTTCCAATCACTCATAGGTTGAGCTGCCAAGAGTGTTGGCTGGAGTTGTTTATTCATAATGCCATATGTGAACAGTAAAACAGAAAAGGGATTGGCAGTGAAGAGTTAGACCAACTCCAACAGCTCCCCTATTTTTTTCTTACATTTAGGGGATTTAAAGCATTTACCCTATTTTTACAGATTCTCTATTTCAGTTTCACTCCAACAGCTCCCCTATTTTTAACCAATCCCTTATTTTATAGAATCCCTATTTTAGTTTTACTCCAACAGCTCCCCTATATAGAAAATTCTTACTTCTATAACATTAAAAACTATGGGGAATGGGATGGGGGATGGGATTTGATTCCCCAGCAATAGGGGATCCAAACATCAAATCGTTTATCCCCCAAAATATAGGGGATCATTTGGGGGAGCTGTTGGAGCTATATAACACCAACAACTCCCCCAAATTTGATGGTTTTGGGCATTTGGGGGAGCTGTTGGAGCTCCCCTTAGAGAGGTATGTATAGCTTAGAGTTTTTGGCCAAAATGATGCTGTTATTGAGAGAGCCAAGATAATACTTGCCTGAAACATACCCTTACTCATGCTCATCTGCAAAGTTACTTAACTTTGCTGGTCCGTGCTGGCACTTGAATTTTCCTTGCACTCGTTCGTTCTCTTGTTTTATAACGTCACTTGAGACTTTCTCAGTGGTTGATGGTGTTTAGAGTTGCATGAGAATAGAAAATGAGAAAGAAAGGATAGGGAGAAACGAAAGGAAAAGCAATGAACGATTGTCAATTTGACATCTTGGATCCTTTCAATAGGTTCCCAGTGCCAAATTTGGTGCGGAAAACTGTGATTGGAAATGGAGAGGGAAAATTATTTAGGAAATCACTGCAGTTGGTAAAGCTGATAATCTAGAAGCTCCATCATCATACTCTTGTACTGAGATTCTGCTGAGGAAATCAAAATTCAGAAGCCATTTACTACTTTTAGACTTAAATTCTTCTATCATAATTAAATCCAGAGAAATGCATCAAAAAGATAAGACAGTATTTGCCATCAAAATTTTAGACTAAAATTGTTCAAATTGTGCTTATTGCAGAGCAACGAATTAACTCAGGCGCTGCAATAAATTAACTCAGGCGCAATAACATTTTGTTGCATTGCTTGTGTGAGATTTAACTCCGTGTTGAGATTGGTGTCAAATCAATACTGGTCAAGGGAACAAGCACTTAGCTGTAATACATCTCATCTTATTTTGAGCCTCGCTTTCATGCCTTGATGTATTAGCTTTCAAATGAATAACTATTCCTTTTGTTTGTTTGTTTGTTTTTTAACTTTTTTTCTTTCTTTCTTGACTTACATATTACTTGCATGCAAAAGAAAGCCATTTCTCAATTAATTATCGGCAAAAAAAAAAATTACTTTTGTTAATGTCAGCAGCAAATTGGATTTCCATTTTATGGTCTAACTTGCTTATTATTGTCTTATGGTATCAAGTGATGGTTGATGGGATTGAATCCAACATCTACTTTTAAATGATCCCTATCTTATAATCGGCTTAAGATGCTAATAGCAGATTATTTGTGAATCTTGAGCAGGGAGTTAGTGGGCCTATGATACTTCCTATTTAAGGTCTAGCTATATCGGGATAATTGAACCTAAGACTGCAGTAGCTTTTTTGAAGGAAAAAACAGAATGAGAAATAAGAAAAAATTGGAAGAGCAAAATAAGTCAAAAAGTTCCAAGTATGTCACGATGTGTAGCAAGATTTACATGGTGGATGCATGCTTGTTTGTAGCAAAAAATTGACACTAGCTTTAGCAAGAAAGGACTTTATTTTCGCATTAAGCATGCTTAAAAATCACAAACTTTATTATAAGATACAAATAACGTTACAAACTATATAATTCCTTAAATTATCGGCTGAAACTGAAGGAAACTTAGAACCATGTCTAACAAAATTTCATACATCTTATATTAATAGTTCTAATGTCTTTCAACATGACATTTAATATCTAACAATCTCTATGTAGATTTTGAGGATAGACATATAAGTCAATTACAAAGCTTTGACGGTGTTTGCATATTGATGCCGTTCCTAATTCTAAGGTTAAGCTATATGCTATAGAAATTAGTGCCTTTTATAGTTCCAAGGTTGGGATCATTTAAGAGTAGATGTCGGGTCTGTGTTCTGTCATCCATCACTTGCTAACACAGACAGAAAGACTATTGACTAATAATTCAAATTATCAGTTGAAGACGTCAATCGTACTATAAGTTTTTGTAGAAACCTTTTATTCTGCTTATTTTTTTCTATTCTAAATTTAATTATCTTCTTAAATATAATTACCAAAGAAGAATTGAAAATCAAAGAAGCTACAATTTATATCTGGTTATTTTATGTCTCCATAATAGTCGATGAAATCTCCTACCAAATTTTGTAAATTCTATAGCTCCCGCCTCCCTGATAGAAGTCAAGATTGGCTATTGAATGCCTTGAATCCCAGCAAACTAAAGAACAAAATTAGGCTTTAGTGCCTTATGGGGAAAGGCAAAAATTGGGCTAGATAATCAAATACCACTGAAAAGTTAAGAATGCATGTTATTGTCCTATATCATCAGGTGTCAGGGGTTACATGGATGTATGACTGACTCGAAAAGGGTGGTTTATTATGCATCAAACTAGAACCTATGTTCATATGACTCCTTGTTCGTGATCAAGATCAAGTGCTGCCACCGCAATTCCAAGTAGTGCACTGCTTTAGGTTTGTTATTATTGTTTTTTCTCCGAACATCCTTGTGATGAGTTCTTGTGAAGAAAACAGGAAACGAAAACATTGCTAAAGAGGGAAAGATGTGTTGAAAGTAGTATAAAACCACCTTCTTTATTAGCATGAGGTAGGATGGGGTCAATGCTACTGCATTCTTTAATATGAGTTAATTATGTTCTGTTGCTCAACTTACAAAAGAATAACACACATACCGAATTTCAAGTCTATGAGAAATTTTAACCGAATTTCAAGTCTATGAGAAATTTTAACTATCTGTTATTTAAATTTTCTATGGCCTCTGTGTGTCGAATCAGCATCTAATCTGTTGTTCGCGTGGGCAGATTTCAAAGCCAAGCCAAGCTAGTCTTCTTGAGACTTATTTCAAGCTTATCTCCACCCGACTAAGTTGTTCATACGATAATGTACAACTTATTTCAAGCTTATCTCCACCTGGCTCTTTCCACTGTTATACTAATTATAATTTTGTAGCACCTGGCTTTTGCTCTTATTGCAGCTGATAGATAAAGTGTAACATAGCCAAATCTCATTTATTTGAGACTAATTGGCAATTGGCCGGGTTCCCTTGCCCATGAACTTGGTGGTGCCTCTTTTTTCCCCTTTCTCTATACATTTTTGAGGTGATGGGAAGGACTCCAGAATTAAGACATCTTTCGTTGATTGCATTAGTGTAAAGTGAACCCCTGGCTGAAGAGAAAGTATCCCTGCCCCGCCTTTCGCGTCTGAAAGCATCATTTCTTCTCAATGCCCAGGCCGGGGAGCTCTTGGCAAGGAGACCTTAAGATAAGTTTGCCAAATCTTGTTCAGTTCCATTCAAGTTCGCTTTTGTTTGAATCTTCATGGAAGAAGAAGAAGTAGTTCACCAGCCGCTATATTTGTGAAGCCCACCAAATCATTAGGACCTGGTGGCTGCTCGCTCTTTGATTAGTGATTCATCACTCCACCATCTGTTCCAAATTTAGGAACCTAGGTAATAGTATCCCGATCAAACAGCTCAGTCTTAATGTAAGGAGTTCTTTCGTTGATTACATTGGTGTAAGCTTTGTTGCTATTCATAGTTGTAGTTAGTTGTATATGGGTTCTGAAATGTATCTTACTAATACTCTAGACAGTTAAGTCTTGTAAAAGCATTCTACATGTAATTGTTATTGTTTGTTAAATGCTTAACTTCTATTCATTTCTATCTATAGATAGTCCTAGTGTTTTACTTTCTATCAAGTTAAATTTCAATTCTTAATTTTTTATCGGCTAAGTTGGGGTTTATCTTGACAGAAAGCAATTCAGCAATGATCGACTGCTATCTTTATCTTGTCCGTTCTACCTGACAAACAATGCGAAATTCGTTATTAATAATTAGATCCTCAGATTTTATGCCATTGATGTGTTCTACTGTTCAGTACATCCTGCCATGAATAAATCTTTCAACCATGAATTACACGCAAGTGGATCTAATCCTTCCTTATATCCTGCATAGAGCAGTAGTTTTATACATCAAACTATCCGTTTTATTGATCATTCTCAAAGATGAAGGGGTGGGGGGTGTAGCCATGGTGGAGCTGCTTTTATTCTAGAAAGCATTTGTTTGTGGCTGTGGTACTGCAGCCTCTTTTTTGCTTTCCTTTTTAATCCTCTCCTCTGCATGCATTTCATAATTCCATTATATTAAAATACAATTGTCACTACTCATTTAAGAGTATTTTCAATTTTATATATATTTATGGGATTTTGCAATGGAGGAGGCAGAAATGTGGGAAAACATGTATACAAGACACAAACATGGAGGCTCGAAGTGTTGTCGCACATCTGCTGAACAAAAGCACTCGTGTCGTCTCGAAGACACAAAATAGGTTTGCCAATAGTGGCCATTGTTTGCGCACTAGATTATACTAAACGATCACATCCCTGTTGTCCATCTTCACTGTCAAGTTAATTATACCAGATGCCTATCTTCCATGTAGACATTAACAAAATCAAATCAAACAAAATTTTATTTTACTATATGGGATCAGTTATATAAATTTGATGATAATTTTTATTCTTGTTAAGAACCGTTTGAAATTCAGGTGGCTATTACTAGGGCTCCGTTTGTTTGCAGTAAAATATTTTCCTGAAAAATATTTTCTGTATTTTTCGATGTTTGGTAACATAGAAAATTTGGACAATCGGAAAACATTTTTCAATCAAGAGAAAATTTTAGTTCAAAAGAGTAAAAAATATTTTCTTGTCCTTTGGGAGAAGAAAATATTTTTCACAACTCACCCACTTTACCCTCACCCCACCCACACCCTACCCCCACCCCACCCTCTACTCTCACGGTTAACATATATATTATATGTCTATATTTTTCTAGTATTCTATTTTGCAGGAAAATATTTTCTCCCAACAAGTTATTTTACGACAAACAAACGGAGCATAGGTCTTTGATTTTGTCACGGAGTTGCATGCCTCTGTCATTTCCAGACCCGGCAAACACAACAAAAGGTAACAAGGAACATAAATAGGGGATTATGTTGCTTAAAATAATTTAAGTAGACGTTTGAATTATACCACTTGCTGGTACAAGCAGATGGAAATAGCTGCGAACTTTTGAAATGGCAAGACTTACTTGATAGATCTGGCATATGTTCTAAAAGGACTGAACCATTTTTTAACACATAGTATCTAAACTCGATTTTGGTCATTGAACTATCATTTTGTATGTTTCGATCTTGAATTAGGCAAAGTATTATACTGTTAGTCCTTTAAGTGATTTAGAGACTAAACTCAAACTTTATGCGTAAATTTAGAACTCTTTTTAGAATTTATCCAAGTCAATTTGATTAATTTGTTCATAGAACTATTTACTTGATCATGAATAATATTTTTGGAACACCTCTAACAGAGTTATTCCAAAACTAAAATAAATGTAGACACGATGTCCTAGAATCCAATTTTGTTTCTGCTTTAATTCCATGTTGCATCCAAAACAAAGAACATAACTTTTAGAAAGTGCAAGGTTTGAAAAGAGCAATTCTTAACATCGGAACTAGAAGTTTCATTTTTCACTGAAGTGTTGGGACAACAACAAAATGATACAACAACATTTAAATTGATGTAGCATAAATCTTTCTTGTGGTTTTGAAGAAGATTTATACCTCAACAAAAATAACAATTGATCAACTATTTGCACTTCTATCCTCAGGAGTCTACATTGTCGAATCTCGTTTAGTATGAAGTATTTACTTTTTTTTTTTTTTTGTCTTTGTTTTTGTTTTTGTTTTTTTGTATGTAGGTGGGGCTATGATTTGTTTGTTAATCATTTAGCAAATCACAAAACCATAATCAGAATCTTAAATAGGATAAGTGTTATAGAAAACTGCAAATTATCAAAATGAATTGAATATGATTTTGTTTTAGCACCTTAGTTGATGCACGAACATTAATTTAAAGAATTGCTCAGAATTCAGGAGCAGCATTGCATATGGTACCAGTTAGATGTTACCAGTTGTGGTACAGCTGACATGTGCACTAACTTTTGAATTGACTATCAGGTCTTGTGATGGAATTGTTAGGCAGATATTCTTGGACGAGTAATGTTTTATGTTATTTAGTTGATATTTTATTTCTATTTTGTATGATAAAAAATTATATATTAAATGTTAAATTTTTTTTTTATATAGCAAGAATTCTTATCATATGTGGAGGGATATTTAACGATGCTTGTTTAGGAGAGTGGAATTAAATGAAAGCATGGGCTGATTGCTTAAGTTGAAGTAGTAAGAATTTATGAACTTGAGTAGTACAACCCATCTCCCAACTGGCTTAAAATGTTGTTTGCTTTGATAGAAATTGAAATTTGCTCTAGATATGAGTACTCAAAAATGAAAAAAAGGGGTTATAATATTATTAAGGGTAATGTGTCGGTTAAGCAACATGAAAAATAATATTGTGAAAAGTAACACTATATGTCACATCTTTTCCACCGATGAGCTAATTATGAATGTGTTAAGAACACAATTATGAATTATGTTTATCTATATAATTATATATAATGTGTTACATGTTTACAAGCTCACCCACATAAAAGTTGTGTTGCTTTAGCAACCCCACCCTTGAGATTATATCACAAGCCCCTAGTATCTATTGATATACAAAACAATTCCTCTGACAATCAATATTGTGTCCGACGGGAAAAAAAAAAAAAAAAGACAATCAATATTATGGCAGCAGGGGCCTTACAAGTTCTCCAAGCTAATTCCTACAATTTGATGTGGCCTCAATTATTTAAGATAAAATATCATATGTTAAGGTTGACTTTTAGAGTTATTCTTTTTGGTCAATGACTTTTAAAGTTTAAATCCTATAAATTTAAATTGAAGATAAGAAATAGAATTTTATATCGAAAATACTCCTTTTAGATCTTTTCTCACCTAAGGAGGATTCGATTAAAGTGTTTGATTAATTGACAAATTAATAATGGATTTAATTGAAAAAAATAATATCATAATCAAAAAAATTTCAAGCTTTTGAAAATGTGGGAATAATAATTAAAGTACGAACAGAGCTACAATGAATTTGACTTTACATTGGCTCACGTGTGAGATCAATTTGCAAATTGCCAAACTAAGATTAAGCACCATTATTTGAAACAAGTTCCTCCACATTAAGGTTTGCTATCTAGGTTGATTGACCTATTATTCCAATTAATAGTATTTACAAATAATCAAGCATCTCAAGCTCGTCTCATGATTGGCAAGTACACAATTTAAAGTTGAACATCACTTTAAAGCTAATAGAAGAACTAAGTTGATCTGAAAAATCTTGTGTTTGACTCTAATCAACTCATTAGATGTCTAAGATTTGAAGAACCGACAATATAATTTGTTTCTTTCCTACTTTCATCCCTAAAAGGGAAGTGCATGCTTCTTTCATAAAATAGAATTCAAAGTCGTGATTTGAACTTTAAATTTTTAATTATAATAAGTTGACTATTATTTAACCATTTTATCCAATTTTTGAGTGTTAGAAAAAGAAAAATGCGTTTTGCTTTTGCAAGAAAACGAAAGAAACTAAAGAGTGAACATCTATATGGAAGAAAGTGGTAAACAAAAAAGTAACCTTAACCCCTCAAACAAAAACTAAAAATAAAAAAGTCTAAAAAGATTCCGTATTGTGATAAGGGCAAATTGGACAAATAGTCCTTATTGTTTATATATTTTGGACAAATAGTCCATATTATTTTAGAAGTCTAGCGATTAGTCTCCATTGTTTGTAAAAGTCCCACTAATAGTCTCTATTGTTTCAAAAGTCACTCAATTAGTCCATATTGTTTGTAAAAGTCTCTTCATTAGTCCCCAATATTTACAAATGCGTTTACAAATATTAGGGACTAATTAATGGAAAGACTTTTGTAAACAATGAGGATTAATGGAGAGACTTTTGTAAACAATAAGGACTAACTGAATGACTTGTGAAACAATAAGGACTATTGGTGAAACTTTTACAAATAATAGGAACTAACTGTGTAATTTTTAAAATAATAAAAATTATTTGTCAAAAATTTATAAACAATAAGGACTATTTGTGAGATTTGCTCTTGTGATAATTAGTACTATGAGTAATTAAACCTCTTGTGCTAAAAAAATTAAAAAAGAAAAAGAAAAAAGAAAGTAGTTAATAATCTCCATTTTCTTCAATGCATTCTTTTAGTTACTTGCCCTCTTCTCCCCTCTTCCTCTCTCTCACTCACACACACACACACACACACACACACACACAAACAAAAAGCAAGACTATCTAGCCATCGACCATCGATCTCCTCCTACCATGGCTGATCCCTACTTAAATTTCTACGCTCAATGCTTGAAATTGAACTCTCTACACCATTTCTCAACTTCAAACCCTCCTCATCAGCCATCTTTCAACCACAACTTCAACTTAAACAGTTGTGTCAATAATCATAGCACCTCTTTTTACTATCAAACCCCACCTTCTTCACCTCCTCTTAGAGAAGCCCTTCCTCTCTTGAGCTTAAGCCCTATCAAACATGATGAACAACAAGAACCCTCTTGCAGTGACATGGATTTGGACAAAAACAAAGCCAAAGAAGAAAGTGAAACCCATTTATCTGCTGCTGCTGATGATGATGGTGATGGTGATGGTGATGAAACTGTAACTGTAGCACTCCATATAGGCCTACCAAACCCTAGCGCTGCTGATTTGGCCTCTATGCTATCTTCTTCTGCTGAAGCAACTAATGATAAAGATGAAGATGTTGATCATGTTTCTGGCTACCCATTAACAAGACTTAACAAAGGGCAGTATTGGATTCCTACTCCTTCACAGATTCTTATTGGTCCTACACAATTTTCATGTCCAGTTTGTGGTAAGACCTTCAACAGATACAATAACATGCAAGTAAGTGTTTTTTCCCATACAAGAACCATAATCCCAAAAAGCTTTCTTTACCATGCATCTTTATGCTAGCTCCTTTTACTTTGCCTCTTAACTGTTCATAAAGTCATCTGCCGTCTTTCTATCTGGATCTGCTTTCAATATTTTTTTTTTCTTCTAAAGAGTAAAGCTTTCAAGCAAAGAAATTGATTGGATAATAAGAATAGTTAACTTTGATTTTGTTGCTTTGCTTTAACTAATAGTTAAAACCATTTTTATTGCATTTTCTGCATGGTTTTTGTGTTGAGAATTCTGGGTTTTGACATCAGAAAAGCTTCATTTATGTGATTGCACAACACAGGCAATGTTCCTTTTGCTTTGAGTACACACTTTGAAGTCTGTGCTGTTCACTTTGGCAGCAGCATAGAACTGAAACTTTTGCAGTTTTCAGGGCTTCAGATACCATCTTCAACAAGGACAGTCTTCGTCGTCCTCTTTGTGGACCTTACAGCTTACAGACTTGAAAAGCCCATGCCTAAGATTTCAACTCACTGTCTTTTGTCTTCAAACAAAGATTTTCCAACAGCTCTTTGTAACCCTTCGGAACTCATTTTCTTGAATATAGGCACTTCATCGTCCTTGTTTTTTAATCATAAGGAGGAAACACTTTAAAAAGTTTGACTGATCGATTAGTCAAACTTTTTACACACAAAACATTAGGGTCAAATACATATGGAGACCATTCATTGTGAATAAAAAAGACTGACTAACCGGTCAGTCAGATTTTTTGAAGAGTTTTCCATTGTAAAGAGATTAAGAGGAGGCCTTATAAGCCTAATAATTCTAAGAAAGTTTCTCACGTTGGGTTGCCACTAGGTGGAGTAGATCCTCATCAGTTACTTGTTCTCCTTAATTGGGATAGTCAGTGTGCAACATCCCGTGAGTGATAGCGCATTGTAGTTAGGCTTAGCCTCCCTTTTATTAAAAAAGAAAAGAAAAGAAAGGAAAAAAAAACTGGTCATAATGAACTTCTTCTGAGATCACAATCGCTATTTATAACAATATTCACATTTCAGAACAATGAGGCCTTAATATACATGTGTATCTCTGCTCGTTGTTCCAACAAAGATAGCCTGTCTCTACGTGGCTTAGAGGACAAAAAGTTCTCAGGTTTTTGTTTTTAATTAAGTTTTGTCCAATCCCTTCATTAAAGTTTTAACAATTATTGAAAATCTTGAGCTTTTTATACACAGTGGGCATTAATTAGTTTCATTAAAACTTTTGGTTATTTTGCAGATGCATATGTGGGGGCATGGATCCCAGTACAGAAAGGGGCCTGAATCACTGAGGGGAACTCAACCAACAGGCATGCTAAGGCTTCCTTGCTATTGTTGTGCGCCAGGGTGTAGGAACAACATTGATCATCCAAGAGCAAAGCCACTAAAAGATTTCAGAACCCTTCAAACACATTACAAAAGGAAGCATGGAATCAAGCCTTTCATGTGTAGAAAATGTGGCAAAGCATTTGCAGTGAGGGGAGATTGGAGAACCCATGAGAAGAACTGTGGGAAGCTTTGGTATTGTATATGTGGTTCTGATTTCAAGCACAAGAGGTCCCTTAAGGATCACATTAAGGCTTTTGGCCATGGCCATGGAGCTTATGGTGTTGATGGCCTTGAGGAAGATGATGATCCTGCATCTGAAATTGAACAAGATGATGAATCCATGCACTAGTTGATCATTAAGATGTAGTGTAGTAGACTAGCTTAATTAACTCTTGTAAGAGTACAACATTGTCGCTTTCAAAGTAATTAGAACACTTTAAGCTGAAGTTACATGCAGAGAGCCACTTTAGTGTCCCATTTGGCATACATGCATTCAGCTAAAACTTATGTCCATGTATATGGCCTTTTGCTTTTGGTTCATAATGATGGTGGTCTTCTTTCTCATACTGATTCTAAGCCTTTTTTTCGTTAGGAGATTGAAATTTTGATTTAAATTTAAAATTTTTAATTATAATAGATCGTTATCTAATCATTTTACAGTGCTTCTAAGCCTTAGACTTTCTAATGGTAATATATTATTGGACATCTAAGCAAAGGGGCCTATATATCTAGGAACTAGCAGAAACAATGCTTCATGGGTAGTGGACATGGGAAACACAGGACCATAAAATGCGGAAAGTTAGGCCACCGAGCTAGCGTTTTGATGCATGAAACATGTAAGGTGGAAGAAGTTATGCTTATGCCGTGGCTATATATGTGATTTATTCAGTTTGGCACTAGATTTTCCATTTCAATACTTCAATTTCAGTAAGCATATTAAGATAGCAAAAGACCACAGTTTTACCGGTTACATAGGAGGGATTTGGATTCTCTCACTCGCAACATATAATATAATAAAAAAGATAAAATAGTGATAAATTACTCAAATCATTTACTATTATTTGACCTCTCTTATAACGTCAGACTGAATTTATTGTAGTACAATCAGCTTTCAAAATATTTTCAACATCAGGGGAAGGGTTATCAACAAAGGTGATACTTTCGAAACAAGGAAAAGTATTCGATATATGATTGCAGTTTATGTGAGCAGGCTTTTGACAATATTATCGATTATTGACATAGGGAAAAAGTCAAAATGGTCCCTTAAATTTGCATAAAAGACTATTTTGATCACTCATCTATAGAAAATACTCACTTTAGTTCTTTATCTTAACTTTCGATAGTTTCATGTTAACGGTCAAACCTTTGACTGCGATAAAACACAGAATTGCCCTTATGCATGTTGGGCATGAAAGAGATTTTAAAAACCCAATAGTTAAATAGCCTTGGGTTTAGCTATTGAAACCCAATGACTATTTTGTGGCATGGTTGGGAAATATCATGCCTAAACCCTTTTTTTGTTGGGCATGAAAGAATTTTTTATTTGTTTTAACATTCCTGCTGCATCACAAAAAAAAAAAAAAAAAAATTCTTGAAGGGAAAAAAATTCTTTCAAGAAAATTAGATCAAGTGTCTAAAACATCATCATCATCATCATTAATTGTTCAGGAAGATGCATGTAAACCGAAATTTGGTTAAGTTAAAAAACAGAAAATGTTACTGTGGATACAAAGCATAATTAGTTAGAGTTAGTTAAGTTTTAGAAATCACTTAGAACTTGCAATTTATTTATTTATTTATTTTACAAACACAGAAGATTTTTTTAAAGCACTTAAAAGAGTTCCAATATAATCAATTTTTTAAATTTTCATACTCAATCTTTTTTGGACTAAGAACACTTCCACTGCTTTGATTTGTTTTTTTTTTTTTGCTTACAATTCCTAAATTATTTTCGTATTATTTGTTTTGAAAATATACTTTGTTGGCTTTTTTACTGTTAAAAGATGAATTTACTCTTAGCAATGTTAACTTTAACATAAAACATTTAACAGAAAGACTAAAGTGGGCATTTTCCACACGTGAGGGACCAAAATGACCTTTTGTCCAAACTTCAGGGACCAATTTGACTTTTCCCTATCGACATATTTATGTAGAATTTGCACCATCTGATATTTTCAATCGTATATTTCTTTTTAGGAAAACGGCAAAGCCTGGATATGGAACTTCTTTCTGCGACAACTTTAATGTTAGTCTTGACGCAAATAAAATGAGAGTTGATGCTTGAAAGCAACTCAATACCACTAACAAGTGAACTCGTGAAGATCATTTTTTCCAAAGAATCAATATTGAGTTCTAGCTTCATATCATTTCAGCGAGAACTTCTAGCTAGATGAAAGATTACCTTGTGTTATTGATCGTTTTCATTTGTTAACTTAGTGGTGTCATATGATTAGGTCAATATATAAATGTCTTAAATTTGACAATCCTATGTGTTGAAGTGACTTCAGTGACTACAAAAAAAATTTAAAAATGTTTCGATCAGATATTTTGTATTCCATACGCCTCTAAAGTAATGATTGATTGTAAAACCTACCTATTAAGCTGTATATAGAAAGAAGGTAGTGGTAATTCTCGGACTAATTAAGAACCAGACAAGATAAAGTATGTCTTTTCATTTTTTTGCAATTGATGATACATGCATGCAATATGAATGACCCAAGTGGCTATTCTTTTTTTTCAGGTATTGTCTTTGATGATTCCTTATCTTAAAGATCTATATTTATAATATAGAGTCTTGATTAATCCACAAGTATCAAATTAAGATGCTTAGAGTCAAGGATAGTCTATAAACTTTTTCAGCCAAAGGTGATTACTGGATAGCTAGCTAGACAGATGAGTATATTTCATCACAAATGTAGTTGAGATAGGCTTTTCATGCTGCCAATTCATCAGCTTTTGGGTTGCATATGATGCCTTTTGCTTCGGTTAGTGGAGATATGTCTTTCTTGATGGATGGAACATATACCATCTAAGATTCACTATGGCTTGAAAGCTTTAAAGTAAATCATTAGATGAGAGAAGGAAGAGAAAGAGTACCACCAAAAGATTGATATAATGTCTGAATTGGTCAAGAATGACCATACCAATTTATTATTTAGCTTATCATTTTCTTTGTTTTCATTTTTAATGATAAGGAACACTTCTAAAGTTCGATTTAGGGTTTAAATTTCGAAACACATGACTCATTTCCGAGCTTATTATTATTTTTTTAGATATACATTTTTATTAGATAAAAAAATCTTAAATTGCAAGACCGTCTTATAAGATCTCGAATTACTCCATCTAATACTAGTTGATTTTAAGATTTAATCCCATAATTTTTAATATGGTATCAGAGTAAGGCTCTCCAAAAACTAACATTGAGCGCATGAATCAGCAAGAGCAACGAAAGAGAAATAAACAATAGATGAATCACACGTAACGACCGTGTTCAAAAATATATTTCTCTCATAAAAAATCATAAATAAAACTCTGTGATTTTTAACCGGGTTTGCTCAAACTATCTTAATTGCAACTCATCTTTAAAAACAAAACTCAATATAACTAGTCACTAAAAGGGATGGCATCAAATGAAGGTGGAGGACCAAGAGAGAGAGTGAGGGCAAGACAAATAGCATCATGGTGGAGCCATAGTTCTATTGGTTAAGCTAATTTGCAAAACACCTACTGTTACCTCCTACAGTTCCTAGACAAACCTTGAGATGAACAACTGTAGTTTGAAACGACATTTCAATAACTCTTTTTCTCTCTCTCTCTCTCTGTGTGCTGTTGCTTGAATGGTCACTGCAGTGATTACATGGATATATATTGAGAACAATAATGGTACGTACCGGGGAATACTATGAAGGCAGCAGACAAAATTTTACGATATCTAAACCTAAACCATTGTATTGTCTAGACGACAAAGAGCATTGCGTGGTGTGTAAAACCATTAGAGCTTTGTAAGATTGACCACTGTTCATTGTCGGCTATACAGTGGCAAACCTGCTGCTCTTCATTAACTCGACTAGTAAATTCAAACGTTAAGGAACAAGCAAAAATGAAGGTGAACAAGAAAAAAAAATTGTGGTCCATGTTTTTATTTTTTATTTTTTTGGATAAATACATAATAATTATGATAGGTAATTCATGATTATGTATTTAATTTTTCATTTCAGACCAGATAAAAAATGTTTGGGGTTTTAACTATTTTCATTATTCAAACTGTTGAAAATCTAAGGCAATCCAACTAAAACGTGTTTAAATCATCTCATCTACTAAATAAGGTGTATTATGAGTCTTCAAATTTGATATTTTTAAATCCCACCCATTTATTTTAAATTTATTTTAACTGCGTTTTTCACAACTGAAATTTAAAATAAATGGTTAAAATTTGAAAAAAAAAAATCAAATCTCATGATCCATCATATGCTTCATTTATTATATGTTGTTTTGACACTAAAAAGTCCTAAAAATTTGTGTGATGGAGAGAGAAATTTAATTCAGGCTCTTTGTTCATAGATTTGCAAATTAAATATTATCGTGTCTCAATGTTTAATTTTTAATTTGTTTATTAGTATTTTGAAATCTTGTAGTATTTTTGTCATAGCTACAATATTGTTCCTGCATGGCATATATAGTTATATGACTAATAAATTTTATTTTGTTTTGCATGCTTAAAATCCCAATACCACTTTTTTCAACACCATCTCTTATGTCTATTCCCATGAGAGAAATAAATGTATTTATTTGAAGAAGTACCTATTACATGGCCTTTTCAAGGAGAGCAATAATCCAAAAAGAAAGAATATGGTATGAATTTAATTAGTATTACGACCTTGTATTAATATTCCAATACAAACGAGACAGTTTTTTTCCCCCTTACCTCGAATCCAGCTTTCTGAACAACTTATTGGAGCAGAGTCAAAGAATCAAATGATAAAACCTTTTTTGCAGAAAAAAGTCGCAAAACCATGTCTTTAATTAATCGAATTAAAAGTAATATGTAATAAATTAAAATTTGCAATTCGACTATATTTGGTGCCACCCAATTGCCACAACGACTATCAAATTTCACAAAGATTATTCGAGGGAAAGATTCAATCTTTCTAATCAACTAGTACATAATCACTTAGTTCCTAATAAGAACAAGCCCTTTAATTTTTCACTAAATAAGCAAATAACGTGTTGAAATTCAAATCCCAAATATCATTGCATCGGACATTGAGTCGGTGATTCGTTCCAGCGAAGAAATATTCATCCGGGCAAATTAATGACCACTGACTAGCATGTTCTCCATCTTCGGTTGGAAACGAACCTCTTTTAAACTTGATTTCAAAACATGAAAAAAAGGGCACAAGACAATAATTTCATTGGAGGCATAGATTTATCTGGAAATTAAATCAAATATATATATATGCGAGAGGTTACGAATTCGAGTTTTGCTGGTTACGTTGTACAACTTTAAAATTTTTATAAATAAAAAAAGAAGGGTATCTTATACGTATGCTTACCATATTAGAATGGGCCTATGGTGGGATGCCAAATATATATCTACATATATAGGTAGACCTTTTTGTCGTATAATTTGCCATGAGACAACTTTTGTTTCAGAGGTCCCTTAGAGAAAAGATAAAGCAGAAAAGGCAAAAAATGATCTTGACCCATGATCACCTTTGAAAAGAAAAAGGTGAGAATTTAGTTAAAATACAAGAAGAAACAAAAGTTCATCTTTTTTTTTTTTTGGTACTATGCCTTGATTGATCTCCTTTTTAAGTTATCATTATCCATGCCCTATGTGATATTCTGCTTTTGATCAATTTCTTCTGCTAAATTTTTTTCTCTTCGATGCTTAGAGATTCTACAAGTTGTAGATATTGGAGGTATTATTGGTATAGGAATATGCGGATGAAATCTTCATGGTGAAGAAAGAAAGCATTCTTGACTCACACACACACACACACAAAGCATATCTAAGCTTTTCTCTCTGCAACATATCAAGATGGAAACTATGACGTTATGCCCATCAAATCAAAGAGGTCTATTATTATCTATTAAATTAGATGAGATGATAATTTAATCCAGTATTAGTCCACGTTATTCTCTGTCATTCATTTAAAAACATTAAAATTATTTACGTGAAAGATTAAAAAACAAATCCCACTCGCATGTGTAAAAAATGAGTTGTCGTATTTACTTATTGTACTCCATATTATCTGAAATGCCAAAGAACCTTTGTGTAGAACGTTCACAATCATGTACCCATTTGCATAAGTTATAGAGACCGTACTCACGAATACAACAAAAGGGACTAATGGAAACCTAGTTAAACCAGCACGCATATACCACAAGGTGTTATAGTGCAGCATATTTCAACTTGATATAGCAGAGTCAAAGTGCAAACTATATATGCCTTTTGCCTTCTTCTTTTTTTGTTTTTTTTGTTTTTCGTGTGTGTGTGGTCATTTCTTATTATTAATAGCAGAATGTTAAAGGAAAAATATAATATCAATTTTGCTACCAATCTTAGTATCATATATTTGTTCATTTCATCTATATTCTTACTTTTTCTCATTTTCGCTATTTTTCATCTTCTTTTATATGAAATATTCATCTTTTGATTCTTAAGGAGTAGTAAGAAATTACTCTCTGAGGCTTTTGAATTCAATTAATTTTATAATATTCACTGCAAAAGATCATTCTCGATCGATCATAGAGCGACGACACACAAACTATATTGCGCCGCATCCCATCTCAGGAGGACTTGCTTCTTAGTGCTCTGTTGGACGGGGGAAGGAGATATGTTATTAGCTTTGAATAGCGGCATTATGGAGCCTTGAGCTAAACCATTGACATTGCGCCAGGTTTTCACTCCTAAACAAAGGGAAGGAATTATATCTAGTTGATTGGCCAGAAAAGCTTTAGTTGAAAGAGATAACACTGACGAATGACTTCAGTCGATAGCAAATCAAGTAGAGCTTTGTAGATAAAAAAAACATAACATGAAAGGTCAGCTTAAACTAACTAATTAAATAATAAAAGATAAGATTAAGTTTTATAGAAAATGAGAAGGATCCAAGCTAGTCCCGCCATTAGCGAGGAATTTTAGTATTTTATTGTTTGATGACAATCACATTATCTCACTCGAAAAGCAATCCAAAATATTTCCACCTTTTTCTAAGGTCAATTTCGAGATAGGCCTTATGAGCTATTGTAAAATGAGAGTTAGACCCCCATTTTTGAGAAAATGACAAACATACTCCTTTTAAGGGTCCGTCTACTTCCCTATTCAAAATCCTTCATGCTCTTAAATGTAATTTTCTAGTGCTAAAAAGCAAATTCATTGTCAATTGTATTAAAAATCGTTAACCTAACATGTTGAGATTTAAACTTGACTTTTGCGTGTTACATAATTTTTTTTTAGGATAAAATCAAACAAGTCTCTAACTTATTAGTCCAAAATCATATAAGTCCCCGAGTTTTCAAAAATCTCTTAGGAGGTCCTTCAGCAAGGGGTAGTTTAGGCTTTCTATTATAATTTAATAAACAAAAGACAAAATAATTAAAAAATGATATCAATAATTTAATAAATTATACTTTGACCCTAAAAAAAAATAATTAATGTCTAACTCCCAAAATTTAATAAATTACACACTTCTTCCTCATCCTCCCCCACCTCCACCTCCTCCACCACAACCACATTAAAGAACCTATCATCAATTTCATCTCAACTCCTAACTCCAACCACAAATATCAACACCACCACTACCACCACATTAACAAACCTATCAACTTTATCCCATCAACACAACCACCACCACCAACGTTCACCATAACCACCGCCACCACATTCTCATTAACAAACCTATCAATTCCATCCCAACCACAAATATCAACACCACCACTGCCACCACATGTTAAAAACCCATCAACCCAACAACACAAACCCGACCACCAGCATCACCAATGCAATCACGCCCATAGCCCAATCCATCGCAATCTATCCTCCAATCCGTCACAGTACCTCCCCCAAAAAAGTCATCAACCTCCATTGTTTTTTTTTTTTGGACGAATCAACCTCCATTGTTGAAATATGTATGTATGTAGATTTGCATGTGTGGTATATGGTGTGTACATCTACATGTGTATAGTGTATAGTGTATAGTGTTGTGGGTTTATTAATATGAAGGAGGTGATGGTTCTGACCAAAAAAAAAAAAGAGGAGGTGATGGTGATGGTGATGGTGATGGTGATGGTGGTGGTAGTGGTGGAATAATTTGGGGTTAGTTTCTAATTATTTTACTTTTTTAGGATGAATGTATAATTTATTGAACTTATGGTGTCATATTTTAATTATTTTGTTTTTTGTTTATTAAATTATTATAGAAAGACTAAACTACCCCTTGCAGAAGGACCTCCTAAGATGTTTTTGAAAACTCAAGGACCTATATAATTTTGGACTAATAAGTTAGGGACTTGTTTGATTTTATCCCTTTTTAAAAAAAAAAGATAATCAAGAGTGGTTCCCCACCTACCTCAGGTGACTCCAACTTGTTTGGGTGTTACATAATTTATTGTATCATATGCACTTTCTAGGTTTATTGAGTTTATGCATTTGCTAGATTCATGATTTTTCTCCATAGATTAATAATGTCTCATGCATTTCCTAAATTTTTGCTAGAAGTTTCTCATTACTAATCATCCTTTTGTAACTCAATCAATGAATCAACAAGTCGTTGCACATGTAGATCTATTGCAATGTTTCTACTCTTAAAGCTTTTAATTTGTCTATTTTTGTACTCTAATTTCTTCACGTTTTTTATTGGCGATCTCGGGTTAGTGGTGGACTACTGTTTTTCTACAAATTCATCTAATACACAATACCTAAATGTAAATTACCCCATAACCCCCAAAAAAAAAAAAAAAATGGCTTCATCAAATTTTGCATTTCCACCACCTCACCGATTAGTTAGACTAGCATTCAACTCTAAATAAGGGCAGGAAGCATTTTATCCTGTATATTTTTCTAGCTTACTGGATTATCACTTGTGCTATATATTAGAATAGTTTATTTACTTTTATCTTTTGGAAAACCTACAAAATCACATATTAATAATATTAATTTTCAACAGTATTTGACAGAGGTTTAATTACGTACACTTGATGAATTTACATTACAACAAACTATTATATATATGTATATATAACCTATATACATATAGGATGAATTAACTCTTTTACAGAGATTTATTATACTAAATTCATGCCAACACCCCCCTTAATGGAAGTAGATGCAAAGATTGGACTGCAACCATCAAAATCTACTGACAAAAGATAAGAGACTTGTAGTACTAAATAGCTCTTGACTACGTGTCTTTGAACAAGATGAATATCAATTTCTATGTGTTTGGTTCGAGCGTGTTGAATAAGATTTGCAGCCATGTGAGTGTCGCTCACATTATTACACAACTGATCTGTAGAACGACGAGGAACAGCTACATAAGGTCACGAGGCAAAACATTGATCACTAGTCTCATGAGCAACAAAATGAGCCACAGAGCGATATTCCGCAGTGGAAAACTGTACTTTGTTTTTCTTGACGACCAGTAAGACTAGATTCGGACTAACAAATACGTAATGATCCACCCATAACGTTATTACATGAAATGAACCTTGATCATGCATGGCCTTGATCATTCACGCGTTCGCAAGTAAGTGCGACAAACAAGATATCATAAGAAAGACCAGTTAAAATATAATGTGGCTTTACTTTCATTATCTTTTATTAGCTAAATCAATTATACCAATATTCAGAGAAAATAATAATTGAATTTGACTTATTAACTTTTTTATGTGGACCACGTACGTTATATATGCTTTCTAGCGTCTTTTGCAGGAGATGGATTGCGAAGATCATTGCATGCTTTACAATGACCTAAATGAGAAAAATGAAAAGAGGAATCTTTTTGTTTCTTAAAGACCACTTCACAAGCTTCCTCGAAGGATCATTGATCTATCCTCTTCTTCCTATAATGAGTACGTATAATCAAAATTAAGTACATATGATATGAGAAGTTTACTAGAGAAGATTAAAATAATGTGATATGTGTTGTACAATTTAAACCTCATTTAATTTTTATTTTTATTTTTAAAAGAATGGTATATCCACCATAGGCCTTTCCTCCTTTAAACCTTGCATGTAGCTTTTAAGGTATTGGGATCCTAGTGCGTATGAATACAAATGGTCCAATTGGAGCAAGAATTTTCTAAGATGAAAATTTACACATTTTGTTCAACGGCAAATTTCAATTAAAACATGAAAATTTAAAGTGTGAATCAACGATTCAAGTAGACATTTCTTGTTAAAAAGAAGCAGAGAAAGAAGATACATATTGGTTATGCGGACATGTTGACATATTTGTTATGCGGACATGTTGATGCTGCTGATACAAAGTAATTAATCGATCAAAAAAATAGACTATACATAGCCACTGGATACAATGCAGCCCTTAAAAGCTGGAGTGGGCACTTGTAATGAGATCTCCAGACAAATAGAATAAAGACCAATGACATAGCAATTATAAAACATGTCCTACATTATCTGATGATGTCCATATGATAACATCAATGAAAGAGCTAGAGCACATGTAGATGCAGAGCCGATGTGTATGTCTTGTGCATCTAATTGGATTGTAAAACGCGTTATTTCATTATAATATTATTAATAATTCATAATTGTTATATCTTATTTATAACGTTATGAATAGATCCGTTTTATATATATATATATGATGGGAAGGTTCAACATGAGGTAAGGTAGATTCACCACAGATATCAAAAAGTAGAGTTCGGATATATGTTCATACTTATCAAGTAACCTGACGAATCGTTCAGTTTAGTGGTGCTTTTTCCAAGAATTGTATTCTCTTTTATGTTTGTTCAAGCTATTAGTCACCGTACCAAGTTACTTGCAAAATTTTGGGATTGCTGGACAGAATTTCTAAGGTGATAAAGATAAGAACTGAATATGATCAGTAGGGGAGCAACTAACCCCACAAGATCTTACAAATTTTGGTTTTCGATATGAGTATTTTTAGTTCAAAAAATTAATCAGTCATTTGAATTAGGAAATTAAAAAATTATCGATATGATTGTCAAATAATGTATTATAAATTAATCCCACCGGAAAAAAAATCTAAATAATTCCATGTCTTCAAGATTATTCTTACCTACACCAATTCTGAGTGTCTGGTTTTGATCCATTATCGATGGGTTTTAGGTCAAGAACAGCAGTCCTTGATTATCGATGGGTTCTTCACCTAATTTTAGTTTTGTTGGATTTAAAATTATTATTTGTCAACTTAATTTGACGAAAAAGTATGTACAAAATCCTCTAAGGTTTTAAATTTTTTTTTTTAAAGAATAAGTAAATGGATCTTTTAAGAACAAGGTGATTATTACAAGTACCTCCTTAAAGCTAACACTTAAAAATAGAAAACAAGAAAAATTAGGCATATAAGCCTATAAAGTGAGTCTTGTCACCAGTGCGCCCATACTTGTCAACTAAGGATTTCTTCCAATTTGCTTCACCTCATTCCTCTCTGTCAGTGTCCTGTCATGGTAGTTTTGCATAGCATTCCAATGCGTTCCAGTCAGTACCTGATTTGCTTGTTCCTCTTCCCAATAAAGCTTCTATATGGTTTCTTTAATAAATATATAAAAGTACATTCCGAAAAATATTTTTGGAAGTTCTTTGGGTCAATACTCAGATTTAGATTTTAATTAGACTGAATAATCGTGGTCGAAAGATATATGGCCAGGGTTATTTAAATGCAAAGACTATTAAAATTAATTTTGGGAAAAATAATCTCTTAATTAATTTAATTTTTTAACGTGAACAAATTTTTTACACTCAAATGCTGCAATGGACTTTGTTAAATAGACAAGGACCGCTATAGATGGCCTTTTGCCAGTTTCATTTTTCTACATAAATATATACTAATTTTTACATGGGGGTCTACAACCATTATTTAGTACTCCTTCATCAGTGAATGGAAACACTTTTTACCTCTCTTTTGCTTTAACTAAAGGCGCTTTGACCTCTCTTTTTTTCTCAATATCCTTTCGCAAAATGTAACTTTGGCAAAAGCACTTAAAAACATTGCCTTTTTTTTTTTTTCTGAATAAAGGTAAGATGAGTACATATATTTGCAGCCATAATTTGTATGATATTATTCGTCGATTGTTATGGTCTCTTTCGTACATGAGATGGTGAAAACTCAGTTATGAGCATCAACTATACACTGACAAAATCTGACATTCTTGATGGAATTATTGAAGAAATTAATGAATGAGAGACAAAGACCTTTCAATCGAGATCTATTACAGGCTGATCAACAAGTTCACTACATATAATGCTATGTCCACATTGATGGCACGTAAAAATAGAAAACAACTGTATATTGTAATAAAAAATTTTAAATTTTAATTATGTCTTTAACTTTCGTTATATCCAAAACAAAAATATATGGTAAATTTCTCACTCTATATGTGGGCAACCATCCACACATTGAGGCATACTTCTTCATGCACTTTCTTTCTAATAGTCAACATCATCCCTTATTGTAATCAGTAATAAAACCGACAAGCCTTTTGCATGGCACATGGAAAGGGAAAGATGCACATTGATGAGAGAGAGAGAGAGAGAGAGAGAGGAGAGCAGTATACATGCAACGTTGTGCTGGTATTGAGCAGTAAATATGAATTTGAGCTTCTCGTAATGTTACAACAAGTAACATCTAATAATATTGTATTATTAACGTTTTGATAAATTCTCAACCTAGTAATATTAATCGCTTTCAGCATTTAAAACTTAGCTAGTCTTTCAGGATATCTAATTTTAGCTTACACCCATCAATATTATTTTTAGTTTCCTGCGAAATACGATCAAATCTGGCTTTGTTCGCATAACAAAATATTTCTTGTGGAAATATGACCAGTTTATTAAAATTCTTCATTTTTCCATTTTTCTACTATTACCAAATTTCTTCGGCTATGTCATAAAACTGGAAAATTATGTCCTAGTTTTAACTCAATAGATTAACAATCGAGTGATTACGTAATTATTGAGTTATATCATACATGATATTATGCTAAAAAAAAATTAAGTATATCAGCAATGGAATTTTTCACTCAAACAAGTCCCAAATGTTTTTACACTTTCACCATTTTTTATTTTTATTTTTTGTCGAACTCTTTCACCATTAAAACCCGTAACCTATTCTTAGAATTTATTTTTTTCTTTTTTAATGGGACTGACTAATGAAGATTTGGATCTATGTAAAAAAAATATTTTAAATCGATTTTTGAAGCTCTTGTTTTCCAAACCTATATAATAACAAGCTTGGACCTTGTCAATTTAGGATCTGGGTCGAAATTGGGTCAATCAGTTAACCAATTTACAACCTTAACCATTTGGATTTTTGGGAGGTGGTACATATATATACTTGAGCCCAACAAAGGTCAATATTGTTAGACCAAGTATGGAGCCCAACACTCCAACAGGTTGATTTAAACATGTGCATGCTAGATATCACTATATTTTCATCACCAATTTACCAACTTTTATATAGATGCTTAGTTTAGTTAGCGTGTTAAAAGAAGAGAGAAAAGTAAAACAGTTTCTTGTTTTAGAATGCCAACTAAGTATACATGGAGGAGCTGATATATAGTAATACTCTTTAAACATTGTTCTTTAAGAAATGTATGTATTATCAAAACTTGTGAGAGCGTCCATGACTATGTATATATTAATTTGCAAGTGATAATAGATAAGGAGGAGTTGGGACAAAATACGGAGAGAGTTCACTTTTAATGGGGAAAGGTTTATTAGTTTTTGTTGTCTTCAAACAAGGGTAAATGGCAAATCACTCTTTGTAATTACGAAGAAGTGTACACTACTGATCTTCGATGACACCAAATTTTAGTAGATGCAATTTTCACCATTGTAATTACGAGAAGTTGTGATATCAATTCTCGTTGGTGACAAACATCCTTAAATGTGTAATGTATATAAATATTCATCTGGATCCATAACCACAAAAAGAAGGAAAAGGGAAAAGGAAAAATATATCAGTATCATATAGGGTAAAGAAAATAACATTTGGACAAATTTTACAATAAAGAAAGAAAGTAGAAAAATGTACATAAACCATGAAACCAATTGAATTGCCATGCATATTGAGGAGTGCAATTGAATGATCAGAGATCAAATTAGTGCTTGAGAAGGGCTAGAAGGGACAAAATGAGAGAAATGCCAATGACAGCACCAGAAGCCGGCACGGAAAACCCTGCTCCCTTGTCCATTGCCGGCGCAGCTGGTGATGGCGCCATCCCGCTTTCTTGCCCGCACAAGGCTAATAGCCACTGCAAGAATCAGAACCGTGTAGAAGACCATGAAAGACCTCAAGTTGCTCAACCCTGCCATGATTTATACCAATGTTTAAGCAGAATTCAACACTGTAAATTGTTTTCAAATGTGTTTAGCGTAGTTTGGCAAAGCCATTATCCCATTATCCCATTATCCAATTTATATTGTTGCTGGAGTAGACCTCATAAGATGAAAAAAGATGGATTTGGATTCTCTCGTAATGTTACGAGAGAAATTTAATTATTATTGAAACGTTATTATTAAGGAATCCGAAACACCACTTAGAAAAAAAAAAAAAGGAATCCGAAACACCTGATTCCCCAACTCATGACGTGTAAGCATGCATCATACATCATACAGTATGTAGCCTGGTTCTGGTCACTTGGACATGCATGGTGCTAAAATGCTAATGATTGATCTAAGTCGACGAACGTGGGCGGACCCGTGTAAGATGCTGCAATGTACATGATGATGGTAGATGGAACATTGGTTGGCTGAGCCATGTTATATGTACTCTCGATTGTCGACTAAAATTAAAGTTAGAATGTAAAGAAAAATCGTCTAAAATTTTGTTTTAGTAGAGATTATAATATTAAAATTATTTTCAATGCTAATTGAGACGACAGATCTGACTAATAAGATGAATGTATCTACAGAATAGTGGATCCGCCCTTGCATGCAAAGAAAAGTTTTAATTTTCAACGCCACTCTAGATCTCAAAGATAAAAACCTAAAATGTATTTTAGAACATAAAAAAATAAAAAATTACATGTATATATTGAACGATGTAGCTGAAATATTTATTAGAGAAAGGATATTTATTAAATTCACAGATGAGATAATGGATTCAAGTTCAAGGATAAAAAAGAAATCATAGATATCATGAAAATTTGCAGCTGCTTTGATTAAGTAGAAACAGTACAACAACATATATCAACCTACCTCGAATACCATCCTTGCTAGATCTTTTCCTATAATAGAAAGTCAAATAAGTGACTTCTTATTTTTAGAAACTTCCTTTTTAACTTTTACTCCAATATCGTTTCCTATTTTAAGCTCTCATTTTTTAGAGTTTAAAATGAATAAAAAAGTAACTCTAGCACCCCAAATTTAAGGAGTTGGGCCTGCTAACTTGAGGGCTCTCCCTATATGAAGTATTTGTTAAAGTTGGCCTAACAAAATCAAAATTCTACACAAGCTCACTTTGTTGCGTCAGAAAATGAAGGGAAAAACTTACTTTTAGAGGAAATATATTTTCTGTGTGTTTAGTTGAATCATGTAAATGGGAAAGAAGAAAAATTATGTCATAGTATTTGTTATATATGAAAATTTAAGTCCCTAAAATGGCAGATTAAGTATTACATTTGGAAAATCTTGAAGGAGGTAAGTATAAAACTTTTCAATCAGTCCGAATTGATACTAGTTTTTTATATATTAATAAAATTTACACATATAAATTTTACTTATTATGTGAGAGATTGTTCTTTCAGTTCAGATTAATTGGGGTATTTTCCAGACCGCAACAAATGAAGTCAGAGCTGGTTGAGGCATGGACAGGTGTAGATGCCCAACTCAGGTCATGTGTAGAAGACACAGTTTGAACAAAAAAAAAAAAAAAAAGAAGATCATACAGTGTCTTGGTTCTGATTATTTTGGTTTTGATCATGCTAATTATTGGCCCATGTCGACGAACGTGGGCGGCGCCGTATAAGTTGGAGTTACGGTGTGAAATTTGGACCATTAGACGGCCGAACCATATGTTATGTTGTGTTCCGACAAAAAAAAAAAAAAAAAAAATCACCTCATAATCGGACAACCAAGCATGGTTTTTTCTTTTGTTCATTGCCAAGAACGTTCTAGAGATGATTTTCTGACTAATATTAGAGTTAAGATTTAATTTTGGTCAGATGAGACGTGTTTAAATTTAGTTAAACACGTAATTTATCAGGATTGGTATTAAAAAAAATAGTCTACTCTTGACTAATATGAATAAGTATTTGGTCTACAATTCAAGCGATTCCTTAGTGTAATATATGGTTTGATTACCAGCAATATAATAGGCATTCAAAAGGAACAATAACTAGTATAAAGCTAGAGAATCAAAAGTTGGGTGAAATAGTCAAAATAACACGTTGTAAGATTTTGAGTTTGAACAATGATTAGTTCAATTTCCATTGTATAATTTTTTTTTTAAAAACGTGACTTTTTTGTTTTCTTTCAACATGTGTATTTCAAGTGCTACAAGCAATTACTGAAAGGAAGAAAAACATTCATTGGTCCATTAGCAGCAAGAAATGAAATATATATGTTGTCTTGTTTTTTTCTTTTTGATATGAGGCAAATAAATCCTTTACTCTATATTTTGAAATTCTTTTCTGATGCTAAGGCCAATAACAATAACTCATTAGAATGAAAATTGATGGTGGCTACTCTTTGCAAATATATGAGTGAAATATTTATCTATTATTCAAAGTCTAAATAGTTTATTTGCTCTCCCAATTATTTGAGTTAATTTCCATAACATAGTTTTACACACTTGATCACGGCCAAAACTTGAGCATATTAATATTGTTGAACAATGCAATTTATTATAATAAACTCAATTTACTAATTACGAAAATATTATCGTCTACAATGTATCAACAAAGGCAAGGGAAAAGGCCAAAGTTGTATATGGCCTATGAGCAATCAATAAATTAAACAATCTAAAAGCAAGAAAATAAGTTAAAAAGCTAACAAATATATAAATTGAAGTTTTATTTTTGATAATATTTTACATACCAACAAAGAATCTTTTAATACAATCGATCCTGAGCATTAAAATCAAATCAAATCAACTATTATTCCACTAGTTGAGGTCGAACACATAAAAAACTTAAAAAAAGAACTATAATGTTTGAAATGACCCAATGCCTCTCAATGCCTTAGAGCAAAGACAGAGAAGAGTGACGAGGTGGCAACCATAGCGGTAGAGACCGGCAAAGAGAACCCAGCTCCGGCGTCTGGCGACGGAGCAGGGGCCATGGCAGTGTCTTGAGCCGAGGCTGTGACGGCTACAAGGAGGACAACAATCACAAAGGCTTTGATGATGCTAACATGCGACATTGTTGAACTCATGCACGCAATTAAAATATTGGTGTTAGCCTCTTGGGTGAGCAATGGTGTCGAAAATTAGTGTGATATTTATAGACGTTTTTAGCGTGGATGTGGGGTCCACGTGTGAGAGTGAAAGAATTTATTTTTCTTATAACAAGAAATTTATGGAAATATTGTATTGAATTTATTTTAAATTATAACTATATTGTATAATATTGCATTTCAATACATGTATTAATTCAGTTAAAGAAAAAGTTTGAATTTAAAAACCCTCTTCACACCCTGAAGGTCCAATAATTTTGTTTGTTCACCAAACAGCTCATAGAAGCGGCTAGTTGAGGTTGTCGTACGGTTGAGAGATGACGGCAAGATGGGGTTCAAAGAACTGTGTCGATCAAATAAGGAAACGAGCATTTGGCCTTCCGCCCATTCGGTCATCTTACAAATATCTGAGCCCAGCATATTTTTTTATTTAGTAGTCAGATGATCGTTGGCCAGATGTAAACATTTTCATAAGGAAACGTATAAAAAATTTGACGCGTTTTCTCTAATGGAGTTGGACTTGGACTACACTGTTCATTTGATGGCTTGCTGCTTTTGTGAATAATCTAGGAGCGTTTTGTGTCTTTACAGTTGTTACTTGTCGCGTACAGCTAATTAGGATTCACTCGCGACATTTAGAATTGTGTATTCCCTTGAAGATAAATGGAGGGGGATATGGGAATGGGAATGGAGATTATTTGTCATTACTTGATGCTGGAAAAATCTTTCAAACGAATGATTAGATTGGGATGCTATAGGAGGTAATGGTTCATGTACTTGTAAAATTTACGAGCGCTTCTCTACTGGATCAATCTAACTGATGGATCAAAAGAGACAACCTTTGATGCAATAATTCTTATTCATTGCAGAAAATTCTTACCAACACGTGATGTACCATATATAAATTGTTAGATGAGCATAATGGTTTTGCTATACTTGACATCCAATAATTGGTGTACTATACAAATCAAATGTATTTAAGACATATGAATGAGGTTGTATATATGAGTCATATCACAAACCTCATTCACTAATTCATGAGTTCGATGTAATTGCTATTGAATCAGCTAGCCCTTAAATTTTTTAATAATGAAGGCTTTTTAGAAAGATGCCTTGCAGTATAGGTAAATTGCCATAATTAATCTTTGAAATCCACTTCAAAAGGAAACAAGATTATATAGTTTAGGGTAAATATCCAATTTGGTCCCCTTATCTTTAAGGTTTGTGTTATTTTAGTTATCATATTTTAAAATGTACCCTTTTAGTCGAGTATCTTTGTCATTATGGTCCACATTAGTCCTTATCTTTGTCATTATAGTCTAGATTAGTCCTCCCACTATTTTGAAAGATAAAGATTTAAGTTATGATAAATAGTAAAGATACGAGACTAAAAAGTACATTTTGAAAAATAAAAACTAAGTTAACACAAATAATAAAAATACATAACTAAAAAAGTAAATTTTAAAATATAAGGATTAAAATAACACAAACCGATGGGTACACTAACAGACCAAATTGGATATTTATCCTAGAATTTATTATTAAGATATGTTTAATTTCCTCCCCTATCTTTTTTGCTAATTTTGTTCCTCCTATACTATTTGTGTAAAAAAGATTTTGTGAAAGTATTAAGGTTGATCTTTAATAATTTTGATCCGACGGGTCATTTTTACTCTTTCAGCCGTAAATTATGAAGTCGCATATTTCACAGAATCTGAATGGAATGAAGTATGGTCCAATTTTGATGAAATTTATGGAACTCAGCATTCGAACTTTTTTGTTGTTCTTGCGACTGATTCTACCATAGAAGTCCCCGATACACAATACAACATCTAGTCCCAAACACTTCCGACTTTCATTGTATTGTGCCATTTTTACGAAAATTGAAATTAAACATAATAATTCAGACCCATCATTTTTGGAAATGGAATGGTACATTAGAAATTCTTCAACGGCAAATATAAAATTTTTATTCATTTGAAAATAAATAATTGTACTTACAAAAGAATAATAGTAAAATCACCAACATTCATCGAAATATTACACCATGTCACCATGGCTAGTAATAATAACAACAACAACAAATGAAAAACTCAGTGCCTCAAGAAAGCAAAAGCTGAGCAGATGAGAGAGGCTCCGACCAAAGCACCGGAAACTGGCAAAGAGAACGCAGCTCCGGCATCAGGCGACGGCGCCGGTGCCAACCCAACTTCCTGGGCGGAGGCTGTGGAAGCTGCAGCCAACACGACAGCGATCACGGCGAGCATGAAGGCCTTGGCAACTCTAATTTGAGCCATTTGGGTGAAGAATTATAGACGGAGATTGTGAAGAAATAACAAGAATTGAAATGGGGTGAGACTAGTGAGAGCTGGTGATGGGTTATGGGGTTTAAGGGGTGATGAATTTATAGAAGGTTCTTGGGGGTCCACTAGCTGAAAACAGCTGATGACAACGGTTCAATTAGTCTGACAAAGCTGGAATCTTAGTTGTGAAGATTGGACATGTCGGCTAGGCTTTCATGTTGCACCAACGGGCATCAGCTTTCGAAAATTTTAGAATATTGAGATTTAAAGTGTTGGAAACTCGTTCAACTTAAGAGTCTCTCTACTGTAGTCAATTAAAATTAAATTTTTGATTAAATTAGTATATATATTTGAGATGTATTGTTGTATTTTAAATCTATCAATTGGTAGTTACGTTCTGTAGGAAAATTAATGGTTGGACTTTCTCAGGAAAAAAAAAAAAAAAAACTAGTGGTCGAGCTCTATTGAAAAAAATAGTGGTAGAATTTCACTAGCTAAATTCTCACATCAAAAAAATAAAAATTAAAGGGTTCAAATTTTATTGACAGAAAAAATTAAATAGGAAATATTAAACTATAATTTTTTGTGTTTAATGAAACTCTTCAATAGTCTAACAAACATAAAAATTCATTATAAGTGTTGAGGTCAGAATCTCGATATTGAAGTTAGGAAGCTACTCCTGTCGAGCTTGAATCTTAGGTCGGCTCCTCGACCTAGATTTTTGGGTCGGTTACCTGACCTGCACAAGGAAAAGGAAGGAAAAGGTGGGGTGATGACCCGAATTTTTCCCTCGAGTGTGCGAATGATTAGTATGTCCGAGCTGGCGAAGTAGCTGGAGCATTTAATGAGCAGTTACCTTTAAAATGAAGAGGTGGAGCTCTATTTATACTAAATTCGGACCTGACAGCATTTAATGCGGTGCAGCTTTATGTCCTATCAGAACAGCTGTTTGCCGAGATCGGGATTTTCTTAGGTCGGGGTGAGGTCGGATCAACATCCAAGTTAGAAATTAGCTGAATATGCTGGGCTTGGCTCGGATTAGCCCGCCTCAACTCAGAGTGGGTGTCATACCTCAGCTCGGGGTCCCCTCTCGTCAATCCCCCCCACCTCCCACCCCACCCCCTAAGTCGAGATCGAGAGGGTGAGATCTAGATTTGGGAGTTGTTTCTGAGCTGAAGGTGCCCAACCCCGGTAGAGTGGGGATGGCCACGTCAGCGGCGCATACCCTTCAGATGGCTGACACGTCACCTGTCAGTTATGACAAGATGCGATGTTTGGGATTCCCGAGGTGGTTACTGGAGTTGCCTATAAATAGGGCCTTGACATCCGAGATTCATTTCACACTTTGCTTACGAAATTTGGAGCTTTCAGGTCAACAACCAGAGTGGTCGGACACTTTTAGATTGGCAAATATCTTCTCGGGGTATTCAGCTCGGAATCTATTAGCTCGGAGCCAATTAGGTCAGAGGCAATTAGTTCGGGTCATCTTCGATAACTAGTGCAGTAGGTACGTCCCGACTCCCTTTAGTTATTCCTGCACATATTTTAATTTGTAAACAGGATGGGGAGGTCGGAGTCGGAAGATTCCGAAGCGATGGAGGTGAGGTCCTATGGAAGGGATGAGAATCCATCGAGCTCGGAATCGACCTCAGATGGAGGCCGTGGTGATGACAGCGAATGTACATCTCAAGGATCAGCTCAGCAATCTGGGCTTCGGGGGAGTGATGATGATTGCCAAGTGATCGAGGTCAGGCAAGTGCAAGAAGAAGCCGAGGCGGACCCTTTGGCCGACCTGGGAGACTTGGGAGATAGAGAGGATGAGGAGCCATTGAACCAGTTGGAGGGAGTTGAGATACCACAAGAGTACTTAGCTGGAGCCTCCGCGTCAGAACCGATTGAAGCGGTCCCGGTTAGGGAGGTCCGACCTCGGAGCTCTGCTACAACCAGTGGTTTGTCGGCTCGGGGGAAAAAGATATAGCAACCGTTCGCCTGTTGTAAACGTGAGTGCCATTATTCCATCTAGATGGCTAACGCTAGGCTAAGAGATTGGTCGATGGACCAACACCACAAGCTGAAGGTTCCAGGAATGAGTCCGCCTACTATCCTCCACCCGATCATTTCACTATCTATGACCTCGCCTTCGATGTCATTCGGCTTCCACTTCCTGACTTCATCGCAGGCATTTTGAATTACTTTGAGCTTAGCTCGGGTCAGGTGTTACCAAATGGTTGGGCCGTAATGGTGGCATTTTATGTATTCTACCTTAAGAGGAAAATAGAGCCGACCCTACGTCGGTTTAGTCAGTTCTTTGTGTGCAAGCCCAACCCGAAGCAGCCAGGGTGGTTTCATTTCGCAGCTTGGGCCAGCAATACCATATTAACCAAGTGGCACTCCTCCAACAAGGGCTGGCACAACGATTACTATTGGGTCGAGCCGGCTGTGAACCCGGGGTGCAGGGTGGATTAGAATCCCTCCCTAAAGAAGAATGTGAACGACGACCCCAAGCTCTCAGAAGCGGAACTCGACGATGTCAGGGTATTGAGACCCGAGCCGGGTATGTAGATTGACATTGACAGCGTCCTCAGGTGGGACAGAATCTGGAAATCAAAATTATTTGGGAGAGAACCCGACCTGAGGAAAAAGCACCCCCATCTACTTCCCGAGCCCGAAGAGAATGCGAATTTTGGCTCAGAAGAGAGTCAGTTTGCAGGATTAATGCCCGACCTCCCCGTCTCCTTGTCTACCGTTGTTCTCTTCAGTTTGCATTTGGTTATTTCTCACCTCTATTTCCTTCATTTTTTGCAGATATGGCGGACACGAGGAAGCCCGCGTATGCCCAGATGAAGAGAAAGACCGAGGCCAGTGGTGAAGTCTCGGCTCGATCCGGGTTGGGCTCCGTCCCTCAAGGGCAGAGGCAGTGGTCTGGTGGCCAAGTGCTGGAGGTCGGCGCCCAGGTCTCCTCCAAGGGGACATCGGGGTCTTCCCTGCCTAAAAGATCGAGCTCGGGGTAGCGATCCTGGAGCGCTCAGCGTCCCGCCCTGAGAGTAAGAAATGACCTCGGGCCGAATACTCCGGGAAAGGCAAGGCCACGGAGGTGAGCCCTTCCAGCAAGGATTTTGTAGAGGCAGCTAAGGTCGCCCGCGACCCCAAGTTGGAAATGGTCTCAACGGAGCAGCTCTCGCTCGACCTGAGGACGGCCATAGTCACAGTGAGGCATCTTCGACCGTGTTGATATGGTTATGTTTTTCAGCTTGGCTGATCATTTTGCTATCTTTTGTGTAGGCTGAGTCCTACATCCTTTCAGCACCCAACTTTCTTGCCAGGGCCTAGTCTCATTGCGTCAAGCTCGAGCAGCGATACCTCGATGCCCGAGCTGAGCTTGAGGCGGAGAAGTCCCGGTGCGAGGCCGGGCCAAAGACGTCGAGCACTACAATCTGGAGAGGCGTGAAGCCGAGGCAAAGCTCTGGGAGCTTGCAGATCGGGTCGGCCTACAAGGGGAGAAGGCGGTGGAAGAATTTAAGTCCAGCCAAGCGGCCATGGATTGGTTGGCCACGAAAGGTGGGGTGATGGCTAGGTACGCCGAGTTGGAGTACTACTTTCGGGGCCAGGTCGCAGCTTGGGAGAGAGCGAAGACTTTATTCCCTGCCACCAAGAATGATTACATCGAAATCTTGGAGGCTCCGCCACCGGAGTTCTATGAGATTTCTGAGCTTCCGGCCGACCTGACGTCCTAAGCTAAGGAGGTGATTGAATTTGTCCAGAAGGGCATGGATCAAGTCGGGGATGAAGCCGATGCTACCACCTCCACCACCACTCCTAAGTAAATTTTGTACTCGCCCGAGTTGGGCTTTAGTAGATTCGCCCAGGTCGGGCTCTTTATAATTGTATTTTTTTACTTTTAATGAAATGGATGTTTTTGTTTTATTTGCGTTTCATTCGAGTTCGTACATGTGTACCTTTCCCTTTCGCAAATTTTCTTAAGTAAGTAGGGTCGGGCCAACATAATGGACCTTTCAAACTTAATTTAAATGTAGGGAACCGAGCTGGACGCGATTAATGAATTTTCATCCTAATCTGAGCTGGTTAATTGGACAACTATTATCGTTGCCGACCCAAACTCGTCAGTCCGATTTAAAGTTGGTCAAAATAATATTGACAAATGTTGAGCTCAAGTTTAGACCCAAACTAACATGCCGACCTGAACTCGGACTATACTGAGTTGGACCTTAATCCAAACTGGAAAACCTAATCAAATTATTATTGATTATACCTGAGCTGGAACATTGTCCGAGCTGGTTCACTTAATCATTAGCTCGTAATTAAGCATGACCACCGCGTTAATCCGAGTTGGCAATAGCTTAGTAGTTGAGGCGCTTGGGCCCAGGTCGGGATTTGCGCTGGTTTACAAAATACATTGTATTGAAGTTGTACATGAAGTACTTGGGCTTGGGAGCCAATTACAAGTAATGTTTTGGCTCGGGACCTTAGCAAAAGATTTCGGCTTGAGGCCTCTACAAGAGATTTCAGCTCGGGGGCTATTACAAAATATCCGGCTTGGGGGCCTTTACAAGAGATTTTGGCTCGAGGCTGTTACATTGTATTTCGGCTCGGGGGCCGTTACAAGAAATTTCAGCTCGGGGCCTTAAACAAAATACCGCTCTAGGTGTTCTGAGTGCCATGCATTCTTCAATAGTTTTCCGTACTTGTTGCAGAGGTAGAAGGTTCCGGGTTGGACTTCTTTCACAACTTTGTACGGTCCCTCCCAGGTCGGAGAGAGCTTGTTACCCAAGCGCGGCAAAAAGATGGCATTTTTGAGTACGAGGTCGCCAACCTTAATAGGCTTAGGCTGGACCTGCTTGGCAAAGGCTCTTTGCATGGCAGCTTTGTTGGCCAGTATTCTGATTTGAACTTTAGTTCAGAGCTCTTCGGCGAGGTCGAGCTCTTCATGGATCAGTACTCCGTTTATTGCTGGATCATGGTGGAAGGTTCTACTGGTCGGAGACTCGATCTCCACTGGCAGCACTGCTTGAGTACCGAAGGTCAGCTTGAAGGGCGATTCTCCCGTTGTCGAGCTGGTGGTGGTCCGTTGAGCCCACAGTACCTCGGGAAGAATCGATGCCCACTGGCCCTCTGCTTCCTCCAGCTTGGTTTTCAGGCCCTACAAAATGATTTTGTTAGTCCTTTCAACTTGGCCATTACTTTGAGGATGAGCAATAGATGAAAATCTGAGGTCGATCCCGATCTTGGCACATTTGCCTCGAAAGTATGCACTGTCAAATTGCTTGCCGTGGTCAGTAATGATGACCTTTGGCACCCCAAATTGGCAAATGATGTTTTTCCATATGAAATTGCAAGCTGCCTTTTCTGTTATTCTAGCAACATCTTCAGCCTCAGGCTATTTGGTGAAATAGTCTATAGCTACGAAGACGTGCTTCTTTTGGCCAACATTGGTTGGCAATGGACCGATGATATCTAGACCCCACTAATAGAATGACCACGGGCTTATCATTACCGTGAGGTCTACCGCTGGCTTCCTCTGTATATTGGCGAACCTTTGGTAGGTATCACACTTTTTTACATACTCTTTGGCATCTTATTCTAAGGTTGGCCAAAAATAGCCTTGCTTTAATTCCTTCCGAGCCAAAGCCTTGCCTCCCAAGTAGTTTCCACATACCCCTTTATGGATCTCCCGGAGTACATAGTTTCCCTCCTTGGGCCCAGCACACTTTAAGAGAGGCCAAGTGTAGGCTATCTTGTAGAGTTGCTCGGCAATTATGACAAACCTTGAGGCCTGTTTCATGAGTTTTTGAGCTACTTTTTCATCCTCCGGGGTCATACCCCCTCCAAGTAGTCCACGATTGGTTTGGTCCATTCTGGGCTTAAATTGAGTTCGGCTACGGCTTGCATCCCCAACTGGATACTTGGTTCGGACACTTCTTTCACATGGACCAGTGCAGGTCGGCTCTCGCCCAAGGCCAACCTGGACAGGGCATCAGCCTTCATATTCTCTTATATCGGAATTTGCTGTATCATGAACCCTTTGAGCCCTGAGGTCAAATCCTTAACTCTGTTGAGGTAGGCCAGCATAGCATTGTCTTTGGCTTCGAACTCTCCCGATATCTGACTGGAAACCAATTGAGAGTCAGTGCTCAAGTCGATTGCTTGTGCCTCGAGCTGAGCTGTAATTTTCAGCCCCGCAATCACTGCTTCGTACTCAGCTTCATTGTTGGATGTTAGAAAGGCGAACTTGAGGGAGTATTGGTGCTCATGCCGGGTCGGGTCGAGAATGACCACTCTGGCTCCGCTTCCAGACTTCCCTGATGCCCCATCCACATGGACCTTCCACACATCCTCCGGGTCATGTTCGGCTCGGCCAGTACATTCCACCACAAAGTTTGCGATGGCTTGGGATTTGATGGCTATTCTGGGTTAGTAAGTGATGTCAAATTGACTCAGCTCAACTGCCTATTTCAGCAGCCTACCCGACGCCTTTGTCTTGTGCATGATGGACTTGAGCGGGGCATCCGTCACGACCTTGATTCGATGAGCATCAAAGTATGGCTTCAGCTTTCTTGCCGCCGTGATGAGCGCAACAACGAGTTTTTCCAAGGAGGAATACCTCACCTCGGCCCCTTACAAGGTTTTGCTGACATAATAGACCGACTTCTGCTCCTTCCCTTCTTCGCAGAGTAGTACTGCCACCACTGCTGTACCTGAACATGCCAAGTATAGTACCAGCTCCTCCCTCACCTCAGGTCAGGATAGTAGGGGTGGTGAAGCTAGATACCTTTTCAACTCTTGGAAGGCATCCTTACATTTCGTAGTCCATTCGAAATTCCTAGGATTCCTCAATATTTTGAACAGAGGAGCATACTTGTCGGCCGATCTGGACATGAATTTGCTTAGTGTCGTGACCTTGCCTGCGAGCACTTGGACGTCCTTCAAGCAAGTTGGCGGCGCTAGGTCAAGTATCGCCTGAACCTTCTCCAAGTTGGCTTCTATTCTACGGGCTGTGACCATGAAGCCCAGAAACTTTCCTGCCTTGATGTCGAATGCACACTTTTTCGGGTTCAGCTTTATCCCAAAGTGCTCCATTATGGCGAAGGCTTCAGCTAGGTCGGCTACATGGCCTTCCGCCCTTCTGCTCTTAACCAATATGTCATCTACATAGATCTCCATATTTCGGCCAATCGGATTTTTGAAACCATCCGAGTGTAGGTAGCTCCAGCATTCTTGAGGCCAAAAGGCATGACCTCATAGTAGTAGAGACCTTTATCGGTGGTGAAGGCAGTCTTCTCTTTGTCTCCGGGAGCCATCTTGATCTAGTTATAGCCTTTGAAGGCATCTATGAAAGAGAGTAGCTCGAATCCGGAGGTAGCATCCACCATCTGATCAATCTGAGGTAGGGGAAAGCAGTCCTTAGGGCAGGCTTTATTGAGGTTGGTAAAATCAATACACAATCTCCATCCACGTAAGGACTTGGTCACCAGCACCACGTTGGATAACTAGGTTGGGTATTGGATTTTCTTTATGTGGCTGGCGTCTACCAATTTGTCCACCTCTTCTACTATGATTTGTTGCTTATCATAATGGAAGTGCCTGCGCTTCTGCTTTACCGGATAGTGATTTGGGTCGGCATTCAGGTGATGCTCAATCACTCCCGGGTCAATACCTGTCATGTCAATGGCAGACCATGCAAATATGTGTTTATTTTTCAGGAAAAATTGGCTTATACCTTTCTTGAGGTTGGCAGAGAGTTCACTCCTGATTTTTGCTCTTTTCGTCTCGTCGGAGAGCTCCACCACTTGAAGGTCTTCAGCCGGGCTCCCTCTCTTGGCATCCCTATTCTTCTCGGGCAAATCTGGCCCCAGCCAACCTGATATTTAGGTCGGAGGGAGTTTTCATAACATTCCCGAGCTGAGAGTTAGGCTCCGCGAATGGTGGTCATGCCGTCCAGGGTCGGGAATTTCAGGGCCTGGTGGTAAGTTGAAGGGACGGCCCTGAAATGGTTAAGTGCCACCCGACCTAAAATTCCATTGTAAGTGGAGTTGCAATCCATCACAATGAAGTTGGCTTGCATCGAAACCCGTTTGTCTTCGTCTTCCAGCTTCAGCGGGAGGTTGATGACCTCTTCGGCTCGGTGGGCTTGTCCGGTGAAACCAGTTAAAGTGCCCCTCAATGGCCTGAGTCGACTCCTATCCAACCCCACTGCTCAAAAGCGCTGAGGAACAAGACTTCTGCCGAGCTCCCGGTGTCCACCATCAGCCTCTTCACGGTGAAGTTGGCTATTTTAGCGCTGATCACCAGTGGGTCGTCATGGGGCAATATCACACCCTCCAAGTCTTCTGAGGAGAAAGTGAGCTCCTCCATCTTCGGGATCAGATCCCACGCTGGCCTATACTCCCTTCCAGCTCGAACATAACCTTTTCTGCCAGCCGAGGTCTCTCTACCCGACGCCAATCCCCCTACAATGGTCTCAATCATAGCCAAACGTCCGCCCCCAGCCTGTTGCCTAGGTAGACTTCTCTCTCTCTCTCTCTGATCGTGATTCCGGGTCAGTTGTTGTTCTACGTACCTCTGGAGGTGACCTCGGGCTATCAGTGCTTCGATCTCCTGTTTCAAGTCTTTGCACTCCTCGGTGGTATGGCCGTAGTCCATATGGTAGCGACAATACTTGGTCCTATTACGCTTCTCAGGTCGGTCTTTCATCCTTGGGGCTGGAGGCAGATAGTTCTGGTGCTGGATCTCCATCAAGATCTGCTCCCTCGTGGTGTTAAAGGGAGTGAACATAGTGAACTGGGGGTTCTGCTTCGGCTGCTTGGCTCGGTCATTTTGGATCTTACACCCAGGTTGGGCTCGGGAGGTCTCTCCCTTCTTATTGGCTTCCTTCTCCTTGTCATTATCCCTATTCGTCTGATAGATTTCTTCCGAGTGTATGTACTCTTATGCTCATACCATCAGCTCAGCTACAGTATACACAGGGTTGATGGCCAAGGAGGATGTAAGGGGGCCCGACCTGAGTCCACTTTGATAGGCCATTAATGCCATAGAGTCCTCCAAGTTGGGTATTCTGAGGGACTCCTCGTTGAATCTGGCCGTGTAAGCCCTTAGACTTTCTCCTCTATGCTACTTCACAGACAACAATGATGAAGTGTGGCAGGTTACACGTCGGCTTCCCGCGAAGCAGGACAAGAAAGCCTCAGCCAGCTGGTGAAAACTTGCAATTGAGTCGGGATGGAGTTTTTAGAACCAGTCCAAGGCATTGCCAACCAGGGTAGTCGGGAATGTCTTCATCTTCATCAGGTCAGTTATATCATGCAGAGTCATATGGTGATCAAAGTTGAGCAGGTGACTGGCTGGGTCCCCGTCCTCGTTGTAGACGACCAGGTTGGGCATCCGGTTGCTGATGGACAACGGCGTCGCTAATACCTTAGATGAGAGTGGGCTAACGTCAAGCTGGTTAATGACCTTGGCTATGGCAGCTGCGGTCTTGACCTGCTCGGGGTCAGCATGGGCCGCCCTTTTTCCTCTCACTTCTACGGGTCTCGCCACCGGCTCTAGGAAGCCTTCTCCGTCTTGAGCTCGGGTTCGTCCCGGGGCTGCAATGCGGAACTGTGGACGCGCGGGCCACAGCATAGCTGCTTGCGGAACTGAGTGTTCCGGAGCTAGCCGAGCTACCTATTCCTTTAGTTCCTCAAACATTCCGAGCATCATCCTCATCTCTGGTGATAGGCTGGAGTTGGGGTCTCCATCTATAGAAGGGTTAGTTTCTGAGGCTAAATGTATACGTTGGCTCGCTTCAACATCAGTTTGGGTTGGGTCTTGGTTAGGCACTTGTGTGGTTTCGAGGTCCTTATCCGGGTTGGGTGAGTCCTCTACCGGTGCGCTGTGACTTCTCGTTTGAACCATGATGGTTTCTAAATGAGTGGTGAGAAGAGTGATAGAAAGAACTCGTTCCCACAAACGGTGCAAAACTGTCGGGGTCGGAATCTCGACATTGAGGTTGAGAAGCTACTCCTGTCGAGCTCGAATTCTGAGTCAGCTCATCGACTTAGATTTTCAGGTAGGTTACCTGACCTGCACAAGGACAAGGAAGGAAAAAGCAGGGTGATGACCCGGATTTTTCCCTCGGACGTGCGAATGATTAGTATGTCCGAGCTGGCGAAGTAGCTGAGAGCATTTAATGAGCAGTTACCTTTGAAATGAAGGGATGAAGCTCTATTTATACTAAATTCGGACCTGATAGCATTTAATGCGGTGCAGCTTTATGTTTCATCAGGGCTTTATGTCCCATCAGAACAGCTGTTTGCCGAGGTCGGGGTTTTCCTAGGTTAGAGTGAGGTCGGATTAGCATCTAGGTTGGGCATTAGCTGAATATGCTGGGCTTGACTCAGATCAATTGGCCTCAACTCGGAGTGGGCGTCATATCTCAGTTCGGGATCACCCTCGTCAACAAGTTTTTTTTTTTGAATAAGAATGAGAAGTGTCCCACCCCTAGTTTGTGGTCTTCCTTATTAACTCTATGGATCACCATGTTACGAATGTAAAGCTACAATTAAGCTATAAATTGATCTCCATCTTTTGCGGAAGAGATTGTTGAAGACTTTATCCTTCTATTCACTATGATAGGACAGTCATCCTAAATGAGAGAATGACCTTTAGTAATGGGCCATGCTTTATTATTATTACTTCACATTTGAACATGATTGGAATGAAAAAACTTGAAAAAGTGTAGAACAAGTTGGTATTTATAGTTCTTCACATGATAAGGTATTTAAATTTTGGAACATTTCAAAATAACATAACAATCTTAAAAAAATTATTTCAAAATGGTGGGAGTTATTAAATCTGCAATTTTGTACCTTTATTTTTCCTTTGCAATCATACACCTAAAAAACTTGTTTTTATCTGCAGAAAAAATCTTCGTTTCGATTCGTGACATACTTATCTCATAATTTAATTTACCTTTCTAAAGAATATACCTTTTCGACAAGCGACCATGTGGATAATTATTTTGCAAACTCAGAACCACATTAATTAATTACTACTATAATCTTCATTTTTTTCGAATAGTAATGACCTGAGCTTATAATTTAAGTTTCCTTTCTAAAGCATATACCTTTTTGATGAGCAACCATGTGCATAATCATTTTGAAAACTCAGAATCACTTGCTATTGTTGTTAATCATCTCTCTCTTGAAGATTTCTAGGTTTAATTTATATGTAGGATTGAAATTTGTGGATAATCTCACCTATAGATTTATTTGTATAGTTTGGAAGCTTGATTTTGGAATTCTTAGCTAGGTGATTTCCCTATTTTCACGGCCTTATATTTGTTTTCGTTACACGGCTTAGAACAAACGAATCACTTGCTTATTTATAAAAAAAAAAAAAAAAAAGATGGCATGAAGTTACTCTTTATCCAAGTAAAAATCATGGTTGCAAAACGGAGAAGAGGAACCTACAGGTCGCAAATGTGGTTTTGTTGCAATCCATATTGCAATAGTTTGATTTTGGGGCTTTGTCGACATCTCTTCTTTGTAAATGCCTTTAGACATTTTTAAAATTAAAGTCTTGATAAAAAGAAAAAATTAACTACTATAATTGTTCAAAAATGACGCAGTTAATTTTTTCGTTAAGTGTTTTTAGGTAAGTAACCAGAAAGCTAAAACTTGCAAAATCGTCATGATTTTAAGCCGAGTATATGAATTTAGATCATGCTAACAAAGCTCACCAAACTGAGTTTGAACTTTAGTAGATCTATTAAGAATTAATTTGATCTATTCAGCAAAAAAAATTATTTTGATCTCATTTTTCAATAATAGTGATGGAATCTAACTCTCATTTCAAATCGTTTAGGTACTCTTGAGTCTAAAACTCCAAGTATCTTTATTTTGAGGAAACTATAAAGGAATTTGGTGCAATCTCAATGTTTTGGGTGTTTTAAGTTAAAGAAACTTTATGTCGATAACATATTGAGGATAATAGGCTTAAGTTTTAAATCTCTTGCATGCAAATGGTCCAACAATAATTTAATTATATGTCTGCTATATGTAGGGACGGACTTAAAATTTTTGTTCAGTGGTATTAAAAACACAGTTTAGAACTCATATATATGGGTAATATTTTTTAGTTGAAGCTAAATTGATTTTTTAACTTAAAAATATCTTAAAATAAAGACGTTTTCAAAGAATACAAACATCAACTAACTCCTAAATGGTTATGCATGCCTTCGAGATCAGTGTAGGTTACAGTCTGCGCTAACTCATGAATACATCCACCCACGGCTATATGTTATTTACTTTGTGTTATTCCTATTAATATGACAATTCAATCGAAAAATAAAGAGTATTTTCTATATCTTTGTCACAAGGAAACAACAAATGAATGGGATTATAGTAAGAATATGTTAAGAAAGATAAAAAGTATTCTTGGAGAGAAAACAATAAATTCATACCCATAGGTATTACATGGGAAATTGAAATCAATAATGAAATTAAAATTAAAAAAATGGAAGTGTCAATTTATTTATCACACATCAACAACAATATGGTGACAATGCTACTGCAATCTGTAAAAAGAATGGTACACAACACCTGTCATAGTAATCAATCCTCGTATACAAACCAAGAAACAATATAAAAAAAGAAATGTTTTCACGACTCGAATCTTTTCATTTACTGAAAGAAAAGCGCAAGCATAGAAACCAAGATTGAAGAACAAATAATTGCTCCAGAAACAGGCAATGCAAAGCCAGCACCAGTGGCCATTACAGGTGAAGGTGCCATTGCACTGTCTTGTGCTTCAACCGCCGAGAAATAGAGCACTGCCACTGCCACGGCCACGGCAAGGAGAATGTTGGTGGCTGAGTTGCCAAAAGGAGCCATTTTTTTGTGGAAAATATTATAGGCTGCTGAGGCTTTTTTTAGAAAGTGAATGTATTTGGCTAGTGTATTGGTCGTGTCTAAATATGTTGTGTATTGTTGGCTTTGCAATACTCTCAATTTATAGTGGTGAGTTTGGTAGGCATGTCAATTAAGATTTCATCTTCGTTTTTTTGCCTTATTCGTTAAGGCTTGTGGGATCCACTAATGTGACTCACAGGTATGCCTCTCTATTCAACCAAGTGCCCACTAATGGTTGCCCAAGTGCCTCACATTGCATAAGATTTTTTTCTTATTTTTTTTTGGGTCAACATTGCATAAGATTTAAGTGTATGAACTTTGGTCTGAATCAACCTTTGATAGTGAAATGTTATTAAAATAAAAGAAAAGCGAATATATGCGGAAGACATTAAAAGTCACTATCGACGATGATTTTAAAAGAGAGAAACATATAATAATAATCTATCTTCAATTTTTTAGTATAGCAAAATATAATAAAAAAAGTTTATTTATAATTAGGTAAAATGATCAGATAATGACCTATTATAATTATTAGTTACGAGTTCAAATTACGACATTGATCACTTATACCAAAAAAAGAAAGAAAAAGTTGAATAACAAAAACCCTAATCTAATAAGAAAAGTAAGAAATTCATTAATTAAAGGTTAAACTAGTGTCGGGATATAAAGGTTATACGAAAATCTAATATACTTCAACAAATAGGTTATAAAAATGATGGGAAAAGGTCAATTTAGTCTCTGAAGTTTATACTAAAGATCAAGCAGGTCCCTGTATTTTGTGAAAGTACCATTTTTGTCCCTGATATTTTGTTAAAAAACTATTTTTGTCCCTGCTGTTAACTTTTATTTAATGGTCAATAGTTTGACCGAGATAAAAGACTAAAATACCCTTATATTTATCTATTATAAATTAGGTGGCAAAGAAAAATAAAATAATGTCAAATGTATACAAAATATATTCCAAAAACTTAGCTATTATTACACAAACTATATTCCAAAATAAAAAATAAAATCAAAATGCAATCTTTATATACATAAATCAATAAAAAAAGAATTACAAAAAAAAAACAACACCCTGTCGACATTTTTTGTTTGTAATGCAATCATTTTTTTTGTAATTCTTTTTTTGTTGATTTATGTATATAAAGATTGCATTTTGTTTTTATTTTGGAATATAGTTTGTGCAATAATAACTAATTGTTTAGAATATATTTTGTGTACATTTGACATTATTTTATTTTTCTTTACCACCTAATTTATAATAAATAAATATAAGAGTATTTTAGTCTTTTATATCGGTCAAACCATTGACCGTTAAATAAAAATTAACGGTAGGGACAAAAATAGTTTTTTAACAAAATATTAAGGACAAAAATGATACTTTCACAAAATACAGAGATCTGTTTGATATTTAGCATAAATTTCAAGAACTAAAGTGAATTTTTTCCTATAATTGATCAAATTCCAATAACACTCTTTCAGTTATTGAAAAAGAAAAAAATTAAAAGGACGGGATATCAATTAAAATAATTAATAGGTGACGTTAACAGGCTTCCTGATTCCCTTGTGTTTTCCATCATGGACTTTGCCTGCCATCAAATCAATAAATGAAAAAAGAGCTTCATTGGATGCAAATTCTGGTTCTTATAATGATGCAATGTATTTGATCCTCAAAGGCAGGTGAGGACTCAGACTCAGCCAGCTGGTTGCTATGACAAGGTGCAATAGTGGCCGTTCATATGAGGAACATGTGGGGATCATTAGTTGCTTGGTCTGAGTCGCATTAAATCAGGACCAGTGTTTGTAAACGTTTCATGACTTTAATGGTTCTCAGAAACATTAGCCGATCATCCTTTTTTTTTTTTGTCTTCTTTTGATGAAATGAGAATCTAATTGGTTGATGTTGATTATCAAATTATTTAATAAAGTTCGACTATCAATTAATAAATTTTCAGATGTAGTAGTACGTTTTCTTATGTGCATCAAGTCAGTTAAGGACAGAACTATTGAATAGTAGAAGATATTGAATTCATAACCTCGCAAGAATAATTTTATTTTCACTATTGACGGACCATGCCCTGGGTCATTAGTCGATCATCTTTCTAGATTTTTAAGTGAGATCATCTTGCCTAAATGATCTCACAAAATCTTGAAAAGCACTCAGCGTGGAAAATTTTCTCAAAACGTTACCGAATAGATTCTACTGAGTGTGGAGTAGATCCTACAACGTGTAGATTTCATTATTCACTTAGCCGAATTCTCCCACTATAATGTTTTGAATACTTTTTCCTCGACGCGAAGTGTAACCCGTGGTTTGAATTTATATACAAGCCATCACAGAGCGGCGCACACTGTGTTGTCAAGGCCGCAATCCCAACAACTTCACAAAATAGTTTAAAATTTTGATATTTTAATATGTAAAATTGTTTAGTATTCCCAGTCCCTCTTTCAAAACTACTTAACTTTGATGATAAAGCATCATGGACCCACCCAAGCCACCAATGGTGGATTCAGAAACTCAAAATTAGAGAGTGCACTCGTACAGTAAAAGTGTTTAATATAATTGTAACAATCCTAAAATTTGAGTGTAATTTTTTGGCCAATTAAAAATTCAGTTCAAATCCCTTCGATTATAGATGAGTCATGATTGTAACTACCACGTAGTTGGTTTTAGTAATGGCCTAAATCTGGCCTATTGTTGGCTGAATGGTTCTGTTTTGCTCGATTTAAAGAAAAAAAATATAATTAGAAGACAACGTGAAGTGGGGAAAAAAAAGATGTGGCCTTCATAGACGACTACCAATAGATAAGAAAATGAAAAGCTTGGACCTTAACTTTTTGCGCAAATAGATGATTGTTCTTGGGAAGATTAATGTAGTGGGCCAATACACATTTTCGGTGAATTTTCTGGTATCTTCTTGCTAGTTGTGAAGTTGTCTCTAGTAAGAGTTGAGTTGCTTGGTACATATATATTGGAGTTATGAATACAATCATTTTTGGGGCTACGTCATTGAAACTAGGATTGTAGCTTGTATGTTTTGGGCTTAGAGATTCAAGTCAAGAACTTTGTTTTTGTCATTGTTAACAAAGGTAAATAGGATGATTTTCCCCTTTGTAAATTTATTTTTAGAAATTTATGCTGTTATATTTTATTATTTTAAGTGTGAGAAAAGTTTATTGAATGGAAACTTGTGTTTCAGTATATTCTGTAACCCATTTTCTTAGCATGAGAAAAATAAGATTATGTGGATTAACAATTCAAGCTTGAACAAGGCAAAATTCTTCTGTCCCAAACATCAATAACGGGACTGAGAGTGCAAGATATAACTTCAATAGGACTTTTGGGAGATTTTTCATTAATGTGCACAGTGTACAACTCGCATGCAACTCTTTTTTTTTTTTTTGATCAATAAAAGGCAGCGTGCAACTCTTTTTTTTTCTTTGTTTAGTTTATTTTTAACTAGTATATATATAAATATATTTTTTAATGATACCTATTTGTAACAACATAATAAGTTGATGGAGCGGAAACAAAGAAAAAAAACATGCCTTGAATGTGATATTTGGGTTTTTTTTTCAGTTATAGGTATTTTTGAAAAATTATTCAAGATTACCAAGAATGTTAAGTGTAAACCAAACACAATAATATAATATTCTCAGAAATTTGAGAAAATATTCCTAAGAATATTTTAGATGTACCAAATAGTTTTTGCTACATTCCTGAGAATCACATTTCCAAGAATGTCATTTTAAGAATTGAAAAATTAATTTGTGAACCAAACGCTCCTAAAGCTTGATTGTCAACAAAGTGGGACAAAAAAATATTCTTTGTATTATGCATTAAATTTTTATGAATCAGTTATGATAACCTTTTGAAATGTTTTTGATAAAATGCCACACTTTGGTTGGAAATTGCGTAGATATTGTCATGAATAAGGATATTGTTTTGAAAGTGATGAAACAGTTTTGTACTCTTTGAAACCCTAATATTGTTATTGAGGTTGTGCATTATTTTTGGACATTAGAATATTGCTCTGGAAAGTGTGCAACAGTTATATATGCTTGAATAATGTTTAAAACTAGCTAGGAATGTAAGGGAACCAAGCAAAATTCACGCGTGCACATGTGTATGTGTTCAACCGTGGCTGTTCAGATTTTTTCAGCAAAACTAAGGCAATTTCGAGCTTAAAACTGTATTAATTGGAGAAGGATTAGGGGTTGAATTATATACCGTTAGAAATCCTTACAAGTCTAGTTTCTAATACTTTTTACGGTGCATTAATCGGAGTTTTCTAGAATAAGTTATGATCGTTTTGGTGAGATGTATTATATATTTGGATATTTATTTTTGGGGTTGATTAATTCAACCATTATTCTGGACCTATGCCGTTAAGACTAAGTGCAGTCACAAACGATATTTGATTTTGAATTTTCTTTGTGACTTCTAAACAGTTTTGGAATATATAATCTTGAAATAAACTTCATTCCCAGTGATCTTTGATCATGAGTTTTCATTTTGTCTTCATTAAATTTTGGTTATTGCATTGAAGTTTAGATGTGGTCTATTGCTATGGTATTAGACGACATAGCTAGTAACTTGTGAGATTACATCTTAGCAATGAATTATAGTATCACATATATTGTCCAATCGCTTTCTATTACATAAATGGATACTTTTATTTTTATACTGACACAACTATATGTAAAGTCCTCACTATTATTGTTTAGAAAATACCCACTTACTGAGTATTTTTGTAGTCATTTTGTTTGATTATAATTTGATTGCAGATAAGGAGTAAGGATGTCTAGAGACGCTTAGGGTAGAGACTATTCTTAGTGACACTAGATACTCACTTTTATTTTGAGAATAGTGGTTGTAGACTTTATTATATTAAGGCATGTGATATGTGATTTTTATTCGTTTCTAGAAATTTGGACATTATTATAGTAAACTTTGAAGATTTTAGATATTGGACAATGTATTTAAATTGGAGATTTTACATATCTTTTAGCTTAGATGCTTTGAGGCTTACGGGGTATACTTGGGACTGTAGTTTTAAATGAGTTTAGGGTCTTGCAATTTAAGAAGGTTGTCCCTTCTTAAGTTTGCGACAGTCTCGTTCTCGAATTTTATAGGGACAGAATTTGGGGGCGTGACAATAATAATTTTTAAAAAATAATAATAATAAAAGATTTTTTTTTTTCAAGTTAATTGTGCACCCCCTCACACTTAGTGGTTCCACTACTGTGAAGGCTCCTTATTTGTGGTGCACTAGTTCATAATTTCGAGATTACTTTAATTATCAAGTACACTTCACCCACTCTAAAAAACAGTTTATTGTACAAAATTTTTATTATGCATAAAATTTGAAGAAGGGTGCAACCAACTTTGAAAACTATACAAATTATTTGTCGGTTCATAGCAAAGGTGTCTAATTTTTTGTCATTTGGCAGTAATTAATGGATAATAAAAGTGGTTGATCGATGCCAGGACTACATCAAGTAATCATCATATTGTTAACTTACTAAAGAGGGAAATAGGCTGATGATTACAATGAATAATTAAGTGTTAAGCGTTCATTAAAAGCATAAATCTTTCCTCCACTCTTTGTTTATGACGTCTGATAACTTGCAATTGTCAAAAATAAGTCGGGTCATAAGGTGGTGTAGTTAACTCGATTGTTGTACATGACCAAAAAAAAAAAAAAACTCGATTGTTGTATAAATGGCATGATTTTCAATCAAGAATAAATTTCAAATGGTCCATGTTTATCGAGAAGCTAATTAATATGTTGACTGGATTGCTAACTATGAAATTTAACATCTGATTGACGACCATAATAAAGACTATCTGCCCACACCTTTGTTGGTGCTTCTAGCAAAAGATATAAGGGCTGAAAATCCCTCTAGAGTGATTTGTGTATAACCGGCTTTTGTCTCCGTTAAATCCAAAAAACAAAAAATTCTTAGTCCTTTTGAAAGTTTGAGAACCTAATAGAGTGTCTATTGTAGTCTAACCAAACTAGAATAAACAAATCACAACAAACAAAACCTTATCGTATTTGGTAAAATTGACTATATGAATTCGAAAATACTACTTATTCCTGTTGAAAGTTATTGTCTATATTAATTCTATAACGCCCAAGTAATCAATACTTTATCAAATAAAGAAAAATTCCTTTCTTTTTCTGTTTTTACTGGAAGATTCTCAGTTAGGTTAGGTCCAAAGGCAAACATGATTGTTTAGAACATCATTTTATGTATTCTTAAAATGGAACTGTCGTATATCTTCTATCATAGTGATTTCATTCTTTCTCGAATGCCTCTTGGGGAGAAACTTTATAGAATCTTTCTGTTGACTCTATATGGAATTCAATCAGGTTCTTGTTTCTGATTTTTCCTGTGTTCTCAGTGGATTGACTTTGAGATACTAGTTTTGATATGTATATTAATTGCATTTGCAGAATGGAACAATTGAGGAGGAAAACAATAGGTGGACCATGGTGGTTGATACTGCTTCTTTGGTGAACAAAGAGTCAACGAAGGCATTGCAGCTGTTGCAGGGTCTCAAATGAACTAATTTGATCATCCCTCGAATTGGTAATCAACTTGTTATAATATCTTAAAATCTATGAATATGCTATGTCAAATTATTTTGTCACAAAGTCCTGCCTTGTCTGAACATTGATGCTGTTTTATGACAGTCGTGAGGGAAGTCAACTGCATGAACAGGCGTGGTAGTTTCTTTAAGAGAACAAGTGAAGCATCTTCAGCATTGCAATGGATTGAAGATTTTATGGTATACACAAAGTGGTGGATTCATGTGCAGAGTTCAGCAGAGGAAGTTCAGCCCACTGCTCCAACGCCACCTGCTACTCCGTCTTGTTTCAGTGACAAAAACGACATGTTTTCTGGCTCAATTCCATTTTCTCCATCTGGTAGTTTGATGGAAATCATCTCACCAACAGCACAAGATCATATCCTGGAATGTGCTTTATTTGTCAGAAGAATCACTGATGGACATCTCGTCCTTCTTAGTGATGACATCAGCCTAAAAATCAAGGCTATGGCAAAAGTGAGACACTGCATATTCTCTCTCCCAGCATCCCTCACTTGGTGATGTCTTACATGTAATGTCCCAATCTCTCACGAGATCGGAGACTCTAATAAATATATTATTTTTAATTCAATTTTAATCCAATCACAAAATTTAAGAAAAACGGACGGAATTTTCCTTATTTGTCGGACGAACAGTTTACCTGCACACAACATATAAATGAACCAGTACCATGTCCAAACATATAACAACTCCTCAAAGTCATCCGAGCTTTGGTTCGCAACAAAAGTTCACAATCAAATGTATATTTCTGAATACAAAGATTAACCTACTCTTCCTTAAAATAACTACGTACATGCATTGAATATAAATTATGCTATCCTAGTATATAAACTATGAAATCAAACTACCTTAATGATCTAATTAACTTGAAATACATTACTTATACTTTGAATACATACACCTCATAAAAAGAACATATTTCTAATATTTTATAATCCACGCTACATAACACGTTATGCATCTTTACAAGCACGAACTATCATGAAACACGAACTTCACTTTCTTTGGCTATAACTTGAAAGATTCATGATGAGAAGTGAGTATACAAATAATGTATACTCAGTGAGGGAGGGGAACAGTTACGGAAAACATTTATAAGGGGATTCGTGCAATGCAATATTGGAACATCAAACATTAATAACAATAAGCAATAAACAATAGAAAGCAATTAATTACCACATTTAAAAAGGATACAATCGATAACCCTTATCACTATAATTCTTCGATTCTCGAACAACGATCCTCGAATCTCGATCACTGTGCCGACATAAACCCCAAACACTCCAGTGGGTATACTCTGGATGTACCCCAAAATCCTACGACCCAACACCCCTTGGCAATCTCCGGACCAGGCGAGCGAGGGACTAGGCAACCATGGTAACCGAGGTATACCGGCAAGCCCGATGCCACCCGGTTTCCCCGATACTACCATGTCCAAACGGTTGCGCAACCACGATGCAATGCACTCAAGATGATCACAAATAAGATAACCAATAATCACATAATCGAGGGACAACAAAGTAGGTTGTCCTCACACACAATATATAATCAATAAGCACACACTACTTTAACAATTATACTAAATCACATAGTCTATGAATAAGAAAGTAAACTATTATGCATATAAAGATGAAGACTCCCTCACTTTTACCAAACCTGTAAGAGTATAGTGTAGGTTTACTCCAACTTCTTTGAATCTACTCAAATGTGCAACCCCTACTTATTTATATAAGTATAACACTTAGTCACTAAACTAGCATAACACTTTATTAATTGAATATACCAATTTCATTCAAATATTCATAGCCCAGTTTAACACCTTTTAATGCACAAGAACACAAGGTAACTAGGAAATAGTACTAGCAAACATTCATTCAAGGACAATATTACATTAATTAGTTCCTTATTCAATCAAAGTAACACGCCTTACTTTGCTTAGCATACATGACTTATAAGTAATCCTTAACGACTAATCATTGACACGTAAGAAACCCAACCTCCTTAATTCAATGGATGACAAGTAGTTACATACATTTACAAGACATTCAATACTTAACAGTAGTTCAAATGCTTGCATATAAGTACCATACTAACACATAAGTCGTGCAATTTTCACTCCAATTGTACCAAACTCTTATAGATACTTTATGACACCATAAAATGATAAGCAAACTTATGTTGAACTACAACTACCACATTTTTTCCAAAATCCCCTTTGTCCACTTATACTACAACTCCCTCATCTACACACTATTTTGACACCATAAATGCACCATATACACTATCTAGCATACTTATGACTATCCAACACCTTCAAATACACCCGGCCAATAAAACACGCACAAGGCCCCTTTTTGTTCATATTCAAGATTTCCCAATTCTAACCATGTTTTAGCTAGTTTAACCTCACGTTTAACTTCAATATCATTCATGGCACTTACTACAAGCATTTAAACTAGATTCAATACCCATGGAACACCATAGCTTCAAAAACACCTTAACATCACAAAAGCCTTTAACTAAATCAACTAGTTAGTTATCTTTTAACTTGTCCAATTGTAGCATAAAGCTTACTAGATATCAAAGGCCATTAAAAGACTACCAAACATCAACTTCTAAGCTTAGCTAACAACTAAAATCTCAAAATCTCCAATCAACAACAAAGGGGCTGAATTATCGCATGCACTTTTACTTGGATTTCTTGTTCAATTCATGGTTCATAATTCATATGAAGCCTATTTCTACCACAAAACATTTCATTCAAGCATAAACTCAAACACTTGTTCTTAAATTATACCTAAAGCTACCATACTTTAATTCATGAAGAAACTAACCAATGCAATTAAATACTTTAATAATGAACTACAAGTTAAATACTAGCTATAAAACCTTAACTCAAAATTTAAGAGGGAGCAATCTAGTAATGAACCAAGTTATCCAATCACATAGACATGTTCTATACACATATTTGAGAGTAAAATAAGCATAGATAAGCATATATAGTACATTATTTAACCTTAAGAAGCAATAAGAGAACAAAACAAATAAGTTTAACAGTTTCAACATCTCAGCAGTAGCTCAACTTTGGCTGCATATTTACCTAAGAAAATGACCTCCTATGAAACTTATTTTTACATGTATGGAAAGCTATTTGAAAGTAGATAACTCTAAAATCAAACAGAACTCAATTCTGAGTTAAATTCATCAAGATATGACTAAAACAACTCAAGTGCGCAAAGTTGTTCATATTGGTCACGAATTCTGTTAGGTTTCGGTTTTTATTTTCTTAGAGGCATTGATAGAGGAATTGACCAACTCAAACTAAATAGAACTTGTTATAAACTGGCTTATCTAGATCCTGTAAAATTTTCATAATTTTCCAAGTAGTGTAACTAGGTCAAAAATTCCACGAAATTCAGGCAAGTAAAATTGTCCAGTTCCAGTCAACTACAAAACTTCACTGATTTTGGCATTTTCGGGCAAGTAAATGATTTTTCCTCATAACTCGACCTAAACAAGAATTATTCCTCTCAAAGTCTAGATGAACATACATATTTTTCCAGAATTTATCCTTAGAGGTTACATGCGCAAATAGTTCACACAATACAACAACTACAACAAAATCCTGCAATCATATACATGTCTAAACTTGTATAATACAACAATTTCTTACTCAACAACACATATATATACAATATAACTTCTGAAATCAGCTTTTAAAAGATTCCCCTCACCTTATAATCTCAAGAAATGATGATATGAAGCTTGAGAGGGCAAGATCTAGCTCTTACCTTTCTTCTTTCTTCCTTTTTTTTTTTCTGATTTCTTCCCTTCTTGTGTGTGTGTATTTTTCAGCGTGTATCAATGTGTGTGTGTGTCTGATTTTTGTGTGTGTTTGTGTGCTTGTGTGTGTTGTAGTATATTAGTATGTGTAAATAATAAAAGACAAAATGCTCAAATGACCAACATGCCCTTCAACTAAATGTTATTAACTAGTTTGCCATTCTAGTTTAATTCTAACTAATATTGTTACTCTATTGTTTATCAATACATTTATTTATTTACTACAATTTATAAATCACCTAAATGTTCATGAATGCACATAAATACACATTAAACGAAATATATGCATGTAAACCAAAAATATGATATTTTATACAAACAAATATATGTAAATAATTAAAGTAGGCATATAAATATATGCACATTAATAAAATAATTATATGTACGGGTCGAGGTGTCACACTACATGCTCATGAGGGTGTATCTTTTGTGAATTTGATCTTGCTTTTACCATTTCTTGCAGGGTTTGCTCTGTGAGACTGCAGAGAAGTTTCATGACAGTCTGGCGAACCCATTCTCTGAGAGTTTTTTGTGGACTGACAGCGCTCCTAGAGGTCCTACTTGGTCTTGTGTGGATGACGTCGTTCTTAGGGAGAAATACTACCATGGACCTTTAAAGAAACTATCAAAATCTGGAGAAGGTGTAAAGGGCTTGAAACTTATATTGCTCCACAATTCACACTACAGGCATAAAACTTCCTTCAGCATCATTAGTTAGAATATGAACTCCATGCTCTCTGTAGTTATTATGGATATTTCTGTTTTCATGCCTCAATTCTTCACTGCAATGAAAGCGATTAGTTGGAATCCTGATAATCTTTTGTTGATTGCATCCACCGTTCACATGATGAAGTTGCGAGGCACTGTTCGTTTGTGATGCCTAGTTGGATTGTTTTTTTTTCCAAAGAAATGTTGATCAATTCCATCCACATTATGATTCCCCAAACCTTTTTTTATATTATATGAGGTTTCGAAAACTGAATTTCCCTGATAAAATGAATAAAAATTTACAACGTGAAGAGCCGTTCTCCATTTTAAACATTATTTGCTCAACACTACATTGGCCAATCACAAAGTTGAGATCATTCACAAGTGCCAAGCTAGGATGTCAAATCAAATCACAACTTTTTCATGAGGCACACGAAATATCGTATGGATGTTGGAGAGTTGATCTCTGCGTTAAGCCAATTAGATTGATTGGCGATTGATTAATTGATTGGAGATTATTAAGGCAATTATTGATTGGCTATGTTTTGCAAAAATTATGATATTACCATACTTGTGCGTTTACCTTTTATATTGTGTAGGAAAAATTTTATGGTAACTTACCTTATGAGAAGAAGATTTGTGTTGATTAAGGAATGACATTTATTGTATATTCACAAGGAAAGGAAAGATAGGATTTGTGAGATGAGGCTTTTCTTATAGCCCAAGACGTGTTGATATGAAGGCAATTAAATATTTATATGAACGAGCAGTCGTAGCAAAAAGTAGAGCAGAGAAAGGCAGAGAAAGAGCAACGAGAAAATATAAGAGTTTTCTGTCCAGTGTTCCAAGTGATGTTGCAACACGATCTGTGTTCTAGTCTTTGATTGTATTAAGTATTGCAACTTTGTTTGTTTTGACAGTGAGTCATGAGCGAATTATATGAGTCTTTGAGTGATTAGATTACTGTCTTCTTTAATCATTCTTCGGGAGAAGAAGGTGTAGTTCTTGGGAGAGAACGTTGCAAGTCGAGGGGATCTTGCATTCATTCTTCGGGAGAATAAGGTGTTGTTCTCAGGAGATTACGTTGCAAGTCGAGGGGAGCTCGCCAAATCGAAGTTCGTTAAGGAGTTCTTCATCTAGGCGTCAAAGGTCAATAGGGAGTCTTTACTTGTGTAAGTCCATTGATGTTGTAACTTGTTGTTTCTTAATGAACATGTTTGTTGGACTAGGGGAGGTCCCGTGAACGTAGACCGCACGGTTGAACCACGTTAAATCTTGGTGTTCTTTATTTCTGTTATAGCTTTATTATTTCCGCTGCTGTTTACTTTTACTACTCATGTTGGAACATTAAGTGAAATAAACTAACTAAGCAATTAGAGAAACATATTATTAACGGTCTGTGATAGAATTAATATTTTAATTAATGTTACAACATCACCTATAACAGAGTTGTAACAGAATCAGTTTACACTAAGTTATTGCATTCGTTTTTAGTTTTCATCACAGTGCTTCATCGATTAAGCGTATTAGTCATCTTGCTGTGAAATTAATCCATACTTAAACTGCACAACTCTAACAAATGGCATCAAGAGCAGGTTACGAACTAATTCGGTTAGATTCTTGGGAGGTTTGAGTTGTTGTCTTACAGGAATAGGTATGGACACTTTGCGTGAGGGAGGTTCAGTCACTAAACCACCGTTGTTGGATGGTGCGAATTACTCATATTGGAAGGCTCGAATGAGGGCATTCATCAAGTCTATTGATGAGAAGGCGTGAAAAGTAATCTTGACTGGCTGGACAGCTCCTACCAAAACAGATGCTCAGGGCAATGTTGCAACAAAACCTGAAATAGAATGGACCAAGGATGAAGATCTTTTGGCAAACTGGAACTCCAGGGCACTGAATGCAATTTTCAATGCTGTTGACTTGAATCAATTCAAGTTAATCTCAACGTGTGAATCTGCTAAGAAAGCTTGGGAGATATGGCAAACATCATATGAGGGTACAATATCAGTTAGAAGATCAAAATTACAAATGCTTGCTACTAGATTCAAAGAACTGAGGATGCAGGAGGATGAAACCATTGCGGATTTTAATGCCAATTTGTGCGACATTGCTAATGAATCTTTTGCTTTAGGAAAAAAAGGGTATTCAGATTCAAAACTTATGAGGAAAACTTTGCGCTCTCTTCCAGATAGATTTGGAATCAAAGTTGCAGTCATAGAAGAGTCCAAGAATGTTGATGAACTCAAAATTGATGAATTGATGGAGTCACTTCAAACTTTTGAGATGAAATTTAAGCAGAAAAGGAAAAAAAAGGCATTGCGTTGCGAACTGAAGTAGAAAGAAAAAAAAACAATAAGCTCTTCGGATGATGAGGACTCTGAAATCTCTGAATCTTTAGCCGTGCTTACCAAAAATTTTGACAATGTTTTGAAAAAATGGGACAAACGGAGAAGTGGCTTTAGACAATCAAACTTTGAAAAGAAGCCTCATGTTGCAACATGGTCTGACTTATTCAAGAAACAAAGCTTTAAACCCACTGATGAAAACAAAAAAGTTAAAGGAATTCAATGTCGTGAATGTGGGGGTTTTGGTCACATATAATTTGAGTGTGCAAACACCTTGAAGAAAAAGAAAAGGGCAATGAATGTTACCTATAGTGATGAGGAGTCAGAAGAATGCACAAAAAGCGACGAGGAACACATCAGTAACTTTGTTGCATTCAATGTTGTAACGGTCCAGCAGAAAACCAGACTGAACGAAGCAGAAAGTGTTGCAGCTATTGCAACAATGAGTGAAACATAGGATGAATTGAGTGAAATTGATTGTATTGAATCAGAAAGTGATGGTGACTTGGATGATGAAGAAGTCATGAAAACGTACAAAGATATGTACTAAAAATGGGTGATCATATGCGAAAAGAACCAGGGACTGGAGCTGAAGATTCTTGAGTTGGAGGAACAAAAGGTTGAACTAAAAAACCTGGCTGAAGAAAGACTGATGGAAGTGCAGATGTTGCAACATGACTTAAAACAGATGCAGCGAAATATAAAAATGCTGAATTCTGGAATTAAGAAATTGGATCACATGTATCCATTCAAAAATCGAGCAGTGATCATACTGGACTTGGTTTTTGTGAAGGAGAATCTTCTGGAAAAACTGTTTTTGTTAAAAGTTCAAAAAATTTAGAATTACAGCATAAGGTTGCGATTGCACCCAATAACAGTCAAACTGCCCTGGTTATTGATATTACAACAAAAATAGCGACATCGCCGAAACAATTTAGGAAAAAGAAGAACAAGTTCGTTCCTATTTGTCATTTTTGTCTTACACCTGGACACATCAAACCTTACTGCTACAAACTCCAGAGAATGCTAGAAAAAGGTAAGTCTCTCAATCAGCAAAAGAGATCCTCATATATGTTTTCACAGCACAAGGTAAAATAATTATGGGTGACAAAATCTAATTTTGTTGCTTATACTTCTACACAAGCCTGTGCTGCTAACTCTTGGAATTTTGATAGTGGGTGTTCTAGACATATGACAGGTATGCGTGAAGCATTGAGCAGCTACAAGGAGTGCGATGAAGGCCAAGTTACTTTTGGAGATGGTGTTAAAGGACAAGTTCTAGGAAGATGAACACTTGAGATTAAAGGGTTTCCAAGGCTCAAGAAAGTACAGCATGTTGAAGGGCTGAAGACTAATCTTATTAGTATCAGTCAATTGTATGATCATGGTTTGTTTGTGAAATTTACTAAATATGGTTGCCATGTGTTAGATGTATCTAATAATTGTGGGTTTACAAGGAAAAGGTCATCTGACAACTGCTACATGCTTATACCATCTCATGAACAATCATTGCCATGTTACAACAGTGCAGTACGAGGTGTGCCAAAGCTAAGGAGCCAGCAGATAACAAAATCGGTAGAAGAATGAAGCACCGGTAAGATGAATGCTGATGTTGCAGATGGTGTTGCAACACCGAAGGAAGAACAAACGAAAAAATATGTTGTGACAAATACTATTGCAGCGCCAAAAACAAAAACTGAGCAGGAAGACATTGGTTCATGCGATATTACAACAAGCAGTGTAACAACTGAAGTTAGCACTAAAGAAATTCAAGCTGAAATGCCTCATGTTTACAAAAATCATACTGTAGATGATGTGATTGGATCAATACATGATGGAATCCGAACTAGAGATAAACCCAAGCTGAACTATAGGGACATGGTGAGGTATATGTGCTACACTTCTCTCTTAGAAACCAAAAATATGAAAGATGTTTTAGAAGATGAATTTTGGATAAATGTCATGCATAAGGAATTGAATCAGTTTATCTATGAACTTGTTGAAACCGGAACCATTGATTTAGAACATGTTGCAACAGAAAAACAATTGACAGATATCTCCACTAAAACTTTAGATCCTTTGAGATTTGAAACCCTAAGAAAAGCTTTAGGGATTTGTAGTCTATAATGTTGCATCATGGATTGCCATAGGGTCATGAAAGAAACCTGAGAAATTTGAAAGGTTAATAATCAATTCAACTTGTGATTTAGTTTGTGAACCATACATCCTTGTACAAACTGAATACTGATTGAGAAAGCTAATCTTGATGGTCTGCAAGTGTAGGAGCTTGAACTTTCTGATGACTAGGGATAAAGAGAGAAGTCTCTCTAAATCCATTCCTGTATTCTATTCATCCTTGAGAAAAAAAAGGGGTAGAAAATAATGTGGTTATCAAGCACTGGAAAGAGCTACCTAATCCAAAATAAAAGAGATTAGTGTGAAAGCTACCAGTTGCAACATGAGCTGAAATAGTGAAAAAAATACATGTGAAAAGAAATACAGTGTGCAAGCTACCAGTGACAACATGAGCTGCCACAAGAAAAATATTGTATTTTCCTGCGAGATGAATAGACGATCAGGTATGTTTGAGCTGATTGGGAGAGTTCCTACACCTTGCAGGTTTGATGGTAAAAGAAATATGTTTCAGAATTCAGCCTCACACACACATGGTTCATTAATTAAATCCTGGACTAAAATGAGTATTATTGAGTAAAGTTTCTTGAGTGATTTCATGCTTCCTGAACATAACATGCATTTTAATTCTGTTTTTAATTTTCAGAAAAAAAAACAAAAAAAGGGTGAAATCTCAGGGGATTTTGAGCAAATTGGAGATATTGTGAAAAATATTGTTGCAACATCGATTCTAAATTACTTTTGGATAATCTTATGCAACTTATGTCAATGATGTTTTTTGGTTGGATTGTTAAACAATTTGTTTTACAATTTTTACTATTTTGCTTACAATTTGCCTATTTGCCTTTGCTTCATGAGACTTACAGTTTACATGCTTAATTATTTTATTCTACTATTGTATTGCTTAGTTGCTACAATTGGGCTACTTAACTACTCAAAAGGCTATCCACGACCAGGTTGAATCCCTTGTGAAGTTGTCCCCTCCATTCCATCTTTCTCACAAGTTTTTGTAGGAAGTTGATATTCAAAGGGAGCCTCGAGCTGAAGGCAATGTTGAACCAGCTTCTAAAACAACTACTACTGCATTGTTGTAATAGGTGCCGCAACTTCAGAATGAAGTCCATGAGCTGTGCAACGATCAAGACACTGTTAAAGTTAATCAGGAGAAGATAATGGTTGACCTTGGGACGTTGATGCAAGGACAACAAACCCTACTCGATTTCGTTTCCAAATACACTGCTTGAATGTTGGTTTGCTTAATGAGTATTGCTCTGATACTTTACTGATTTTAGTTCTGCTCTGATATTTTACTATGTTTAAATTCTGGTACTCTGCTTTGGGTCCATGTTTGTGTTTGTTGATTTCTGCTAAGTCCTTTGGTCTGGTTCTTTGCGTTTCTACTTTGGTTTCTTTTGGCAAATGGGGAGACTATGTTATTGTTATTACTATATAAATATCCACTGGCAAGCCCACTGCCGCCCAGCCGATATTCAACACAACCGCCCCTGACATTATGGTTGCGCAACTACTATGCAATGCACTTAACAATGGCATGATATCGATAACAATATAAGCAATAACACGTAGGAGAATCAACAAAGTAGGTTGACCTCGAAACAAATAGATTAGAAGCAGTTCAATACAAGCAATTAAGAGGTTTACAAAGGGAAATATCCAAGATACACATAGAACTATACTAAAAGCTTCAAAACAACTTCAAACCACATTTAAACACATATGGAGACATGCCAAGGTCTTAGATGCGAGTGACAATCAAATTTACCCTTAAACCCCTTTGTTTTTCCATCCGTTTTCCTTCCAAACTCATATCAATGATTCAAATTCAAGGGGAAGCTATATCAATCTTCTAATTAACCCTTAAGGTACCCGTACAATCCGCGATTACATTCGATTACCCGCAATTACTCCGAAAGCCCCAATTTTCCTCTTAGAGCTTTGAACTACACCTACCTTAACCGGGCTTCAAACAAGAGTTAGCAAAGGTTTTATAGCACCTAGGTAGCCTAAGAACACTAAAAGTGAAGCCTGAATCCACCCGGATTCGCATTAACCTCGAAATCCCTTTGTTAAAGTCGGCTAATTCACATTCTATGCAAATTTAGAGCAATTCAAATGCACGGGGCTATTACATTACCTTCATTAGCACCTAAGGCATCTATTAGAAGTATTGAATCAAGCTAATAAGTGCAATTACACAAAACCCTAGAAATCTCGTCACTATTCACCTCATAAATCAAAATAGCGATTCCAACAGTTTAAAATGTGAACCAATGGCTTAAATATGTTCTCTAGCACTTATATACAAGGTATAATAGCATAAATAAGCATTAGAGTATCATTTGATATCATTTATAACAAATCAAGAAAATAGCAACAATTTTAAAATGAGCAAAAAGTCATGAAATCCCTCACCAATGTGCGCAAGAGCTCTCGGGAGGCTTGCAAACACCCTAAACTATGTGCTCCTAACTTGGCTTGGCTTGAAGTGAAGAATTGATGAAGTAAAAAATCTCCTAAGTGCAAGAGAAGGCTGTCGGGTTCTGCACAGTAATTTCAGCATTTGCTCTCTTTTTTATTATGTTTTATGAGCTTAAATGTTATGTGTTGAGTATATATTGGGTGGGGTTCAATTGGGTGCTTAAGTGGTCTTCTAAATGAACGTTGTTAGCTTAGAAACGAGCCCAAGGTGAAAAATGAATGCTGGCTAATTAAAACTATAAGTTAAGCTACGTAACACTATTCACTAAGTTCAACAAATCATTTTCTAAACGGAGGCTCTGTATGCTAATCGCTCGAATGCACATTTTTCTCATTCCTACTATAGTTAATATGATTTAATAAAAAAATTAATTCACTAATATAATGTAGTTTAAAAATGGAATGAATAGTAATTAAGAAAGTCAACAAATAAAGCACAGAATTAAATGCGCAAACAATGGATGCAACAGTAAATGAATTGTATGGAAAAATCTCGGGCGTCACATCCTCTCCCCCTTAAACTAATTGCGCCCACGCAATTCTTACATGAATCGGCAAATAACTCTGGATAACTTTCCCGCATTTGGTCATCTCTCTCCCATGTAGCATCCTCTAACCCGTATTGATCCCACAAAACTTTAACCATCGGAATGCTTTTATTTCTCAACTCCTGAACTTTCTGATCCACAATCCGAAGAGGTTTCTCCGTGTAGGTCAAAGTTTCACTGATCTCTAATGGCTCTGGCTCAAGTATGTGAGAAGGATATGGTTGATACTTCCGAAGCGTAGATACATGGAAGACATCATGAATTCTGCCTAGGCTAGGAGGCAAAGCTAGACGATAAGCCAATTCACCAATGGTTTCAGTTATTTCAAACGATCCCACATAACGAGGACTGAGTTTACCTCTTTTACTATGTCGAATCAGACCCTTACGAGGAGAAATTTTTAAAAATACTTGATCCCCTACGGCAAATTTCAGATCATGATGGCATCTATCTGCATAACTCTTTTGCCGACTTTGAGCTGTAAGCATCCTCTTTCTGATAAGCTACACATGATCAATCATTCTATTCATCTCAGGTAACAGAGTAGGGTCGATAGTCTTCATCTCACCAACCTTATTCCAATAGAGAAGAGACCGGCATTTATGCCCATAAAGTGCCTCATAAGGTGCCATACCAATAGTAGCTTGATAACCATTATTGTAGGCGAACTCTGCGAGTGGCAAATACTTCTCCCAGCTCTTACCAAAGTCCAGAATACAAGCTTGTAACATATCCTCGAGGATTAAGATAGTTCTCTCGGATTAACCATCTGTCTGAGGATGATAGGCAATACTAAAACTCAAAGTCGTGCCCAAAGCTTTCTGAATCTTCTACCAGAACTGATATGTGAATCTAGGATCTCTATCTAACACAATACTCTTTGGAATCCCATGAAGTCTGACAACATTCTCAATATACAACTCTGCTAGCTTATCAAGAGAATCAGTCTTCTTATTAGCAATGAAATGAGAAGTCTTGGTCAATCTATCAACAACAACCCAAACTGAGTCATTACCCTTCGAAGACCTCGGCAAATCAGAGACGAAATCCATGGTAATATGGTCCCATTTCCAAACAGGAATGGCCAACGGTTGCAACAACCTTGTCGGTCTCTGATGTTCGGCTTTAACTTTCTGACAAGTATGACATCGTGCAACATAGTCAGCAATTTCTCTCTTCATGTTATTCCACTAGAAGTTTTGCTTCAAATCTTTATACATCTTTGTACTGCCTAGATGGATGGTATAATTAGAACTGTGTGCCTCAGCAAGAATATCCCTCTTCAGAGTTGGCTCACTCAGAATACAGATTCTACCTTTGAATTTGAGAATGCCATCATCATGCAATTTGAAATCCGACTCTCCCCCTTTAGAAATCTCTAAGACTTTCAACAATTGAGGATCAGTCTGTTGAGCTTCTTGAATCCTGGATAATAATAGAGATTGAATCTGTAGACTTGCAAATTGAATACTAGAGTTTGAAGTATTTGGCTTCCATAAACATAGTTCCTCCATGAATTCCCAATTCTTGATGATTAAACTGGCAACTGTAGCCTTACAGCTTAAAGTATCAGCAACAATATTAGCCTTACCTGGCAGATAATTGATGGTATAATTATAATCCTCAAGCAACTCCAACCAATGCCTCTGCCTTATATTCAACTCTTTCTGAGAAAAGAGATATTTCAGACTCTTGTGGTCAGTAAAGATTTCAAACTTGTTGCCCCAGAGATAATGACGCCATTTTTTTAATGCAAGAATGATAGCTGCAAGCTCCAGATCGTGCGTCGGATAATTGAGTTCATAAGGTTTCAGTTTTCTGGAAGCATAAGCAATAACCTTTCCATTCTGCATTAATACGCAGCCCAGACCCTCCTTCGAAGCATCACTATAGATCACTAGATTATCATAACCCTTAGGTAAAGCAAGAATAGGAGCTGTAGTCAATCTCTTCTTCAATTCCTAGAAGCCGGCCTCACATTTATCATTCCAGTCAAATACTGTTTTCTTCTGAGTAAGTTGAGTCAAAGGCCCTGCAATTTTAGAGAAATCCTTGACGAATCTCCGATAATACCCAGCTAAACCAAGAAAGCTACGAATTTCTGTAACCGTTTCTGGCCGTTTCCAAGATAACACAACTTCAATCTTTGCTGGATCAACAGAAATACCATCCCGCGAGATAATGTGACCAAGAAAAGCAACTTGCTTAAGCCAGAATTCACATTTACTGAATTTTGCAAACAACTGATGCTCTTGAAGAGTCTGTAACACAATTCTGAGATGCTGTTCATGTTTCGCCTCGAATTTAGAGTAGACAAGAATATCATCAATAAAGATAACCATAAATTGGTTCAAATAAGGATGGAATACCCTCTGCATTAAATCCATGAATGCGGCGGGAGCATTAGTTAGGCCAAACGGTAAGACAACAAACTCATAATGGCCATAATGAGTTCTGAAAGCAGTTTTTGGAACATCTTCTTTCTTAATCCTCAACTGATAATAGCCCTGCCTCAGATCGAATTTGGAAAATACCTTGGCACCTTGCAATTAATCAAATAACTCTTCTATTAAAGGCAAAGGATATTTGTTTTTGACAGTCACCAGATTAAGACCCCGATAATCAATGCATAAACGAAGAGATCCATCTTTCTTTTTAACAAACAAGACCGGTGTACCCCAAGGTGAAGAACTCGGCTGAATGAATCCCTTCTCAAGCAAGCCTTGCAATTGAACTTTCAATTCCTGCAATTCAGGTGGAGCCATTCTATACGGAGTCCTAGAGATATGTGCAGTCCCCGGTAATAAGTCAATCATGAACTCTATCTCTCTATCAGGCGGTAAACCAGGTAATTCCTCAGGAAAGACCCTTGGAAACTCCCTCACGACAGGTACATCATTCAAGTTCAATTGGTCCACAGGTTGATTAATCAAATATGCAAGATAAGCCTCACAACCCTTGCTTAATAGTTTAGATGCTCTAATAGAAGAAATAATAGAAGTCCCAGTTGATTTTCTACTACCAATTATTTCAATTACAGGCTGGTCAGGCATTTATAATATCACAATTTTCTTTCTACAATCAAGCTGTGCATAATAACTCCCCAACCAGTCCATCCCCAAGATAATTTCAAAGTCATTGAAGGGTAGAATAATTAAGTCAGCAGGAAAAACATGACCCTCAATAAAAATATTACATGCTCTGTAAATAGATCTAGTAACAAACTTCGGACCCATAGGAGTGTAGACCACAATCTCATGCAACAGTTTATCATGTTTCAGTTTAGCATTTTTTGCACAAGTAGGAGTAATAAATGAATGAGTGGCCCCGGAGTCAATTAAAACCTTAACTGATTGATCGTTGAGAAGAAAAGTACCTTCTACTACAGCCGTCGTATCCGGAAGCTCCTCTGCATCCAAAGCAAATACACGGGCATGACCTCGCAGTGCTGGTGCGGCAGCTGGTGCCCTGGTCTGAGAATTCTGAGCCAATGTCTGATCCCTGGTGTTTTTGTATTTCAGACAATCCTTCACTCTGTGCTGGTCACTCCCACAGCCTGTACACTTGTTATGTTTCCTCCAACAAACCTTCTTGGTATGACCCTGATGCTGACAGAAGTTGCACTGCTGGTGACGTCTTAGACCAGTGCCTCCCGAATGAGCTCTGAAAGTAAAGGTAGCTGAACTACCCTGCTGCGAACGAGATACCGCTGGACAAGATTGACTCTGAGTCTGACTCTGAACTGGCCGTGCCTGAGTCTGAGTAGGCCCTGTATATCTCTGAGTCTGCGTCGGCTGTGGACTCTACCTAACTGAAATAGTCTGTCTCTGGTACCCCTGACTCTGTGTCTGGAACTGCCGCTTACTCGATTGACTAGTTTCGGCTAACACATCTGCCTTGCACTTTTCATACCTCGAGGCGGCTCTGACCACCGCAGCATAATTAGGGTAATCATTTGCAGACAAATTTAGCACAATATCATTTCTCAACCCCATAATGAATCTCTGCATTTTCATATCCTCAGGTTGTACCAATGTCGGCACATAACGGGAGAGCCTAGTAAAAGTAGCCTCGTATTGGTCCACTGACATATTTCCCTGCTTCAAGGCTATAAACTTTGCTTGGCGTCTCTCACGGGCAACCACTGATATATATTTGTCTCGGAATTCATGGACGAAGTCAACCCATGAATGATGAACCTTCTCAGCTTCCCATTTCTCGCTAATAGTACGCCACCACTCTTCAGCGTCACCCTCCAGAAGAAATGTGGCATAGGTGATTTTCCTCTCATCACTGCACTCTAGGATTGCAGCCACCCTTTCAAACTTCCTCAACCACAATTCAGCTTTCATATCATCAGGTTCTCCAAAGAAGCTGTAGGCCCTGTGATGTAAAAATCTGTCATACAAATTAACTCCAGTAGCACCACTACCCTCGGCTCCGATAGCTTGATTACCTTTGGCAGCCCCTGTCTGACCTTGCTGAGTTACGAACTGAGCAATGGTATTCATAGTAGTAGCCATAGTAGCCAGAATTTGTGTAGTGCTGGGTTCTAGTCCCTGTGGTGGTGCATTCTCTGCTACACCTGCTTCCTGCCTGGGAACTTCATCCGGTTCTCTATCAACATTCTGATTCTCAGTTCGACGACGGGGTCCCATTCCAGATAACTAAAATGCAAAGTATTATGACAAGCATTTGTATAATTCATAGTTAAATCATATAAGAACAAGTTCAAATAATTTACATAAGATCGCACATAGGGTCATACAACACTTTACATATTAAAGACACAAGTAAAATGATTAGTCATACTTTCCATTCTTCACTTTCCACTTTTTCACAATAATTCAAATAAGACCTTTCACATTCTCACTTTCATGCTAGCATGCGCTTAACCATTCAATCTTTCTCTTAGCCATTCAAGGAAACATTTATTCACATAATCACACATAAACTCAATATACTTCTACCCACAGATCGGGAAAATTAACCCGGCTTCATGCATCTATAAGCTCTGATACCACCTAAATGTCACTCCCCGACCCAACCCCACGCTAAAGGTTAAGTCTGGACCCGACACACGGCATAGTCTTCTCTGTACCGTTGATATTCTGAAAACCTGTATCACTCAATTAAAGCCACAATACAACAAGACAAACTTTTATAACTAAAGTTCAAAGGTTCAAGGCCATCCGAGCCTTGAAGCATACTACAGTTCAAAATCACACAAGCATGCAACCAACTTAACTTACTTCATAAAATCTGATCATCATTTTATCCAAAATAACGTTGGCACATTCCTAGGAGTCGAAACCAAGCATACTTTCAAACATACACTCTCAAGCATGCAAGTAGCTAGAAAATAGAACATAGTTATTATAAACCATGGTATCTCAAAGCTATCACTACAACCAACTATTTTTCAACTTGCAACTACAAGAATATACATAGCCCTAAGGCCACAAAATAGATCATAACATAGTAATACAAGTACGCCATGTAATAACAAGAAATCACATCCACCTCAGGCAACAAACACACGGCAACTAGGACAAGGGATCTGTCTGAACTTCTTCCTCTTCCACTGTCACCTCAAATAGCTGGGATCACCCTCAGTACTTCTTGAAATATATATCAAGGTATGAGCAACCACTGTTGCCCAGTGAGGGATAAAGTCTCCCGGGGCGTGCAATGCAATAGGTAATACAATTAAACAAATATAGCAATTAACCATTCAAGAAATAACAATATCTTAAATAACCACACATTAAAAAGGATACATTTCACTTAACCCCAATACTCCAAAATCTTCATTTGATCTTCGTTCACGATCCACGAACCGCGATCTCGATCACGATAAGCCGGCATAACCCCAAACACTCCAGTGGGTGTACTCCGGATGTACCCCGATAATCCTATGACCCAATACCCCTGGCAATCTCCAGACCAGGCGAGTGAGGGAATAGGGTACGGTGTTTGATTATCCACTGGCAAGCCCGCTGTCGGCCAACCGATATTCAACACAACCATCCCTGACACTATGGTTGCGCAACCACTATGCAATGCACTTAACAATGGCATGATATCGATAACAATATAAGAAATAACACGTAGGAGGATCAACAAAGTAGGTTGACCTCGAAACAGATAGATTAGAAGCAATTCAATACAAGCAATTAAGAGGTTTACAAAGAAAAATATCCAAGGTACACATAGAACTATACTAAAAGCTTCAAAACAACTTCAAACCATATTTAAACACATATGGAGACATGCCAAGGTCTTAGATGCGAGTGACAATCGAATTTACCCTTAAACCCCTTTGTTTTTCCATCTGTTTTCCTTCCAAACTCATATCAATGATTCAAATTCAAGGGGAAGCTAGATCAATCTTCTAATTAACCCTTAAGGTACCCTTACAATATGCAATTATGTTCAATTACCCGCAATTACCCCAAAAGGCCCAATTTTCCTCTTATAGCTTTGAACTACACCTACCTTAACCAGGCTTCAAACAAAAGTTAGCAAAGGTTCTATAGTACCTAGGTAGCCTAAGAACACTAAAAGTAAATCCCGAATCCACCCGGATTCGCATTAACCCCGAAATCCCTTTGTTAAAGTCGGCTAATTCACATTCTATGCAAATTTAGAGCAATTCAAATGCATGGGGCTATTAGAATACCTTCATTAGCGCCTAAGGAATTTATTAGAAGTATTGAATCAAGCTAATACGTGCAATTACACAAAACCCTAGAAATCCTGTCACTATTCACCTCATAAATCAAAATAGTGATTCCAACCGTTTAAAATGCGAACCAATGGCTTAAATATGTTCTCTAGCACTTATATACAAGGTATAATAGCATAAATAAGCATTAGAGTATCATTTGATAGCATTTATAACAAATCAAGAAAATAGCAACAATTTTAAAATGCGCAAAAAGTCATGAAATCCATCACCAATGCGCGCAAGAGCTCTCGGGAGACTTGCAAACACCCTAAACTATGTGCTTCTAACTTGGCTTGGCTTGAAGTGAAGAATTGATGAAATAAAAAATCTCTCAAGTGCAAGAGAGTGTTGTCGGGTTCTGCACAGTAATTTCAGCCTTTGCTCTTTTCTTTGTGTTTTATGAGCTTAAATGTTATGTGTTGAGTATATATTGGGTGGGGTTCAATTGGGTACTTAAGTGGTCTTCTAAATGAACGTTGTTAGCTTAGAAACGAGCCCAATGTGTAAAATGAATGCTGGCTAATTAAAACTATAAGTTAAGCTACGTAACACTATTCACTAAGTTCAACAAATCATTTTCTGAACGGAGGCTTTGTACGCTAATCACTCGAATGCACATTTTTCTCATTCCTACTATAGTTAATGTGATTTAATAAAAAAGTTAATTCACTAATATAATGTAGTTTAAAAATAGAATGAATAGTAATTAGGAAAGTCAACAAATAAAGCACGGAATTAAATGCGCAAACAATGGATGCAACAGTAAATGAATTGTATGGAAAAATCTCGGGCGTCACAGGGAGAATGTGAGACCCCATATTTTGCTGTATCTCGATTTGTGTGTTTTATCTTGTTTTGCATGAATTGGCCTGTTTATGTGCTATATGACTTAGAATATGCTAAATATGTGATTAATACTCCTAATACATGCTAAGTGTGCATTCATGAAATTTTCATAAAAAATAGAATCAGAAATTTTATCTTCGATTTTAGTGAATAGTATTTTGAGCACCTGTCCGCTAAAATTTTAACAGGTGTGTTTTAAACGTTTTAAAACCTAGTCATCGGGTATTAATAGACCTGTGTTTGATTAAAACGGATTTGGAATCGGTTTTAGAATTTTAAAGGTTTTTACACTTTCTTTTGCAAGAAAACGAGTTTTAAGCCAACTCAGGTGAAACTGTTTGAATGTAACACTTTTTGTCACCTAAAATATATTGTCTAGAATTAATTTAGTTGTCAATTTAATAGTCGAGCAAGAAATAGTCAAGAAAAGAATTAAAAGACTAAGTAACAAAACAATTGAATTGGATTTTCTTTTATTTTTACGAATTACAAAGAGGTTAAGTCGATAAACAATTATTTACTAATTCATCTAAGGATGACACACCCCTCTCCTTGTCGAGAAGCACACATAAAGGCATCGGAGCCAACTCAATAGTATGGCTTTCCAAAGAAAACTTCAATTCAAAGTTGGCAGGGGCGGAGTTAGAAATTTTATTTTGAGGGCCAAGATTTAATTAAGAAGACTAACGATATTAAACATTTGAAACATAAATAAGTGCTAAAAATACTACTTAGTAAAATAACATAAAATTAAGTAAAAGAAAGTTTATCGATTCACTTAATGAAATTGGATTGTCTCTCTTCAGTGAAATAGAGTCCATCAATTATTGTATCAATAAGAACATCTTTAGCAATTTCTTTTTCAATATAGATAATCAAGTTACATATGAGAAAGTCATCCTCCATCTAGTTTGATTGTTGACAACTTTGTTCAGCAAGGCCTATAAAATGACCATCTAACAATTTAGTTAGTTATCAAGTAAAATAAATAAATAAATCTATAAAACACACAATACCTACTTATATTTTATCAAAAAATAGGAATAATTAACTCATTTAATTTAATAAAAGGAGAACTAATGTAGGCATGTTTTAAATAATCTTATATACTACGTAAAGAAATACTAAACAAGTAAAATATGAATATGTAAAAGTTGATTAACCAAAGAAAATTGAGAATTAAATAGATGATATATCTATCAATGTAAATCCACAAACCAACACTTAGTAAATACATTAAAAGATATTTTAACTTAGATAAAAAATAGTGTTCTTTGAATTCAATTTAATCACTTGTCTAGAAGAGAGAAACTTGTGAATTTAATTTATGTGATGAATGAAAAACAGAAGAAAGAATTGGCAAAGTAAAAAGGGAATTAAGGTTTATGCTAGTGCAGAAGTGAAAAAAATAGATTATATGTGCATAGGTGAAAAAATGGATCATATGTGCAAAGGTAAAGTAAAATGAAAGGAGGGAAAAATGTGTGAGACCCCATATTTTGCTGTATCTCGATTTGTGTGTTTTATCTCGTTTTACGTGAATTGACCTGTTTATGTGCTATATGATTTAGAATGTGTTAAATATGTGATCAATACTCCTAATACATGTAAAGTGTGCATTCATGAAATTTTCATAAAAAACGGAATCATAAATTTTATCGTCAGTTTTAGTGAATAGTGTTTTGAGCACCTGTCGGCTAAAATTTTTACAGGGGTGTTTTAAACGTTTTAAGACCTAGTCCTCGGGTATTAATAGACCCGTGTTTGATTAAAACGGATTTGGAATCGATTTTAGAATTTTAAAGGTTTTTACACTTTCTTTTGCAAGAAAACGAGTTTTAAGCCGACTCGGGTGAAACTGTTGTAATGTAACACTTTTTGTCACCTAAAATATATTGTCTAGAATTAATTTAGTTGTCAATTTAATAGTTGAGTAAGAAATAGTCAAGAAAAGAAATAAAAGACTATAAATAGAATTAAAAGACTAAATAAAACTAATTGACTTTCTTTTAAATTGTTGACCTTTACTTAATATGCATCAACACACACTTGCACAACACAAAAACACACTCATTTTACACCTACATGGCTGAGAGCCATTAGAGAGAAAAACCAAGGTTTTCTTCAAGTTTATAAAGGCAAATTTTCATTAGAAGTTGCAATTAAAGGCCAATTTCCATCAACCAAAGCTTGATTCCACCTCTTGAGGATCCATTGAGCATCTTTGTAGCTTCAAAACACATGAAAGGTCAGAGAAAAATTATAGATCTCAAAAGTCATTTTTTAAAATGTTTTTGCATATAATTGAATATTGAACCGTTAGAATGTTAATTTGAAGTTATATTATTTGCTCAGTGCATGATAAGGATCGATTATATGTATTCTTATAAGATTTGAACCGTTGTAGCATAAATTTTTATTTTCGGGTATTTAAAGTTGATAGGTTGGCCAATTGTTGAATATTTTGAGTTGTAATGGCTGGAATCGATTGCCGTCAATTTCTAAAAGTTTGTTAATTACGTGGTAGCGCTGTTATAATGCCAAATTTTTGATTGCAATGTTGGTGTGAAAATTCAAAAATTTCAGCCTAGGTGCATTGAGGTTTTAGGGTTGTTGGGCTTGATTTCGATGTGTTTTGGTTGGTTTCCGAGAGGGATAATGTAGTTGATGGAATGGGTGAGTGATAGAAACTGATTTGGAGTTGTTTGGATTAGTAGAATGTAAGATATGATTATTTGAAGTTTAGGTTGTCTTTCTTTAAAATGTTGAGTTATGCCTTTAGATGATTGGGTGGTGTTTGAGTGATTGAATTGTGAGTTGTTGATGGTTAAACTAGGGTTTGATTGTGTGTTCAATACATGTTAAGTTGGATGACCTACTTTGTCATCTAACTTAGTTGTTTTTGGTTTAATTGATTATTTGACGTTATATTGATGAAAAGATGATTATTGATTGATTATTGATGAATCGGGAGATAGTCAACGTAAAAGGTTTTCCTCATGTGATGTGATATTTATTATTATTGTCGAGTCTTGGTATGTGTGTGCCACCTCTCGGACAGCGTCGGGCTGTCGGGTTGATAACGACATGATTACCAGAGGCTACCCCCAGCTCGCATGACGAAGGTGTAATTGAGGGAGGGGCTAGTGAGGTACCTCGGGTGCGTGAGTAATGGGGAGTTATAAGAAGAACAGTTGAGATCGTGATGGCGTTTGGAGCTACACCAACTAGATTATCCTTTATTGATTGGTCATTATAGTTATGTGTTTATATTGTTATTGATATTTTATTGTGTATTTACTGCTCAAAGGATCATCATATCCAAGGAGTATAAATACTGTTAGAGATCTATCGGATCCCCACTGAGCTTGTTTTATATAAGCTCACTCTCTATTATTGCATGCTTATAGGTGTTTTTGAGCAAGATTATGGGTACGTGCCTCCAGAAGAGGATAATGTGTCATATGTAGACGAGTCCTATGTGCCAGAGTCTTGTCCTTGATGCTTGAGATGTTGTATACTCTATTATCTTGTATATTAAACTAGTTGTCTTTTATTTACTTTGTAGTTTATGATGTACGAGTTGTAGTAAAGATAATGAACTAAATGATGCTAACTTAGTAGTCTTTCTGTTGTTATGATTAGGTTGCTAGGTTGGTTCAATCTATTTTGCATTGTATATTAAAGTTAAGGTATTATGTTAGAACATAGGTGTATAACTAAGAATGATTATTGTATAATATGGTTATGTTGTATGTTGTTAACTTAATTGAGGAGTTGATTGTTGAATGGTTGAGGAGTTTGGTTGTATGATATTCTGAGAGGTTGGTTTAGAGCCTCGGTGTCTTAATTACTGTCATTATATTGCCGAAATTCTGTTGCGTCCTGATTGATTGTAGGTGGGGTCGAGTTGGGGCGTGACAAAATGTGTTGAGGTAAAAGGAAGAAAAACAATGTCTGGAAAAAAGGGAATGAGTTATGCAAGAATGGAAAAATGGAAGAGGAACAATTAAGTGGGGAAAAAGGAAATGGCCACATGAGAATGGGAATCGAGAAAAGAGAATGGCAATTGGAAAAGGAAAAAAAAAAGATTGGTAAATTTAAATAACGGGACAAAAGGAGTAAAAAATTTGGAGGGGGCATACCATCTTCTTTTCCTTAAAAAAAAATTACATATGTAATTATTATTATTTTTTAGTCTTGGGAGGATCGGGCCCCCGTTGCCCCCTTAGTTCTGCCAATGAAAGTTGGATAGCCTGTCCGGCATAGTAGTAGAAATAGGATAAGACACGCCTAGAAAGGAATCAAGATGTGGGTCCTCATTCTTTGGTGGCATTGACGAGGTTGAACCAGTAGAGAAAAAGACAAATTATTCAATTGAAAGAAGAGCACATACTCTGAGGATTACGAAATAATGAAAAAATAAAAGTGACCGAGGACCAAACTAATGACTGCTGCAATTTTTGTATATAGTGTATGTGATAATCTACTTGAGTAGTGCTGAAATCATGAGAAGAAGCATACACTAGCATAGTATAACTCTTTGCCTCAGTATTACTCACATAAAACATCGAAAAATTATATGAATTGAAATCAAAATAATGAAGGTCATTTCCATTTTTTCCTGTACTTTTCAAACCTACTCATAGAGGGGAAATGCAAGAATCCGAAACCAGAGATATTTCTAATATATAAATCAAGAAACAAAATATGCATAATTAATGATTTGGTTGGTATAATCATAACTGTTTGAAAATTTCTTCAATGTTGAACTAATCATGAAATGACTCGTACAATAAAAGAATTTCCGTTTTGTTCTTATTCTTTTCCCTAGGTTTTCTCATCTTTTGTATGATTATATTGAAGAGAAAGTGCTTGACTTGATTATTGTCTTTAGTTTAGGAAATATTGAACATATTGAGCATATTATGTTGACTCTTGACATGTATGCTGTTTATTCTCTTGATTTCATTGTCTGCCTTGATTTCCTAGAGTCAATATGATGCTTATTATGTGCGCATTCTCTTCCATGCATGGAGTATTTTGTTTAATCTGTTAAGCTATGTCACCAAATAATTCTTTATCTTTGACTATTCTTTACTCTATCGCTTTCTTCAATGTTTTTCTAAGCGGAGAATGGCATACTTAATATTGTTGATGGCAAAAAATAGTATAATACTTTTACAATTTGAAAATTTCTAAAAAACAATTATTGCAATGATATAAAGAAACATTTACAAAACAATGACAATATTTAACGTTGATTTTTAATTCTCATATAATATATTATTAATTGTATAATATTTATACAAAATGATCTGCATGGTTATCAAATTACAATAATTCTACATAGATGAATCCTCAAGGTCAAAAATTACAATTTACACTAGACCAATGCAATGCACAGACGTAACTTGTGGTACACAAAACGATTGGGCTAAAAGAATGACATTAATTCTCATGAAATGCCACATTTGAAAGATACCTTACAGCTAAGTATAAGTTTTATATGTCAATTATAATATCTAATGAACTACACTTGTGATAGTCCCTGTATAGGCTAGAGGATTAGTCAAGGCATCTAGAAAATATGCCCATGTATCTTCGCATTTCTGCTGACACACCATGATTGCAAAAGGGAAAATTCCAGAATTTGCATCAAGCGTTACTGCTGAAAGTAGTTGACCACCGTATGGGCTTTTCAAGAAGCTACCATCAAGGCCAATGAATGGCCTTAAGCCATTTCTGAAGCCATCCCTTTGTGCTACGAAGCTAATAAATAATCTATCAAATACATGATTCAACAAATGAAATCCACTATACCTCATTTTCACATAAGCCCCGGGGTTGGTTTGACGGAGGGCCTTTGTATATCTAGGAACAAGGGCATAGCTTTCAGCCCAATCACCTGACACCAACTCTATAGCTTTCTGTTTAGCCCTATACAATTTTTGTTTGTCAACATGGATACCAAAATTTTCATGCATTTTTTAGTCCAACTCATGTATCCACTACAAAAAAATTAGTAATAGGTGGCGGTTTTTTTGTTCATTAGCGGTGGTTTAAAATCGCCGCATGAGCATAGGTAGCGGTTTCAAAAACTGTCGCAAATTGAGACGTCGTGAATGAATTAGCGACGGTTTGCAAAACCATCGCGAAAGCCTTTCTATAAGCAGCGGTTACATAGAACCGCCGCGAAAGACTCGATTGTTTAAAAAAAATTAAATTTGGTTATAGGCGGCGGTTAAGAATAACCGCCGCCTATAAGTTTTAATAGTGGCGGTTTATTGTGAAGTGGGCATAAATTTTATATGAGACTGTAGGCGGCAGTTTCAATAACTGCCGCCTATGTGATTTTTTTTATTATTTCATTTTCTTATTTTATTTTTTTATTATTATGAAAATACATTAGTAGTCATATAAAACACCTCCTCTCATCTTCTTTTTGGACTTTTTGCATTTTCCTGCTTTGAATCTTTATTGTTCTATTTCACTTCAAATACCCCTATAATTATAGATAGAGAGATCATAAGCAACAATCATTAAAAAAAAAAAAATTGCCAAAATGTCAAATTTTTGAAAAAAAAATTGTATAACAATATTGCTGCAAAAACTGTAAGAGTTGGTTTACAGATCCACTAAGTTGAAATTTAGAAAAATGAAGTAGCAACAGATGGAAAAAAATGTCTAAGCATAGTCATCCCCATAATATTAATACATGAAAGTTCATTCTGTTATCCTCTGTTGAATTCTCCAAATCAACTTCTCCTATCCTTGTATTTCCCACCTCTTCAATGTCCTCATCACTGCTAGCCTCCTCATTTTCACGGCCAAGCTTAGCGCATATGCTCATCAAGTAGTTTATCCTCGTGTTTAGTCACCTAAATCAAAGACATTAGTAACACAACATGAAACAACAAGCCTTGCTGAACCTTTTTTACAAAGTCCAAAAATATCAAAATGACAATATAAACTTTCAAATCCAAAATAAACATGGCAGCAAGGATGCTATCAGAAGATAATCAACATCAATTGAAGAACTACATCAACATTCATGTACATAATAGTCATATAAACCTTGTCAACCATCAAAACTAAATAAGAATCTATTATGGTTGTGGCATCTTCTGCTACAATTTGAAAATGAAATGTATCAAGTGCAGAAAACTTCACAAAGATGAAACAAATGATTAAGTTGTTTCCTCCACAAGGTCCTATCCAAATAGATGGCAAAATGTTACAACCACCACCTTTACAACTAACATTTATTACTCTTTCTATCAAAAGATAACACCTTTCTAGATTTTCTTTCTACTAATCTGACTCAATATTTGTAATCAAAGATAAAGACATAGACAAAAGAGGAATTAGTATTGTGCATTAACAATTGTTAAGACTAAAGAGCAATAATTGCTGAAAATTCTATACTATAGAACACTCTTGTTCATCACATGTGATAGCACATTTGTTTTGTGAAAGATGACATATTATAGTACATCATAGAGTACTACTAATTGCCTTCTGAAAATTTATAGGATCATGACATGATTAAGCCATTACTTTGCAATCTAAGAATCACTGAAGTAGAAAAAGGAACACAACAAGGAATCAATTAAGTAATCAACATGTCCAAAAACTTCAACAGATCCAATGCTTTCTGCCAGTAAAACAAATGCAAAGATGAGAACTTTAGCAAAGATGAGAACTTTAGCAAAAGAATGAAGCTCACCATCCTCAGCTGGCCTATAATCATCATCAATCTTTCTTTAACCTGTCCTCTATGATTTTGTCCTGCTCTTCTCACTCTTTTTCTTGACATTTTGAAGAGAACCCATCAAAGATTTAGCCATTGTTATCAAACCCATAGCCTCCATTCTTGTTCTGTTCCCTTCAATTCTCTTCATTCTTTGCTTCTCATAATCTAAGATCTTCTTATTCATTCAAGTTTTAGTATCTATCTTAGTCTGGAAAGTTAGGACCAAAAAAAGGAGCAAATGCATAGGGATCACATAAAAAACATTAGCTATTTCATATAAGTGCTGCAATTTCAGAGGTCTGCAGAGAAATATAAACATTTCTTTTAATGATTTTGTACTTTGCTTTGGCTCATCTTATTCGTGGTGTACTACAAAACAATAAAAAAAATGAGACTAAGATACCGACTACAACAACCATTGTTTAGAAGAGTATCAACTTGATCCAATATGTCCAACTTTTCTGCTTCAGATCATTGCAGACTATATAACAGCCATATTATCGGTACGAGCAGGCGAGATTCATTCTTAAATCTTAAACATAACCAATATGGTTTCTACTAGATACATTGCGAAGCCATGCCACTGCTTAAATAAACTATAGACTATAGAGAAATCAAGCTTTTAGTATAAACTATAGAAGCAAATCCACGAAGTACATCTGCTTAAATAAATAGATAGTCCTCATTCTTACAATTACTAAAAGTAAGTTAAGACACCAAAATTTCATATTTAAGACTCCACTAGATCAGAGTAGCATCTCTGTTTTCAATTAAATATTAGGCGAAGAAAGATAAAGAGGAAAGAAGTAGGAAAACAACAAGAAGAAATTGAAGAATGTCAAGTGTAGAGTTGCAGTAAGGGTTACTATTTTTTGTAGATATAATTGACTCGTCTTCATTAGCATTAAGGAGCCTCAAGTTATTTACACAATTATTGAACTACGGATTACGCCAATGAACTTAATTTGACTACGATATGTAGGACAAGTATATCCACTAATATTTCCTGTGATAAATGATAACAAAAAATACCTTCTAATGACTGAAACTCCACACAACTCTAGTAGTATATACAGATCCTATAGGTAGTTGAAGTTGGAAAATTGAAATAATTAATAATAGTTCAAGAATTTGATAGGACATAAGGAATCCTAGCTCAAAAATTTCCATTATCTCACTATGCATGTCCTCTAAAGCCAGAAGCACAATTGCTCATGTACAAGACATCAATAGGATCGGATTATACATATAAGCTATCACCAAATATTTTGCAGTAGATATTTTGGTTCTCTTAAATGTTTAGGAGAACCAGTTCGGTTTCATGTTTTCAAAGATAATATACTAAAATCAACATGTATTGAACAAATGAAGTGTTGAATAAATAATATTACCCATATAAATTTGAATATTGATAAATTCTTAAATAAAGAGGCAAAAGGAAGATGAAAGGTAATAGAAGAAGGAAAAATTGAGGAAAAACTCAAGAGCCAACTCAAACACTTAAAATGGGAACATGCAATGCTTTTCCTTCTCATTATCCAATATTTAACTAACCCAGCGCTAGTTAATTGCATCCAAATTGCTTTAAAATGTACAAACACATACACTAAAAAGAAAACTAAACAATTACTTAAATCTACAAAATTATTGCCACAAAAAGTAAATAAAAAAGCACAATGCAAAGCCAAAGAAAAATGCATAGGCAAGGGCATACTTGTGACTTTGGTAACTCCACATCTACACCTTGTAGACAGGGAGTGAATCGACTTTCACTCAAAAGCAAAAGCACTACTTGGAGCTGTTACTGCCAATCTAGGTAAAACAACAAACAATAACTAATCATATCTTAGCTGGTAACTAAGTTATGGCAGATAGAAGTTAAGGAAACGTGGATCCGTAGAAAAATATTCAATTCCTACAACATCTAGTATATATGCATAGTTGAAGATTGTGATTTCTATACTATAAACAATAAAGGAATAAGTGGTTGTCGTCCCTGGTAGCATATCTAGTGCTGAATTCCAAAATGCAATCTTCACTTTGTGAAGGGAAAAACGAATTATGTACTTGAACTTATTTAATTAACTCCAAAAAATTAATTTGAGTTTCATGAGAAAAGTGGGAATAGGATTGATCGCGTCGTTTTGCTCTAAAAAATAGTAAAGTTAAATGATTGAAAATATTGCTTACCTTGAATTACCTCTAGCTGTGGCAAGTAGAGGGTCGATCCATAGAGATTGGGTTATCAAATTAATTTAAGTCCTTAATTTAGAATTGTTTGACTATTTTCCGTCACAGATAAGTTTGATTAAGTCCAAAAGTCCAAAAGTATGGAAGTACGAAAAATTAAGTCCAAGAGATGTCCACAAAATGTCCAAAGATACAGTAGTAATAAGGTCTAAAAGTGAATTAAACAAATTTACAAAATTGAAGAATTACAACACTTAATAATACAATGAAAATCTAAAGGGTTAATGATTCAGGATGGTTATAGCTCGGTATACTCAAGTACAAAGTTATTGATTCAGATTAAAAGTTAAGTCCTTCAGAAATAGGACTACAAGCTCCCACTATTGAAATGAGCCTTTAATTACATAAGTGAGAAGATTAGTTAATTAACAAGACTGGATATGTTGGTACAACCTAACGATATCTAATATCTCAATTAATCTTTCACTTATGTAATCTGGAGGTATTGGTACAACCAAACTAGAATCCATCTGAGGTAGTCTCGTATTGTCACTGGTTTACAAAACCGGGCTTATATGTACTTTCAATTAAATATAACATAACTACAAGTATATGTATAATTAATCAAAGAATACTTGGAAACAAAAATACAAGACTTTAATAAATCTAAATCAAAACATATGTACAAGAATAACCTCATACATACTACCCCGAATCTCGGGTCTAGTGTGCCATGATAAACTTTAAAGTACACAAATTCATAACGAAAACCAAAATCAAAGAATACTTATCATATTTGAATGGATTTGGGTAGACCAGTATGACTTTGATATGCTTATAGCTCACTAGACCTTCTCCTCGGGATTATAACTTTGCACACAACTAAATAAAATAATTAACATACTCACAACTCACTTCACAAACACAAGAATAGCATAACTTATGCTAGGAGAGAAAATGGTACGCCATTGTTGCTGAAAATTGCGACTATTTATAGGCAAAAATTTAGGAGGGCGCTCGAGTGCCTATCAAGCGCGCTCGAGTGCCCTTCTGTACTTTTGATTTTAATATTTTTTCTGTCGTTTTCGGTCTGTACTCTGCCGCTCAATTGTCGGCCTTTTTCAAAAAGTGGCGCTCAAGCTTGGAAAAGGGGTGCTCGAGCGCTACTTTGACTGTGGTAAGTGAACTTTGACTGGTGAGGTTGACTTTGACCATTGACCAAAAAGTTGACCAGGTTTATTCTAAAATTTTTCAACATCCTGAATCTGTTTTCGTACTCGGTTTGGCCAAATTCAATCTTGAATTGCTCGTATTGAAGTTGTTCTGCCATTTTTTTTCAGTGTTGTGCCGAATAATTGCTCCAAAAGTTAGTTTTTATGACCGTTTTTGTTCTTTCTTCTTTAAAACCTATATTGCACTAAATTTGTGTAAAATATACAATTAAGCTTGAAATAATAATGCAATATACATGATTCAATGGGTTAAAGTTATTAAAAATACAGATTTATCAACCTTCTCAAACCCATTCTTTGCTTGTTCTCAAGTAAAGGCATCAACTACTTCATAGATTCAAAAATATTAAATCTAAGTAGTTAATGTATTCATATAGTTATATTTTATAAAATACATGATTAACAGTGAATTTGTCTTCCAAACAATTCCACCCCAAGAAATCGTTTTGTATCTAGAAGAAATGAAACCAACTTAATTACAAAAAAATCATTTGAGTCTTTTTAAGCACTTGTAACTTAATTAAGAGGTAAGAAAATTAATCACACAAAATTTGTAAAATCAAAAATATTTTCTATGGATAGTCATGAAATGTTAAAACTTAACTACCTTCCAAATCATGTAATACTCCCTTAGATTATATATATATATATATATATATATATATATATATATATATATATATATATATATATTATTTTTATTTGTATATATATATTTTTTATGAATAGATGACTCGAATGGTAGATGTTGGTTGATTCAAAGACTTGCTTGAAGTACTGTCTTTCTTCGGTTGAATTGTGCTTGGTGAAAGAAGGCTTGTCTGACAAGATTTGTATTGATAAATTTTTCATAACAAAAATACTTAAAAATGGTTGAAGTATACCGATCTAGAAAAATAAGTCAAATTTTAATAAAACACAACATCTCATATTGAAAACATCTCAATCTACTCCTTTTTTGATAATTAATCAAAAACTTCTAATTGAATCATGTGACGTTGTTGGAATGTAATAATAGTTAACAAGGTTTCAAAAAAAAATCTAGATACAAACTCAACTCTTAGCGGCTAATCATTTTTCCGTTCCAAATTCACAATTAATTCAAATATTTTATCACAATCTAATCATATTTCAACAATTAACCACTCAAATTTAATTATTATGAATAAGTGAAGTAAAAGTTTTGAATATTTTTTTTTGGTATCAGGTTGGTATCAACTTTTTTTTTTCTCAAATCCAAGCCTTACATTGTCCTCAATGAAAGAAAACTATGTAATGCAAAGTAAAAAGAAAGATACAACCTGATAAACAATCCAAGCAATGTTCCTCAAAAACTTTCTAAAAGAATAATTGTCAAACAAAATCTCAAAAACCAACATTAGCTGTGGGTTTAAATAAAAACTAAAATATTTCTAAAGAAAGAATAAAAATAAAAAAATAAACTAATATAACATAGAAATCACGCCACTGAATTACGATGGTGGTGGCGGCTGAGGACCTGAGCCTGAACCTTTTATTGAAGCAAGCTTAGCTCGTAATGCAGCAAACTCTTCCATCTGTGACTGCTTAAATTCAGCAAATTTAGCTTTCAGTTCACCTATTTCACCCAATCCTGCAGCAAGGTTATTATTCATGGCTTCCAGCTCTCTGTACATTTTTTCCATCAATGATTCTTCAGATTGATCACCCAGTTGTTGGAAAGAAGTGGCGCCTTCAGCAAATTGAATGGAAGGCTGTGGAGCATTTAATGCTAAGGGCATTTTTCGAACAGCGCGCTCCAAATGTTTAAAACTCTTCGAGAACTCCTATTCACCATATGAAATAATAGGGAGATCCATGAATGGCTCATCAGGTGCAAAAGGAAAATCAAACCGTTGAAGTAAAGAAATTATTAATCGAGGAAAATGAAGTGTAGATGTAGCATCAAACTTCCTCATGTGGTCTATAAGACTCATCATATTGTCTCCAATTACAGCTCCAACATAAAAAAGGGCACCTTGATAAATCCAATATAAAACCTATAAAACAACTCCCCTCCTCTATTGATCATAACCATATGGACAAATGTTCTTTTTAACAATGATATATGTTAATCACATATCCCTAGGAATGGAAGATCTCCTTATACCCACACCATGTGATAGAACCGGACCCCCACACAAATTTGTAGCAATTTCTAAATCGGTAGTTCTAGCAGGGAAATCCGTATTTTCCACATAAAAATAATCATGCCCACATAGTATAGTCATGATATCAGTAGTAGTAAATTAAAATTCAAAACAATCAATTAATCCACTAAATTTACCATCATCATACGAAAGATGCTCATAAAAATATCGAATGAGACGAGGAAAAACAGGAACATCATCAAAAGGTGGGTGCAAAAGACAATCAAGAAAATACCCTTCAAAATATTCAAAAGCACGTTGCCCACCTTTAGAAGCCCTTAAAACATCCGAAAAATCAGTTTCAGCCTCAATTTGAACATTCTCAAGTCATGCACTCAATGATAATTTCTGTCTTTTTTGAGCCATAAACTAAATAATAAACAAAAAAAAAAAAAAACTAAATCAAAAAAATCATGAAAAGCACAAAACAATTTTTTTTAATATTTGTTTTTACGCAAATAATATTTATTCAAACAACACCAATTAACAACCTTAAAATCATCCTTAACACAACATCATTTATAAATCATCCGGTTAAATCCGCTAATATTTAAATAATTTATAAATCCTAGAATAATAGACATAAATGTATCTACATAAATCTGAAATTTTTAATTTTTGAATTTTTTTTATTATATATATATATATATATTTTAAATTAAAATTAAAGGAAATCTAACAAAAAAATTTAAAACTAAAATCTAACTAAAACCTATATATAAACATATATACCTATGCATATATATAAACATATACATACACATATACATACGCATATACATACACAAACATGATAAAAACTCATACCAAAATAAAGATCCAAGCATGTAGAACAACAATATTGTATCAACTAGTATTAAAATTTATTCCTAAAGCTTTAAAGTTCATATATACAAACATATATAAACATATACATACATATCTAAAACTCAAAATAAAGCTGAAAAAAATGCAAAAGTAAGATGAAAAGCTTGGAAACTAATCTCGTAATGTAGATCTGAACAGAACTTGGGGTGGGAAAAGGTTTTGGTGATTTTTTTGGGGGATTTCCGTGGGGTGGTGGTGTTTTTTTTTAGGTTTTAAAGCTGCTGCAATCGGGGCTTATGTTATAAGCCCCGATTGTGGTTGGGCGCTCGAGTGCCTGTAGGGCGCTCAAGCGCCATATTGCTTTCACATATATATATATACATATGTATATACATATGTATATGTATATACATATGTATATGTATATACATATGTATATGTATATACATATGTATATACATATGTATATATATATATAGATTATATGAATACAAAAACCATAAACAAATCACACTATTTTATTAAGCATAAAGACATTACATAAAAGAAATGAAAATACAACAACAGAAGACTATCCCCTAAACTCGGGAATGCAAAACAAAGCATTATTCTTTCTACCCAAAATGCCTTTGATCCCATATGATTAAGAGATAAAGAAAAAAAAGGTAAATGATGAAAATGCTTGCAAAATAGTACACGATCATAGAAAATTGATCAGGCATGAGGGTTTTGAACATCATTGTGTTGAATGTAACAAAATAGAGAAATGAAAGAAAAATTTATAGAGAGAGAGAGTGTGTGGGCGACAATGGAGAGAAAAAAAAATGAGGAGAAGAAGAAAGAGAGAGAGCTTTAAATCCCTTGGTTAGGTCGTTCCCCTCTTGGGTGCCCTACAATCGCGTTTGAACGTGGTTCTTCCTGTTTCTGTCTTAAATGTTTTTGCAAATTCACAAAGTAGGAAGATATAATCTTCTTCAAACCTATTTTCTACAAGATCACTTTTTTTTATTTTATAAAATAAAATAAAATTGGTACATAAGAGAAATAAACACATGAATTTTAAACCATTTAAATATCCTAAAACAAGTGTAAGAATATACAAATGAACACTGACTAATAGTCATCCATCAAGATTCAAACTTTAAATATGCTTCCAAAAGAAACCGTTGGATCCAGATTTAATTTAAGAATATTTGAGTTTAGACTAAATTTAGAGTTCAACAACTTAACAAAGAGTTGTTCGCCAGTTTGGAAGGCAACACTGGAAGCCTGGGAAATGCAAAAATAGGATCCCAATCCTATTTCAGTTTTATACCTATGCAGCAAAGTAAACTACATCCGAACACCAAATGAATGGCATCTAAATCTGGATAATAAATCTACCCGTCATAGCGTAAGAACTGGCCGAAGCAGATGTGATGAATCACGTATCACATGCCTCTCAGAGTGGTATTAGTTATCTTTCTCTCAAATATCATGAGAGCCACTATTTCCATAACGGTGGAAAAAGACCTCCTAACTTTGAAGTTAACACCAATTTAAAGCTAATTGGTAACCAAGCAACAACATCTAGGACAAACCTTGGAATGTTACCGCCACGAGATCCTAGATTACCCAGAGATCACTTGGGTTCATGTGAGGCACACACCTTAGTTCAAACAATACCATGTTTTATCCTCAGACAGTCACTACCGAATGTTGCCACTGTGTACCCATCATCCCACCCATTTAGGATGAGCGCGTCACACAAATTGTCAAATTTAATTTTTTTTTTTTAGAATTTAAAATTAAGGGACTAGCTCTTCCAGAGGCTTCTGTGTTCATGCCATCCAATACTTTCCTTCGGCACTCACATGGGGCCACAGCCAGTTCCACAGGATCAAGAGCAATACAGTGGGGTTTTACGTTACAAACAATACCGTCTAGTGAATGCTCTCATTCCTAACTACCTTATCAAGTAAAGCCCAACAGACCCAAACTATATTAAGCTGGTGGAGTGGCAAGTATTGTTAGATAGAGTTGCACTGGTCAAACAACCGTACACAGAAAACGTACAGTAACCACTAGTATCATAACAATCATTCCTGAATGAGTGCTTCTCAGGGTTAAGACCCAAACTACTTTAAGCTAGAGAAAGACTCATTTGGTACGAAATATAAAAAGAATAAAAATAAAATTTAGAACCCTAATACCTCTAGACATCCTAGGCTGCCTTCTAGAAGCGCTAAGTTTAACGTCTTCAGCCAGATAGGGTCAATTGACTCTTCACCCCAATTCTTTAACTAGATTGTTGGTTTTAGCCTTTGTCCATTTATAAACATAGTTTTCCCATTTGTTTTATCTTTTATCTTAACAACCCCAGACGGAAAAACTTGTTCAATTTTAAATGGTCCGTCCCACCTAGACCTCAATTTTCCTGGAAACAATCGTAACTTAGAATTAAATAACCACACATCTTCTCCAGGAATAAATGTCTTCCGAATAATCATTTTATCATACGTTCTCTTCATTTTCTCATTGTAAATCTTGGCATTCTCGTATGCCTCCAAACGCTTCTCTTCAAGTTCATTTAGATGGAACAACCTATTTTTACCAACTTTCTGCAAGTCAAAATTCACAGTTCTAATTGCCCAGTAAGCCTTATGTTATAACTCAACAGGTAAATAACATGCTTTTCCAAAAACTAAACGAAAATGTGACATTCCTATGAGAGTTTTATATGCAGTTCTATATGCCCAAAATGCATCATTCAATCGAGTGGACCAATCATTCCTATCAGGTCTAACTGTCTTTTCAAGGATTGGATTTAATTTCCCTATTAGAAACCTCAACCTGTCTACTAGTTTGTGGGTGATATGGATTGCAACCTTATGAATGACTGAATATTTCTTCAACAATTTTTCAAAAGTTCGGTGAATGAAATGACTTCCACCATCACTAATGATGGCTCTTGGAATTCCAAATCGACAGAAAATATTTTCTTTTATGAATTTCATCACAATAGTGTGATCATTAGTCCTTGTTGCAATTGCTTCAATCCATTTAGACACGTAATCAACACCAACCAAAATGTATTGAAAACCCAAGGAGATAGGGAAAGGACCCATGAAATTAATACCCCAAAAATCAAAAAGTTCACAAACCACGGTGGGATTTAAGGGCATTATATCCTTTTTTCCCATGTTACCTGTCTTTTGGCATCTTTCACATGCTTTACAAAACTCATGAGTGTCCTTGATTAATGTGGGCCAATAAAATCCACTTTGTAGAACTTTGATAGCCGTCCGTCGTCCTCCAAAGTGTCCCCCACATTCTTGCAAATGACAAAATGACATGATGCTTAGCTGTTCAGACTCGGGTACACATCTGCAACTAATTTGATTAGAACAAACATGGAACAAATGAGGATCCTCCCAGAAATAATGCTTTGTTATTGAGAAAAATCGTTCTCTCTCAGCCTTGTTCCACTCTTTAGGTATTTTACCAACTGTAAGATAATTCACAATATGAGCATACCAAGGAAGTTTACGAGTAGAAATTAACAATAATTGTTCATCAGGAAATGTATCTCTCAAGGGTAATTCATTTTCTGTTTCCTGAGTTACAATCCTTGACAAATGATCAGCAACAACATTTTCTCGACCTTTCTTTTCCTTGATTGTTAAATCAAATTCTCGAATTAATAACAACCATCGAATAAGCCTAGGTTTAGCATATTTCTTTTCCAACAGGTATCTTAATGCCGAGTGGTCAGAATAAATAATTATTTTTGACCCTAACACATAAGACCGAAACTTTTCTAATGCAAAAACTACAGCAAGCAATTCTTTCTCTGTGGTGGTATAGTTTTTCTGGGCATCATCCAAAGTTCGGCTGGCGTAATAGTTCACACAAGGAACTCGATCCTTGCGTTGACCTAATACAACTTCTATGGCATAATCCAAAGCATCACACATAATTTCAAAAGGAAGAGAGCAATCCGGTGGTTGAATCACTGGAGCAGTGGAAAGTGCATTTTTCAGTGTTTCAAAAGCAGTAACACATTTTTCATCAAATTAGAATGGAGTATCCTGTGCCAACAAATTCGATAAAGGTCTAGCAATTTTACTAAAATCCTTTATAAATCGTCGGTAGAAACCAGCATGTCCAAGGAATAATCTCACCTGTTTAATAGTTGTTGGAGGGGGCAAATCAGAAATAATATCAACCTTAGTTTTATCAACTCGAACTCCTTCCTTGGATATAATGTGTCCGAAAACAATTCCTTCTTGAACCATAAAATGACTTTTCTCCCAACTAAGTATGAGATTAGATTCCTGACATCTTTTCAACACCAAAGAAATATTATTAAAACAAGTGTCAAATGAAGAGCCAAAGATAGAAAAATCATCCATAAAGACCTCAACAAATTCATCCATCATATCAGTGAAAGTAGACATCATGCAGCATTGGAAAGTGGTTGGTGCATTACAAAGGCCAAAATGCATTCTTCTATAAGAAAACGTGCCAAAAGGACATGTAAAAGTTGTCTTTTTCCTGATCTTCAAGGTCCACAGGGATCTGATTGTATCCCGAGTACCCGTCAAGAAAACAGTAATAGCCTTGTCCTGCCAACCTGTCCAAAATTTGATCAATGAATGGTAAAGAAAAATGATCATTTCTTGTTGCAGTATTGAGTTTCCTATAATCAATACACACACGCCATCCAGTTGTGGTATGGGTAGGTACCAATTCACCTTTATCATTTGTCATCACAGTGATTCCTGATTTCTTTGATACAACCTGTATAGGACTAACCCATTTACTATTTGAAATAGGATAAATGATACTTATATCTAACAACTTCACTATTTCCTTCTTTACAACTTCCCTCATGTTCGGGTTCAGCTTATATTGCATCTCTCTAGATGTCTTGGCTCTATCTTTCAAATTAATCTTATGCATGCAAAAAGAGGGATCTATTCCTTTAAGGTCTGCAACAGTCCAACCTAACGCTTCCTTATTATTAGACAACACATCTACAAGTTTAGCTTCTTGCTCCAAAGAAAGGTTAGAAGTAATAATTGTGACGCCCGAGATTTAGCCATGCATTCAATTACTGTTGTATCCTTTATTTGCGCACCTCTTTCTATGCCTTATTAATTGTCTTCTTAAATTACTATTCACTTCGTTTTTAAACTGCATTCTATTAGTTAATTAACATTTTTATTAAATCATATTAATTGTTAAAGTAGTGGAAAAAATGTGCAATTGAGCTAGAAGCGGTAGGAGAGCTCGTTTAAAAAATGATTTTAGTAGTTCAATGAATAGTGTTACGTAACTAACTTAGAGTTTTAATTAACTAGCACACATGCTTCACTTTAGACTCGTTTTAAGCTTACTACGCGCATTATAATTGACCACTTAAGCACCCAAACTTGACCCCACCCAACCATACACCTTATATATCAATATAAGCTCATAACTTAGCAAAAACAAAAAAAAAAAAGTGCAGGAATTACTGTTCAAAATCCGAACAGCCCTTAGCAGCCAAGAAGGAGATCTTTTGCTCATCAAATCTCCAATCCAATCCTCTCCAAGCCTTGGACAAGTAGTTTAGGGTGTGTGCAAGCCTTCTAGGTGCTCCTACGCGCTTTAGGTGAGGGTTTTCATGCTTATTTGTGCATTCTACAAATGTTGCTATTTTCTTGATTTATTGGAAATGTTGTCTAATGCTATTGCAATGCTCAAATAAGCTTATATATGTTGTATACATGTAGTAGAGACCACATTTATGCTATTGTTTCATGTATTAAACGGTAGAAATCGATAGTTGATTCGTAGGGGTGAATAGTGACGGGATTTCTAGGGTTTGGTGTAATCGCGCGTTTTAACTTGATTCAATACTTCTAATAGATGCCTTAGGTGTTAGTGAAGGTAGTCTAATATCCCCGTGCACTTACATTGCTCTAGAATCGCATAAAACGTAAAATAGTTGACTTTAATAAAGGGCTTTCGGGGTTCATGCGAATCCGGGTGGATTCGGGCTTCACTTCTAGTATTCTTAGGCTACCTAGGTGCTATAGAAGCTTTGATAACCCTCGTTTGAAGCCCGGATAAGGTATGTGTAGTTTAAAGCCATAAGAGGGAATTTGGGGCTTTCGGGGTAATCGCGGGCATTTGAATGAGTTAGAGGGTTGAGAGGGTACCTTGAGGGTTAGTTAGAAGATTGGGAGAGTTTCCTTTGAAAATGAAATCATTAACCTCGGTTTGGAAGAGAAATAGTTCGAAAAACAAAGGGGTTTAGGTGCAATTTCGGTTGACTCACACTTCTAAAACAATGGCATGACTCCTTAAGTGTTTATATGTGGTTTCAAGTTGATTTGGAGCTTTTGGTATGATTCTATGCTTATTTTGTATATGTTCCTTTGTAAACTGCTTATTAGCTTATATAATTGCTTCTATTCTAATTGCATCGAGGTCAACCTACTTTGTTGATCCTCCTATGTGTTAATGCTCATATTATTGCTATTAACTTGCCATTGTTAAGTGCATTGCATAGTGGTTGCGCAACCATAGTGTCGGGGCGGATGTGTTGAATATCGGCTGGGCGGCAGAGGGCTTGCCGGTGGATATTCAAACTCCGTGCCCTATTCCCTCATTCGCCTGGTCCGGAGATTGCCAGGGGATGTTGGGTCGTAGGATTCGGGGTACATCCGGAGTACACCCACTGGAGTGATTGGGGTTATGCCGGCTTATCGTGATCGTGCTCGTGGTTCGTGGATCGTGATTGAAGACCAGTGAAGATTGGTGTATAGGGGATTGTTGAAATGTATCCTTTTAATTGTGTGGTTATTTAAGTTATCATTGATTCTTAAATTGTTAAAGTGTTATTGTTGTGTAATTGTATTATCTGTTGCATTGCACGCCCCGGGACTATATCCCTCACTGGGCAACAGTGGTTGCTCATACCTCGCTAACATGTTTCAGGTGGCGCAGTTGGAGGAGTTGCCCTAGTTGCTGTGTGTTATTCTGAAGTGGTGTGCCTTCTTGTTTCTATTTGGTATTTGTGTATCTATTTTGTGGCCTAAGGGCTTTGTTTATATTGGTTGTTGTAAGAAGTTGAAGGATAGTTGGTTGTAGAGTAGATTTGGGAACCTATATCTTGTAATAACTTATATTTCTGCTATTAGCTTCTTCGCATGCTTGGGAGTGAATGACTTAAAGTAGAAATGTTTGATCTTTCAATTATGTTTAATTGATTTCCTAGAATGTCATGATTATAAAACTATGTTGATAATAAGTTCTCGCATGCTTGGGTGTTTTGGAACTATTGTGTACTATAAGGCTCGGATGGCCTTAGAACTTTGATGTTTAATTAAGAAAAGCTTGTATTGTATTGTTGGGACTTTGTTTGAGTGTTTACAGGTTTTCAGAATGCCCATAGTACAGGGGAAACTCTGTCCGTTTTTCCCTAAAATTTTGTGACCGGGTTTGGTATTGGGTTGAGAATAGCTTGGCTATTAGAGCCTCCGGTCTCGTGAGGGATCGGGGCGTTACAATAATAGCTGGAAGTGTTTGATTTGCCCCCTAGAAAAACATACTTGAGATGACTAGGAAGTTACTTAAGTTCCAACTCAGGAGGAGATTGTATAGAAGGAAGCATGGGTTCTTTAGAAAGAGTCAAGAATGGTTCTATTGCACAAACCTGAAATTTTTCATCAAATCTTAAATTGCTTTCTAAAGATTCATCGGATTCCTCCTCAAACCTACTAAATACTACTTCATCATTATTCAAAATATTCTCCAAAAAATCGTTTTGCATAAGACTAAGAGAAGACTCTTTAATTAATGGATCAATCTTATCAAGAATAAAACATTCAAGACCATCATCTCCATCTGCAAACCTAGCAGCATTAGCAACATTCAGCTTTACCTTAATATCTCCAAATGTAAACTCCAATTCTCCAGTTGCACAGTGAATTTTTGCATTAGCTGTTGCTAAAAATGGCCTCCCTAATATAACTGGAGTTTGGAACTTTTGAATTTCTCCTGGTTGCATATCTAGCATAACAAAATCCACAAAAAAATAAAATTCATCAACCTTTATCAACACATCTTCAATCATGCCCCTAGGAATTCTAAGTGATCTATCAACTAGTTGAAGGGTGACATGAGTAGGTTTTAATTCTCCTATATCTAATTGCTCAAAAATATTAAAGGGGAGAAGATTCACACTAGCTCCTAAATCAAGAAGGGCACGATCTACACAATGATTACCAATATAGCAAGGAATGGTAAATGCACATGGATCTTTTAATTTTGGTAGAACATGAGAAGTAAGAATGCTGCTTACCTTTTCAGTCAATCTTACTTTGTTTGATATCAAAGCTGAATTCCTTCTTTTCTGAGTGCACAAATCCTTAAGAAACTTTGCATAAGCAGGAATTTGCCTGATGATTTCTAACAGAGGTAAATTGATTTTAACTTGCTTAAAGGTTTCAAGCATTTCTTCCCTTTTTGAATCTTTATTAGGTGGATTGCCTAATGCTTGTGGAAATGGTGCCTTGGGACTCAGTGTCAATAGAATATTTTCATGTGAAATTAAAGTTTCAGGTTCGTTTGTAGTTTCTTTTGATGAATCAACAATAACTTGAGACTTAGCTTTTTGCTTTGCAAGTCTTGCATTTTCATAAGCTTCGACACTTACCTTGTTATCAACTTTCTTACCACTTCGCAATGTAGTGACAACTTGAAGATCGTTTACTATTTGATTTGTAGATGCTACATGGGCCTTACCTTTTGGGTTTCCAAATAGTTGGGTAGGGAGTGTTCCTTCTTCCATTTTCTGAATTGTGTTAGCCAATTGCCCAATTTGTCTTTCCAAGTTGGCAATTGCCTTTGTATGTGTACTTACCAGTTGCATAGTTGGTTCCCAGCTGTGAAGCTTTTTCAAAACTTGTTCTTCAAAAGTAGTCCCATAAGAATTGGAACCTGAATTAGAGCTCGTAGGTACCTGTCCTTGTGGAACTGAATGAAATCCTGGAGGATAACCTCTTGGTCTTTGTTGTTGAACATTGATCGTTACTTGGTGTGTGTTATAAATATGTGCAAAATAACCAAGTTTTAATAACCCGCAAGTGCACGGATCTTGTAGTATAGTGTGCAAAGAGTGCGGAATCGTATCCACAGGGAAACTCGTTAGTTAGTTAGTGTAATGTGTGAAAGTGTTTAAAGCGATAAGTGACAGTTTGAAATGACATTTGAGTAACGAGTAAAAAAATGTAAACTAAAAGCTAAGGTTTTCGTTTAGCTAAGTACGGAAGAATATCTAGGGATCAAATATGCAAATAAGGCAATTAATATGGGCTCGGTATCCGGATTCTTAAATTCTATACAAGAGGTTAAGCTACAAGCATTAACCTAGTCAATTAACTTAGTCTATTAAAATCCCGATTACTAACTCTGATGTAGGTGCCGTTTCATCTACGAGTGTATAGCTATAGTATGGATCTGTCCTTACAACCTGGTACAAAAAGTTTGTTTCAACATAAGTAATCAACATCTCCTTACTAGTCTAGAAACTATGATCTACTTAAAAGCATTACCTATAATTTCTTGGAATCTTTAAGGTTGTCAAGCTATTGATTCACTATTAAAGCATGGATATATGACACGAAAATAAAGCAATCATATCATCTACTTAAAAGTATTATATATGAAAGACAATACTTAATTAATACAAGTCATATATTGCATTAAAACTAAATTATCCGAATCCGAGACCATATATTAAAAGACCATTATTTACAATATCCTACCCTAGATAAGAATTCTACTCAGACATAATAAATACGAGTTTATACAAATAAAAAAGAGTCAAGAAAGGCTCCCCCGTATTGACGAACGCGTATTTCTGAACTCCAGGTCTAAACAGAAATTCTATAGCTATTCGGGCAGAACTTCCCCCAAAATAAGAGCTATTTTTGAGCAAATGCTCAAAAATAAACGTTAGGATGTCTGCTGTACAATAGCTATTCAGACAGAATGCCCCTGAATAAGAGCCACTAGGCAGGACTTCCTCCGTATATAGCTATTTAGGCAAAATCCTAAATAAGAACTATAAAATTAACTTGACAAAAATTGAAAATATTGGAAAAATATTCCAAAGCTCTCAAAAATTTGTGAGAAAATATGAAGAGAGGTGATGTCTATTTATAGGAAAATTTAGCTACTATTCACGCGGTTACCATTCACGTATTCTGCATGCAGTTTTACTGTTCACCCATTGACCATCACTATTCACGCGTTGACCGATACTATTCATGCGTTGACCAAAAAGTTGACCAATGCTATTCCAAGTTTATTCGGCGTTCTGAGTCTGTTTCTACACTCTGTTTGGCCAAATTCTTCATCTACGGGCTTCAATTCTTGGTCAACACTTGAGTTTGTCTTTGACTTTGACCGGTTCGTTGACCGCAGCATCTTTGGGCATTTTTCACTGTTTTGACCCTCCAAACGATGGAATTTGGCTAAAATCACGCCACCCACAGGACAAAAGTCCTGTGTTTTGCTCAGACTGTTGTTTCTACCCGAAAAATAGATATGGTTTGCCAAAAATGGACATGGGTCACTATTTGAGATCATCTGGGTCAATTCTCTGAATCCAATTTCGTGCTAGTTTCAGCCAAATTTCTTCTCTATGAGCTTCATTCTTCAACCACTTCTTGTGCTTTTCCATTCTTGACTTCTTGACTTGTAATTTGGATTGTTTTGGGTCAAATTTTTCACTTTTCTGTGTCATCCTACATTGCATAAAAAATATCAAAGTATTGTAATA